>CM068297.1:49955406-51155406 GCA_034768395.1 Linum lewisii
ACCAAAGACGAGCACAATGGCCCAAATACTGATTTGCAAACTAATATTGGAAAGGCAACTACACGATACAAACACAATGACCCAGGAATAAAAAATGCAATTAATCATTGATGGAGTGGTTTGCATTCCCATTGCTTCACCTCGCCCATTGGCAAATCTCCTATTGTGACCATCTTGCTTGTAGTAACTGCAATGAGGCTCAATATCTCCCACAATCCATCTCGTTGTGTATGCGAGAATGGCAAGGACTCCCTAATTTTCTATCTCTTTCCAGGTTAGGGACAAACTTCAGCTCACCATGGGGCTCCCAGTCTCATTTCCCGCCGATAGGATGAAAACTCATTTCGTATATCTGGCGTACTATTTCCAACTTGTAGTGGTCGTTGACATAGTATAAGGAATCTTGATTGGCTTCTCATGTAGATGAAATAAGGTACAAAAAATCAGTTGGAACACTAAGACTTAGCAATGGAAATCTTTTTCTTCGAGCGGAACTATCCTTCCACTTCTCACTGTGAGGATCACTCCTCTCTTTTCTCCCGGTAACATCTTCACAACTCTTTTTCACACGTGATTTTTGCGTCCAATGAGGACATTGATCTGTTTAAGTGCGGGGATTGGATCATACATGTGATGACACTCATATTGACGTGATTATTAGCCTCATTTAAGCAACATTTCTTGTCTTAAGACATGGTTTTTAGGGCACAATAGCGAATATTCACTCAACTGCTCTATCTCGTGCCATTTGTGTTACCTTGGCCCATTTCGAGTCTGTTTGATGGTTTTCTAGTGTTTTCATGATAGCACAGGTTTATGCCGTCAAATAATGTAACCAGGGACGTGTCTAAGGCATTGGAGCCTCAAGAAACCGCACGAGAATCGATCCAAGAGTCAATCAAGTCACACACAATCCTGCCCGATTTTACAAAGAAGTTTTCGGCGAAAAGACCTGAAGTTTTTGCCGAAAACTCAAGAAGAAATCGTCAGAGCTTACAAGAAGAAGTTTTTGGCGAGAAGTCAAAGTTCTCGCCGAATACTCTAGGTGAATTTGGAACAGAAGAAACAGTCGAAGCATGCAGAGTTTTTAAAGGAGGTTTTCGCCGAAAACTAAGCTGTTTTCCAAGGCGATCGCGGACCACTATAAAAGAGAAATCGCCGGCTAGATAATTCATACTTACTTTTTTGGACGAAAATTCTAAGACTTAGACTAGAGAGAGAAAGAGTGAAAAGAGTTCGAGGAGCTTGGAAAGGATCGTGACGCCATCCTTCCATCTCGGAGAGCCAGTGCTAGGAGTTGAAGATCCAACAGATCGAAGCTTCACGGATTCGTCAAAATTAGATTTTACAGTTCTTCTCTATCTTTCCTACCTGAGATGTATTCCTTGTCCGTCTTTGATTCTCCTGTATTGAATATGAGTAGCTAAACTCGTAGAGCTTAGATGAGATGAACCTAAGTGACCCAGGGCTTTAAAGCGGTCACGGATCTGCGGTGATTAGATTCGAAGTTCATTCAGTTTCTCCTTCATGTTTGATTTGTTCTTTGTTCTCTGTGTCTCTTTTCTGGTTTGGCCACCTAGATTAGATTCTTGTTAAGTTGAGGATAGTAGCGAATGTTCGCCTCACTTTAAAACACCAAATCAACAATTAACCTATTCATTGGAGCGTGCCTTTCGTAGGAACCAGTTTAGGGTTAATCCTCTTCAAGAGTAACTCATGAATCACTAGTAATTGCACCAGTTAGTTTTGTCATCGCAAGAAGTGACCGTACTCGGGCGACTAATTAATCTTGGTAGTTGGATCGGATAGAGCGAACGTTCACCAATCTTAAACCTAAGCGTAAGGAGTTATGGTGGTGTCTGTGAAATGAATGAATTAGAATTGAAAACCGCTGGTCTGTTGATTGCCAATGCTCTGGTGTTCGAAATCTAAGCTTGTCTATCATCTGTCTAAGTCAAACAACCAATCATTCTACATTTTAATTTCATTTCAGTCCTCTTGCATTCTAGTCTAGAAGTCGTGGAACTCACACCACGCACAAGCTGTTTGATCCTGAATAAAATTGCCAACACATTTGAGTAAGCAAGTAGAAGAGGCCCGTGGAATACGATCTGTCCTGCTTTGTGCTCGACAGTTATTTGATAAACCTGTTTACAACGTTCATGAAATTGGCGCCGTTGCCGGGGAATCTCTTCTATTTCATTGAAAGAAGAGCTGGCATTTTTATTCTTCTGCCTTTCCATATCTCATTTTCCATCACACTTCGATTTTAACCGGCTGTGTTGGTTTTTGTCCCTTGCAGAGTATAGCAGGTATAGAATAAATCACTTCCGTTTCATCCTTCTCTACCGCAATGGATGCTCCAAAGAGTCTTGCGGACTACAGTAAGCCGAGCGCAACTAACGTTCGGTCTTCCATCATCGTGCCTTATAATGACGACGATACTGACTATGAGATCAAGATCCCCTTCCTGGGACTAATCTCTAGGGACGTGCAATTTGAAGGAAAGCCAGATGATAACCCTTGGACACATTTATCTGACTTTCTGGCTGTCTGTGAAACTTTCAAGACTGGGAACCTCAACAAGAATGCTCTATGCCTTCGAGCCTTTCCATTCTCTCTCAGAGGTGCAGCTAAGAGATGGCTTAGTGGAAAACCACCCTGTCATTAAACTGATTGGGAGACTTTAGCTCAAGATTTCATTGAGGAATACTTTCCTCCATCAAGGACAATTGCCTACAAGGATAGCATCTCCAGGTTTACTCAGAAAGAAGATGCAAGCTTATACGACACTTGGAATGAATTCCAAGAACTTCTCTTCAACTTTCATCACCATGGGTATGAACAAAGGCAGCTGGCTGAATTCTTTGCTCGCGGTATGCGTGAGGAATCTGCAAAGTGGGTCAACTCCCTAGCTGGGGGAGATTGCACTGCTCTTACACTTCATGACGCTCTTCTTCATTTTGCTAGTTGTGCTTCAAAGTCAAGAAACTGGGAGAGACAGAGAGAAAGTACCAAGAGTCAGATGAGCATCACAGATCAAGTCAAAGCAGAAGTTCAGAAGCATCTTAAAGTGATTGCCGTACCCCTCGATTCCCTGTCAGCTACCGTCTTTTCGGCTGACTGTGGATGGTGCGGAACCTGTGCTCATAACGGTGGAAGCTGCCTTAACTTTGGTAAAACAGATGACTGGTCTGCAGAAGAGGTGAACTTCATTAGTCAAGGCTTCACCAACAATCAGAAAGGCTACACCAATTACAGGAACTACCAATCGCAGGGTTAGAACCAAAACAACCGATTCTCATAATCATACCAAAGACCTCCTGGATTCATTAGAGGACCACAACAGTCTCAAGCAAATTCGTATTACAATAGAGACGAGGACTACGAGAAGAAGTTCAACCGAATCATGAGCAGACTCGACGAACATGACAATCAATTCAAAGCTCAAGCTGCACTCAATCAAGGACAAATGGCTCAGAGCCAACGAGTGGAAGATGCAATAAACAATGTGACCAGATTACTTACTAGCAACCCTTTTCTTAATCAAGCAGCATTTCAAGACGACCTCAGTGGTAGGAGCGAACAAGATCAAGCCATCACCACTAGGAGTGGCAAGCAGACTGCTGATCCGAAGGCTCCAGAACCGGACATGATACCAGATACTACTGCCATAGATATGCCAGAGATTGAAGATATCACAGAAGAGGAAGAGGTAACACCGACTCCTCCTTCCAAGACAGCTCCAGAGCCTGTCTTAGCACCGTATATACCTCGATTCCTTTTCCAAAAGCTGTGATGAGCAAAGCTAAGGACCACGACACCCAGTATAAGAAGTGGTACAACGTTCTTAAGAATGCAGAGATTAAGATACCAGTAACTGAAGCTGTAGAGATCATACCACCACTTGGAAAATTCTTTAAAGATCTCGTGAAGAAGGTGAAGAACGGAGAGGCGTACTCTGTCACGCTTACCAATGAATGTGCTTCCCTCTTCGGTGCGCTATCTCTTATGCGACAGCCGCCGCCACCGCCAGTTAAGTGTTCTGATCCCGGCCCTTTCACATTACCGTGCATAATAAATGATATAAAAATTAAGCGTAGTCTAGATGACTCCGGTGCTTCCATTAATGTTATGCCTATTTATCTTTATGAGAAGTTAAACCTAGGAAAACTGAAACCGCTTACTCTGCATCTCGTGTTAGCCGATAGGTGATGAGATCCAACAATGCTGCCCTGATGCCAACCGGTACTCCTACACCCCACTAGGGTCACCAGGCCGAGATAAGACCCTAGGGCCTCTTAAGAAGCGTATGAATCCAAGGGCAGGCCATCTTCGAGCCCTAAAGCCAAGGTATGACAAGAAATATCAACTAAATCCTTCCCTTGCAGATAGAAAGACTCCTAGAGATGGAATGCTGTTCCAGGCCATGCAGCTGGCCGAGGGTATAAGCCCTAGCACCGAAGAGAAGCTTCAGCCTGCTCCTAGTCTGACCTCCAGGAGCCTTGAAGAAGAAGTCGGTTCTTTGAGTGACCCTCTAGAAGCATTTCTGGAGTACAAAAGGAAGAGAGCCCAAGAACACTTGGCACGAAGAGGAGAGATTTCAAAGATTGAACCTGAGCCGAGGCATGAGAAGAATTGGAGTCCTTGCCCCGAAGCATGACACTTGGACTGACCACGGAGAGCTACGTCCGAAGCTACCTGGAGGCCTACCTAAAGCTTAGGAAAGAAGGACCGAGCAGAAAAGGAAAGGAACTAAAGAAAGGCCCGTCCCGAGCCTTAAACCTGCAGCCGGACCGATCCGAGGGATCCCATGAAGTCGGCCAAGAAGCCCGGTCACTGAACCAGCCCGAAGCCCGAAGCCCGCAACCGCCACCCGCATCAAGCCCGATGTTCGGCCGATCAAGCCCACCGGGCCGCCACACGCGCCCAACCGGCCCGAGCAACCGTACACGGCCAGATTAGGGTTTTTGACCTAATTTAGGTCTTTTATTCTGCTTTAAAGACTACAACTATTATTTTATGTTTTATTCCTTTTAGTAGGCTTATTTAGGGGTTTTAGGATTCTTTTTAAGAGTAGGACTCTTTATTTTATTATTATTTAGAAGTAGTGTTTAGGGAGGAGAGCTTGTTCCCTCACCTATATAAGGAGGCCGCCGGCCACCCTTGTTCGACACAACTTTTATGAAATAAACCCCCTTTTGATAGAACTCAGTTCTTGAAACCTTATTGTATCTGCATGTTGCGATACTGAAGGCCCCGACTTATCATCAAGAGCATCCATCTCTTGGCGTGGCGTCATTGACTGGACACTTCTGGTTTCCAGCTGTTATATAGCTGACGGGTCAAAGTACTTATCCGCCCCCGGTTCCCGATGATTCTACCTCGTTGCACGGTCTCAACTTGCGGTGTTCAAGGGTCGTCTGCCCACAGTTGCAGCGGTTCACATCAGTTGGTATCAGAGCACGGTTAGCTCACGGACCACAATCTATCCCAGTCTCCAGGTTCACCTAGATTCATATCCTTTTATTGCTTTCTTTAGAAAAATGATTTGAAAATTCCCTTCTATTTTTATTTCAGTTTCGAGTTGTAAGTTAAGAAAAAGAAACGAAAGCAAGGCTACCTTGCCACGTTATTTCCTTTCGTTGTAAGTTTATTTCTAAGAAGAGGGGATAGAAAATTGCTTCCGTTCGATAGTACTAACCATGGCAGACGAGAGACTAGCCAAAATGGAAGGCCACCTTCAGCACATTGGAGCTACCATGGCCGCCGTCCAAGAAGCCCTAGCCCTGCTTCAAGCCGGGAGAGGACGAGATGAGCGCCGAGAGGATAGCCCTGAAGACCTGAAAAGAAGAGCCCGACGACTAGCTCAGGAGATTGACGATGACTTGAGCAACCTCATGCTCACCGTGTCAAAGTTTGCTGGCAAATACAATGCCGACGAGTACCTAGATTGGGAGAGAAGTATGGAGGACTTCCTCGAGTGCCACCACTACTCCGAACGTAAAAAGGTAATCCTCGCCACCCTTGAATTCACTGACTATGCTGCCCTATGGTGGAGCCAGTTCAAAGGACGGATTCAGAGAGACGAGGAGGACCCAATCGAGTCGTGGCGAGACCTCAAGAGGATCATGAGGAAGAAGTTCGTTCCTGGCACCTATATCCGAGACCTACACACTTCCCTCCGGAACTTAAAGCAAGGCACCATGTCCGTGGAGCAATACACCAAGGAGATAGAGATGTTGGTAGCCAGACTCGACCTCAGAGAAGAGCCCGAAGCGAAGATAGCCCGGTTTGTGGGTGGGCTACACCCCGAGATCATGCATCAAGTCAACCTACTTAACTATGTTGACTACGAGGATCTCAAGGGCCTAGCCAACCGTGTGGAGAGGGAGTTGAGGAGGGGTTATCCCAGAAGATCAGCCACTGCCCCATGGAGAGGCTTGACCACAAGCCAAGCCCCATGGAAGCCCGACCAGCCCCGAGGCTCAAGTTCACGGCCAAACCCTAACCCTAGGGGTTCGGCACCACCAGTAACATCTGCCCAACCTACTTCTACGGTTCAGAATTCTAAGCCACAGTCCTAGTGGAATTGTATGTTTTAAGTGTCAAGGTAGAGGACACATCAAGGGACTGCCCTAACCAACGACGATGGTGTAAGAGAAGGAGGAATCAAGACCGATGATGAAGAAGAGGAGAAGAGAAGAAGAAGAAGATCTGATGAGGAGAAGAAGTTAAGCCCGAAGTGCTCGAGAAGTTTAGCAGGGTTCACCACTCTAAAACCCTAGCACCCGGCGCCCCGGCCCCAGCCCCGGCATTAGCCCCGGCACCAGCCTCGGCACCATACCCAGCCCCGCGCTGCCCAACCAGGCCCAGCGCCCCAACGCTACCCGACCAGGCCCAGCACCCCAGTGCTCAGCCCCAGCCCGGCGCTACCAACCAGGACCAGCACCCCAGTGCTCGGCCCCAGCCCAGGCGCTGCCTGACCAGGCCCCAGTGCCCCAGCACTCGGCCCCAGCCCAGGCGCTGCCCGACCAGGCCCAGTGCCCCACACTCGGCTCCAGCCCCGGCGCTACCCCACCAGGCCCCAGCACCCCAGTGCTCGCCCCAACCCCGACGCTACCCAACCAGGACCCAGTACCCCAGTGCTCGGCCCCAGCCCAGGTGCTGCCCGACCAGGCCCCAGTGCCCCAGCACTCGGCCCCAGCCCAGGCGCTCCCGACCAGGCCCCAGTGCCCCAACACTCGACCCCAGCCCCGACGCTACCCCACCAGGCCCCAGCGCTCCAGCGCTCGGCCCCGACCCCTGCTGGCACTGCCTAACCAGCCCCGACGCCCCAGCGCCCGCCCCAACTGGCGCTACCCGCCCAGCCTCGGCGCCCCAGCACCCGTCCTCGGTGCTTCCCGACCAAGTCCCGGCGCCCCTGCGCCCGACCCCGACTGGCCCTATCCGCCATCCAGCGCCCCCACCCGGCGCTGCCCTGCTCCGACCAGGCCCCGACCGCCCTAGCACCCGGCCCCGACCTGTCGCTGCCCAAGGCCCCCCGACGCATCACCAACCCGACGTGGCCCCCGACCGCGAGTCCGCGCGTCCCTGCCCGACGCTAAGCCCCGGTCCTGCCCGACCCCGGCTGCCCCGGCACAATGATGCCGACGCCCCTACCCACTGCCCGCCGCCGCCGACTCCCCACTGCCCGCCGCTGCCTATGTCCTGCCCGCCGCCGCCGACTCCCCACTACCCGCCACCGCCGGCTCCCCACTGGCCGCCGCCGCGTCCCCATTGGCCGACGCGCCGCCATGCCCGACGTGCCCTGGTTTACCTCCGGCACCTCCGGCACCCCCGTGCACCGACCCGACGCTTCACCGACGGTTTCCTGTGCACCTAAGATTCAATGGGAAATCACCTCCCAAAGGATTCTGAGAGCCGCCCCGAGTGAAGAAGATCCGGATGCTGACCCGGATATAGAAATGAGTGAGGAACTCTCACCCGCTACCTCCCCGAGCCTTAACATTATTGTTGATAGTTTTTCAGGAGAGGGAGCTATGGAGACCGAAGGAGAAAGCGCTGAAGGACCCGAGCCATGGTCCGTTGTTGACTCGAATGACACTCCTAGGTCTGAAGATTTGCTGAATCATCCCCGACCGTGGCCAACGAGATTGCTGAAGTATGGAGAAGGGTTATGAGTGCTAGAAGAGAACCCGAGATGGATTTGGGGACAAATCCAAGGCAAGAAGAGGGGAATGATGAGATCCAACAATGCTGCCCTGATGCCAACCGGTACTCCTACACCCCACCAGGGTCACCAGGCCGAGATAAGACCCTAGGGCCTCTTAAGAAGCGTATGAATCCAAGGGCAGGCCATCTTCGAGCCCTAAAGCCAAGTATGACAAGAAATATCAACTAAATCCTTCCCTTGCTGATAGAAAGACTCCTAGAGATGGAATGTTGTTCCAGGCCATGCTGCTGGCCGGGTATAAGCCCTAGCACCGAAGAGAAGCTTCAGCCTGCTCCTAGTCTGACCTCAAGAGCCCTGAAGAAGAAGTCGGTTCTTTGAGTGACCCTCTGGAAGCATTTCTGGAGTACAAAAGGAAGAGAGCCCAAGAACACTTGTCCCGAAGAGGAGAGATTTCAAAGATTGAACCTGAGCCGAGGCATGAGAAGAATTGGAGTCCTTGGCCCCGAAGCATGACACTTGGACTGACCTAAAGCTTAGGAAAGAAGGCCCGAGCAGAAAAGGAAAGAAACTAAATAAAGGCCCGTCCCGAGCCTTAAACCGGCAGCCGGACCGATCCGAGAAATCCCATGAAGTCGGCCGAGAAGCCCGGTAACTGAACCAGCCCGAAGCCCGAAGCCCGCAACCACCACCCGCGTCAAGCCCGGCGTTCGGCCGGTCAAGCCCACCGGGCCGCCACACCGCCCCAACCAGCCCGAGCAGCCGTACACGGCCAGATTAGGGTTTTTGACCTAAATTAGGTCTTTTATTCTACTTTAAAGACTACAACTATTATTTTATGTTTTATTCCTTTTTAGTAGGCTTTATTTAGGGGTTTTAAGATTCTTTTTAAGAGTAGGACTCTTTATTTTATTATTATTTAGAAGTAGTGTTTAGGGAGGAGAGCTTGTTCCCTCACCTATATAAGGAGGCCGCCGGCCACCCTTGTTCGACACAACTTTTATGAAATAAACCCCCTTTTGATAGAACTCAGTTCTTGAAACCTTACTGTATCTGCATGTTGCGATACTGAAGGCCCCGACTTATCATCAAGAGCATCCATCTCTTGGCGTGGCGTCATCGACTGGACACTTCTGGTTTCCAGCTGTTATATAGCTGACGGGTCAAAGTACTTATCCGCCCCCGGTTCCCGACGATTCTACCTCGTTGCACGGTCTCAACTTGCGGTGTTCAAGGGTCGTCTGCCCACAGTTGCAGCAGGTTCACATCAGTTGGTATCAGAGCACGGTTTAGCTCACGGACCACAATCTATCCCAGTCTCCAGGTTCACCTGATTCATATCCTTTTATTGCTTTCTTTAGAAAATTGATTTCGAAAATTCCCTTCTATTTTTATTTCAGTTTCGAGTTGTAAGTTAAGAAAAAGAAAGAAAGCAAGGCTACCTTGCCACGTTATTTCCTTTCGTTGTAAGTTTATTTCTAAGAAGAGGGGATAGAAAATTGCTTCCGTTCGATAGTACTAACCATGGCAGACGAGAGACTAGCCAAAATGGAAGGCCACCTTCAGCACCTTGGAGCTACCATGGCCGCCGTCCAAGAAGCCCTAGCCCTGCTTCAAGCCGGGAGAGGACGAGATGAGCGCCGAGAGGATAGCCCTGAAGACCTGAAAAGAAGAGCCCGACGACTAGCTCAGGAGATTGACGATGACTTGAGCAACCTCATGCTCACCGTGTCAAAGTTTGCTGGCAAATACAATGCCGACGAGTACCTAGATTGGGAGAGAAGTATGGAGGACTTCCTCGAGTGCCACCACTACTCCGAACGTAAAAAGGTAATCCTCGCCACCCTTGAATTCACTGACTATGCTGCCCTATGGTGGAGCCAGTTCAAAGGACGGATTCAGAGAGACGAGGAGGACCCAATCGAGTCGTGGCGAGACCTCAAGAGGATCATGAGGAAGAAGTTCGTTCCTGGCACCTATATCCGAGACCTACACACTTCCCTCCGGAACTTAAAGCAAGGCACCATGTCGTGGAGCAATACACCAAGGAGATAGAGATGTTGGTAGCCAGACTCGACCTCAGAGAAGAGCCCGAAGCGAAGATAGCCCGGTTTGTGGGTGGGCTACACCCCGAGATCATGCATCAAGTCAACCTACTTAACTATGTTGACTACGAGGATCTCAAGGGCCTAGCCAACCGTGTGGAGAGGGAGTTGAGGAGGGGTTATCCCAGAAGATCAGCCACTGCCCCATGGAGAGGCTCGACCACAAGCCAAGCCCCATGGAAGCCCGACCAGCCCGAGGCTCAAGTTCACGGCCAAACCCTAACCCTAGGGGTTCGGCACCACCGGTAACATCTGCCCAACCTACTTCTACGGTTCAGAATTCTAACCCACGTCCTAGTGGAATTGTATGTTTTAAGTGTCAAGGTAGAGGACACATCTCAAGGACTGCCCTAACCAACGGACGATGGTGGTAAGAGAAGGAGGAATCAAGACCGATGATGAAGAAGAGGAGAAGAAAGAAGAAGAAGAAGAGTCTGATGAGGGAGAAGAAGTTAAGCCCGAAGTGCTCGAGAAGTTTACAGGGTTCACCTCTAAAACCCTAGCACCCGGCGCCCCGGCCCCAGCCCCGGCATTAGCCCCGGCACCAGCCTCGGCACCAGTACCCAGCCCCGGCGCTGCCCAACCAGGCCCCAGCGCCCCAACGCTACCCGACCAGGCCCCAGCACCCCAGTGCTCAGCCCCAGCCCCGGCGCTACCCAACCAGGACCCAGCACCCCAGTGCTCGGCCCCAGCCCAGGCGCTGCCTGACCAGGCCCCAGTGCCCCAGCACTCGGCCCCAGCCCAGGCGCTGCCCGACCAGGCCCTAGTGCCCCAAAACTCGGCTCCAGCCCCGGCGCTACCCCACCAGGCCCCAGCACCCCAGTGCTCCCGGGCCCCAGCCCCGACGCTACCCAACCAGGACCCAGTACCCCAGTGCTCGGCCCCAGCCCAGGCGCTGCCCGACCAGGCCCCAGTGCCCCAGCACTCGGCCCCAGCCCAGGCGCTGCCCGACCAGGCCCCAGTGCCCCAACACTCAACCCCAGCCCCGACGCTACCCCACCAGGCCCCAGCGCTCCAGCGCTCGGCCCCGACCCCTGCTGGCACTGCCTAACCAGCCCCGACGCCCCAGCGCCCGACCCAACTGGCGCTACCCCGCCCAGCCTCGGCGCCCCAGCACCCGTCCTCGGTGCTTCCCGACCAAGTCCAGGCGCCCCTGCGCCCGACCCCGACTGGCCCTATCCGCCCAGTCCCCGGCGCTGCCCTGCCCGACCAGGCCCCGACCGCCCTAGCACCCGGCCCCAACCTGTCGCTGCCCAAGGCCCCCCGGCGCATCACCACCCGACGTGGCCCCCGATCGCGAGTCCGGCGCGTCCCTGCCCGACGCTAAGCCCCGGTCCTGCCCGACCCCGGCTGCCCCGGCACAATGATGCCCGACGCCTACCCACTGCCCGCCGCCGCCGACTCCCCACTCCCGCCCGCGCCGCGCTGCCTATGTCCTGCCCGCCGCCGCCGACTCCCCACTACCCGCCACCCCGGCTCCCCACTGGCCGCCGCCGCGTCCCCATTGGCCGACGCCGCCGCCATGCCCGACGTGCCCTGGTCTACCTCCGGCACCTCCGGCACCCCCGTGCACCGACCCGACGCTTCACCGACGGTTTCCTGTGCACCTAAGATTCAATGGGAAATCACCTCCCAAAGGATTCTGAGAGCCGCCCCGAGTGAAGAAGATCCGGATGCTGACCCGGATATAGAAATGAGTGAGGAACTCTCACCCGCTACCTCCCCGAGCCTTAACATTATTGTTGATAGTTTTTCAGGAGAGGGAGCTATGGAGACCGAAGGAGAAAGCGCTGAAGGACCCGAGCCATGGTCCGTTGTTGACTCGAATGACACTCCTAGGTCTGAAGATGTTGCTGAATCATCCCCGACCGTGGCCAACGAGATTGCTGAAGTATGGAGAAGGGTTATGAGTGCTAGAAGAGAACCCGAGATGGATTTGGGGACAAATCCAAGGCAAGAAGAGGGGAATGATGAGATCCAACAATGCTGCCCTGATGCCAACCGGTACTCCTACACCCCACCAGGGTCACCAGGCCGAGATAAGACCCTAGGGCCTCTTAAGAAGCGTATGAATCCAAGGGCAGGCCATCTTCGAGCCCTAAAGCCAAGTATAACAAGAAATATCAACTAAATCCTTCCCTTGCAGATAGAAAGACTCCTAGAGATGGAATGTTGTTCCAGGCCATGCTGCTGGCCGAGGGTATAAGCCCTAGCACCGAAGAGAAGCTTCAGCCTACTCCTAGTCTGACCTCCAGGAGCCCTGAAGAAGAAGTCGGTTCTTTGAGTGACCCTCTGGAAGCATTTCTGGAGTACAAAAGGAAGAGAGCCCAAGAACACTTGTCCCGAAGAGGAGAGATTTCAAAGATTGAACCTGAGCCGAGGCATGAGAAGAATTGGAGTCCTTGGCCCCGAAGCATGACACTTGGACTGACCTAAAGCTTTAGGAAAGAAGGCCCGAGCAGAAAAGGAAAGAAACTAAATAAAGGCCCGTCCCGAGCCTTAAACCGGCAGCCGGACCGATCCGAGAAATCCCATGAAGTCGGCCGAGAAGCCCGGTCACTGAACCAGCCCGAAGCCCGAAGCTCGCAACTGCCACCCGCGTCAAGCCCGGCGTTCGGCCGGTCAAGCCCACCGGGCCGCCACACGCGCCCAACCGGCCCGAGCAGCCGTACACGGCCAGATTAGGGTTTTTGACCTAAATTAGGTCTTTTATTCTGCTTTAAAGACTACAACTATTATTTTATGTTTTATTCCTTTTTAGTAGGCTTATTTAGGGGTTTTAAGATTCTTTTTAAGAGTAGGACTCTTTATTTTATTATTATTTAGAAGTACTGTTTAGGGAGGAGAGCTTGTTCCCTCACCTATATAAGGAGGCCGCCGGCCACCCTTGTTCGACACAACTTTTATGAAATAAACCCCCTTTTGATAGAACTCAGTTCTTGAAACCTTATTGTATCTGCATGTTGCGATACTGAAGGCCCCGACTTATCATCAAGAGCATCCATCTCTTGGCGTGGCGTCATCGACTGGACACTTCTGGTTCCCAGCTGTTATATAGCTGACGGGTCAAAGTACTTATCCGCCCCCGGTTCCCGACGATTCTACCTCGTTGCACAGTCTCAACTTGCGGTGTTCAAGGGTCGTCTGCCCACAGTTGCAGCAGTTCACATCAGTTGGTATCAGAGCACGGTTTAGCTCACGGACCACAATCTATCCCAGTCTCCAGGTTCACCTGGATTCATATCCTTTTATTGCTTTCTTTAGAAAATTGATTCGAAAATTCCCTTCTATTTTTATTTCATTTCGAGTTGTAAGTTAAGAAAAAGAAAAGAAAGCAAGGCTACCTTGCCACGTTATTTCCTTTCGTTGTAAGTTTATTTCTAAGAAGAGGGGATAGAAAATTGCTTCCGTTCGATAGTACTAACCATGGCAGACGAGAGACTAGCCAACATGGAAGGCCACCTTCAGCACCTTGGAGCTACCATGGCCGCCGTCCAAGAAGCCCTAGCCCTGCTTCAAGCCGGGAGAGGACGAGATGAGCGCCGAGAGGACAACCCTGAAGACCTGAAAAGAAGAGCCCGACGACTAGCTCAGGAGATTGATGATGACTTGAGCAACCTCATGCTCACCGTGTCAAAGTTTGCTGGCAAATACAATGCCGACGAGTACCTAGATTGGGAGAGAAGTATGGAGGACTTCCTCGAGTGCCACCACTACTCCGAACGTAAAAAGGTAATCCTCGCCACCCTTGAATTCACTGACTATGCTGCCCTATGGTGGAGCCAGTTCAAAGGACGGATTCAGAGAGACGAGGAGGACCCAATCGAGTCGTGGCGAGACCTCAAGAGGATCAGGAGGAAGAAGTTAGTTCCTGGCACCTATATCCGAGACCTACACACTTCCCTCTAGAACTTAAAGCAAGGCACCATGTCCGTGGAGCAATACACCAAGGAGATAGAGATGTTGGTAGCCAGACTCGACCTCAGAGAAGAGCCCGAAGCGAAGATAGCCCGGTTTGTGGGTGGGCTACACCCCGAGATCATGCATCAAGTCAACCTACTTAACTATGTTGACTACGAGGATCTCAAGGGCCTAGCCAACCGTGTGGAGAGGGAGTTGAGGAGGGGTTATCCCAGAAGATCAGCCACTGCCCCATGGAGAGGCTCGACCACAAGCCAAGCCCCATGGAAGCCCGACCAGCCCCGAGGCTCAAGTTCACGGCCAAACCCTAACCCTAGGGGTTCGGCACCACCGGGTAACATCTGCCCAACCTACTTCTACGGTTCAGAATTCTAACCCACGTCCTAGTGGAATTGTATGTTTTAAGTGTCAAGGTAGAGGACACATCTCAAGGGACTGCCCTAACCAACGGACGATGGTGGTAAGAGAAGGAGGAATCGAGACCGATGATGAAGAAGAGGAGAAGAAAGAAGAAGAAGAAGAGTCTGATGAGGGAGAAGAAGTTAAGCCCGAAGGGCTCGAGAAGTTTGCAGGGCTCACCTCTAAAACCCTAGCACCCGGCGCCCCGACCTCAGCCCCAGCATTAGCCCTGGCACCAGCCCTGGCACCAGCCTCGGCACCAGTACCCAGCCCCGGCGCTGCCCAACCAGGCCCCAGCGCCCCAGCGCTGCCCGACCTGGCCCCAACGCCCCAGCGCTGCCCGACCAGGCCCAGCACCCCAGTGCTCAGCCCCATCCCCGGCGCTACCCAACCAGGACCCAGCACCCCAGTGCTCGGCCCCAGCCCAGGCGCTGCCCGACCAGGCCCCAGTGCCCCAGCACTCGGCCCCAGCCCAGGCGCTGTCCGACCAGGCCCAGTGCCCCAGCACTCGGCCCCAGCCCCGGCGCTACCCCACCAGGCCCTAGCACCCTAGTGCTCGGCCCCAGCCCCGGTGCTACCCAACCAGGACCCATCATCCCAGTGCTCGGCCTTAGCCCAGGCGCTGCCCGACCAGGCCCCAGTGCCCCAGCACTCGGCCCCAGCCCAGGCGCTGCCCGACCAGGCCCCAGTGCCCCAACACTCGACCCCAGCCCCGACGCTACCCCACCAGGCCCAGCGCCCCAGCCCCAGCCCCCACCTACCCCATCAGCCCCAGCGCTCCAGCACTCGGCCCCGACGCCCCATCGCCCGACCCCAACTGGTGCTACCCGCCCAGCCTCGGCGCCCCAGAACCCGTCCTCGGTGCTGCCGACCAAGCCCCGGCGCCCCAGCGCCCGACCCCGGCTAGCCCTATCCGCCCGGTCCTAGCGCCCCAGCACCAGGCGCTGCCCTGCCCGACCAGGCCCCGACCGCCCTAGCACCCGGCCCCGACCTGTCACTACCCAAGGCCCCCCGGCACATCACCACCCGACGTGGCCCCCGACCACGAGTCCGGCGCGTCCCTGCCCAACGCTCAGCCCCGGTCCTGCCCGACCCCGGTTGCCCCGACACAATGATACCCGACGCCTACCCACTGCCCGCCGCCACCGACTCCCCACTGCCCGCCACCGCCTATGTCCTGCCCGCCACCGCCGGCTCCCCACTGGCCGCCGCCGCGTCCCCATTGGCCGACGCCGCCGCCCTGCCCGACGTGCACTGGTTTACCTCCGGCACCTCCGGCACCCCCGTGCACCGACCCGACGCTTCACCGACGGTTTCCTGTGCACCTAAGATTCAATGGGAAATCACCTCCCAAAGGATTCTGAGAGCCGCCCCGAGTGAAGAAGATCCGGATGCTGACCCGGATATAGAAATGAGTGAGGAACTCTCACCCGCTACCTCCCCGAGCCTTAACATTATTGTTGATAGTTTTTCAGGAGAGGGAGCTATGGAGACTGAAGGAGAAAGCGCTGAAGGACCCGAGCCATGGTCCGTTGTTGACTCGAATAACACTCCTAGGTCTGAAGATGTTGCTGAATCATCCCCGACCGTGGCCAACGAGATTGCTGAAGTATGGAGAAGGGTGATGAGTGCTAGAAGAGAACCCGAGATGGATTTGGGGACAAATCCAAGGCAAGAAGAGGGGAATGATGAGATCCAACAATGCTGCCCTGATGCCAACCGGTACTCCTACACCCCACCAGGGTCACCAGGCCGAGATAAGACCCTAGGGCCTCTTAAGAAGCGTATGATCCAAGGGCAGGCCATCTTCGAGCCCTAAAGCCAAGGTATGACAAGAAATATCAACTAAATCCTTCCCTTGCTGATAGAAAGACTCCTAGAGATGGAATGCTGTTCCAGGCCATGCTGCTGGCCGAGGGTATAAGCCCTAGCACCGAAGAGAAGCTTCAGCCTGCTCCTAGTCTGACCTCCAGGAGCCCTGAAGAAGAAGTCGGTTCTTTGAGTGACCCTCTGGAAGCATTTCTGGAGTACAAAAGGAAGAGAGCCCAAGAACACTTGGCCCAAAGAGGAGAGATTTCAAAGATCGAACCTGAGCCGAGGCATGAAAAGAATTGGAGTCCTTGGCCCCGAAGCATGACACTTGGACTGACCACGGAGAGCTACGTCCGAAGCTACCTGGAGGCCTACCTAAAGCTTAGGAAAGAAGGCCCGAGCAGAAAAGGAAAGAAACTAAAGAAAGGCCCGTCCCGAGCCTTAAACCGGCAGTCAGACCGATCCGAGAAATCCCATGAAGTTGGCCGAGAAGCCCGGTCACTGAACCAGCCCGAAGCCCGAAGCCCGCAACCGCCACCTGCGTCAAGCCCGGCGATCGGTCGGTCAAGCCCACCGGGCCGCCACACGCGCCCAACCGGCCCGAGCAGCCGTACACGGCCAGATTAGGGTTTTTGACCTAAATTAGGTCTTTTATTCTGCTTTAAAGACTACAACTATTATTTTATGTTTTATTCCTTTTTAGTAGGCTTATTTAGAGGTTTTAAGATTCTTTTTAAGAGTAGGACTCTTTATTTTATTATTATTTAGAAGTAGTGCTTAGGGAGGAGAGCTTGTTCCCTCACCTATATAAGGAGGCCGCCGGCCACCCTTGTTCGACACAACTTTTATGAAATAAACCCCCTTTTGATAGAACTCAGTTCTTGAAACCTTATTGTATCTGCATGTTGCGATCCTGAAGGCCCCGACTTATCATCAAGAGCATCCATCTCTTGGCGTGGCGTCATCGACTGGACACTTCTGGTTCCCAACTGTTATATAGCTGACGGGTCAAAGTACTTATCCGCCCCCGGTTCCCGATGGTTCTACCTCGTTGCACGGTCTCAACTTGCGGTGTTCAAGGGTCGTCTGCCCACGGTTGCAGCGGTTCACATCAATAGGTCTGTCAAACTGCCTAGGGGTATAATAGAAGATGTAGCTGTTCGCTGTGGCCCTTTTACTAATATTGCAGATTTCGTTGTTCTGGATACCCGTGAACTAGATGGATAGCTTATCTTGGGTCGACCTTTCTTGACAACCGCTGGTGCGAATATAAATTGTGAACAAGGCTTGTTAACTTTAAGTGTAGGACAGGTGATGACACTCGAATTAACGTGATTATCAGCCTCATTTAAGCGACATTTCATTGCTTAAGACACAGTTTTTAGGGTAGAATAGCGAGTATTCACTCAACCGCTCTATTTCGTGACTTTTGTATTACCTCGGCCCATTCCGGGTCTATTTGATGGTTTTCTAGTGTTTTCATGTTAGCACAGGTTTTTGCCATCAAATACGATAGCCAAGGACGTGTCTTAGACGTTGGAACCCCGAAGAATCACACCTGAATCAACCGGAGAAATCACTCAAGTCAAAGAATTCCTGCTCCACTTTACACACACATTTTCGGCGAAAATTCCCTTGGGTTTTCGCCAAAAATCCAAGAAGGAATCAACTGTCCCTCACAAGAAGGAGTTTTCGGCGAAAACCTTGGGATGTTTTCACCGAGAACCCTAAGCTTTTTCAGTCGGAAGAAACAGACGGATCAAGCCAACATTTGAGCAGATATTTTCACCGAAAATATCCTTGGATTTTTGGCGAAAATATCGTTAGTAATTCCACCAGTTAAGTTAAGCTGTTGCGAGAGGCGACCGTACCCGGGCGACTAATTAATCGTGGTAGCTAGATCGGATAGAGCGAACGTTCGCCAGTCTTAAACCTAAGGGTCAGGAGTTATGGTGGTGTCTGAGAACTGACTGAACTAGAATCGGAAACCGTTGATCTGTTGATTGCCTGTGCTTTGGTGATCTAAGAGGGATTCAAAATCTAAGCTTGTCTGTCTTCTGTCTTAGTCAATCAATCAATCGTTATTCGCTTTAATTTCATTTCAACCTATCTTTGCATTTTAGTATAGAAGTCGTGGAACTCACACCACGCACTAAATGTTTTAACCTTGAATTTAAATTGCCAACATATTTGAGTAAGGAAGTAGAGGAGACCCGTGGAATACGATCTACCCTAGCTTTACAGCTTGGTAGTTATTTGATTGACCGCTATCCTGCAGCTCACCAAATTGGCGCCGTTGCCAGGGACTCTTCTATTTCGTTGAAAGAAGAGTTGGCATTTTTATTCTTCTACCTTTCCATCTTTCATTTCCCATCACACTTCGATTTTACACCGGTTGTGTTTGTTTTTGTCTCTTACAGATCATAGCAGGTACAGAATCGTATCACTTCCGTTCCATCTTCCCCTTCCGCAATGACTGCTCTTAAGAGTGTTGCGGACTACAGTAAGCCGCGCACATCTAATGTTCGGTCCCCCATCACCGTGCTTTCCAATGACAACGATCCTGACTATGAGATTAAGATTCCTCTCCTAGAACTGATCTCTAGGGACGTACAATTCGAAGGAAGGCCAGATGATAACCCCTGCACACATATAGATGACTTTCTGGCTGTCTGTGAAGCTTTCAAGTCGGGAACCTCAACAAGAACGCTTTATGTCTCCGAGATTTTCCGTTTTCTCTCAGAGGTGCAGCTAAGTAGTGGCTTGGAAGCAAACCGCCAGGTCACTACACTGACTGGGAGACATTAGCTCAAGATTTTGTTGAGGAATACTTCCCTCCAGCAAGGACAATTGCTTATAAAGACCGCATCTCCAGGTTCACTCAGAGAGAAGATGCAAGCCTATACGACACTTGGAACGAATTCCAATCCCTTCTCTTCAACTGCCCTCACCATGGGTATGAACAAAGGCAGCTGGCTGAATTCTTTGCTCGAGGTATGTGTGAAAAATCTGCGAAGTGGGTAAACTCCCTAGCTGGCGGAGACTGCACCGCTCTCACTCCTCAGGATGCTCTTCTGCATTTTGCTAGCTGTGCTTTGAAATCCAAAAACTGGGAGAGGCAAAGAGAAGGAACCAAGAGTCAGTTGAGCATTGCAGAGCAGATCAAAGCAGAAGTTCAGAAACATCTACAAGCAGGTGGTATCCCCCTCGATTCCCCGTCAGCTACCATCTTTTCGGCTGATTGTGGATGGTTTGGATCCTGTGCTCATAACGGTGGAAGCTGCCTCAACTTCGGTAAAATAGAAGTCTGGTCTGCAGAAGAGGTAAACTTCGTTGATCAGGGCTTCGCCAACAATCAAAAAGGCTACGTCGTTTCAGGAACCTCATACCGCAGAACCAGTACAACCGGTTTGCAGATCCGTATCAAAGACCTCCGGGATTCATTGGAGGACAACAACAGTTCCAAGCAAAGCCGTATTACCATAGAGACTTAGATTACGAGAAGAAGTTTGATCAGATCATGAGCAGACTCAACGACCACGACATTCAATTAAATGCTCAAGCCGCACTCAATCAAGGACAGAGAGCTCAGAGCCAGAGGATAGAGGATGCTATAAGCAATATGACTAAGCTTTTTACTAGCAATCCTCTCCTCAATCCAGCAGCATTTCAAGTAGACTCCGGTGCAAAGAGCGAACACGCTCAAGCTATTACCACCAGGAGCGGCAAGCAAACAACTGATCCAAAGGCTGCGGAACCTGACGTGGTACCAGATACCAGTGCTGCCATGGATATGCCAGAAATTGAAGATATCACAAAAGAGGAAGAAGAAGCATCTGCTCCTCCTCCTCCTCCCAAGATAACTCCTGAACCTGTATTGGTGCCATATAAACCTCAGATCCCTTTCCCAAAGGCTGCAATGAGCAAGGCTAAGGATCACGACACTCAGTACAAGAGGTGGTACAATGTTCTTAAGACTGCAAAGATAAAGATACAGTGACAGAAGCTGTAGAGATTATACCACCACTTTGGAAGTTCTTTAAAGACCTAGTAAAGAAAGTGAAGAATGGAGAGGCGTACTCTGTCACGCTCACTAATGAATGTGCTTCTCTCTTCGGTGCGCCATCTCCCATAAGACAGCCGCCACCACCTCTAGCTAAGTGTTCTGATCTCGGTCCTTTTACATTACCGTGCATTATTATTGGCATTAAAATTGATCGTAGTCTGGCTGATTCTGGTGCTTCCATTAATGTTATGCCTGTTTATCTATATGAAAATCTGAATCTAGGGCAGTTAAAACCGATTACTTTACATCTCGTGTTAGCCGATAGGTCTGTCAAACTACCTAGGGGTATAGTAGAAGATGTAGCTGTTTGTTGTAGTCCGTTTACTATAATTGCAGATTTTGTTGTTCTAGACACCCGTGAGTTAGACGGAACACTTATCCTAGGTCGACCTTTCTTAACCACTGCTGGTGCAAATATTAACTGCAAATAAGGCCTG
This sequence comes from Linum lewisii, assembly GCA_034768395.1. NCBI lineage: Eukaryota > Viridiplantae > Streptophyta > Magnoliopsida > Malpighiales > Linaceae > Linum > Linum lewisii. The sequence goes on from CM068297.1 coordinate 49,976,320, forward strand.
TTAACTCTAAGTGTAGGACAAGAGATTGTTGCATTCCGCATTAAAGATAACATGAGATATTCTGTTGCTCAAGATGATAAATGTTATGCTGTTGATCCCCTAGAGTTGGCCTCGGCCAACTTCGTTACTAATGCTTTATCTAGTGACCCACTAGAGTTGTGCTTGATTTCAGGGATTGACAGTGCACTAGAAGACCCATAGCAGCGTCTATGGCAGGATGAGTTAGACGAGCAGAAGGCGACATTCACACCCATTCATGCGCCTACACATATTGAGCCAGCATCGAGTCGGATCACTACTTCATATTGAACTCGACTTGAAGGAGCTCCCTGACCATCTAGAGTATGCATTCCTGGGGAAGGAATGCCAGCTGCCTGTCATCATCAATTCGAACCTATCTCCCGAGCAGAAAGAGCAACTAATCGGGCTACTCAAGAAGCATGTCGGAGCTATTGCCTGACAGTTGGCCGACATCAGAGGCATCTCTGAAACTTTCTGCAAACATCGGATAGTCATTGATGAAGAATTCAAACCAGTTAGACAATCGCAACGCCGACTTAACCCTCTAATGCAGGAAGTTGTGAAGAAAGAAGTCCTTAAGCTTTTGGACGCCGGTATCATCTATCCTATTGCCGACAGTCCTTGGGTCAGTCCGACTCAAGTCGTTCCGAAGAAAGGAGGAATCACCGTCATCCCTAATCCAAAGGGTGAGCTCATCCCGACTCGCACGGTTACCGGATGGAGAGTCTGTATCGATTATTGACGACTAAATGATGCCACCAAGAAGGATCACTTTCCACTGCCGTTCATTGATCAGATGCTTGAACGATTGGCTGGTCATGACTACTATTGCTTCTTAGATGGGATGTCCGGTTACTTCCAGATCCCTATCGAGCTTGATGACCAAGAGAAGATGACCTTTACCTGCCCGTTCGGTACATTTGCTTATCATCGCATTCCTTTTGGTTTATGTAATGCTCCTGCCACTTTTCAGAGATGCATGTTGGCTATATTTGGAGATCTGGTTGAGGATGTGGTGGAGGTATTCATGGACGACTTCTCTGCCTATGGAGATTCGTTTTCAAAGTGCCTGGCCAATCTGGACAAGGTGTTAGCTCGTTGTGAGGAGACCAACCTGGCTCTTAGTTGGGAGAAATGTCACTTCATGGTTACCAAAGGCATTGTTCTGGGCCATAGGATCTCTAAGACCGGTATAGAAGTCGATCGTGCCAAGCTTGAGACCATTGCCAGCCTACCACCACCGACCTCGGTCAAGACAGTTCAAAGCTTCCTTGGTCATGCTGGATTCTACCGGAGATTCATCAGAGATTTTTCCAAGATCACTCTTCCAATAACGAAGCTTCTTGAGAAAGATGTTCCTTTCGTTTTTGATAAAGCTTGTCTTGAAGCCTTTGAAACTTTGAAGACTCAACTCACCACCGCACCGATTCTTACAGCGCCAGATTGGAATCTTCCTTTCAAAATTATGTGCGATGCTAGTGACTTCGCGGTTGGCGCGGTTCTTGGTCAGAGAAAAGAGAAGAGATTTCATCCTATCTACTTTGCTAGCAAGACGCTCAATGATGCTCAGAGAAACTACACTACTACGGAGAAAGAGCTTCTGGCCATCGTCTTCTCCTTTGACAAGTTCAGACAGTACCTGGTTCTTTCACATACCATTGTCTACACAGATCATGCTGCCCTACGCCATCTATTAGCCAAGCAGGACTCAAAGCCACATCTCATCCGATGGATCCTTCTCCTCCAAGAGTTCGACATAGAAATTAAAGACAAGAAGGGAGCAGAGAACTTAGCAGCGGATCATCTTTCCCGACTGGAGGAATCACAAACATGTAAGTCTACTACACCCATCAATGATTCTTTCCCTGACGAGCTGTTGCGTGTTGAAACATATGAACAGATTAACAGCATAGCCATCGAGCCTTGGGCAATCCCTCACGCTCAAGATCCGAGTAATGCAGCCGACTCGGAAGAACCATGGTATGCAACCCTAGCTAATTACCTCTCTCACGGCATTGTACCTCCTGAGCTAGATTTCAATGCACGCAAGAAGCTCTTTAAAGAAGCCAAGTCATACTTCTGGGATGAACCCTTCTTATACCGCATCAGCATTGACGGGATGATCCGGAGATGTGTCTCTTACATCGAAGCAGCTGACATTATGCGTAAATGCCATGAAGGACAGTTCGGAGGGCACTTTGGAGGCAACCGCACTGCGAGAAAGGTACTCGAAACAGGTTTTTATTGGCCTTCAATCTTTAATGATTGTGATGTCTTTGCTCGTCGTTGTGATGCATGCTAGCGATCATGTAACATCTCTAACCGTAATGAGATGTCCCAAATTGTTTCTTTAACTATTGAGATCTTTGATGTTTGGGGAATTGATTTCATGGGTCCGTTCACACCCTCCAACGAAAACAAGTACATTCTTGTAGCCGTTGATTATGTCTCTAAGTGGGCTGAAGCTGAAGCTTTACCCACTAACGATTCAAGAGTGGTGGGTCGGTTCCTTACCCGTATTTTCACGCGTTTTGGTTCACCACGCTTTATCAGAAGCGATAGGGGTACCTAGTTCCATGGACAATTCGACCGGGTGTGCAAACGCTTTGGCGTCACCCATCGTATGTCCACAGCCTACCATCCTCAAGCGAATGGTCAAGCGGAAGTGACGAACCGTGAGCTCAAGCGGATTCTTGATAGGACAGTTGGCCGGTCCCGCAAGGACTGGTCATCTAAGCTCAATGATGCCTTATGGGCTTATCGAACTGCCTTCAAGACTTCCATCGGTACCTCACCTTATCAGCTGGTCTATGGCAAGGCATGTCATTTGCCAGTTGAGCTTGAGAACAAGGCATTCTGGATTAATAAAGAGTTGAACATGAGCTATGCAGTAGCAGGTAATATGCGTCACGACCAGATCGCTGAGCTTGAGGAGCACCGACTCCACGCATATGAGAGCACGAAGTTATACAAAGAGCGCACGAAGAAAATTCATGACTCTCAATTGAAGACGATCAAGCAGTTCTATCCCGGAGATGAAGTCCTCTTATATAACTCTCGATTGAAGCTCTTCCCGGGTAAACTAAAGTCCCATTGGTCCGGCCCTTATACCGTGGTGCGGCAGACATCTTTAGGCAGTGTCCTAATCAAATTGCATGAAAGAGCCGTTTATGGTCACCGGGCATAGGCTTAAGAAGTATCTGCAAGGATTAGCTGTCTCTTCCATCGACTTGCACTACTTCACGACGGAGCCGTGACACGAATCCAGGTATCGTCTGGCTCACGGACGTTAAACAAGAGCGCTTCGTGGGAGGCAACCCATGGCTGGAGTCAGTTGTTTTCGTTTCGAGTCGTTTTGTTTTAAAACCCCCTTCCTTTAAAAAAAAACATTGCCGGCCATTTTTTTTCACAATAAATTTCGGCAAAAATTCACCCATATTTTCGCCAAAAATTCACGTATTAAATCAACCTATTTTCTCCTGTTTCTCGCCACCGCACCTTCTCGCCGAAAAAACCCAACCTTTTCGCCGAACTTATTTTCAATTTTAGAGGAAATTTTTGCCGAAAATGTTCCATTTTTTTTGCCGAAAATTTTGTTGATTTCGGTCGATATAAACCCCCCCCTCAGTTTTTATTTTCGCGAAAACAGTTCCCCCAACCATCAACACTTTTCGCCGACACCCCCCTCCTTTCCTTCCTTTCCCCCGCCGCCCTCCTGTTTGCCGTCACCGACCAGCCGCCACCACATCGTCAGCCGACCGACCGCCGCCCTACTCCCTTGCCTAGCCCCCGGTTCGCACCCTCGAATCGGAGCTTTTCGGCTCCGGTTCCTCCCGACAAGTTTCCCAAGCTTTTCGTCGATTTCTCGGATTTCCAATCATTTTCTCGAGTCATGTCTTCACGGTTAGTTGTTCAGCCCTTGATTTTGAATCTTTTGGCTTTTTGACTTTCGGTTTTTGGCAAGATTGACTTTGGTTAACTTTTTGGTTCTTCCTCGATTTTCATGATTGCTGTTTCGGTGTCGGTTGGCTAGGTTTGGGCAATTCCATTTGATCTGTTTGGGATCGTAAATTATTGCCTGTGTGATCGTGTTTATGAATTATGTCGTGCTCTGTGATTGGGATGTGCGTTATTCCTCGTGCTTGACTATTTGAATGCCGATCCTTTGCTGCCTTTTTTCAACTCGCTGCTTTATCCGTTATTTGTTTACCCCCGCTTGTTAGTCTAAGTGTGGGGTAGGATTTTGATTTCTAATTCAGGTATTCCTTGAGTTATGTTTCACAGGGCCCCAAACGATTCAAGACCACCAGTGCAGATAGGGCACAACGATCCTCGGCTCGACAGAACCGGGCTCACTCGTCTCAACCACCTGTACCGGCTGCACCAACATCGACAGTTGTGGCCATCATCCCCGAGGCTACACCGACTCCAGTGACCCCTATTTCCTGTGTTCCTGCACCTGTCGACGGAACTTTACATCCTTTCATCGCTGCCCTTGAGCCCCACCATCTAGAGGTCTATCAGAAGATCAAAGACATTCCTCCAGCTAAGGTAGCAGTTCTGTCTCTGGATAGTCTCAAGGACCACGATCCGGCTTGGCACTCCACCATCGACACTGCCCTTCATAAAGCCGGTTTGCAAGTTCTGACCGCTCATGGTTCCCCCTACCCGCTTGTCGCCCTTCAAGAGTTCTGGAGTTCGTTTCGGCGCCTCACTCTGAAGCCTATACGTGATCAGAAATTTGTATCCTTTCACCTCAGTGGTGTTCTCCACGAGAAGACCCTCCACGAGTTCGGCCACCTGCTGGATCCGCACGCCAACCTCCAGGATACATCCGTTGGTTTCGCGGACACCTACTCCATCACGAGTGCTCCGTACCCAGAAGTGTGGAAGTGGGCAGCTGGCCTAACCGAGATCGAGCCTATTGTCAACCCCACGATGGGTGATATTGCTAACCCTATTCTTCAATACTTACATTATGTTTGGGTGCAGTCTTTGTGTTATTGCAGCAAGACAGGCCCTCACCATGTTTCTCTGGAAGAACTCGTTCTCTTCCGTGCTTTAGAGGAGGATGCAAACTTCCATCCCGGATGGTGGCTTGCACGATTCTTTCACAAGCGCACTAGTGATGACACTCGATTTGACGTGATTATCAGCCTCATTTAAGCGACATTTCTTTGCTTAAGACATGGTTTTTAGGGTAGAATAACGAATATTCAATGGATTGTCCTATCTCGTGCCATTTGCGTTACCTTGGCCCGTTTCGGGTCTATTTGATGGTTTTCTAGTGTTTTTATGTTAGCACAGGTTTTTGCCATCGAATAAGTAACCAAGGACGTGTCTAAGGCGTTGGGATCTCGAAGGATTGCACCGGAATCGATCAAAGGAGCCAACCAAGTTCAAACAAATCCCTGCCCGGTTTACAAAGGAATTTTTGCCGAAAATATCCTTGTATTTTCGGCGAAAATATCATCACAAATCGGCTGTTGGCAGCTAAAGGAATTTTCGGCGAAAGAAGGAAGTTCTCGAACCAAGAAGAAAGTTCAGGAGAATCAGCCGGCGGGACTTCCATTTACAAGCAAATTTTCGGCGAAAATAGTTCATTATTTTTGGCGAAAATCCTAGAAGAAATTCGGCTGGGCTAGGTTAAGTATAAATACTTAACCGACGACCCATTAGAGGAGGATCAATAATTTTTACATCAGAATACACTTTTTGAATCAGAATCCTACGATTTTCTCTGAAGTTCTGGAGCGAAGAGTTAGAGTTCGAAGAGTCAGAAAGAGATCGTGCCGGAGCTAGGAGTGTAGTTTACCGAAGATCGAAGTCTGTCAGAGTCGTCTAAATTAGGTTTTTCAGATTCTTTTCTGTTCTTCCTCTGGATGATGAACTCTTTCTTTGTCTTTGTTTCTTTTTGTGATAAACATGAGTAGCTAAACTCGTTAGAGCTTAGACTAGATGAACCCTAAGTGACCCATGGTTTTAAAGCGGTCACGGATCGGCGATGATTAGATTCGAAATTCAATCAGTTTCTCATTCATGTTTGATTTGTTCTTCATTGTTCATGTTTCTTGTCTGGATTGATCACCTAGATTAGATTCTGGTTAAGCTAAGGATAGAAGCGAACGCTCGCCTTGCTTTAGAACATCGAATTGAACAATTAACCTTATAATTAGAGTGTGCCTTTCGTAGGAACCAGTTAGGGTTAATCCACTGCAAGAGTAACTCATTAATCATTAGTAATTGCTCCAGTTAATTAAGTCGTTGCGAGAGGCGACCGTACCCGGGCGGCTAGTTAATCTTGGTAGTTAGAACGGATAGAGCGAACGTTCGCCGGTCTTAAACCTAAGGGTAAGAAGTTATGGTGGTGTCTTAGTAATTGATTGAATGAGAATTGAAATCCGCTGATCTGTTGATTGCCAATGCTCTGGGGAACGAAGGGGGATTCAAAGTCTAAGTTCGTCTGTCATCCTTGTTTTCAAGCCCTAATTTCCAATCTGCTTTAGTTTAATTTTTTAATTTCTCTGCATTTCTTAGAATTAGAAGTCGTGGAACTCACACCACGCACAACTTGTTTGTATTCGAGTATTTTGCCAGTTTTGAAGTAGTCAATCTTAGAAGACCCCTGGAATACGATCTACCCTAGCTTTTGTTAGCTTTGTTAGTTATTTGGTTGAACGCATCACAACGACACGTTCACCAAATTGGCGCCATTGCCAGGGACTTCTTTTGATTGTTCGAAAGAAGAACTGGCATTTTATTCTTCTACTTTCCATCTTTCACCTTACCATCCACTTCGATTTTACACTGGTTTTGTTTGTCTTTGTTATCTGTAGGTTTACAGGTGTATGCCTCACCGTCCTTGGACTCGCTCTCAAACCGAACAGGCTAAGAGTGCAGAGAGACTAGGCAGTTCTGCTCCACCTCTACGATCACAGATTCTGAAGAAAGGCAGATCTAATCCATTCATCACTCCGATCAAGATCGAGGAACTGAAGGAGAGTTCCTCATCTCCATCTTCACCTGTACCGTCATCTTCATCCGCTTCATACACCGAGTCACTCTCACCTCCTCCATCTTCCGCCATGGATATCCTCAAGGAGGAGCTTATGCTTCTCCGAGCCATCCGAGAGAGCTGCCCTCTTCACCCCGGTTGGGTGCTTGCTCGCATCTTCCGCCAGAAGACCAAGAGGAAGACGCCACCTCGCAGACTCCTGGGAGGTAACTTCATAGGTCAGCTCATCATCTCCTTCGGCATCAGCCATGAATATGGCCCGAACATTCCACGATGCCACGTTAGGACCGTTGGAGGAGACTTAGCGGTTGAGTACGACTTAGAGCTGGACCTCAGTCCCCATGAAGCAGCAGATCCTCCACTCCAGCCTGTGGTCGAGTCGGAGGAAGAGGATGACACTGAGCAGCAGCAGCCCCAGCCACCACTAGAATTCCAAGATTATATACCCTCGCCACATCACCAGGCGGGGTATACTCACCAGTCGCCGCCACACATTCCCGATCCATACCAGACACCTCACCATCAGCACCGACCGCACCCCACATATGTTGGTGAGTTGTATGAGCGACTGCAGGAGTGGCGCATCACTGACAACTCCACTCAAGAGGCGAGATGGACTATTATGCAGCAGTATATGCGCCGCGCCGACAGGCAGTATGAGGCACAGCTAGCGTGGCAACGTCAGCTCGGCGAGCACCTCCACTTTCCACCTCCCGGCTCACCTGACCAGCAGTGATCGGGTTGTATTCCTTTTCTGGTCCTTCCTTTTTATTTATTCTTTTCGGATTTCGATCCAACTTTTTTCTGTGTGGATCCGGGACACCTGTGCCGGTGTCCTTTTTATCTTTTATTTGTTTTTGTTTTGTAGGCAGTTGGGAGATTCCCTTTGCTTCGCTTGGGTAGATTCCCTCCGCTCCGAGGACTCGTGCTCATCCCCTACACCAATCATCTCGGTCCAGGTTCTTCTACTTCACTCTGAACTCTAATTTTAGTCCTGTGAGGACACAAGCCGATTTAAGTGTGGGGTAGGATGCTAGAGAACCTTGCATGAACTTGATTGCCCTTGAATTGTGTTTTTGTGTGCCTCGTGATTCCATTCCAGTCTCTCTAGCATTAGAATGCTCAGTTCTTGATTTTTGATGTTAAGTTGTTGTTCAAACCTTCATAATGATGCTTAGACTGCTTAACCTAGAACTTGAGAACCAACTTGTATACTTTGATGCTAAATTTCCTGGTCAGAACAAAATTTTTAAATCACACTTGTAGTTTGTAGCCTTGATTGCATGAAAATGACCGAATCCGACTAGCAAAACAACTGTGAGCTTTTGATCCATTGCACGTAACTTGCAATTTTAATTCTTTCTGAGTGGTTTTCTGTTTGCTTGAATGAGTTAGAATTTGCATGAGACCTACTCGAGACCACACGATGACATGAGTTCTAGAAGGATAGGGGCACCTAGATTCAACTACTAAGCCAGCTTGCCTACCAAACGATAAAATCCACTAGGTTTAAACCCTTGAGCTTGGCCTGTTCTTTCGGTTCGATAATACATTACAGCCATTTCCCATTTCTTTCATTTCCCGTTGATCCCCTGTGGTTGTAGTTCTAGATTGACCTACCGGAAGTCGGTTTGTGGCAACCTGCCTATAGCCATTAAACAGGTGGTCTTAGCTAATATGTCCGGACGTGTAAACCCCTCTAGCAACTAAAAGAAAATCGGCACAAAAGAAAAAAAAACAAAAGAAAGAAAATTTTCAAAAAAAATGAAGAAAAGAAAGAAATCAGAAAAATCAAAAAGTTTCAAAGTTTCTAGTTCAATAAAACGTTCTTCTCCCTACAAATGGAAGAACGAAGTCAAAAGAAAAAGTTCAAAAGAAAAGAAAAAATCGTGTAAAGAAAAAGAATAAGTGCTAGGTTGCTTGAGGGTATCATAGGACGAGCGTTCATCATTCCACCCGTGTTTGGTTAGACGGTAGGAAGCCCTAGATTAGATTCGAGGGAAGTTAGTCGAAAGCTACACCGCACAAAGCCATCATCATACATTCCCATCATCCATCTCATTATAAACCCAAGTAGTGTAGATTTCATTACGGTCCTAGCAGGGAAGTCCTTCTTGATTAGATACTCGTGTTGTCACAGTGGTGGAGATGTGGTCGAAATGCAAACCTATGACGGAATTTGGTAACAGAAAATGATCGAGAGCAGAAACACGTCCTTAAACACAGAGAGTGAGAGTCCCCATTGTACTATATATATCCTGTGTGAGGAGTCTGGTCGGTCAGGTCAAATTCGTGCATAATTGGTTGCTAATTACTTGTCGTGTGCAGTTTATTAGTGAGACCAGGTAGTTTGGCTGATCTGTATGCATGTTAGGTTTCTTGTTCTAGGATCGATCTGTCTAATAATTCATAGTGTTTGATTGACCTCCAATTTAATCGATCTTATCATTTATGAACATGAGCGTTTCTATTCAGTTTGCTTGAGGACAAGCAAAAGCTTAAGTGTGGGGTATTGATGACACTCGATTTGACGTGATTATCAGCCTCATTTAAGCGACATTTCTTTGCTTAAGATATGGTTTTTAGGGTAGAATAACGAATATTCAATCGATTTCCCTATCTCGTGCCATTTGTGTTACCTTGGCCCGTTTCGGGTCCATTTGATGGTTTTCTAGTGCTTTTATGTTAGCACAGGTTTTTGCCATCGAATAAGTAACCAAGGACGTGTCTAAGGCGTTGGGATCTCGAAGGATTGCACCGGGATCGATCAATGGAGCCAACCAAGTTCAAACAAATCCCTGCCCGGTTTACAAAGGAATTTTCGCCGAAAATATCCTTGTATTTTCGGCGAAAATATCATCACAAATCGGCTGTTGGTAGCTGAAGAAATTTTTGGCGAAAGAAGGAAGTTCTCGAACCGAGAAGAAAGTTGAGGAGAATCAGCCGGCAGGACTTCCATTTACAAGCAAATTTTCGGCGAAAATAGTTCATTATTTTCGGCGAAAATCCTAGAAGAAATCCGGCTGGGCTAGGTTAAGTATAAATACTTAACCGGCGACCCATTAGAGGAGGATCAATAATTTTTACATCAGAATACACTTTTCGAATCAGAATCCTACGATTTTCTCTGAAGTTCTGGAGCGAAGAGTTAGAGTTCGAAGAGTCGCAAAAAGATCGTGACGCCATCCCTTTCATCTCGGAGAACCGGAGCTAGGAGTGTAGTTTACTGAAGATCGAAGTCTGTCAGAGTCGTCTAAATTAGGTTTTTCAGATTCTTTTCTGTTCTTCCTCTGGATGATGAACTCTTTCTTTGTCTTAGATTATTTTGTGATAAACATGAGTAGCTAAACTCGTTAGAGCTTAGACTAGATGAACCCTAAGTGACCCAGGGCTTTAAAGCAGTCACGGATCGGCGGTGATTAGATTCGAAATTCAATCAGTTTCTCTTTCATGTTTGATTTGTTCTTCATTGTTCATGTTTCTTGTCTGGATTGATCACCTAGATTAGATTCTCGTTAAGCTAAGGATAGAAGCGAACGCTCACCTTACTTTAGAACATCGAATTGAACAATTAACTTATAATTGGAGTGTGCCTTTCGTAGGAACCGGTTAGGGTTAATCCACTGCAAGAGTAACTCATAAATCATTAGTAATTACACCAGCTAAGTTAAGTCGTTGCGAGAGGCGACCGTACCCGGGCGGCTAATTAATCTTGGTAGTTAGAACGGATAGAGCGAACGTTCGCCGGTCTTAAACCTAAGGGTAAGGAGTTATGGTGGTGTCTTAGTAATTGATTGAATGAGAATCGAAATCCGCTGATCTGTTGATTGCCAATGCTCTGGGGAACGAAGGGGAATTCAAAGTCTAAGTTCGTCTGTCATCCTTGTTTTCAACCCTAATTTCCAATCTGCTTTAGTTTACTTTTTAATTTTCTCTGCATTTCTTAGAATTAGAAGTCGTGGAACTCACACCACGCACAAAGTGCTTGCATCCGAATAAATTGCTAGTTTTTGGAGTAGTCAATCATAGAAGGCCCGTGGAATACGATCTACCCTAGCTTTGTAGCTTTGTTTGTTATTTGGTTGAACCCGAACAACGACTTGAGGTTCACCAAATTGGCGCCGTTGCCGGGGATCTTCTTTGATTGTTTGAAAGAAGAACTGGCAAATTTATTCTTCTATTTTCCATCTTTCACTTTTCCATCCACTTCGATTTTACACTGGTTTTGTTTGTCTTTGTTATCTGTAGGTTTACAGGTGTATGCCTCACCGTCCTTGGACTCGCTCTCAAACGAACAGCTAAGAGTATAGAGAGACCAGGCAGTTCTGCTCCACCTCTACAATCACAGATTTTGAAGAAAGGCAGATCCAATCCACTCGTCACTCCGATCAAGATCGAGGAACTGAAGGAGAGTTCCTCATCTCCGTCTCCACCGTCATCTTCATCTGCTTCATACACCGCATCACTTTCACCTCCTCCATCTCCTACCATGGACAATCAGTTACCACCACCACCACCACCAAATGGAGAACTACCACCACCACCACCAAATGGAGAACTACCACCACCACCACCTGCACAGAAGAGTCTAGCAGACTATAACAAGCCGAGCGCGACTAGCGTTCGATCTGCCATTGCCGTTCCGCGCATTGAAGGAGATCCTGACTATGAGATCAAGATTCCATTCTTGACCATGATCTCTAGGGATCTACAGTTTGAAGGCAGGCCCCTAGACAATCTGTGCACTCATCTTGCAGACTTCCTTGATCTCTGCAGCACTTTCAAGAACGGAAACCTCGACAAAAATACTCTTTGTCTGAGAGCTTACCCGTTCTCTCTAAAAGGCGCTGCTAAGAGGTGGCTTACTGGCAAACCACCTGGCTACTACACTAATTGGGATACTCTGGCTCAGGACTTCGTTGAAGAATACTTCCCGCCAGCCAGAACAACTGCCATCAAGGACAGCATTGCCAGATTCTCCCAGAAAGAAGGAGAAAGCTTATATGATACTTGGAATCGATTCCAAGAACTTCTCTACAACTGTCCGCATCATGGATTCGAGCAGAGGCAGTTAGCTGAAATCTTTGCTCGAGGACTTTGAGAAGAATCTGCCAAGTGGGTCAATTCTCTAGCTGAAGGGGATTGCACTACACTTACACCTGAAGCTGCTCTTCTTCACTTCGCAAACTGTGCTTCCAAGTCAAGGAACTGGGAACGACAATCTGAAGGATCAAGGAGCAAGCTCGATCTCGAAGCTACTATCAAGGCAGAGGTAGAGAAGCATTTGAAGAAGTCTACCACACCAATCAAACCGCCGGCAGCTTCTGTCTACGTTGCCGATTGCGAATGGTGTGGAGCTTGAGCACATAACGGAGACCGTTGTCAGAATTTTGGTAAGGCAGAAGTCTAGTCTACCGAAGAGGTAAATTTCATTCAACAAGGCTTCGTTAATAATCAGAATGGTTATGCTGGCTACCGTAACTTCAGGCAGCAAGGGAACTATCAGGACAGACCCCCCTACAATGCTGGCGCCAACCATAACCAGAACCAGAATAACCGCCCAGCTAGTCCAGCTCAGGATCAGAAACCTAATCAACCGCCGGCAGGTGTTTACCAGCCGCCGCATCAAAATCCGGGCAGCTATGGAACTGCACATGGAAACCGCCAGAACCAATACTTGAATAACACCTATCCAGGGCAGCAACATCAGAGAGAAAACAAGTTAGTGACCTGGACATGAAGCTTAGCCAGATCATCACCAGACTCGATGATCATGACAGTCAGTTTAAGGCTCAAGCTCTTCTTAATCAAGAACAGATAGCATCTGGACAAAGAATTGAGCAAGCCGTGAATAACATATCAAGCATGCTTGCATCTGGTAGACCATTTGGCCAACTTCCGAGCCAGACAGAGCCAAATCCAAGAAAGGAGCAAGCCAAGATGGTAACTGTTCAACATCCTTCAAGCTCATCTTCTAATACTTCTTCTGATTTATGCAGGATACCTGAAACTCCAGAGAAGAAGGAAGCACATAAAGTGGCGCCAAAGGAGTCCGATCCTCCTCTCGCCCCGTACGTCGTGAAGCCTCCTTTTCCTAGAGCATTACTGCCAATTGCGAGGATCGAAACTGGTATGAAGGGGAACAAAGAAGGATATCCTGGCATTCGTAACAAGAAGCCTACCTCTCCATATCCAGCTAAGTGTTCTGATCCCAGTTCTTTCACGCTACCTTTGGTTATTAATGATATTGAAATAGAGCGTAGTTTAGTGGATCTAGGCGCGTCTGTCAATGTTATGCCTATGAGCTTATTTGAAAAATTAAACCTAGGAGAACTTGAACCAACTACTATGCAACTCGTCTTTGCCGATAGATCACTTAAAACACCTAGAGGAGAAATAAAAGACGTTGTTACCAAATGTGGTCCTTTCACGTTCTTAGCTGACTATGTAATCATTGACACTAGTAAGGATGATTCTACCATTCTCATAGGACGACCTTTCATGGCTACTACTGGAATGAATATTAACGTTCCCAAATGGTTCTTTGACTTTAAGGATTGGTAAAGACACTGTCACGTTCCGCCTTAAAGACGGAATGAAATATAATCCGAAGAATGAAGAATGTCATTGCTTAGCTGTTGAAACCATGGAGTTGACTCCGGTCAACTCCGTCACTAATATCTCTTATAGTGTGCCTAGATCTGTTGTTGTTACAGGTGCTGGACAGGTTATAAAGCAAAAACTAAAATCTGTTCCTCCCAAGCCGTCAAAGAAGAAGGAACGACAAGCCTCTTCTAAGCCACCGAGCACAAAACCTAGCAGACCTCGGGGAAAGAACAAGAAGACGAAGACTCAAATGGTTTGGCGACCAAAAGCTCCGCCGTCTTCTACCGATCCAGCTACACCGCCAATTCGTTCCGAGCTACCGGCGCCGGAACAAGTAAGGAAGGAGAAGCCAAAAGCATCTCCTAAGGAAATACTGACGATCACCGATCCTAGTGATATCAAGCCGGAGATTAAAAAGATGAAGCCGAAAGTTCTCATTCCGTCCACCGTCTTCCTCGTAGAAGATGATCCCTTGACAGAGCTGTTCGGACCGTTCAAATTCATTGACCACCTTCCCGACGGACGTACCAAGCATTTGCATGCAAATGGGAAGAAATTCACGCTCACTAGAGAAGCCCCGAAGCTGTACTTTATGAACTCCGATGCTAGCATTAAGGAGAATCTGAGTTGGGATGTCTCCTAATACCGTCCAGGTATCGTCCAGCTCAAGGACGTTAATAAAAGAGCGCTTCGTGGGAGGCAACCCACGGCTGGAGTCCGTTTTTGATTTTTGTCGAACTTAGTGTTTTAGAGTCGGTTCGGGGGAGCCAAAAGTGTCAGTTTGTTTGATTCATTATTTTTCGTGTGTAGTCTATGTTTCGTAGTGTCAGTCGCAAGTTGATTGAGGTCGTTCGATTTTTTGGATTTAACTGTGATTTTCTGAAGTTTGCCAGATTTGCCAAAATATTTTCACCCGAGCATTTCAAAATTTCGGCGAAACACACCCCTATTTTTGGCGAAATCGCCCATTCAATTTTCACTGAATTTCCCTGTTTCAAATTTTCGGCCAAAAAATTCAATGTGTTTTCGGCGAAATTATCTTTGAAAACCGGCAGTGCATTTGAACTAAATTTTCGGCGAAAACTCCCTATTATTTTCGCCGAAAATCCCTTTGAAAATCACCCAAATTTTCACTTAAAAATCCGGTCTTATCCTCTCTCTCTCCCCACCTTGCCATTTTCGAACCAAAACGAAAAAAATTCCCCCTACTGTTTTCGAAACTGCCGACCACCACCCCTTTAAAAATGCCACCGCCGCCATTTGCCACCGCCGCCACTCCCTTCTTCTCTCTCTTCCGATCCCGTTGAGCCCTAGAACGTTAAATCAGAGCTCTACAGCTCTAGTTCACCGAAACCCTTGTTTTCAGAGTTTTTCACCGATTTCTCCCAAACCGTTCGTTTTTAGCATCCATGGCTTCAAGGTAAGTTGTAGAACTTTTCATTATGAATCTTTTGACATATTGATTGCTGAATTTCGTCTGGGTTGACTTTCTGTTGACTTTTCGGTTTGCCTCGATTTGCGTGCCGACTGATTTCGTGTGAACTAGGTTAGCTGAACTTGTTGAACTGTTCTAGCATGCTTAGGGAGTGTCGTGCTTATATTCCATATCGTTTGATCATGTGTTGCTATGCATACGATTGATTCTTTGTGATGTTGACTTGTGAGAAATGTCGGTTTGACCATGAACTGTCTTTGATCATTTGGCTGCCGTATGTGTTCATTCTCGTTCAGATTATTGTGTTTGCCATCTGAGATCATATTTTACAGTCGTTCTCCGCTTTGTGATAGTCTTGCCATGATTAGGGTTCATTTAGCTATAAGTGTTGACTTTCTGAATGTGGTTTGACTCTTTGAACTCTGATTGTACTTATCCAATTCTGGCTGTTCCTAAGCATGTATTTTATTGTCTATGATTACCGGTTACTCTGCTTTGCTTACCCCCACTCAGTTTTCCTCATTTCTTTGTGAAATTAAGTTTTTCTACTAAGTGTGGGGTAGGGTTTTAGTCTAACTAATCTGGTTTCATTCTGGTTTTAGGAACACCACTTATGAGCGCAGGACTAAGGCGCGACTTGATGCCGCCTCGAGCTCCAGAGCCCCCGCTCCCGTCACACCTACCGTTCAGGGCCCTCGTCCAGCACTACCTCGCCGGGCTGGATACCATCGCACTATCGCTCGTCTACCTGACTTTTACTTTGAGTGCTTCCAGAAGATCGAACATGTTCAGGGAGCTAAGGTACGCCCTCTCTCCATGGAGTCCCTCAGCGAGCACGACGAGGATTACCACCGGAACGTGCATGACGCCCTAGCACCGGCCGGCCTCCTAGAGCTGACCACCATAGCTGCCGACTTCCCAGACATCGCCCTTCAGGAGTTCTGGGCGACCTTTGATCTGGATGAGCACAAGAGGAGGCAAGGCCAGAAGGTTGTTACCTTCTATCTGGGTGGAGTATACAGGACGCTCACCTATGATGAGTTTGCTGCTCATCTAGGTATCCCCTACGAGCACTATCATGGCCATCACCTCGGCTGGGGCGACGATGATGACGACGAGGCATACCATGCACTCTGGAGCCACATGACTGGAGTGCCTGGCGATCGCCTTGGGGAGTATAACTCAGTTAAGTCGCTCTCTCATCCTCTCTTTAAATTTATTCATATGGTTTGGCGTAGATCGCTTTTATATGTTCCAGACAAGGATCACCACCATATCCTCAAGGAGGAGCTTATGCTTCTCCGAGCCATCCGAGAGAGCTACCCTCTTCACCCGGATGGGTGCTTGCTCGCATCTTCCGCCAGAAGACCAAGAGGAGGACGCCACCTCGTGCACTGATGACACTCGATTTGACGTGATTATCAGCCTCATTTAAGCGACATTTCCTTGCTTGAAACGTGGTTTTAGGGGTAAAATAGTGAATATTCACTCAACTACCCTATTTCCTACCGATTTGGTTACTTTGGCCCATTTTGGGTCTATTTGATGGTTTTCTAGTATTATTGTGAAAGCACAGGTTTTTTCCATCATTTATGTAGCCACGGACGTGTTCAAGACCTCAAGGAGTGAACCAGAAATCAAACCAGAGTCTGATATTTTCGCCGAACACATAGGCTGATTTTACTGCCCAGCACATATGTTCAAGATCCTACTGCCCAGCACAATGTTTTTGCCGAAAAGACTATGAGGTTTTCGGCGAAAATACCTTCAGAAACTCATAGGCTGATTTACACAGAAGTTTTCGGCGAAAACTACTTTGAGTTTTCACCAAAAATCATAGAAGAAATCAAACAGGGGATTTTGCCTAAAGTTTTCGGCGAAAATAATCTGATATTTTCGCCAAAAATATCTTCCAAATCCGGCGCTGTATTGGAAACCCTAAGCGTACCTATTTAAAGAGAAGCAGCCGGCAGCCAAAGGGATCACACAATAATTATTCATATTTTCACAAATCAGACTTTTGAGAGTCAGCCGAGCTTCCACCTCGGAGAGCTCGGAGCTTAAAGTTGAAGATCCAGGAGATCGAAGCTTCGCCGGGGTCGTCAGAATTAGGTTTTTTCAGGGGTAACTTCATAGGTCAGCTCATCATCTCCTTCGGCATCAGCCATGAATATGGCCCGAACATTCCACGACACCAAGTTAGGACCGTTGGAGGAGAATTAGCGGTCGAATACGACCTAGAGCTGGACCTCAGTCCCCAGGTGGCAGCAGATCCTCCCCTCCAGCATGTAGCCGAGTCGGAGGAAGATGATGATACTGAGCAGCAGCAGCCCCAGCCGCAGCCAGAATTCCATGACTATATACCCTCGCCACATCATCAGGCAGGGTATGCACACTAGTCGCCGCCGCACATTCCTGATCCATACCAGGCGCCTCACCCTCAGCACCGACCGCACCCCGCAAACATTGGTGAGCTGTATGAGCGACTGCAGGAGTGGCGCATCACCGACAACGCCACTCAAGAGGTGAGATGGACTATTATGCAGCAGCATATGCGCCGCGCCGACAGGCGGTATGAGACACAGCTGGCGTCGCAACGTCAGCTCGGCGAGCACCTCCACTTTCCACCCCCCGACACCCCTGACCAGCCATGATCAGGTGGTGTCCTTTTCCTTGTCCTTTCTTTTTATTTATTCTTTTCGGATTTCGATCCACCATTTTTCTGTGTGGATCCGGGACACTTGTCCCGGTTTCTTTTTATGTTTCATTTGTTTTTGTTTTGTAGGCAGTAGGGAGATTCCCTTTGCTTCGCTTTGGTAGATCACCTCCGCTCCGAGGACCCGTGCTCATCCCCTACGCCAATCATCTCAGTCCAGGTTCTTCTACTTCACTCTGAACTCTAATTTTAGTCCTGTGAGGACACAGTTCGATTTAAGTGTGGGGTAGGATGCTAGAGAACCTTGCATGAACTTGATTGCCCTTGATTGTGTTTTTTGTGTGCCTCGCGATTCCATTCCAGTCTCTCTAGCATTAGAATGGCTCAGTTCTTGATTTTTGAGGTTAAGTTGTTGTTCAAACCTTCATAATGATGCTTAGACTGCTTAACCTAGAACTTGAGAACCAACTTGTATGCTTTGATGTTAAATTGCCTGGTCGGAACAGAATTTTTAAAATCACACTTGTAGTTTGTAGCCTTGATTGCATGAAAATGACAGAATCCGACTAGCAAACCAACTGTGAGCTTTTGATCCATTGCACGTAACTTGCAATTTTAATTCTTTCTGAGTGGTTTTCTGTTTACTTGAATGAGTTAGAATTTGCATGAGACCTACTTGAGACCACACAATGACACAAGTTTTAGAAGGATAGGGGCACTTAGATTCAGCTACTTAGCCAGATAGCCTACCAAACGTTAAATCCATTAGGTTTAAACCCTTGAGCTTGGCCTGTTCTTTCGGTTCGATAATACATTACAGCCATTTCCCATTTCTTTCACTCCCCGTTGATCCCCTGTGGTTGTAGTTCTAGATTGACCTACCGGAAGTCGGTTTGTGGTAACCTGCCTATAGCCATTAAACAGGTGGTCTTAGCTATTATGTCCAGACGTGTAAACCCCTCTAGCAACTAAAAGAAAGAATCGGCACAAAAGAAAAAAAAAGTCAAGTAAGAAAAGAAAGAGAATTTCGAAAAAAATGAAATGAAAGAAAATTCAGAAAAAGCAGAAAAGTTTCAAAGTTTCTAGTTCAATAAAACGTTCTTCTCCCTACAAATGGAAGAACGAAGTCAAAAGAAAAGTTGAAAAGAAAAGAAAAAAATCGTGTAAAGAAAAAGAATAAGTGCTAGGTTGCTTGAGGGTATCATAGGACGAGCGTTCATTATTCCACCCGTGTCTGGTTAGATGGTAGGAAGCCATAGATTAGATTCGAGGGAAGTTAGTCGAAAGCTACACCGCACAAAGCCATCATCATACATTCCCATCATCCATCGCATCATAAACCCAAGTAGTGTAGAATTCATTACGGTCCTAGCAGGGAAGTCCTTATTGACTAGATACTTGTGTTGTCACAGTGGTGGAGATGTGGTCGAATTGCAAACCTATGACAGAATTCGGTAACAGAAAATGATCGAGAGCAGAAACACGTCCTTAAACACAGAGAATGAGGGTTCCTCATTTTACTAAATATTTATCCTGTGTGAGGAGTCTGGTCGGTCAGGTCAAATTCGTGCATAATTGGTTGCTAATTACTTGTTGTGTGTAGTTTACTAGTGAGACCAGGTTGTTTGGCTGATCTAAATACATGTCAGGTTTCTTGTTCTAGGAATTAGCTGTCTAATAATTCATTGTGTTTGATCGAGCTCCAATTTAATCGATCTTATCATTTATGAACATGAGCGTTTCTATTCAGTTTGCTTGAGGACAAGCAAAAGCTTAAGTGTGGGGTATTTGATGACACTCGATTTGACGTGATTATCAGCCTCATTTAAGCGACATTTCTTTGCTTAAGACATGGTTTTTAGGGTAGAATAACGAATATTCAATCGATTGCCCTATCTCGTGCCATTTGTGTTACCTTGGCCTGTTTTGGGTCTATTTGATGGTTTTCTAGTGTTTTTATGTTAGCACAGGTTTTTGCCGTCAAATAAAGTAGCCAAGGTCATGTCTAAGGCGTTAGAACCTCGAGGGATTGCACCGGAATCGATCAAAGGAGCCAATCAAGTCAAACCAAAAGTATGCCCGTTTACACTGACATTTTCGGCGAAAAGAACCTATGGTTTTCGGTGAAAATGCAAGGAAAAATCCACTGATGCTCAGCCAAGGAAGTTTTCGACGAAAACCCAAAGTTTTCGCCAAGAACCATCAGTCCGAAAATCACAGGAGAGAAGCAGTCGGACACCAGCCATTTATGAAGGAATTTTTGCCAAAAATTCCTCAAGATTTTCGGCGAAAATATTAAGCTGATTCGGCGGGTATTAGGGTTAAGTATAAATACTTAATCGGCGGCCCACAACAAAATATACATCATAATATACTTTTCGTAATCAGAATTTGAAGAATCCTCTGAAGTTTTGTAGCGAAGAGTTAGAGTTCGAAAAGCCGGAAAGAGATCGTGACGCCATCCCTTCCACCTCGGAGACTCAGAGCTAGGAGTGCAGTTTACCGAAGATCGAAGTCTGTCAGAGTCGTCTAAATTAGGTTTTTCAGATTCTTTTCTGTTCTTCCTCTGGATGATGAACTCTTTCTTTGTCTTAGATTCTTGTGTGATAAACATGAGTAGCTAAACTCGTTAGAGCTTAGACTAGATGAACCCTAAGTGACCCAGGGCTTTAAAGCAGTCACGGATCGGCGGTGATTAGATTCGAAATTCAATCAGTTTCTCTTTCATGTTTGATTTGTTCTTCATTGTTCATGTTTCTTGTCTGGATTGATCACCTAGATTAGATTCTCGTTAAGCTAAGGATAGAAGCGAACGCTCGCCTTACTTTAGAACATCGAATTGAACAATTAACCTTATAATTGGAGCGTGCCTTTCTTAGGAACCGGTTAGGGTTAATCCACTGCAAGAGTAACTCATAAATCATTAGTAATTACACCAGTTAAGTTAAGTCGTTGCGAGAGGCGACCGTACCCGGGCGGCTAATTAATCTTGGTAGTTAGAACGGATAGAGCGAATGTTTGCCGGTCTTAAACCTAAGGGTAAGGAGTTATGGTGGTGTCTTAGTAATGATTGAATGAGAATCGAAATCCGCTGATCTGTTGATTGCCAATGCCCTGGGGAACGAAGGGGAATTCAAAGTCTAAGTTCGTCTGTCATCCTTATTTTCAACGCTAATTTCCAATCTGCTTTAGTTTACTTTTTAATTTTCTCTGCATTTCTTAGAATTAGAAGTCGTGGAACTCACACCACGCACAAAGTGCTTGCATCCGAATAAATTGCTAGTTTTTGGAGTAGTCAATCATAGAAGGCCCGTGGAATACGATCTACCCTAGCTTTGTAGCTTTGTTAGTTATTTGGTTGAACCCGAACAACGACTTGAGGTTCACCAATTATCAGCCTTATTTAAGCGACATTTCATTGCTTAAGACACAGTTTTTAGGTTAGAATAGCGAGTATTCACTCAACCGCTCTATTTCGTGACTTTTGTATTACCTTGGCCCATTCCGGGTCTATTTGATGGTTTTCTAGTGTTTTCATGTTAGCACAGGTTTTTGCCATCAAATACGGTAGCCAAGGACGTGTCTTAGACGTTGGAACCCCGAAGAATCACACCTGAATCAACCGAAGAAATCACTCAAGTCAAAGAATTCCTGCTCAACTTTACACACACATTTTCGGCGAAAATTCCCTTGGGTTTTCGCCGAAAATCCAAGAAGGAATCAACTGTCCCTCATAAGAAGGAGTTTTCGGCGAAAACCTTGGGATGTTTTCACCGAGAACCCTAAGCTTTTTCAGCCGGAAGAAACAGACGGATCAAGCCAACATTTGAGCAGATATTTTTGCCGAAAATATCCTTGGATTTTTGGCGAAAATCCTAGTGAAAAAGCAGCAGTCACCGGTTAGGTTTAAATACTGAATCAAGCGGCTAAATGAGATATCATAACTTACACACAATTTTACACGGGACGAAAAAAATCCCAAGACTGAGAGAGAGAGAGAACGAGTGGATAGAGTTCGAGGAGCCAGGAACGGATCGTGACGCCATCCATCCATCTCGGAGAGCTGGTGCTAGGAGTTGAAGATCCAGCAGATTGAAGCTGGAAGGAGTCGTCGAAATTAGGTTTTACAGTTCTTCTCTGTCTTCCCTACCTGAGATGTATTCTTTGTTTGTCTTCGATTCTTCTGTATTGAATATGAGCAGCTAAACTCGTTTAGCTTAGATTAGATGAACCCTAAGTGACCCAGGGCTGAAAGCGGTCACAGATCGGCGGTGATTAGATTCGAAATTCGTTCAGTTTCTCCTTCATGTTTGATTTATTCTTTGTTCTCTGTGTTTCTTGTCTGGTTTGCCCACCTAGATTAGATTCTTGTTAAGCTAAGGATAGAAGCAAACGCTCGCCTTACTTTAAAACACCAAATCAAACAATTAACCTTATAATTGGAGTGTGCCTTTCGTAGGAACCGATTAGGGTTAATCCACTGCAAGAGTAACTCATAAATCGTTAGTAATTCCACCAGTTAAGTTAAGCTGTTGCGAGAGGCGACCGTACCCGGGCAACTAATTAATCGTGGTAGCTAGATCTGATAGAGAGAACGTTTGCCAGTCTTAAACCTAAGGGTCAGGAGTTATGGTGGTGTCTGAGAACTGAATGAACTAGAATCGGAAACCGCTGATCTGTTGATTGCCTATGCTCTGATGATCTAAGGGGGATTCGAAATCTAAGCTTGTCTGTCTTCTGTCTTAGTCAATCAATCAATCATTATTCGCTTTAATTTCATTTCAACCTGTCTTTGCATTTTAGTATAGAAGTCGTGGAACTCACACCACGCACTAAATGTTTTAACCTTGAATTTAAATTGCCAACATATTTGAGTAAGGAAGTAGAGGAGACCCCTGGAATACGATCTACCCTAGCTTTACAGCTTGGTAGTTATTTGATTGACCGCTATCCTGCAGCTCATCAACAGGATAGTGTCACTTTCCGCATTAGGGATAGCATGAGATATTCTGCAGCTCAAGATGATAAATGTTATACCGTTGATGCTATGGAGTTGGCCTCGACCAACTTCATTACTAATGGTTTATCTAGTGATCCACTAGAGTTGTGTTTGATTTCAGGAGTTGAAAATGCGTTAGAAGATCAAGAGCAGCGCCTATGGCAAGACGAATTAGACGACCGAAAGATGACATCCATAGCCACTTCTGCGCCACCCCATATTGAACCAGCTTCAAGTCGGATCACCACTTCATACGAGAACCCTCCAAAACTCGCATTGAAGGAACTCCAGGACCACCTAGAGTATGCATTTCTGGGGAAGGAATGTCAGTTGCCAGTCATCATCAACTCAGCTTTATCTCCCGAGTAGAAAGAGCAACTGATCATATTACTCAAGAAGCACCTCCGAGCTATAGCCTGGCAATTAGCCGAAATCAGGGGCATCTCCGAGACCTTCTGCAAACATCGGATAGTTGTAGATGAAGAATTCAAGCCAGTTAGGCAGCCGCAACGCCGACTAAATCCTCTGATGCAGGAAGTTGTGAAGAAGGAAGTCCTTAAGCTCTTGGATGCCAGTATCATTTACCCTATTGCCGACAGTCCTTGGGTTAGTCCAACTCAGGTTGTTCCGAAGAAAGGAGGTATTACAGTCATCCCTAATCAGAAAGGCGAGCTCATTCCCACTCGCACGGTTACCGGGTGGAGAGTCTGCATCGACTACCGACGCCTTAATGATGCTACAAAGAAAGATCATTTTCCACTGCCATTCATTGATCAGATGCTGGAGAGGTTAGCTGGCCATGAGTACTACTGCTTCTTAGATGGGATGTCTGGTTACTTCCAGATTCCCATCGAGCTCGATGACCAAGAAAAGATGACCTTCACCTGCCCGTTTGGTATGTTTGCTTATCGTCGTATCTCCTTTAGTTTATGCAATGCTCCCGCTACTTTTCAAAGATGCATGCTTGCTATATTCGGAGATCTATAGTAGAGAACGTGGTAAAAGTGTTCATGGACGACTTCTCTGTCTATGGTGACTCATTTTCTAAGTGTCTAGCTAACCTGGACAAGGTACTAGCCCGTTGTGAGGAAACCAATTTAGCTCTTAGATGGGAGAAGTGTCACTTTATGGTTACCGAAGGCATCATTCTTGGCCATAGGATCTCCAAGCTCGGAATAGAAGTTGATCGTGCCAAGCTTGAAACCATCGCTAGTTTGTCGCCACCAACTTCGGTCAAGACAGTTCGAAGCTTCCTTGGTCATGCTGGATTCTACCGGAGATTCATCACAGACTTCTCCAAGATCACTCTTCCAATGACCAAGCTTCTAGAGAAAGACACCCCTTCGTTTTTGACAAGGCATGGCTTGAAGCCTTTGAGATCCTGAAGACTAGACTCACCACCGCACCAATCTTCAATTTGAGATCATGTGCGATGCTAGCGACTTCGCCGTTGGCGCGGTTCTTGGACAGGGAAAAGAAAAGAGGTTTCATCCCATCTATTTTGCTAGCAAGACGCTTAGCGATGCTCAAAGGAACTACACTACTATAGAGAAGGAGCTCCTGGCTATTGTTTTCTCCTTCGATAAGTTCAGACAGTACCTGGTTCTCTCGCACACCATCGTCTATATCGATCACGCTGCTCTGCGCCATCTCCTAGCCAAGCAGGACTCGAAGCCAAGGCTCATCCGATGGATCCTCCTTCTCCAAGAGTTCGACATAGAGATTAAAGACAAGAAGGGAGCTGAGAATCTAGCAGCTGATCACCGTTCCCGACTCGAGGAATCACAAACAGATAAGTCTACTACTACTCCCATCAATGATTCTTTCCCTGACGAGTTGTTGCGTCTTGAAATCTTTGAACAGGTAAACAGCATAGCCATCAAGCCTTGGACGATTGCTCACGGTCAAGAGCTAAGTGATGCAACAACACCGGAAGAGCCCTGGTATGCCACCGTAGCTAATTACCTATCTCGCGACATAACACCTTCGAGACTGGATTATAATGTGCGGAAAAAGCTCATTAAAGAAGCCAAGTCTTACTTCTGGGACGAGCCGTTCTTGTACCGCATTGGAATTGACGGGATGATCCGGTGGTGCGTCTCTTACATCGAGGCCACTGACATCAAGCGTAAGTGCCATGAAGGTCAGTTTAGAGGGCACTTCAGCGGCAACCGCACTGCGAGAAAGGTACTCAAAACTGGATTTTACTGGCCTTCAATCTTTAGTGATTGCGACACTTTTGCTCGTCATTGTGATACTTGCCAACGATCAGGTAACATCTCTAACTGTAATGAGATGCCTCAAATTGTTTCTTTAACTGTTGAAATTTTTGATGTTTGGGGAATCGATTTTATGGGACCTTTCACACCCTCCAACGGAAACAAGTACATTCTTGTGGCCGTTGATTATGTTTCTAAGTGGGCTGAAGCTGAAGCTTTACCCACCAACGATTCAAGAGTGGTGGGACGGTTCCTTACACGTCTCTTCACGCATTTTGGTTCACCGCGCTTCATCATAAGCGATAGGGGTACCCATTTCCACGGACACTTCGACCGGGTGTGCAAACGCTTTGGCATCACCCACCGAATGTCCACTGCTTATCACCCCCAAGCTAACAGTCAAGCGGAAGTGACAAACCGTGAGCTCACGCAGATTCTTGATAGGACAGTTGGCCGGTCTCGCAAGGACTGGTCATCTAAGCTCAATGATGCCTTATGGGCATATCGAACTGCCTATAAGACTCCCATCGGCACCTCACCGTATCAACTAGTTTATGGCAAGGCATGCCATTTGCCGGTTGAGCTTGAGCACAAGGCGTTTTGGGCTACTAAAGAGTTAAACATGAAATATGCAATAGCAGGCAATATGCGCCACGATCAAATTGCTGAGCTTGAGGAGCATCGTCTTCACGCGTACGAGAGCACGAAACTCTATAAAGAATGCACCAAGAGAACCCATGACGCTCAATTGAAGGGGGTGAAACAATTTTACCCCAGAGGTGAAGTCCTTCTCTACAACTCTCGTTTGAAGCTTTTTTCCGGGTAAGCTGAAATCCCGTTGGTCCGACCCCTACACCGTGGTTAGGCAGACATCGCTTGGGAGCATCCTAATTAAAGGCCACGATCAAGAACCTTTTACGGTCAATGGCCATAGACTCAAGAAGTACCTACAGGGATTGGCTATCTCCCTCATCGACGTGCATTACTTCGCGCCGACCCAGTAGCTCCGATCCAGGTATCATCCAGCTCACGGACGTTAAGCAAGAGCGCTTCGTGGGAGGCAACCACGGTTGGAGTCAGTTTGTGTTTATTTAGAGTCGTCTCTTTTAAAACCCCTTGAAAAAAAACTGTCAAAACCCATTTTTCAAACGAGTTTTCGCCGAAAACCCCTCCAGTTTTTGCCGAAAACTTTGGTTTTTAAACTCACCAGATCCTCCTGTTTCTCGTTTTCGAAAAGTGCTCGCCGAAAACCTAACTTCATGACAAGAACTAACTATTTCAAGCCGACATCGTTTTGTTTTCTGAGAGATTTTTCACCGAAATCGGAGCCCTACAGCTCGGGTTCCACCCGAAACAAGTTTTCAAGCTTTTGGTCGTTTTCTCGAGTCATGTCTTCACAGTTAGTTGTTCAGCCCTCGATTTTGAATCTTTTGGCGTATTGACTTTTGGTTTTCGGCATATTTGACTTTGGTTGACTTTTCATTTTCCCTCGACTTGCGTGTCTGATGTTTCGGCGTCGTCTTGCTCATCTTTTTGAATCCTTTTGATCTTGATTGCCCTCGTGGATGATTTTTAATGATCTTGTGCCGATGAATTGTCTTATGCTCTGTCAACTGTCAATTGCGTGATTTCTCTTACTTAATGATTGGATGCCATTTTCCCCTTGCATGCTGGCCATTTCTTTTCTGCTATGCTTTGCCGTTGGGATTTCTCGGCCTATTTGCTTACTCCCACTTATCCGCTTCATTCTTCTCAGAACCGTGGTTTGAAACTAAGTGTGGGGTAGGTTTCTTGTCATCTAATTCTGGTCTGCTCTGAGTTGTGTGTTACAGGAATCTGAAGTGTTTCAAGACCACCAGTGCAGATAGAGAGCAACGATCCAAGGCTCGACAGGACAAGGCTCAGTCCTCCCGTCCACCCACGCCATCTGCCACAGTACATGTGACCGTGAACTTGGTTCCACAGGTTGCACCGGCCCCTGTGATCCCTATCTCCCGTGCTCCTGCCGCCGCCACTGGGGCCCTGCACTCATTCATCGTTGCCCTGTCCCCGCACCAACTGGAGGTATACATGAAGATCAAGGACATCCCTCCGGCGAAGGTGGCAATCCTTTCCCTCAATAGCCTCAGGGACCACAACCCGGGATGGCACGCCAGCGTCGACCGAGCTCTTGAGTAAACCGGTCTGCGAGCTTTTACCACTTCTGACTCCACATGCCCTCTAGTTGCCCTCCAGGAGTTCTGGTGTTCATTTGAATGGACAACTCAGAGACCCTATTGCCTCCTCAAGTGTGTCTTCTTTCGTCTCGGGGGAGTGCAGTACGAGAAGACTCTCGACGAGTTCACTCTTCTCCTCGATGCCACTACCACCACTGTCGATGCCTTTCTCGGCTTTGAAGAGTTGAGCTCCGTCACTCAAGATCCATACCCTGAAGTCTGGCGATACATCTCCGGGGCATCCGAAGCAAAACCGGAGAACGACACTGTTAGTAACATCGCTCACCCCCTTTTCAAAATTTTCCATTATGTTTGGACTCGCTCTTTGTGCTACTGCAGTAAGGAGGCTCACCACCACATCTCTTTGGAGGAATTCATTCTCTTCCGTGCCATCGAGGAATTTAGTAGACTTCATCCGGGATGGTGGCTAGCCCGCTTTTTCCATAAGCGTACCACAACCAATAAGCGCCCCTCGGCCATCCCTGGCGGCCCCTTCGTCTCTTGCCTAATTGAATCCCTCTAGATTAGTGACAAGTGGGATCTCAGCCTCCCCCGCACTGAGATTGAACACGTTGGAGCGGAGCTTGCCGTTGCTCGTGGCCTCAACCTCTCGGTCAGTGTCGACCGCTACACACCGACTAACAACCCCGCCAAAGATCCGCCCCCTCCACGTACATCACGGACCCCCAACCCACGAGGTGAGCAGCTGACTCGCATTGATCTTTGGCAACAAGACTACTCCTCTGGCGCCCATCAATGGCAAAGGGATCAGGTGAAGTACGAGGAGACCCAGAACGCGCGATGGGCCGTTCTGCAACAGTTCATGGCCGACCAGGACACACGACACATGGCTGAGCTCGCATGGCGACAGCAAATTGAGCAGCGACTTGGCGTTTCCCCTCTCCCGACTCCACCACCACCCCCACCTGAGGTGCAGCGATCAGGTTGTTTCTATCCTTTCCCTTTATTTTTCTTTCTTCTTTTCAGATTTTGATCCATCTCTTTATGTGTGGATCCGGGGCACTTGTCCCGGTTTCCTTTTGATCCTTTGGTTGTTTGTGTTTTGTAGGTGTCTTTTGGTAGCTACTCTACTCCGCTCCATGGCACACTCTCTGAAACCCCATCCGCCACACCGCCCCCCTTTCCCAGGTTCCCCGTAACTCTCAATCTCTTTTTGGTCTTGTGAGGACACAGAACAGTCTAAGTGTGGGGCAGGATGTTAGAGAACCATGCATGATCTTGATTGCCCTTTTATTGTGTTTCTAGGTGCCTTTCCAGTTTCTCTAGCATTAGAATTTCTCAGTTCTTGATGTTTGATGTTAAGTTGTTGTTCAAACCGTCATAATGATGCTTAGACTGCTTAACCTAGAACCTGAGAACCAACTTGTATACTTTGATGCTAAATTGCCTGGTCAGAACAGATTTTTATAATCACACTTGTAGTTATATCGCCTTGATTGCACGAAAATGACCGAATCCGACTAGCAAACATACTGTGAGCTTTTGACCCATTGCACGTAACTTGCAATTTCAATTCTTTTTGAGTGGTTTTCTGTTTGCTTGAATGAGTTAGAATTTGCATGAGACCTATTCGAGACCACATGATGACACGAGTTCTAGAATGATAGGGGCACCTAGATTCAGCTACTAAGCCAGATAGCCTACCTAACGTCAAATCCATTAGGTTTAAACCCTTGAGCTTGGCCTGTTCTTTCAGTTCGATATACATTACAGCTAATCCCCATTGTTTCATTCCCCGTTGACCCCCTGTGGTTGTAGTCTAGATTAGCCTACTGGAAGTCGGTTTATGGTAACCTGCCTATAGCCATTAAACAGGTGATCTTAGCTATTATGTCCAGACGTGTAAACCCCTCTAGCAACTAAAAGAAAATTAGCACAAAAGAAAAAGAGAAGAAGAAAAAGAAAGAAAAAGTTCAAAGTTGTAAGTTTATAGTTCAGTTCAATAACGTTCTTCCCCCTACATATGGAAGAACGAAGTCAAAAGAAAATGTAAAAGAAAAATTCAGAAAAATGTTTTAGCAGGATAAAGTGCTAAGTTGCTTGAGGGTATCATAGGACGAGCGTACACTATTCCACCCGTGTTTGGTTAGACGGTAGAAGGCCATGAGCTAGATTCGAGGGAAGTTAGTCGAAAGCTACACCGCACTAAACCCTTCATCACACATTCCCTTCATCCATCTCATCATGAACCCTTGTAGTGTAGAATTCGTTACAGTCCTAAGCAAGGAAGTCCTTCTTGACTAGTTCCTCGTGTTGTCACAGTGGTGGAGATGTGGTCGAAGTGCAAACTTATGACAGAATTCAGTAACAGAAAATGATTGAGAGCAGAAACACGTCCCTAAACACAGAGAATGAGAGTTTCCCTTTTACTAAATATTTTCTGTGTGAGGAGTCTGGTTACTACTTCATGCATGATTGGTTACTACTTCATGTCGTGTACATTTTTTAGTGAGACCAGGTTGTTTGGCTGATCAGTATGCATGTTAGGTTTCTTGTCTAGAAGTAGCTGTCTAATAATTCATTGTGTGATCTTGAACCTCAATTTAATCGATCTTATCATTTATGAACCTGAGCATTTTCTGTTCAGTTTGCTTGAGGACAAGCAAAAGCTTAAGTGTGGGGTATTTGATGACACTCGAATTGACGTGATTATCAGCCTCATTAAGCAACATTTCTTGTCTTAAGACATGTTTTTTAGGGCAGAATAGCGAATATTCACTCAACTGCTCTATCTCGTGCCGTTTGTGTTACCTTGGCCCGTTTTGTGTCTATTTGATGGTTTTCTAGTGTTTTCATGATAGCACAGGTTTCTGCCATCAAATAATGTAACCACGGACGTGTCTAAGGCATTAGAGCCTCAAGAAATCACACCAGAATCGATCCAAGAGTTAATCAAGTCAACACAAATCATGCCCGATTTTACAAAGAAGTTTTCTGCGAAAAGACCTGAAGTTTTCGTCAAAAACTCAAGAAGAAATCGTCAGAGCTTACAAGAAGAAGTTTTCGGCGAGAGGTCAAAGTTCTCGCCGAAAACTCTAGGTGAATTTGGAACAGAAGAAACAGTCGAAGCAAGCAGAGTTTTTAAAGGAGGTTTTCGCCGAAAACTTCCCAAGTTTTCGGCGAAAACTAAGCTGTTTTCCAAGCCGATCGTGGATAACTATAAAAGAGAAATCACCGGCTAGATAATTCATACTTACTTTTTTGGATGAAAATTCCAAGACTTAGACCAGAGAGAGAAAGAGTGAAAAGAGTTCGAGGAGCTAGGAAAGGATCGTGATGCCATCCTTCCATCTTGGAGAGCCAGTGCTAGGAGTTGAAGATCCTGCAGATCAAAGCAGGATCTTCAACTCCTAGCACTGGAACGGATTCGTCAAAATTAGTTTTTACAGTTCTTTTCTGTCTTTCCTACCTGAGATGTATTCCTTGTCCGTCTTTGATTCTCCTGTATTGAATATGAGTATCTAAACTCGTAGAGCTTAGATTAGATGAGCCCTAAGTGACCCAGAGCTTTAAAGCGGTCATGGATCGGCGGTGATTAGATTCGAAGTTCATTGAGTTTCTCCTTCATATTTGATTTGTTCTTTGTTCTCTATGTCTCTTTTCTGGTTTGGCCACCTAGATTAGATTCTTGTTAAGTTGAGGATAGTAGCGAATGTTCACCTCACTTTAAAACACCAAATCAACAATTAACCTATTCATTGGAGCGTGCCTTTTGTAGGAACTAGTTAGGGTTAATCCGCTTCAAGAGTAACTCATGAATCACTAGTAATTGCACCAGTTAGTTTTGTCATCGCAAGAAGCGACCATACTCGGGCGACTAATTAATCTTGGTAGTTGGATCGGATAGAGCGAACGTTCGCCAGTCTTAAACCTAAGGGTAAGGAGTTATGGTGGTGTCTGTGAACTGAATGAATTAGAATTGAAAACTGCTGGTCTGTTGATTGCCAATGCTCTGGTGATCTAAGGGGGGGGGGGGTTCGAAGTCTAAGCTTGCCTGTCGTCTGTCTAAGTCAAACAACCAATCATTCTACATTTTAATTTCATTTCATTCTTCTTGCATTCTAGTCTAGAAGTCGTGGAACTCACACCACGCACAAGCTGTTTGATCCTGATTAAAATTGCCAACACATTTCAGTAAGCAAGTAGAAGAGGCCCGTGGAATACGATCTGTCCTGCTTTGTGCTCAACAGTTATTTGATAAACCTATTTACAACGTTCATCAACATGATTTGAGATTGAATGTTTGTCATGATTCCTTGAAATGGGTGGTGATTGCGTTTCTTTTTTGCCATTCTATTATTGCTTCACATTTCCCCTCGTGGTTTAGAATCCTTACATTGCTTAAATCCTTCTTGAAATGACTTGTTTTATATCATATGGTGAGAATGATGTGATGCTTATGTCTAGTGAATGTGTGAGAACCGTGGCATGACCATCTCCTAGTTAATCTTGCTTTTTGTAGTCTAGGAACTTTCCTTTGTCGTATTAGTGAACAAATTATTTAAATTTGTGCAAGGCTTAGTCGTAACCACCTTTCGAGTTCTATAGTTTAGATGCCATGACTGAGTTTAGGTAAGGTATTTCCGAATGTGTGTCTTAAGAGTCGAATAAGTCCACCTAGAATTTGAACAAACTTGGGTAGTGATGTGAACCGCTGCAACCGTGGGCAGACGACCCTTGAACACCGCAAGTTGGACACCGTGCAACGAGGTAGAACTGTCGGGAATCGGGGCGGATGAGTACTTTGACCCGTCAGCTATATAACAGCTGGGAACCAGAAGTGTCCAGTCGAAGACGCCACGCCAAGATATGGATGCTCTTGATGATAAGTCGATCCTTCAGTATCGCAACATGCAGATACAATAAAAGGGTTTCAAGAATAAAGTTCTATCAAAGGGGGTTTATTTCATAAAAGTCGTTAGTACAAAGGGTAGCCGGCGGCCTCCTTATATAGGTGAGGGAACAAGCTCTCCTCCCTAAACACTAACTTCTAAATAAGAATAAAATAAAGAGTCCTATTAAAAAGAATCCTTAAACCCCTAAATATTCCTACTAAAAAGGAATAAACATAAAATAATAGTTGTAGTCTTTAAAGCAGAATAAAAGACCTAAATTAGGTTAAAAACCCTAATCTGGCCGTGTACGGCTGCTTGGGCCGGTTGGGCGCGTGTGGTGGCCCGGTGGGCTTGATCGGTCGGGCGCCGGGCTTGAGTTGGTCGGCGGTCGTGGGCCTGGTGCTCCGGGCTGGTTCAGTGGCCAGGGCCTTGTCCAAAAGACATGTTCTTTGTGGCCGGCTCTATGGAATTCCTCTGATCGGTCCGGCTGTCGGTTTAGGGCTCGGGGCTGTTCTCTCCTTGGGGCTTCTCCATCTCCGATCGGGCCTTCTTCTTTAAGCTTCAGGTAGGCCTCCAAGTAGCTCCGCGTGTAGCTCTCCGGGGGTTGAGTTGGTCTAAGTGTCACGTCTCGGGGCCAAGTACTCCAATTCTTCTCATGGTTCGGCTCGGGGTCATTCCTTGGAAGCTCTCCTCTCCAGGGCAAGTATTCTCGGGCTCTTTTCCTCCTATACTCCAGAAATGCTTCCAGAGGGTCACTCAAGGGGCCGACTTCTTCTTCAGGGCTTCTGGAGGTCAGGTTGGGAGCAGGTTGAGGTTGTTCTTCCTTGCTAGGACTTAGATCCTAGGCCAGTAGCATGGCCTGGAATAGCATTCCATCTCGTGGAGCCTTTCTACCTGCAAGGGAAGGACTTAGCCGATATTTTAGAGCGTACCTTGGCTTTAGGGCTTGAAGATGGCCTGCCCTAGGCTCTTTATGCCTTTTGTGAGGTCCTAGGGTCTTATCTCGGTCTGGTGACCATGGTGGGGTGTAAGAGTACAGATTGGTATCAGTGCAGCATTGTTGGATGATATCATTCCCCTCTTCTTGCCTTGGATTTGTCCCCAAATCCATCTCGGGTCCTCTCCTAGCACTCATCACCCTCTTACAAACTTCAGCAACTTTGTTGGCCACGGTAGGGGAAGACTCAGCATCATCTTTAGACCTAGGAGTGTCACTTGAGTCAACAACGGACCAAGGCTCGGGTCCTTTGATGCTGCAGTTTTAGCGGTATCAAATAACTACCAAGCTGGAAAGCTAAGCAGATCGTATTCCACAGGGTTTCTTCTAATTGACTACTCAAAGAAGCTGGCAATTTATCCAAGTTTAAACACGTTGTGCGTGGTGTGAGTTCCACGACTTCTAGACTAAGATGCAGGAAAATTGAAATGAAATTAAAAGACAGAATGATTGGTTGGTTTGAACAGACGACAGACAAGCTTAGATTTCGAATCCCCCTTAGATCACCAAGGCAACAACAATCAACAGATCAGCGGATTTCAATTCTTATTCAATCAATTTCTATACACTACCATAACTCCTGACCCTTAGGTTTAAGACCGGCGAATGTTCGCTCTATCCGTTCTAACTACCAAGATTAATTAGTCGCCCGGGTACGGTCGCCTCTCGCAACGACTTAACTAACTGGTGTAATTACTAACGATTAATGAGTTACTCTTGCAGTGGATTAACCCTAATCGGTTCCTACGAAAAGCACACTCCAATTATAAGGTAATTGTTTGAATTGATGTTTTAAAGAGAGGCGAGCGTTCGCTTCTATCCTCAGCTTAACAAGAATCTAAACTAGGTGATCAAGGAAGACAAGTTTAAGCGCCAAAGCAGGGAACTGTCTAACGACTACGTCTGGCGACTAACCCTAGCTTGCAAAAACCTAATCTGGGTGATCAACCAGAAAAGAAACATAAACAATCAAGAAAAAAACAACCATGCAAAGAGAAACTGATTGAACTTTGAATCTAATTACAGCCGATCCGTGACCGCTTTAAAGCCCTGGGTCACTTAGGGTTCATCTAATCTAAGCTCTACCAGTTTAGCTACTCATATTAGGAACAAGAGAATCGAAAACAAACAAGGAATAAATCTCAGGTAGGAAGAACAGAGAACAACTGTAAAACCTAATGTGACGAATCCGTGAAGCTTCAATCTCTGGTAATCTTCAATCCAAGCTCCGAGTCTCTGAGGTGAAGGGATGTCGTCACGATCTCTCCACGATTCTTTTAACTCTCTAAACTCTCTCTCTCGACTTCTAGGTCTGGAAATTATGATTGAAATTATGAGGTATATCTTTATTTGGGCCGCCGGTTAAGTATTTATACTTAACCCTAATTCAGCCGGATTTTGCCTGATATTTTTGCCAAAAATACTAGGGTATTTTCGCCGAAAATCTTGGGGGTCGTTTGTTTGAGGGAATCCCAATTCTCAGAGAATTAGGGTGAATTAAGGGGAATTTAATTCCCTAGAATTCAGTTGGAGAAAGAATTCAAATCCCTGTTTGGATACACCTTTTAAAGCGGAATTACTTATTAGGCGGAATTTAATTAAAAGTTAAAAGACAATACTGCCCTTTTAATCACCGATATCATGCACCCCAATTTCTCTAATCTATTTGACCGACCCAGTCAGTCTTTGCAATTGGACTATTTACTTTTAAGTTTTTATTAATCCTTATTAGTTGCATAACCAGAAACATGATGGAGCTTCAAAATCATTAACCATTGTTTTTTAACCTAGAAAAAATCCACTGCATTGTCTATTATATAAGACAAAAAAAACCACTCCCTCCCACAAGACAACAAAACCTGCCCTTCACACTAGACAACAAAGCCTTAAAAGATGATTTATTCATCAACCGAATTACTTTGTTCTGCTGCTACTAAGCAGTAGCTACTCATCTCTAGGTATATAAACATGGAAAACGAGACTTGGCTAAACCAAGCAAATTATAAGCTTCTAAATATCATACTACAGACAAAAATAGGGGTATTGGATACAAGCATACAACATGAAGAAGAACTAAGAGAGCGAAAAAATGAAGATTACAGATTACGTAACTAAAGAGAGAGAATAAGATTAAATAGGAGAGCAGTTAGGGTCAGCGGGGACAGGATAGAGATGACGCCGGTGAGTGCCCAGTTGGTCAGCGACAAATAGGAGAGCAATTAGGGTTCTTGGTGGGCAGCCAAATTAGGGGAGGGTAGTGAGTGTAAATTAATAAGAGAATTAAGGATTCCCTGATAACTAATAAGAAATTAGAAATCTCAGAATTGGAGAATTAGGATTCTCCGGAGATTTCGAAATCGAATTCTTGGGCCTTGTTTTGGGCTAAACAAACAAGGAATGTTTTAAATTCTCTGCAGATAGGGAATTGGGGTCGAATTCCCTTCCCAGATTCCTTCAAACAAACGACCCCTTGGTGTAAATGGGGAGCCCGCCGGTTGATTTCTTTTATAAATTTCGGTCCAATAGTTTTCGGTCGAAAACTTAGGGTTTTCGCTGAAAACTTCTGTTCATGAGCATCAGTCGATTTGTACTGATATTTTCGCCAAAAATGCTGAGGTATTTTTGGCGAAAACTCATTTGTAAACCGGGCAGGAATTATTTCGACTTGATTGGCTCCTTGGATCGATTCCGGTGCAATTCCTCGAGGTTCCAACGCCTTAGACACGTCCTTGGCTACTTTATTTGACGGCAAAAACCTGTGCTAACATAAAAACACTAGAAAACCATCAAATAGACCCGAAACGGGCCAAGGTAACACAAATGGCACGAGATAGGGCAATCGATTGAATATTCGTTATTCTATCCTAAAAACCATGTCTTAAGCAATGAAATGTCGCTTAAATGAGGCTGATAATCACGTCAAATCGAGTGTCATCAAAATACCCCACACTTAAGCTTTTGCTTGTCCTCAAGCAAACTGAATAGAAACGCTCATGCTCACAAATGATAAGATCGATTAAATTGGAGCTCAATCAAACACAATGAATTATTAGACCGATAGTTCCTAGAACAAGAAACCTAACATGCATACTGATCAGCCAAACAACCTGGTCTCACTAATAAACTGCACACGACGAGTAATCGCAACCAATTATGCACGAATTGGACCTGACTGACCAGACTCCTCACACAGGAAATATATAGTACAATGGAAACTCTCACTCTCCGTGTTTAAGGACGTGTTTATGCTCTCAATCATTTTCTGTTACTGAATTCTGTCATAAGTTTGCAATTCGACCACATCTCCACCACTGTGACAACACGAGTAACTAGTCAAGAAGGACTTCCCTGCTAGGACTGTAACGAATTCTACACTACAAGGGTTTATGATGAGATGGATGGTAGGAATGTATGATGATGGCTTTGGTGCGGTGTAGCTTTCGACTAACTGCCCTCGAATCTAGCCTATGGCTTCCTACCGTCTAACCAGACACGGGTGGAATAATTAACGCTCGTCCATGATACCATCAAGCAACCTAGCACTTTATTTTCTTTACGCATTTCTTTTCTTTTCTTTTCTTTTCTTTTGACTTCGTTCTTCCATATGTAGGGAGAAGAACGTTTATTGAACTTGAAACTTTTTGGCTTTACTGATTTTTCTTCTTTTTCTTACTTTTTTCGAAATTTGCTTCTTTTCTTCTTTATTTTATTTTTTTCTTTTGTGCCGATTCTTTATTTTAGTTGCTAGAGGGGTTTACACGTTTGAACATAATAGCTAAGACCACCTGTTTAATGGCTATAGGTAGGTTACCACAAATCGACTTCCGGTAGGTCAATCTAGAACTACAACCACAGGGGAACAGCGGGGAATGAAAGAATGGGGAATGGTTGTAATGTATATCGAACCGAAAGAACAGGCCAAGCTCAAGGGTTTAAACCTAATGGATTTAACGTTGGGTAGGCTATCTGGCTTAGTA
This sequence comes from Linum lewisii, assembly GCA_034768395.1. NCBI lineage: Eukaryota > Viridiplantae > Streptophyta > Magnoliopsida > Malpighiales > Linaceae > Linum > Linum lewisii. The sequence goes on from CM068297.1 coordinate 50,013,317, forward strand.
GCTGAATCTAGGTGCCCCTATCATTCTAGAACTCGTGTCATCGTGTGGTCTTGAGTAGGTCTCATGCAAATTCTAACTCATTCAAGCAAACAGAAAACCACTCAAAAACAATTGAAATTGCAAGTTACGTGCAATGGATCAAAAGCTCACATTTGGTTTGCTAGTCAGATTCGGTCATTTTCATGCAATCAAGGCTACAAACTACAAGTGTGATTTTTAAAATTATGTTCTGACCAGGCAATTTAGCATCAAGGTATACACGTTGGTTTTCAGGTTCTAGGTTAAGCAGTCTAAGCATCATTATGACAGATTGAACAACAACTTAACATCAAAAATCAAGAACCGAGCAATTCTAATGCTAGAGAAACTGGAAAGGCACCGAGAAACACACAACACACAATTAAGGGCAATCAAGTTCATGCAAGGTTCTCTAGCATCCTACCCCACACTTAAATCGTTCTGTGTCCTCACAGGACTAAACTAGAGTAGAGAGATACGAAGAACCTAGAATGAGATGGTCGGTGTAGGGGATGAGCACGGATAGCCCGGAGCGGAGCGGAGTAGCTACTCGAGTTCCTACAAAACAAAAACAACAGAAAGATCAAAAGGATACGGGGACAAGTGTCCCGGATTCACACAGACTAAAAGTCGAACAAAGAAGGTTTAGGGGGATTTTGAAAATTTTCGAAATGGGAAAGTGAGGAGAGAGAGAGACTCGATCGGGCATTAAAGAGATAAGGTCTGAAAATTTGCCTTGAATTTTCGGCGAAAATAAGTGCAAGTTTTCGCCGAAAATATCAGTTAAAAAGTACTGCCGGTTTTTCAAAGGTATTTTCGTCGAAAACTACAAGTAGTTTTCGCTGAAAATTGGAGTTAAAATCAACCAGAAATACAGTGAGATTTCAAAGAGAGTTTTCGCCGAAAATAGGGTGCATTTTCGCCAAAAATTTTGAACTGCACGATTGAAAATATTTTCGCAAATCCGGCAAACTTCAGAAAATCACAAGTAAATCGGCAGAAATCGGAACAACCTCAAACAACTTTTGATTGAAACGATGACAAACATACTACACGCGAAAAATAAGAAATCAAACAAACTAACACTTTTGGCTCCCCCGAACCGACTCAGAAACAACGAGTTCGACATAAATTGAAAACTGACTCCAGCCGTGGGTTGCCTCCCACGAAGCGCTCTTGCTTAACGTCCTTGAGCCGGACGATACCTGGACGGCGATCAAGAGACATCCCAACTCAGGATTTCTCTTAGGCCCAAGTCGGAGTTCATGAAACATCCTCCGGCAAGTGTGAACCTCTTTCCGTTTGCTTGAATTAACTTGGTTCGTTCTTCGGGAAGATGACCAGAATTTTTACAAGGCCTGAACAGTTCTTTCGGAGAAGCGTCCTTCAGAGGATCATTCTTCCCTGGTGGCTCGGTAGACGGGGGCTGAGCAATCGGCTTCCAAACCGCATTCGTCTTCTCTTTATTCTCCTTCTTTATCTCGCCAGGATCTCTAATGTTTAGCGATTCATGAGGGGACGCCGTCGGATCTTCCTTCTTTCTTGGCTCTTGTGCCGGCAACTCATTCTTCAGATTAGGGACCTGTCCAACACCTGGCAAGAAGATTTCTGCAAAAACTCTAGATTTTTCATTAGTAACGGAGTTGACCGAAGCCAACTCCACAGCTTCAACAGATAAACAAAGCATCTCTTCTTTGACTGGGACTTGCATACCATCCTTGAGGCGGAATGTCATGGTATCCTTGCCGACCCTTAATGTCAACGAGCCATTAGGGACATTAATGGTAATGTCGGCTGTTGCCATGAACGGTCGGCCTAGGAGAAGAGTGACATCTTCCTCTCGAGTATCCATAACAACAAAGTCAGTCATAATAGTAAAAGGACCACAACGGACAGCCACGTTTTCTATTATTCCCCTAGGTAGTTAACAGATCTGTCGGCAAACACTAAATGCATGCTAATTGGTTTCAACCCTCATAGGTTCAAATTCTCAAACAGGCAAGTAGGCATAACATTGATAGAAGCACCTAGATCAATTACACTACGATCAATCTTCACATCATTAATAATGCAAGGCAAAGTAAAAGCACCGGGATCTCGACACTTAACTGGGGGAGGTATGGGTGTCGCCTGGCTCTGGATGGCGGAGCATTCTTCCTCGAGGGAGACGGAAGACAACTCTTCCTTCTTCTTGTTCTTCGCAGGATCCTTTGCGATTTTGTCAGCCTCCGGTATCACCTGGATAGCATCAATAACTGGTGTATTCATATTCGTGTTCTTCAAGTATCCATGCCACTTTCTGTACCGGGTATCATGATCTTTCTCCTTTGATTGTGCGGCCTTAGGAAACGGAATCGGAGCCAGATATGATGGAGGGGGTGGCGCAGGAGATGTCTTTGTCAGGGCAGGCGGGGCAGTCACCTCCTTCTCGATCTCTGGCTTATCAATGGCTATAGCAGCAGGAGCCAAGACCGGGTCAGGAGCTGTAGGACCAGCTAATTGCTTGCCGCTTCTTGTGGAGATAGCCTTGACGTGCTCCTCCCTAATGGTAGAGTCATCTCGGACTGATGATTGATTAAGGAGGGGGCTACTAGTTACCAGGCTAAACATGTTATTCAACAGGCTCTCCATTCTTTGACCTCGAGCTTCATGTTCTTGATTTAAGTCGGCTTGAAGCTTGAATTTCTCCTCATAGCTATCGAGCCTTGCCATGATCAGGTCGAACTTTTTTTCCACCTCGATATCCCTTGTGTTCCTTGATGTAGATCTCTGATGTTGATCTTGATAACTATCGCTCAAGTACGAATTCTGACTCTGGTTGAATATTAAGTTGTAAGGAGGGCGCTCTTGGAACCTTCCTTGTTGTTGAGGAGGTTGTATGAACTGACGATAATCGGGGTAGCCTCTTTGATTGCTGGTGAAGCCTTGATCAATAAAGTTCACTTCCTCTGAAGACCAGTTACCGAAAATCTTCTTCATTTCTTTCTGCACTTCAATCTTGATCTGATCTTCACGGCTTGGTCGGCTCTTAGTTGCTCCAAACTGTCTCTTCAAGCTTCTCGACTTAGATGTGCAGTTTGCAAAGTGAAGAAGAGCAGCTTCCGGTGCGAGTGCGGTGTAGTCTCCATCAGCTAAGGAGTTAACCCATTCAGATGACTCTTCGTTCATACCCCAAGCAAAGATCTTGGCTAGTTGTCTCTGCTCGAATCCATGATGAGGGCAATCGTAGAGGAGTCCCTGGAATTATTTCCAAGCATCATGTAAACTTACTCCTTCTCTCTGTCTGAACCTTGAGATGTTTTTCCTATAAGCAGTTGTTCTGGAAGGAGGGAAGTATTCCTCTACGAATTCCTGAGCAAGAGTCTCCTAATCAGTGTAGTAGCTAGGTGGTTTGCCAGTGAGCCACCTCTTAGCTGCAACTTTTAGAGAGAACGGGAAAGCTCTCAAGTAAAGAGTGTTCTTGTCGAGATTCCCGTTCTTGAAAGTGCTGCAGAGATCAAGGAAATCCGCCAGATGCGTGCACGGATTGTCTAATGGCCTGCCTTCAAATTGTAAATCCCTAGAGATCATTTCCAGGAAGGGGATCTTGATCTCATATTCAGGACCATCTTCATTGCGTGGCACAAAGATGGAAGAACGAACACTAGTAGCACTTGGCTTATTGTAATCCGCAAGACTCTTTTGTGCAGCCATTGCGGTAGGGAAGATGGAACGGAAGTGATTCGATTATGTACCTGCTATGATCTGCAAGGGACAAAAACAAGCACAACCGGTGTAAAATCGAAGTGTGATGGGAAATGAAAGATAGAAAGTAGAAGAATAAAATGCCAACTCTTCTTTCAAACAATATAGAAGATTCCCCGACAACGGCGCCAATTTGATGCTACAGTTTTAGCGGTATCAAATAACTACCAAGCTGGAAAGCTAAGCAGATCGTATTCCACAGGGTTTCTTCTAATTGACTACTCAAAGAAGCTGGCAATTTATCCAAGTTTAAACACGTTGTGCGTGGTGTGAGTTCCACGACTTCTAGACTAAGATGTAGGAAAATTGAAATGAAATTAAAAGACAGAATGATTGGTTGGTTTGAACAGACGACAGACAAGCTTAGATTTCGAATCCCCCTTAGATCACCAAGGCAACAACAATCAACAGATCAGCGGATTTCAATTCTCGTTCAATCAATTTCTATACACCACCATAACTCCTGACCCTTAGGTTTAAGACCGGCGAACGTTCGCTCTATCCGTTCTAACTACCAAGATTAATTAGTCGCCCGGGTACGGTCGCCTCTCGCAACGACCTAACTAACTGGTGCAATTACTAACGATTAATGAGTTACTCTTGCAGTGGATTAACTCTAATCGGTTCCTACGAAAAGGCACACTCCAATTATAAGGTTAATTGGTTGAATTGATGTTTTAAAGAGAGGCGAGCGTTCGCTTCTATCCTCGGCTTAACAAGAATCTAAACTAGGTGATCAAGGAAGACAAGTTTAAGCGCCAAAGCAGGGAACTGTCTAACGACTACGTCTGGCGACTAACCCTAGCTTGCAAAAACCTAATCTGGGCGATCAACTAGAAAAGAAACATAAACAATCAAGAAAAAAACAACCATGCAAAGAGAAACTTAGGGTATTTTGCCTGATATTTTCGCCGAAAATACTAAGGGTATTTTCGCCGAAAATCTTGGTGTAAATGGGGAGCCCGCCGGTTGATTTCTTCTGTAAATTTCGGTCTAATAGTTTTCGGTCAAAAACTTAGGGTTTTTGCTGAAAACTTCTGTTCATGAGCATCAGTCGATTTGTACTGATATTTTCGCCGAAAATGCTGAGGTATTTTCGGCGAAAACTCCTTTGTAAATCGGGCAGGAATTGTTTCGACTTGATTGGCTCCTTGGATCGATTCTGGTGCAATTCCTCGAGGTTCCAACACCTTAGACACGTCCTTGGCTACTTTATTTGACGGCAAAAACCTGTGTGTAACATAAAAACACTAGAAAACCATCAAATAGACCCAAAACGGGCCAAGGTAACACAAATGGCACGAGATAGGGCAATCGATTGAATATTCGTTATTCTACCCTAAAAACCATGTCTTAAGCAAGGAAATGTCGCTTAAATGAGGCTGATAATCACGTCAAATCGAGTGTCATCATCCTTCAGTGCTTTCTCCATCAGTCTCCATCGCTCCTTCTCCTGAAAAACTATCAACAATAATGTTAAGGCTTGGAGAAGTGTCCGGTGATAGTTCCTCACTCATATCCACATCCGGGTCAGCATCCGGATCTTCTTCACTCGGGGCAGCCCTCAGAATCCTTCGGGAGGTGATCTCCCATTGAATCTTGGGTGCACAGGGGACCGTCGGTGAAGCGTCGGGTCGAGGCACGGTGGTGCCTGAGGTGCCGGAGGTAAACCAGGGCACGTCGGGCAGGGTGGCGGCGTCGGCCAGTGGGGATGCGGTGGCGGGCAGTGGGGAGCCGCCGGCGGGGCCAGTGGGAAGGCGACGGCGTCGGGCAGTGGGAAGTTGGCGGCGGCGGCAATGGCAGTGGGGAGCCGGCGGCGGCGGGGGTTGAGAGCCGGCGGCGACGGGCAGGTCGGTAGCATCAGGCATCATCGTGTCGGGGTAGCCAGGGTCGGGTAGGACCGGGGCTGAGCGTCGGGCAGGGACAGGTTGGGGCCGGGTGCTAGGGCGGCCGGGGCCTGGTCGGGCAGGGTAGCGCCGGGTGCTGGGGCGCTAGGACTGGGCGGGTAGCGCCAGTCGGGACTGGGCGTTGGGGCGCCGGGGCTGGTCAGGCAGTGCCAGTCGGGGCCGAGGCTGAGTGCTGAAACGCCGGGGCTTAATTGGGCAGCGCCGGGGCTGGGGCCGAGCGCTGGGGCGCTGGCGCCTGATTGGGTAGCATCGGGGCTGGGGCTCTAGGGCCTGGTTGGGCTGCGCTGGGGCTGGGGCCGAGCGGTGGGGCGTTGGGGACTGGTTGGGCAGCGCTTGGGATGGGTACTGGTGCCAGGGCTGGGGCTGGAGCTGGGGCCGGGGCTGGGGCGCCGGTTGCTAGGGTTTTAGAGGTGAACCCTGCAAACTTCTCAAGCCCTTCGGGCTTAAATTCTTCTTCCTCATCAGACTCTTCTTCCTCTTCCTTCTTTTCCTCTTCTTCATCATCCGTCTCGATACCTCCTTCTCTTACCACCATCGTCCGTTGGTTAGGGCAGTCCCTTGAGATGTGTCCTCTACCTTGACACTTAAAGCATACAATTCCACTAGGACGTGGGTTAGAATTCTGAACCTTAGAAGTAGGTTGGACAGATGTTACCGGTGGTGCTGAAACCCTAGGGTTAGGGTTTGGCCGTGAGCTTGAGGCTCGGGGCTGCTTGGGCTTCCATGGGGCATTGGCTGATCTCCTCGTGTAGCCCTTCCTCATCTCTCTCTCCACACTGTTGGCTAGGGCCTTGAGATCTTCATAGTCAACATAGTTAAGGATGTTGACTTGATGCATGATCTCGGGGTGTAGCCCACCCACAAACCGGGCTATCTTCGCTTCGGGTTCTTCTCGGAGGTCAAGTCTGGCTACCAACATCTCGATCTCCTTGGTGTATTGCTCCACGGACATGGTGCCTTGTTTTAAGTTCCGGAGGGAGGTGTGTAGATCTCGGATGTAAGTTCTAGGAACGAACTTCTTCCTCATGATTCTCTTGAGATCTCGCCATGACTCGATGGGGTCTTCCTCATCTCTTTGAACTCGTCTCTTGTACTGGCTCCACCATAGAGTAGCATAGTCAGTGAATTCAAGGGTGGCGAGGATTACCTTTTTTGGCTCGGAATAGTGATGGCACTCGAGGCAGTCCTCCATACTTCTTTCCCAATCCAAGTACTCGTCGGCATTGTACTTGTCAGCAAACTTAGGTACGGTGAGCTTGAGGTTGCTCAAGTCATCGTCAATCTCCTGAGCTAGCCGTCGGGCTCTTCTATTCAGATCTTAGGGGCTGTCTTCTCAGTGCTCATCTCATCCTCTCCCGGCTTGAAGCCTGGCTAGGGTTTCTTGGACGACGGCCATAGTAGCGTCCAGGTTCTGAAGGTGGCCTTCCATGTTGGCTAATCTCTCGTCTGCCATGGTTAGTACTAGCAATCAGAAGCAATTTTCTATCCCCTCTTGTTAGAAATAAACTTACAACGAAAGGAAATAATGTGGTAAGGTTGCTTTGCTTTTTTTTCTTTTTTCTTACAACTCGAAATTGAAAACAAGAACTGAAATAGAAGGGAATTTTCGAATCTATTTTCTAAGAAATCAATAAAAAGGATATGAATCCAGGTGAACCTGGAGACTGGGATAGATTGTGGTCCGTGAACTGAACCGTGCTCTGATACCAACTGATGTGAACCGCTGCAACCGTGGGCAGACGACCCTTGAACACCGCAAGTTGGACACCGTGCAACGAGGTAGAACCATCGGGAACCGGGGCGGATGAGTACTTTGACCCGTCAGCTATATAACAGCTGGGAACCAGAAGTGTCCAGTCGAAGACGCCATGCCAAGAGATGGATGCTCTTGATGATAAGTCGATCCTTCAGTATCGCAACATGCAGATACAATAAGGGGTTTCAAGAACAAAGTTCTATCAAAGGGGGTTTATTTCATAAAAGTCGTTAGTACAAAGGGTGGCCGGCAGCCTCCTTATACAGGTGAGGGAACAAGCTCTCCTCCTTAAACACTAACTCCTAAATAAGAATAAAAAAAAGAGTCCTATTCCTAAAAAGAATCCTAAAACCCCTAAATAATCCTACTAAAAAGGAATAAACATAAAATAATAGTTGTAGTCTTTAAAGCAGAATAAAAGACCTAAATTAGGTCAAAAACCCTAATATGGCCGTGTACGGCTGCTTGGGCCGGTTGGGCGCGTGTGGCAGCCCGGTGGGCTTGACCGGTCGGGCGCCGGGCTTGACTTGGGTGGCGATCGCGGGCCTAGTGCTCCGGGCTGGTTCAGTGGCAAGGGCCTTGTCCAAAAGACATGTTCTTCGTGGCCGGCTCTATGGATTTCCTCTGATCGGTCTGACTGCCAGTTTAGGGCTCGGGGCTGTTCTCTCCTTGGGCCTTCTCCATCTTCGCTCGGGCCTTCTTCTTTAAGCTTTAGGTAGGCCTCCAAGTAGCTCCGGGTGTAGCTCTCCGGGGGTTGAGTTGGTCTAAGTGTCACGTCTCGGGGCCAAGTACTCCAATTCTTCTCATGGTTCGGTTGGGGGTCATTCCTTGGAAGCTCTCCTCTCCAGGGCAAGTATTCTCGGGCTCTTTTCCTCCTATACTCCAGAAATGCTTCCAGAGGGTCACTCAAGGGGCCGACTTCTTCTTCAGGGCTTCTGGAGGTCAGGCTGGGAGCAGGTTGAGGTTGTTCTTCCTTGCTAGGGCTTAGATCCTTGGCCAGCAGCATGGCCTGGAATAGCATTCCATCTCGTGGAGCCTTTCTACCTGCAAGGGCAGGACTTAGCCGATATTTTAGAGCATACCTTGGCTTTAGGGCTTGAAGATGGCCTGCCCTAGGCTCTTTATGCCTTTTGTGAGGTCCTAGGGTCTTATCTCGGCCTGGTGACCCTGGTGGGGTGTAAGAGTACCGATTGGCATCAGGGCAGCATTGTTGGATCATATCAGGTAGGTGTAGGTTGTGAGTCAACGCGAGTGGCATTTAGTGCACACCCGTTGCTAGTCCCAGCATGGCATTCTTCTTCTCAACCCATCCCGGTAAGGGTCAGGGTCTAGGTAATGCGGAGTCGAAAAGGATTCTGGCCTCTCCATACCTGATCGGGTTCACAATCGTACCAACCATAGGAAAGACAAAAAGTTCATAAAATTTTAAATTTTTAGTAAAAGTTGAGATAAGGGGAACATCAGTAGGGGTGAAAATAGCCTAAAATCAGAGTTCAAAAGGCGAGTTGTGAGAGTATCACCCGATGCACACAGGACGGGTAATCGACAAGGTTTTCCCTCATCTAGCAAGTGTCGAGTTGCGTCATAGAGTAAGTTATTAAGGTGGTTGTATTGTCTTGCCATTTCCAAGTCATTTAGTCACTAGCTCAATAAAGTCTAGTATGTTTTCTACGTTTTGGAAGATGATTGATTCTCGAATTGCATGGTCGAACGTGTTTTCTCATTCATTAAGTTCATAGGAACCATTCACATCATTCTAAGACCCAGGAGGTTTAAAAACTTGTTCATTTTATCGTTGGTGCATTATTTTTTTGAGTCTTTGTTTGAGGACAAGCAACATTAAAGTGTGGGTTGATTAGATGACTCGATTAATATTTCACTGACTCCCCCATGTTTGACACATTTCTTGTGTGGTTTGTGCTTTTAAATGAGGAATCTAAGTGGTTTTGTGACAATTTGTGTAATCTTAAATACTCTCTTGGCACCCTTGTGGTCTATTTTCACTACATTTGAGGTATTTTTTGTTGGCCAGGTCATGATATAGCACGGAATTACGAAGCCAGGAGTTCAAATGATGATCAATTTCGAGTATGAACACTCAAGATTTCGAAGATTGCACAAAATTCAATCAAGACGGTACAAGAGTTCAACTGGTGTGTCCCTAGTGATTTGGGCGGGCGCGACAGGAGTTGGTGGCACGATGCGCCAGTGTAGCACACAAACTCTTGTTGGAGGGTTGTGTCCAGATGGGCCGATGCGTTAACGGTGATGGGGCCAACGCACACCCGCGCCACCATGTCAGGCCAGGTCCATTTAAATGCCAATTTTAGCAAGTTTTCAATCATCATCATTTTCATTCTCAGTTAGATTTTGCCGAACTTGAGTATTCTCGAGCACCTGAAAAATCACCCTAGAGCCTCGAAATCATCATCCATTCATCATCCTTTGCTCCATCATCATAGAAACGCAAGACGAAGATCGATAATCATCTAGCTTGAAGAATTGGAGGATCATCCCCTCCACTATTTTCTATGTAGTATTCTTCATTTCTTCACCATGTATTGTTGGAACTTAAACCCCTAGGGTTCAATGAGTGGAAACTTAGGGGATTGATGATTTTTTCTACACTCTAAGACCATTGGATGTTTCGATTTCATGTTAAGCACATTCATGATTCAATGCCATGTTCGTTACTCCATTTCTTATTCAAGTGTTCTTCACCTAGATGCTTAATTAGGTTGTTAATTGTTATGGATTGAACCGAGAGGTCTTTCATATCATAGATTATAGTGGAATTGTGCTTGGTAGTGCATTACGCTCGAGAAAGGGATGTGTGCTAGGTTTTTTTAGATTGATAAACCTTAGGGCATTACATCGAACACTTGGTGAACATATGCATTTAGTTAGTTTTGAGGCGAGAGTCCAATTGATTTGGTGTTTGTGCTTGGTTCTAATGGTGTTGAGAGAGTCTCAGGATACATGTTCATTAAATGGCGAAAGATCATGTGTTGCATTTGCATAAATTGTTCATCCTAGGTTCGTGTAGATTACCTTCTATTATTATTTGTCATTTCTTGTTGCTAAAATTGAATTGCTTGATCACATTTTCCATGCTCTTTGAGCCATTCCCTGTTAGTTGATTGAGGTTGACCCAAGCTCTTTTATTTGACTTTGTTGTTGAATGTTGACTTTCAAGGAATATACACCTAAAACACCCTGAACTTCTTCCTCTTAACAAGTAATCCGAACAAAGGAACCCCAGAGAAATACGACCCTAGCTCATCTAGGTATCTTTGAGAAAATCATCTTTGCTTCAATCAAGCTTCCTTCGGTTCTACTAGTCAACCACATACTAGCCGCTCCCATAAGTGAAAACGGGAATAGCATGAGGCGGACTGCATCCAGATCAACTCTTTGCTTCTTGTCTGTGTTGCACTAGTTGATGAAGCTCTCAATGTGCGCAACAGGGAACTCTTTAGGACTTCCATGATATAGTTAATTGGAGACCATATTTATCATATGCGACTTACACTCGAAGTCTCTAGACATCATATTGGTGAAATCATCCAACGAACTTCTTTCGTTTTCCATGTTGTAGAAGGGATTTACAAAGTCCTCTTGATGCGGGTTGTCTGTATACACAACACAAAAAGAAACAAGAATCAAAAGTATGCAATCCTTATCAATGAACAAGAAATCAAACAAACAAACTCAAATAATTAGGGAAACAAAAGCTTAAAATGAAGTGATGGAACAATGTCTCTCAACACTTTCCAACTAAAACAAAGGGTCCCCGACAATGGCGCAAAGATTTGATCGAGCACGAGGGGTTCCTTGTTCAGCTTACTCGTGATGAGAGAACGATCAAATGGGGGTGAGGTGTAGGTTCCTCAAGGGTCACAACAATGTCATAGACAAACAAGTCAACTTGGGTCAACATTGGTCAACCGGTCAAGCAAAAGGCTCAAAGAGCATCAGAAAGAGTGGTAATCAATTCAATCTTATCTAGCAAGAATATTGACAAACACGTAGTGAATGAAATTGATGAGAATGAGGTGTTAAGCGAGTTCCCCCTAAGGATCATTAATCATGACTCGACATGACCCTAGATGATCCATTCGAACTACGCAAGAACTGATCTTCTGAAATTTACCAAAAATGTATCCTAAGACTCTCTTGAGACCATTAGGACCAAGTTCTTACACCTATCAATCAAACTCTCGCATCAAAATTGACCAAATGTAGATGCAAGCCAAATGTTCGATGAAATGCTACAAGGTTTTTCAACCTAGAAAGACCTAGCACAAACCCCTCTCTTGAGCATAATGCATAACCAATCACGATACCACCATACTCTATGATAATAACACCCTCTCGGGTCCATACACACTAAGAATCAACGTAATCAAGCCTCTAACCCAATAGAACTCAAAAAAGTACTAAAATGAAGAACATGGCATTAAATCACAACTTGCACAACATAGAATCAAAATCATCCATGAGTTAGAGTATCTAATCAATCATCAATCCTCCTAAGGTTCCACTCACCAAACCCTAGGGTTTTAGTTACAACAAGAAATAGTGAAAATGGAAGAGCACGAGCTAGTGGTCTTCGATCTTCGTTCTTGTGTTTCTATGTTAGGGATGGTGAAGGATGATTGAATGGCGATTGGAAAACCTTGGAGTGGATTTCCATGTGCTGGAGATGAAGTGTGTTTGTCAAAATCGAGCTGGGAAGAAAGAAAAACCGTCCTCAATACTTTCCAAATTGCACTTAAATAGGGGTTGGTCGATCGCCGAGTCACGACAGCGCCTGCGCCACCCCCTCTTTTTCCACTACCCGTATTGCTGATTTGTCACGGGTCAATGGCAGTTGTGTTGCCGCTGCGAGTGTGACCTTTCTTGGGTTTTCTTCCATAACTCGTGCCTCCAAACTCCAATTTGATCCCGTTCAAACTTGTTTGTATTTTCATCCTCTCTCGTGGCATGACATGAAAACCAATAGAAAATTACCTCGAGAATAGTGAAAATGAACCACAAGGGTCCCAATAGGGTATTTAGGACTAATTAACACAATTAAGCACAAAACTACTTATAAACGTCAAGTACATGCACAAACCACATGAGAAATGTGTCAAATACGAAGGGTTAAATGATGTAAATATTAAGTCATCAAATACTCCTCTAGAAGATACCATATGTAACACCCCTCCTGAAACATTGTGGTTGGACCTATGGTTACATTGGGAATAAGAGTCATGGTCGGATCAACAAAAGTAAGAAAACATAACTAACCCAAATTAACGCTCAAAATCATAAATCAAATGGAGGCCTCCAACATTATAAATAAAATTCGAAATCCAATATAATGCAAATTAAAAAAACAATGAAAACCAATAAAAATTCCGAAAAAGAATCATTTAAATGAAAATCAAAAGAAAACATAAACTCCTTAGTCCAAGCCGACAATGGTAAACCTCATTACTTAAGTTACCACTTCTGTTGGAACCAAAATACGTCGGTCACAACTCAAAACACTAACCACAACTATTTGAAATAGAGAAAGAAAGCAGAGATTATTTTTCTAATGAAACTGAGTGAGGCAACACCTCACCTATACGCCAAACTAAGCCAAATGAGTTATCCCAACACTCCACCATACAACACTAACTAATGGGATTAAAGAAATAAGAATGAAAACCGTAAAAAAACAAGTTAATTAAGTTGAAAGCAAGGAGAGCACGAACTACATGCTCCATGTGGTACATGCCATTAATCAAGGGACGTGATTGTTTTCCCTAATTTGGACTTCTTGGCCGAGATTCCTAGAAATATAAGCACGATGGTGCTCATAGAGCACACTGTGCAATAGAGGAGCACGTCTTTCTCTAGAGAAGCACAACCATTCTCTTCCCTCTGTCAGGTAAATGAGTATCAACTCACTCAATACCAATCCTTAATGAACAAAACTTCATTAGGACCCTTGGGCATCATTTTTTATGACACATATCAACCAAATCGAGCTTTTGAAAATCCAGTTGGATTTTACAACTCTCATCACTAGTCAAGCAAATACAAGGTGCACATAAAGTGTTCGACAAAATTCCTTAAAAGTATTTAATCACAAATGGATTAAACCAACACCCCTCTCTCAAGTGCAATGTTGAATTAGCTCTTGTCCTATATACACAAGTGTACCAAACATAGACCGAAACCAAACATGCATTCAGAATTTAGGCACAAAGTACATTGAAGAACAAGGAACAAGATAACAATATAATATAACTCAAATCAATCATCCATAAACATAACTACGAATGGTCTATCATCAATCCCCTTAGGGTTCGACTAGTCTAACCCTAAGGGGTCTAGTTACACATCAAGGGAAATGAAAGGAAAAAACCTAGGTAGAAGGAGATTGTCATCTTCTTCACTCTAAACTTCTTTTGATGATCCAAGGTTGGCATGGATGTTTGGAAGGTAGGGAATGATAATTAGAGGAGTTCAAATGGAAGAGAATGGTGTTGGGGATGTGCTTCCTTCGCCAAATTGCCTCTACGTCTGAATTAGAATGAAAGAAGATAAAATGCCTAAATTTTGGCCTTTATATACTTGTAGTTCGCAGATTTAGCCCACAATTACAGGATGATCGCGGGAAGCCGATAAAATCTTATTCCTCATCCACAAATCCATTATGCCTTGCGTGCTACCCCGCAATCACAAGATGATTGCTGGTGTCCTCATCAACACTTTCCTCATCCAATAATTGCATTGAGAATGCATGATACCCCATGGTCAAGCTATGATTTTCCTCGTCTAGTATTCTCATCAAGTGGCCAAAGTTCCTTCTTGATTTTTCATTAGTTGCAAGTCATGTCTTCCCTTGTGATTGTCCTTACTCTTATATTTGTCATTAATTAGGGTAAACAACAAAATTATCATATACATTCTCCTCCATGTGTATCACATCTAGGTTATGACGCAGTAGATTAAACTCCCAATATGGAAGTTCAAAGAATATGCTTTTTTTTCTTCCACTACTCTACATATGTACCTGGCGATGACTTACTTGTACTAGTGCTTGTGACATTTGAAATACTCTTCCCAAATTGGATTCTTACATTTGCAAGATGCTCTAAATCTCAATCCTCGTTAACATCCATGATGGTTCACGCATTTCAACCTTACCATTGAATCAAGATTTCTGAAGGCTGAATTGATGATCATTTGGTAAGAAACATCGACTCATGATGAAACACCACTTCCCACCCCTATCCAGTTTAACTCTTTTTTAGGCGAAAATGCATTTCCAAACGAATATTGCAAGTATTCTAACTGGACAAGTTGAAAAGTGACGGAAAATCACTTATTGTCCATATAAGCACTATTTTTAACGTGAAAGTTTATGTCTTCCTTGATTATAATGCCTCAACCTCATCCCACGAAATCTTTTATTCAGGGGCTAGAGATAGACATCCAAATCATTTCCAGGCATTCAAGGGCCATGAATGACACTCAATAATATTAGTCTCGTTTGATTCATACATAACCAAGGTGGGGTGTTGTACGGGATAAGAACAACATACTATACATTGTAACCACTACTCATGTTTCCAAATAGATTGAACCCATCAGTAGCAAGAGAGATCCATATGTTTCGTGGCTTAATAGAAAATTCAGAATATGTACCATCAAAATTTTTCCAAGCTTGAACATTTATGGGATGTCTGCACAAATCATCAACATTAATCTCTGTTGCATGCCAAACCATGCTTTTTGTTTAATATCGAGACCCATATAGTCTCTTCAACCATAATATTAAGGGAAAATATCAAAATACATTTCCATGAACAAATTTCTTCTTCTTCCCAACTCCACTACCGAATTTTGGCACCTTATAGCGAGGTATATCACATACTCTGCAAATCGTATCACTAATATCATCACCTAAATATAGCATGCAATCATTAATATATGCATCTATCTTTGTATAGTTCAGTCCAAGTGCCTTAATGGTCTTTTTTGCATCATAACTTGATTTTGGAAATTTTGTAAAGTCGAAAGCATCTTGAAGAAAAATCCAAGGTCATGGATATAATATTATCACTTATTGATGACACTCTATTTGACGTGATTATCAGCCTCATTTAAGCAACATTTCCTTGCTTAAGACATGGTTTTTAGGGTAGAATAACGAATATTCAATCAATTACCCTATCTCGTGCCATTTGTGTTACCTTGGCCCGTTTCGGGTCTATTTGATGGTTTTCTAGTGTTTTTACGTTAGCACAGGTTTTTGCCGTCAAATAAAGTAGCCATGGACGTTGCTAAGGCATTGGAACCTCGAGGGATTGCACCGGCATCGATCAAAGGAGCCAACCAAGTCAAACAAATTCCTGCCCGGTTTACAAAGGAGTTTTCGCCGAAAATAACCCTTTATTTTCGGCGAAAATATCAGCACAAATCAACGAAGGCCAACTGAAGGATGTTTTCGGCGAAAACATATAGCTTTCGGACCGAGAACTTATTCGGCAAAAATCACAGGAGAATCAGCCGGAGGACCCCGTCCATTTGTACCAACATTTTCGGCGAAAATAATCCCTTATTTTCGGCGAAAATAACAGAAGGAATCCGGCGACTTAGGGTTTAAGTATAAATACTTAAACCGGCGGCCCAAAGGGAGGAAGGAATCATTATTCATATTTTCACAAATCAGACTTTTGAGAGTCAGCCGACTCGAGGGTCGATAGATAGAGTTTAGAGAGTTTGAAGATCCGTGGAGAGATCGTGACGCCATCCTTCCACCTCGGAGAACTCGGAGCTTAAAGTTGAAGATCCAGGAGATTGAAGCTTCGCGGGAGTCGTCAGAATTAGGTTTTTCAGTTCTTATCTGTTCTTCCTCTTATGATGATCTTCATTGTTGCCTTTGATTCTCTTGTTTCTGATATGAGTAACTGAACTTGTAGAGCTTAGATTAGATGAACCCTAAGTGACCCAGGGCTTTAAAGCGGTCACGGATCGACGGTAATTAGATTCGAAATTCAATCAGTTTCTCTTTGCATGGTTGTTTTGTTCTTGATTGTTTATGTTTCTTTTCTGGTTGGTCGCCTAGATTAGGTTTTTGCAAGCTAGGGTTAGTCGCCAGACATCTTCCTGCTTTGGCGCATGAACTTGTCTTCCTTGATCACCTAGTTTAGATTCTTGTTAAGTTGAGGATAGAAGCGAACGCTCGCCTCTCTTTAAAACATCAATTCAACCAGTTAACCTTATAATTGGAGTGTGCCTTTCGTAGGAACCGGTTAGGGTTAATCCACTGCAAGAGTAACTCATAAATCACTAGTAATCGCACCAGTTAATTAAGTCGTTGCGAGAGGCGACCGTACCCGGGTGGCTAGTTAATCTTGGTAGTTAGAACGGATAGAGCGAACGTTCGCCGGTCTTAAACCTAAGGGTAAGGAGTTATGGTGGTGTATAGAAACCGATTGAATTAGAATTGAAAACCGCTGATCTTGTGATTTCCGTTACTCTGGTGATCTAAGGGGGATTCGAAATCTAAGTTCGTCTATCTTCTCGTTAGTCAACCTTTTACTTTTCTGTCTTTTATTTTCCTTTGTTCATTAGATTAGAAGTCGTGGAACTCACACCACGCACAACGTGTTTTAACTTGAATAAATTGTCAGCTTCTTTGAGTAGTCAATTAGTAGAAACCATGTGGAATACGATCTACCCTAGCTTCACAGCTTGGTAGTATTTGATACCGCTAAAACTGCAGCATCAAATTAGCGTCGTTGCCGGGGACTCTTCTAATTGTTTGAAAGAAGAGTTGGCAAATTATTCTTCTACCTTTTCGCCTTACCATTTAATTTTCCTCCATATTTCCATGATTTACCTGGGTAGTGCTTTGAGTTTTGATTATGCAGGATTATAGGTGGGATGACCAGTACCAAGAGTGGTATGTCGATGAAGCACCGTATATTGAGGATAACCAAGACTTGTATATACTAGCTCATCAGCATCGACAACAGACGACGAGAATAGAATCCTTCTTGGAGAATATCTCTACAAAGCTACAAGCTCACAAAGAGATAGACTCACATGTTCATCAAAATCGACAACAGACAGCAAGAGTAGAATCCGCCTTGGATGATCTCATTTCAAAGCTGCAAGCTCGTAACGTAGTGGATGTCGAGCTCGAGCAACCAAATCCACTAATGGAAGAAGATGCTCAAGAGCTGTATGAAGATGAACATGACAATCTCACCGATGAATATTGCGAGCTAGAAGCATCTGATGAAGAATCCTTGGCGGTGGTGGTTGATGAAGACATAGAGCCAATCCATCTTGAAGTTGAAGCTGAAGAGGAGCACATAGAGATTGAGGAGATACCCTCACCTACACTTCCACCGAGTCAACCTGTAGAGAAGATGGAGCTCATTGAACATGCCGCGCCGTACTACCTCTTTCCTCCTCGAGTAGGAGAATTCAAGAAGAACTCGTCATCCAACCAAGATCGCGATCTATTGGAGCACTACCGGCTACATCACCCTTCTGGAGTGCTACATGGCACTCAACCGCTGTCATTGAAGAAGACGATTGACTTCAAGGAACTTCTGAGTTGGGGTCCTTAACAGGTACCGTCCGGCTCAAGGACGTTAAAAGAGAGCGCTTCGTGGGAGGCAACCCACGGCTGGAGTCCGTTTTTGAATTTTTGAGTCAGTCTTTTCGTCGTTCGAGTCAGGTTCGGGGGAGCCAAAGTGTCAGTTTAATTTTCTTTCGTTTTGACTTATTTTTCGTCAGTTTTTGAAAAAAAAAAGAAAAAAAAGGGTTTTAAAAGAAGTTTTCGGCGGGAATTGAAAATTCTCGCCCGAAAAAATCAAACAGTGAGCCGCTTCTTTATTTTTGTTGTTTTGTGAAGAAGTTTTCGGCGAAAATTTCACAATATTTTCGCCGAAAACTTGTGTTGTTTTGAAAATCAGATTCCTTTTTTCGTTCCGATTCTAACGCATACTTGATCGTCCAAATCGGAGCTCTGTAGCTCCAGTTATGCCCGAAACAAGTTTTTCACGTTTTTGGCCAACTTCGTCGCTTTCCGTCCATTTTCTTGAGTCATGTCTAAAAGGTTAGTTGTTGGGTTTTCAACTTCGAATCTTTTGACATATTGATTTTTGAATTTCGACGAGTTTAATACCGGTCTACCTCGTTTTGCGTGTCTGCTGTTTCGGTGTGATTTTTTCTGATCTAATTGAGCTTGGATGATCTAGATTGCTCTAGGAGTGTTGTGCCGTGAATTTGAAAAAAAAAAAGAGTCAAAATATTTTCAAAATTCCCCTTAACCTTCTTTGTTCGACTTTTATTCTGTGTGGATCCGGGACACTTGTCCCGGTATCCTTTTGATCTTTTTGTTGTTTTTGTTTTGTAGGATCTTGAGTAGCTACTCCGCTCTGCTCCGGACGCTCCGTGTTCATCCCCTACACCGACCATCTCGTCACAGGTTCTTCGTATCTCTCTACTCTAGTTTAGTCCTGTGAGGACGCAGAACCGTTTAAGTGTGGGGTAGGATTCTAGGATTATGCATGATCTTGTTTGGTTTTCTGTGATTCCGTGGTTCAATTTTAAAATTTCTCTTGCATAGAATTGCTCAATTCTTGACTTTTGATGTTAAATTGACTTCAATTTTGAACAATGACGTCTAGACTGTTCCACTTAGAACCTGTAACCAACGTGTTGGAACTGATATTAAATGAGTCTAGGTCAGAACAGATCATAAATCACTTCAGTAGTTGAAACTTGAATTAATTGAATTGATTGGTTTGTTAATAACAAAGCTCGATAACACCGTTCTAAGATGATAGATGCTAGCTTCTCCCATGTTTTTCACTTCATATTTGTTCACCTGTGATTGTGGCTTGAGATTAAATGGAAATCCAATTCGAAATCTCGTGTAAAAAGTTATAACTAGCTAGGATCAAGTGGTTAAATCGATAAATCAAGTGTTTGAGTGGTGAAATTCGAGTTGTGCAAATCAATGTAATGTTCTTTAAAGTGCTGAAAAAAAAGCTAGGCAAGCCCGACACCTAAGTGAAGTGTTCGGGTTGAGCACTAGCATAAGCACAAATACTGTGAGCTAGGCAGGTCCAACACCTAAATGAAGTGTTTGGTATCGAGCACTAGTATGCAGTAAATCAATTGAAGGAAGAAATTGAACTTGAAATAAATCATTGTTTAAATCGGTCCTAGCTAGAACATGTAACGTAGAGATCTAGAAACGGATGAAGTCGAGTCGATAGCCACGTCACTTTTCCTACCTCCGCATCCACATCATGGCTAGAGCTTAAAGTTTTTTCTCATTAGAATTGGTGTTATCGTAGTCGGTTAATTATGATTCATTGTTTTGCCAAGAAACGAGCTTTGTTAAAACCACTACTTTAAGTGTGCAGAAATTAGTGAGATCGAAAACTTGTTTGGTTGATGTTCTTACATGTGTAGGTTAAGTTTCTGCGTGGAACAGTCTAAACCAAATTGTTAGAATTGAATCTCAGTTTAATCTCGTGTCATTTGTGAATTTGAGTATGTTCTAGTTCAGTTTGCTTGAGGACAAGCAAAAGCTTAAGTGTGGGGTATTTGATGACACTCGATTTGACGTGATTATCAGCCTCATTTAAGCGACATTTCCTTGCTTAAGACATGGTTTTTAGGGTAGAATAACGAATATTCAATCAATTGCCCTATCTCGTGCCATTTGTGTTACCTTGGCCCGTTTCGGGTCTATTTGATGGTTTTCTAGTGTTTTTACGTTAGCACAGGTTTTTGCCGTCAAATAAAGTAGCCATGGACGTGTCTAAGGCATTGGAACCTCGAGGGATTGCGCCGACATCGATCAAAGGAGCCAACCAAGTCAAACAAATTCTTGCCCGGTTTACAAAGGAGTTTTCGCCGAAAATAACCCTTTATTTTCGGCGAAAATATCAGCACAAATCAACTAAGGCCAACTGAAGGATGTTTTCGGCGAAAACATATAGCTTTCGGACCGAGAACTTATTCGGCGAAAATCACAGGAGAATCAGCCGGAGGACCCGTCCATTTGTACCAACATTTTCGGCGAAAATAACAGAAGGAATCCGGCGACTTAGGGTTTAAGTATAAATACTTAAACCGGCGGCCCAAAGGGAGGAAGGAATCATTATTCATATTTTCACAAATCAGACTTTTGAGAGTCAGCCGACTCGAGGGTCGATAGATAGAGTTTAGAGAGTTCGAAGATCCGTGGAGAGATCGTGACGCCATCCTTCCACCTCGGAGAACTCGGAGGTTAAAGTTGAAGATCCAGGAAATTGAAGCTTCGCGGGAGTCGTCAGAATTAGGTTTTTCAGTTCTTATCTGTTCTTCCTCTGTATGATGATCTTCATTGTTGCCTTTGATTCTCTTGTTTCTGATATGAGTAACTGAACTTGTAGAGCTTAGATTAGATGAACCCTAAGTGCCCAGGGCTTTAAAGCGGTCACGGATCGGCGGTAATTAGATTCGAAATTCAATCAGTTTCTCTTTGCATGGTTGTTTTGTTCTTGATTGTTTATGTTTCTTTTCTGGTTGGTCGCCTAGATTAGGTTTTTGCAAGCTAGGGTTAGTCGCCAGACATCTTCCTGCTTTGGCGCATAAACTTGTTTTCCTTGATCACCTAGTTTAGATTCTTGTTAAGTTGAGGATAGAAGCGAACGCTCGCCTCTCTTTAAAACATCAATTCAACCAGTTAACCTTATAATTGGAGTGTGCCTTTCGTAGGGAACGGTTAGGGTTAATCCACTGCAAGAGTAACTCATAAATCACTAGTAATCGCACCAGTTAATTAAGTCGTTGCGAGAGGCGACCGTACCCGGGTGACTAGTTAATCTTGGTAGTTAGAACGGATAGAGCGAACGTTCGCCGGTCTTAAACCTAAGGGTAAGGAGTTATGGTGGTGTATAGAAACCGATTGAATTAGAATTGAAAACCGCTGATCTTGTGATTGCCGTTGCTCTGGTGATCTAAGGGGGATTCGAAATCTAAGTTCGTCTATCTTCTCGTTAGTCAACCTTTTACTTTTCTGTCTTTTATTTTCCTTTGTTCATTAGATTAGAAGTCGTGGAACTCACACCACGCACAACGTGTTTTAACTTGAATAAATTGTCAGCTTCTTTGAGTAGTCAATTAGTAGAAACCCTGTGGAATACGATCTACCCTAACTTCACAGCTTGGTAGTATTTGATACCGCTAAAACTGCAGCATCACTTATCTTGTGCATGTAATTTATATGATACAAATGCAAAAAGAATGACAACTTGTAGAATTTTTGGAACCGTCGTATAGCAGTTCTTCACAATCTTTAATAAGACACAACAGTTCACTAATAAGTTGTTCACTTGGAACATTATTGTAATTATTAATGACCGGAAGGTCCTCTTCCATAGTTGAAGATGTTCTAATCCCTCCGTCAGCGCATATATTGGAGACACAATCTTCAATTACTCTGAATGCGTCGTTCACCAACTATTGAAAGTTATACTGAGTATCACAAATGGGCTCTTCCACTGTGATAGTTGTATTTGTGGGATTGACTTGTATTACATTCTCTCCAGGGTGAATTCAATTGGCGCACTCCCTTGAAAATTGTGTGTCAATTGAGTGATGCCACGCATGAGCTTGTTTTTGCCACTTTCTCTCTTTATATTTTTTAAGGGCACAAGATATGCAACCCATAAACAAAGTTTGAGAAGTGGCATCCCAATATTTTGTGAATATTTAAGGCAAAGCTATCTAAGACTTGTCCATAAATAAGTTGAACTCCTAATTTGTAAGGGAAATAGAGAAGTTAGATTACTCTAATTGGTACTTTTCTAGGTTAAAATAATATACATACTTTGTTAATTATACAAGTTAAAATTAAATAGTTTATATAACTTACTAATTTTGTTCATGTCCAATTGAACTATCCACATCTAAGAAATATTATTGGTAATTAATTTACTCTCAATATCTAAGCAGAATGGTTAATAAGATTTCACATACATAAGCATAGGAATTGTCAAATTAAAATGCAGCATACTACCACTATAAGAAATATGGCATATTTGTCGCGGTTATAACGGCGTTAGTCGCGGATGTCGTACAAACGGCGTTTCTCGCGAATGTGGCATCTGGGACAACCTTTGACGTGAATCCCTTGTTGCGGTTATGTCTATGTCGAATGGCTTTGGTTCGATTAATGATCTGATTGATGGTTTGAACACGACATCTGCGACTAAAAGCACATGTACAAATAAAGTTTGTCGCGGATGTGGCATCACGACAACCTTTGACGCGAATCCCTTGTCGCAGTTGTGTCCGCGTCGAGTGGATTTGGTATGATTAATGGTCTGATTGATTGTTTGAACATCCCCGACAAATGAAAGTTTAACCGCGACAAAAGATTTGAAATATTTTAAAATAAATCAAAACTAAATGGGGAGCAGCCCCTTCTCGTTCGAATTGGGTAGAAATCATAAGCCCCTTCTCGTTCGAACTGGGTAGTGAACGGATTCGTGTTCTGATGAGTGGACCACCTTGGCGATTAGAGTGAGCAAGGAATTTGTCTCCACCGCCAATGAGTGAAGCCCTGTTTTTAATAGGGCGAAATACCTATACATGCATTCGACAAATATGTTAATTTAGAATGAAAACATGGAGTGTCAATGAAGTATATATGTCTCAAAAGCTTAAAGACACAATCATCTATATGTGTATCTCCAAAAAGTAATTGAAGAATGAGGTTATATTAACTTGTTATACAATAGTTAGTACAAATAGTTAACTTCTTTAGAACCCTAAATTTATTTAGCAACATCATTACATGGCCTTCAACCTGGGGTTTCATTCACACAGTTTAAATTCATGTGAAGATGATCATTATGAACGAAAGAAAAAAATCATATTAATGACACATATAATCCAAAAATATTACCCAAATAACCATGATATAAGACAAGAAAAGCAGGTTTTACATTGTTTCAGCTCTTGCCAATACTAAAGTTAATCTAAAAGGTGATGTTTCGTGGAAAACTATGAGAAGAATTTTTTTAGTAATTAATGTTTACTTTATGATTGTTAATCTCAGTATTATCTTCTTCAAACTAAACATTTCTTATCAGAGGAATGACTTGGGTGAATGGACTTAGGAATGGCTCCTATAGAAGCACTTTGTCAAATACTACAACTATATCGCTCACAAGTTTATGTTCGTCTTTCAATGAATTTGCATTTGTTGTAGACTAACTTATCACTAATGTAAAAGTCTTTAATTTACTTTTAGTCATTAGAATAGATAATTAACATGTGGTCTTAAAGTTAACCATCACTGCTTTATAATAGTTTAATTTACTCATCGCCTCTTTTCTTAATGAGATATTTATCATGAGACGTGAATTTATCATTTCTAGGTTAATCCAAACAACCATTACTTACAACAAAGGTTGTTGAACTCAGGGTATTTGAACTTTATGATAACTAAAATATATGGCGTGAAAATAATAAGAGTTCTAACTAAAACAAGTTATATCAATGTAAAAGAAGTAAACAACTCCAAGTGGAGAAAATGTTTTAAGGCACTAACATCTGATGAACATGTCATAGATGTTGCAAGGGGAAGATCTAGCACTATCATCCCCCTTCCACCATTCTTCTTGTAAGAAGTTCTAAACCAATAAAAACAAAGACCAATAGAGATTCACCAATAAAAAAGAGTTAGATTTCTCAAAAGAAGAAGCATTTATATGTAGACTAGCAGAAAATACAAAGATAGGTCATCGTGAATATCATATATTTGAAAGTCAAATACATGAATGAAATTAATAATATACCATTTTCTAGCCTATAGCTAATCCCATTGGAAAATCCTTAGACTAATGTGATAAATAATAATGATTAACCAATCCCTGATATCAGCTAATCATAGTGTTATTAAGACTGCTAAACTACAATTGCAAGGCAAAGATTCAGAAGCATGCTATTTAATAATTACTTACATTTAGATTTAGCATGTGGTTGCAATAAAAACTACAGATGAATAACATTCCTCTAATGTCCAAGTTTACAAATTATTCAACTGAACAACAGCTACACTGGATTGTAATAATTATACAAGAAGAACATTACAAATTGAATTTAGTAGTTATCCAAATTATTCAAATAAACCATGTAAGCATTTGAACCAAACTTCAATGAGAAGCAGTGATTCGCCTAAGCAATCGAAGTCAGTGACGATTGGCCCAAGCAATCGAAGTCACTGACGGTTGGCCTGAGCAATCAAATCAGATATCTAGAATCAGATTTTTTTTATTTGGTAATGTGAATCTAGGGTTTCTATTGGGATTGGATCATGGAGGAGGACGATGAAAAGTAATCTTACCGTTGCAGCTCTCCGATTTGACCATCGTCGCTGACTTAGCAATTGAAGCTAGAGATGGTGGAAAGAGATAGTGGGAAATGGAGGGAAAGAACGAACAAAGGGAGGGAGATGGTGTTCCGTCTTAGAGTAAGAAGTCACCCAATCGCCATCGTCGCGGATAAATTAAGACATACGTGACAAAGGAATGTTCCAACTCAAAACCTAGTTTGGTTACTCAGGTCAAACCTGGTTACTAGGCCTCTAGGGTTGTCACAAATGCTTCTGTTGTGGTCTACTATTTCATTGCCACCACAAAAGTCTTGTCTCAAATAGTTTTGACACAGATATTTAACATATTCACGATAATCGTTGTATGGAATAATATATCCGCGACAACGATCAATAAAGCAGCTAGCCTTTGTCACAAATAATATCCACAACAAAAACCTGCGTATACAGATGCATTTTTCTTGTGATGTTTTAACTAAAGGGCCAAATTCCCATGTCTGGACTACTCAGAGTGACAACGATTCATCTCTTATTTGGATTAACTACAAGAGGACATAATTCAGTTGAAAATTCTTAACATCTCATGCTCAAACTCCCTTTTCACCTTTACAAACCCAATCCAGTACAAAAATGATTTGAAAGCTCTTGGGAGGTCAGTCTTGTATCCGTGTATCATCTCCTCTACAAGATTAATCTCTTCTAGAAGAGGAGACTATTCACCCGTCCATCAAAGAGCAACCAGCCTCATATACCACTTGTAACACCCATTCTGAATCAACATGATCTAACTCATGGTTTACCCAAAAATATAATCACAAAAGGATCAAACCACAATGAAAATAGAATAAACCGAAATAAAATAAGTAAATGCTCAGAAAATAAAATAAAAGGAGACCTCTAATAAAGTAAAAAGCAAACTCTAACATGAATTAAAACTGAAATCCTATGAGAACCATAATAAAAGAAGGCAAAGAAAGTCTACTTCTTAGTCCATTGTCTGAACTTTGAGAAGTAGTTGGTTCCAATGCTGAGAAGTTATGTGGAGATATCATGAAAGTGAGTCTGCTAGATGGGAGACTTAAACAAGTATGAAAGAGAAGTAGCTTGAGCTTGTAGATGCTTATTTAGCAGGTTAACTTTTAGTGTTATTTTTTTTATTTGTTGTGTCTTTTTGTGATCACATAGTTTAGTTGATATATTTCTAAAACTTGAAGCATGACTTGCTGCGTAACTTGCAACAAGTTTGTTTGCAATTGTGTATCACCGAAATGAGAATTTTTTTCCTGCTAAATTAGAGATGGGATAACTATATTGATAAGTACTAAGACTTAGATTCCGAGGACGAAATCTTTTAAGAGTGGAGGAATCCTAACATCCTGTTCGGAACATACCAAATATATTATTTGATTCGACATGGTACAAATTAATATGCGTAAATAATTAAATAGCTCCTTATAATATATATTAACATCTCATTCCGACTATGTCAAAAATAGTGATCGACCCGATATTGTAACGATGACGTGTGTATACTTACACAACTTATTTACAACAATATATGTGTGTGCATGAAAAGTGACACGTGGCATGGGGGGATTTAGCCAACTCATCCCATGTCCATGTTCTGATGAAATGGAAAAATGTTTCAAGTTTAAGTTCCTTTACTAAGTAAGTAGGCTAGCTAAAGATTCAGTGATTATCATCTTAGGCGGTCTGGATTTGTCCTTAGCTATGAACCGAGTTAGTGTACTTACTGTAAAAGAAACTAAGGGGTCGTTGGTTGGGATATCTACATATCATGATACATGGATATATTAATATGTTAGTATATTGATATTATTAAAAGTGATTGTTTGGTATCATTGTTTGGGGTACTGATATTTAAATAAGTGGTGAATTGTGAGTGCATAGATGAATGTGCCAAAATACCTTCATTTGCTGTGAACAAAATATAAAAGTAGTCCTAAGCCTTTTCATTTAATAAAAAAGCATGTGTGTTTAGAAATTAAAATTTGTCATCTCTCTTTTTTAATTCGTGAATGTATTTGTAAATTAATTACTCGGCTTAATTATATTTTAGAATATAAGGTGTTGAAGGATATTAAAGTTCCGGATGAATATGCTGCTAATATATCTCGGTGTGTGAACTTGAAGGACCATAAGATTTATGCTTTGAAAAGTCATGACAGTCATATTCTTATGCAACAAATTCTACCATTAGCGATTAGAAGATTATTACCAAAGGACGCTTGTAAGCCTTTAATCCAGCTATGCTCCTTTTTCAAAGAATTATGTTCTAAGGTGGGACGATTTGAGAGCTTGAACAAGTTGGAATCTCAAATTGCTTTGACTCTTTGTCATTTAAAGAGAATATTTCCACCATCATTTTTTGATATCATGGTGCACTTGACCGTTCATTTGGTGTATGAAGCAAAAATTGGAGGACCAATCCAAGGGAGATGGATGTATCCCATCGAACGGTACTTTGTATTTAAATTCCTATATTAATGTATTCATTTGATATCATATTCTTCGTTTAACATCATATTTCTTTTATTCTTTGTGTAGGTTCTTATCTACGTTAAAGTCTTATGTTGGTAATAAAGCTCAACCCGAAGGATCCATCGCAGAGGGTTATCTGGCTGAAAAGTGTTTAACATTCTGCTCAAGATATTTACAAGGCGTTGAAACACGATTAAACCGTCCAGTAAGAAATGAAGACAACATCAATCACAAGGATGCATCCATGAATGATGAAGTCTTATCACTCTTTACAAAAGTGGGTCGCCCGGTAGGGAAAGGTGAACTTATCACTCTCGATAACGAATCCTTAACCAAAGCACATCATTACATCCTTACAAATTGCAAGGAAATTGTACCTTATATCGAGTAAGAATTTTACTTGATTTACTTTATCATTATCTCCATGTTGGCGACATACTTAATAGTTAATGGTCTTTTGTAGGCAACATATATCAGAGCTCAAAGCTCAATATCCACGAGCCACTCCACGTAACATTCAAGTTCGTCATAATTCATCTTTTCACACGTGGTTCGCACATCAAGTAAGTGTTGAATACGAGTATTTCTATGCACTTTTAACTTTTCAAAGAATTATGTTCAACCTGTTACAACTATGAGTTTTTCTAATTACAGATTAGTGAAGGTAATGTTATTCTTCCAACTGTAAATATAGCAGACTTGCAACACTTGGCCCGTTCACCTAACAATATAGTCAGAAAGTTCAATGGATATATTGTTGAGGGTTATAGGTTCCACACTAAGGAGTTGGAGAAAAGAAGAAAAAACACAAAATAGTGGAGTAATGGTCACAGCAGGCACCATAGTTTTTCAAGTGCTCGAGACAGGAATCCAGTATATAGTGAAATTAGTTACTATGGAGTTATTCAAGAGATAATAGAGCTGGACTACTGGGTTGGTAAGAAGGTTGTTTTATTCAAATGTGATTGGGTTTCAAGTGGCAGGGGTTTAAAGCAAGATGAATATGGATTTACGTTGGTTAATTTCTCACATCGTATGAGTGACTCAGAGCCGTTCATTTTGGCTTCACAAGCACAACAAGTTTTTTATGTTGCCGGTCCTATGAACGAGGACTGGAAAGTGGTTATCAAAACTACACCACGAAATCTTTGTAATATGACTGAAGAAGAACAAGTGGTGGAAGCTGATGATTATCTACAGACTCAGGCCTTTCATGTTCCTCCTTCAGACGATCTTTCACATGAAGACAATGTTCCTTGGACCAGGACTGGAATAAATGGTGACTTGGTTGATACTCTTATTGGATTCTCGACTACTGAACCAAGTAATGTTTTGGAAACAGAAGAAGGAAATGAGGACGAGGAGGATGAACTCGAAGAATATGCTTATTAATCGTTGATTTTGCATCTCGTAGGCATAACGCCATCACCATCCATTGAGGACGAGGTGTTAACGCTTTTCTTTTTTATGTTTCTACACTTTGATGCTACTAGATTTTGATTTTGCTGCATTTTAATGCTACTGGATGCTTTCTTGTGTGAACTCAAAAGTAGGAGGCTAACAACTTTATCACCCTCTTTCTGTTTCTTGATGAGTGAAAATGTAGGCATTATCTGGACAATATGCAGTGATTATGATTCTTTTGTTAACATGTAAGCTACTGCAATATTTCTGAACCATAGAAACAAAGATAAGCAGTTGATAATCGTTCCTGATTCTTGGTTTTGAGTTAATGCAACTGCAATATTTTTGCCTCAGTTTTTATCCTTTAAAGTATGAGTTGTTGAGAATCTCATATTCTTGTTTTTGAGTTATTGCATTTCTATTTCATTGATTCTGAAAATTTTAGTTGGTTTTCCCTAAGCTTAAGCTTGGTTTGATTTGAGCTTTTTATCTTGGACTTGACTTGCCTTTGATCTTAGCTCAAAATCAAGAGTAATACACTCAGCTCAGTAACTATATCTACCTCAGTTCAGGGGCTTGAAAGTTGTTGGTGGAATCTGATTAGTAAATTAGTATTCTTTCTCTATATAGCTCGTATCTCTCGTACTGATGCATCTAAAACCAGAGATAATTTTAGTTCCATGTTACTCATTCCATTGTACCTCTCAGTTTCTTTGCTTTAATTTATGTGGAAATTGAAATTCACGGAGTTAAAGATAGATATGGGAGACGAGGAACCAGCAGTGGTAAAAGTATCTCCCTTCTGGTAGAAATTATAAACAAGCTAAAAAGTGGGAAGCCCGGCAGAAGGTTGATGCGGCTGGTGCTAGTGCTGTAGGCAATGACTCTGAGTAGGGCTGTATATGAGCCGAGCCGAGCCGAGCTTTAGCCTAGCTCGGGCTCGGGCTCCCTTGATTTTTCCTGACTCGGGCTCGGGCTCGAGCTCGTGACGAGCTCGGATGGGCTAGCTCGGGCTCGGCTCGTATACAGATTGTCTGGGCTCGGGCTCATCTCGAGCTCGGCTCGTTTACTATGTTAAACGAGCCAGGCTCGGATTTGGCTCATTTATAATGCTAAACGAGCCAGATTTGGCTCGTTTATAATGCTAAACGAGCCAAATCCTAGTTAGACTTGTTTATAATGCTAAACGAGCTAAATCTTAGTTAGACTCGTTTACTATCGTAAACGAGCCAAATCAGGATAAAAAAACATCGGAAATATAAGAAATTAAACATTCTACAAAAATACGATATAGATGCTACAAA
This sequence comes from Linum lewisii, assembly GCA_034768395.1. Taxonomy (NCBI): domain Eukaryota; kingdom Viridiplantae; phylum Streptophyta; class Magnoliopsida; order Malpighiales; family Linaceae; genus Linum; species Linum lewisii. The sequence goes on from CM068297.1 coordinate 50,043,356, forward strand.
ATATCGAGAATATAAAAAATCACAAAATCCAAGCCATATGAACGTTTCCAACGTGCATCTCAAGAAACAAATTAGCAACCATCAAAAAGAAAAAGACGCCAAAGAGAACAAGAAGAATGATGTACCGTCGGTCGTGGGCTCGTGACTTACGGAGTGGGGATTAGAGTAATTCTAGGGTATATTAACCATTAGGGTAATTAGTAATTACCGTATTACTTCTTTTAGGGTATCAGTATATTATACTCTTAGGGTTTATTATTTCATTACCATTTCGGTATTAGGATTATACGAGTTACAATCGAGCCAGCTCGCGAGCTTGGCTTAACGAGCTAACGAAACGAGTTGGCTCACGAGCCTGCCGAGCCAACCAACGTACTGGCTCGAGCTCGGCTCATTTAGGTGATGAGCCTGTTCATGAGCTAGCTCGCTTACGACGAGCTGATCTCACGAACGAGCTTTTTTTGAAAAAAAATGAGCCCGAGTTCGAGCGGCTCGCGAGCAGCTCGGCTCGTATGCAACCCTAACTCTGAGCCCCCGGTTGAGGAGAAGGAGTCACCTGAGGCTAGTACTAGTTTGCCTGTCGGAGGGGGATCTGGCAATGCTTCTGAGTCTCCAAATGGAGAGAAGGAAGCACCAGATCAACAAAAGGACACTGAATCATTTGAGGAGGTGACAATTCTGAGCCCTGAGAGTGAAAATAAGAAGAAGCGTAAGAAGCAGAAAGGCAAAGGTAAAACCCAGCAGGCTGTTATAGCTCCCACTGATGATGTTTCAGGCAATGCACCTAAAAACCCTAAGGGGAAGAAGGGGGCACCTGAGGTCATTGGTGGTGATGCTACTGCTGGAGGAGCTGTAGACAATACTTTTGAGTCCTCGTATGAGGAGGAGGAAGTATCTACAAACCAGGGTACTGCTGAAGCTTTGGTGGAGGATAGTACTCTGGGCTCTCATTTGCCGCATCAGAAGAGTTTTTCTGTTGAAAAGTTTATTACCTTTGGTGATTTTGCAAAGCCAAGCAAGTTAGCCTCTGCTCCGGCTAAGGTGTTTATGCTGACTCGTCTGCAACACAACAAAAGAAAGAAATGAGGTTCTGGGTGTGGAACATCAGGGGATTTAATGCTCCTGATAAGTATTCTTCTTTACTTGCTTAGGTTAATAAATATAGAGTAGATTTCATTGTTTTGCTTGAGCCTAGAGTTAAGGAAGAAAAAGCTGATGATATGATAAAGCAACGTTTTGGTGGTTGGAAGGTTGATACATGTTACGAAGATGGGCTTGGTAAGGTCTGGTTAGTTTGGAAACCGGATGTACCTCTTCGGGTTCTTCACAAGGGGAGCCAGTTTATTCATGTTCGGATTGACCTCCCTAATGTTTTGGTCTGCACTTTTGTTTATGCATCGACTGACTTATATAGGAGAAGGGAGCTTTATAATGACATTCAGATGCTTAGTCAGGCTAGTTGTCCGTGGTTAGTTGGGGGAGACTTCAATGCTATCTTAGACACGAGTGAGGACTCTAATAGGCTGAGCTCCTTTGTAAGTATGGAAGACTTCAAGGATATGGTGAGAGATCGCTCATTGGAAGAACACTCTTCATCAGGTCCTTTCTATACATGGACTAACAATAGAGCCCTGGAGCCGATCTCACGATGGCTGGATAGAGTCCTGGTAAGCAATAACTGACAAGCTAAGTTCCCTTCTAGTTCGGTAGTGAACATTCCTTGTGATGTTTCAGATCACTGTGCAATGTTCATAACCACTGGGATCGAACAAGCCTCTCGGCCTAAAACTTTTAAGTATTTTAATTGTTGGGCTGAGCATCCTAGGTTTGGTGGTATCCTGGATGCAATTTGGAGTAAGCAGACTGTTGATAGTCTGTATTACAAGTTATATGGAAAACTGCATGATCTTAAAATTGAGCTGAAGAAGCTTAATGTGAGTGCTACTCTGATATCAGTACTAGAGTTAAAGATAAGAAAAAAGAGCTAGAAGAAAAGCAGAGATGTGTCTTTAATTCTCCAAGTATTGTCCATGTTAATGAGGCTAGACAATGTAGGATTGAGCTTGAGCAACTTGAGAAGGATGAAGAAAGTATACTGACGCAAAAATCTAGGGCTCTTTGGATATTTGAAGGCGATAAAAATACAAAGTATTTCTTCAGCCAGGTTAAAGCTCCAACTCTCAAGAATACCATTAGGCAACTTCGTAATGAGGATGGTGAATTGGTGGAAGAATTTGAGGATCTTAAGATTATAGTGGTTGATTTCTATAAGAATCTTTTGGGAGTTGAGAAGGAAGTAGAGAATTTTGAGTTGGATACCTTGATTGATAAAAGGGTTTCGGGAGAATAGCAAGAGGTCCTTGAGAAGCAGGTAACTGAAAAACAAGTGGTTGATGCCCTAAATGGGATGGCTGGGGACAAAGCACCGGCCATGATGGGTTCTAGTCTCGTTCTATAAGAAGCACTGGAAGACAGTTGGAAAGGATGTGATGAGTGCAGTTCTATACTTCTTTAGCACAGGTAAGCTCCCTGGTTTACTAAACTCAGTGATTCTTGCTTTGATTCCTAAGAAGACAAACGCTTGCGAAATTAGAGATTATCGACCGATTTCGTGCTGCAATGTTGTTTATAAGATAATTTCTAAGGTGATTTCTAATAGAATGAAGACTGTGTTGCCTTCCTTGATTAGCTCTTCTCAGTAAGCTTTTATAAAGGATAGGTGGTGAACCTGTCGTTGACGATTCAACCAAATAAACTAACAAAGCTACAAAAGCTAGGGTAGATCGTATTCCACGAGCCTTCTATGATTGACTACTCCAAAAACTAGCAAAATACTCGAATGTAAGCACTTCGTGTGTGGTGTGAGTTCCACGACTTCTAATTCTAAGAAATGCAGAGAAATTTAAAAATTAAACTAAAGCAGATTGGAAATTAGGGTTGAAAGCAAAGATGACAGACGAACTTAGACTTTGAATCCCCCTTCGTTCCCCAAAGCATTGGCAATCAACAGATCAGCGGATTTCGATTCTCATTCAATCAATTACTAAGACACCACCATAACTCCTTACCCTTAGGTTTAAGATCGGCGAACGTTCGCTCTATCCGTTCTAGCTACCAAGATTAATTAGTCGCCCGGGTACGGTAGCCTCTCGCAACGACTTAACTTAACTGGTGCAATTACTAACGATTTATGAGTTACTCTTGCAGTGGATTAACCCTAACCGGTTCCTACGAAAGGCACGCTCCAATTATAAGGTTAATTGTTCAATTCGATGTTCTTAAGTAAGGCGAGCGTTCGCTTCTATCCTTAGCTTAACAAGAATCTAATCTAGGTGATCAATCCAGACAAGAAACATGAACAATGAAGAACAAATCAAACATGAAAGAGAAACTGATTGAACTTCGAATCTAATCACCGTCGATCTGTGACCGCTTTAAAGCCCTGGGTCACTTAGGGTTCATCTAGTCTAAGCTCTAACGAGTTTAGCTACTCATGTTTATCACAAAAGAATCAAAAACAAAGAAAGAGTTCATCATCTAGAGGAAGAACAGAATAGAATCTGAAAAACCTAATTAAGACGACTCTGACAGACTTCGATCTTCGGTAAACCGCAATCCTAGCTCTGAGTCTCCGAGGTGGAAGGAATGGCGTCACGATCTCTTTCCGGCTCTTCGGACTCTAATTCTTCGCTCCAGAACTTCAGAGAATTCTCGGAATTGTGATTATGAAAGTATGTTATGAGGTCTCTCTGATTTTGGGCCGCCGGTTAAGTATTTATACTTAACCCTAATTAATCCGGATTCTTCTGATATTTTCGCCAAAAATAAAGGATTATTTTCGCCTAAAAGGATGGTGTAAATGGACGGTCCTTTGGCTGGTATCTCCTGTAATTTTCGCTTCGGCCGAGAACTTTAGAGTTTTCGGCCGAAAACTTCCTTCAGTTGGCCTTAGTTGATTTGTGCTGATATTTTCGCCGAAAATACTAGGGTATTTTCGGCGAAAATTCCTTTGTAAACCGGCAGGAATTTTCTGAATTTTGATTGGCTCCTTTGATCGATTCCAGTGCAATTCCTCGAGGTTCCAACGCCTTAGACATGACCTTGGCTACTTTATTTGACGGCAAAAACCTGTGCTAACAAAAACACTAGAAAACCATCAAATAGACCCGAAACGTGCCAAAGTAACACAGATGGCACGAGATAGGGCAATTGGTTGAATATTCGCTATTCTACCCTAAAAACCATGTCTTGAGCAAAGAAATGTCGCTTAAATGAGGCTGATAATCACGTCAAATCGAGTGTCATCAATAGGCTTATTAGTGACAACATATTGTTGGCCCATGAGTTGTTCAGAACCTATAAAATGAAGAATATCTCTCAAAGGATTGCCCTTAAAGTTGATTTAATGAATGCTTTTGATAGCGTCAGTTGGAATTACTTGATTAAGGTCCTATTGGCTATGGGTTTTCCCTCCATTTATGTGAGCTAGATTGAGACTTGTCTTAGATCAACTATGATTTCAGTGAATATAAACGGGACGCTCTGTGGTAACTTTAAAGCTCGTAAGGGTCTTCGTCAGGGGGGTCCAATATCCTCGTACCTGTTTGTAATTGCAATGGAGGTGTTGAGTAGAATTTTGGATAAGGGTGCTATTGCAGGGGTTTTTTTTTTTCATCCACAGTGCAAGAAGTTGATGACACACCTAGGATTTCCTGATGATCTCATTATCTTTACAAAAGGGAATGAGAAGTCAGTGCAGGGTGTGATCTCTATTTTGGACAAGTTCCATAAGATCTCAGGTCTGCAATGCAATCAGGAGAAGAGTGAATTTTTCACAGCAGGTATTAAAGATGATGTTATTTTGGAAATCTGTGCTATAAGTCAGTTTAAGAGAGGAGAGCTGCCATTCAAATATCTCGGTATCCCCTTGACTGCTGGAAAATTAAAAAAAGCAGAATGTAAATGTCTTTTAGATAGAATCACTGGAAGAATTGCAGATTGGAAAACATGGTTCCTCTCTTATGCTGGAAGGTTACAGCCGATCACTTCGGTTATTGGAGGTATTCTTCAGTACTGGTTATCTATGTTCTTATTGCCAAGGAGTTTGATGCAGGACATTGAGAAAGTTTGCAATAGATTCTTGTGGGGTAAACTTGAAGGAGGTAAGGCCAAGATTTGCCTGGAAACATATAGCAAAACCTGTGAATGAGGGAGGTGTTGGGATTAGGGATATCCAAAGCTGGAATATTGCAAGGAATCTGTTTACAAGAGGGTGGGGGGCTCTATGGATAGCTTGGATCCTTAAATACAGGCTGAAGAATGTAAGTATGTGGGAGGCTAATGCGTATTATGGTTCTTGTATATGGAAGCGGATTATGAAGTTAAGGCCTCTTGTTAAAGACTTTATGTCTTATGATGGTAATGGTGATTTCTTGTGGAATGGAAAGGTAGTAGGGAGGATGAGGCCCAGTGTTATTTGGAAGGATATTAGGGTGAAGGAGGCTGAAGTTCACTGGAGTAGTTTGGTTTGGAGCGGTTATACTGTCCCTAGATTCAGCTTTGTGGCTTTGTTGATTATGATCAGGGGGATAATGACTAAGGACAAGGTTGCAAAATGGGATGAAATGGTAGATCAAGTTGTGTACTCTGTCAGTCGAGTGTGGAGACTGGGGAGCACCTGTTTTATGATTGAGCAGCTGATGAATGCTATTCTGCCTGAATTCAGTGGGAGTAATATTCACATGAAGATTTTAGAATTGACGAATGGAAGCATTGCTGAGAAAGTTACAAAGTTAAAGTGGGTGTTGGTGGTTAACACTATTTGGAGATGTCGATGTGCTTGCATTTTTGGAAACAAAACTATCGATTTGGTTAGTAGTATAGATCAGATTAAGTGGGACATCTCAGCTTATGCCCATAAAGCTAAAGAGTGTTCACAATTTTGAGTTGTGTATAGGCTTTTTCTTTTCTACAGTTAGTTGTTTTTCTCGCTTCTTTAAGTGCTTCATGATTTTTTGTGAAATGAAATCTCTAATTCATCAAAAAAAAATCATGGTGGGATTTGCTGACCCTTAAACACCGTGATAATAATGGCCACGAACTTACATATGCATAGGGGTGGCTAATGGTACGGGCTCGGCTCCCGTACCCATTAAGCTTCGGGTAGTGGGTACCCATAACATACAAAAGCAATCCCGAAGCCCGAACCCGAACGGGTTCTATCGGGATACCCACTAAGCCCGATACAAACACTATTTTTCACATACGAATTTACGACTCATCGAACGACTACAATTCACTAATTCGTTCTGAATTTATTTATTCAACACAAAAACATACTAAGAAACACTTGTCAGAAAAGGGAAGAGTAGAAACAGAAATATCTGGCTTGTTGATGAGTTGAAATTGTCAGAAACAGAACATACTACAAACACTGCATTGCACACTCAACATTATTTCATTTCATTTAGTTGAAAACATTATTTCATTTCATAGTGGAAGTGCAGTGCGTGTTGTGGTTTAGTTGAAAGCAAAGTGGAAGTGCAGTGCAGTGCAGTGCAGTAGCATTATTTCATTTCATTTATTGGCAACAACAAACCAGCAACATTAATGAGCAAACCAACAAACCAGCAACATCAATGAACTAAAGAATTGCAATTGAAGGAATTAGCGAAGTGGAATTAGTGAAGTGTCATTGATGTGGGTGTGCTGTGAGTGTGGGCTGGGCTTGAGGAAATAGTGGGTATTATCGGGCTTCTAATGGGTAGTGGGTATTTTCGGGCTTGGGCTCGGGGTACCCGTATGGCCCTAAACCCATCCCAAAGCCCGAACCCGTTCGGGTTCGGGCACCCCCTAGGCCCGACGGGTACGGTACGGGTTCGGGAATACCCACTACCCGCGGGCCAGACTGCCACCCCTACATATGCAATAATTAATTGATTTTTAAAGTAGTGGGATAAAGATTTACTAAATGCTGGGAAGGAACTTCCACAGAAGTAGAGGCGGGAATCACTTTCCCCTAAGGCTCCTTTAATTTCCAATTATAAATAATGTTAGGTTAAGTGTTATTAACGTAATTGGCCTCTTCATTGTTATCGTCTTCTGTGTCAGCGGATTAATTACATAAACCATTCTCTGTTGATGTTGTGTTCGCCAATAGCTTAATTAGTTTTCCTTCTGATCGATTCCGTCAGCTATAACTCAGGTGAGAATCGTTCCCAATATATTCAGTAGTTTATTAGGGTTTTTGCGTTTCTTTTTTCTGTCGTAGGTGACTATCAGTAGTTTATTAGGGTTTTTATGTTCTTTTTTTTCTGTCGTAGGTAACAATCGGCAATTGATTCAGGTTTTGTTGTTCTTTTTCCTGCTGCAGATATAACAATCAGTAGTTTAATCGGTAGTTTGTTAGTGTTTTGATATTCTTTTTTTTTTTGCCGCAGGTAACAATCGGCAGTTGATTCAGGTTTTGCTATTCGTTTTCCTGCCGCAGGTATAACAATCAGTAGTTTATTATCAAACTAATAACTGAACTCACTTTATCTAATTGCTTTTCTATTCTAATTAGTACAAGTTCTATTGTACAGTATGTCTCAATCAAGAATGATAACAACACCAAACTCCATGTCGGCTTATGGGTATGACAATACTACTTCAATTAGGCGGCAATCAGGTCATTTAAGTCCACAACAACTTGTTGTTGATGCTACAATCACATGTATAGTTTGGTCAAATAATTTGGTATATTGATAGTATATTATCACTTCGGTTTTTATGCTTAAACAGGTACAAGGAAAAGAATAGGGGGTACAACAATGTGTAAGAATATTTGGGGTTTGCAAGATGGTGAGCACATTCCGATTTCGATTAACGAATATGGACAACCAATTGGTACGAATGCTTCACGCTTAGGCTATTTCTTGGGGGGTTTAGCTCGAAAAGGAACATATGCACCTCTAAAATATGAAGACTGGAGACTAATGCCCGAAATACACAAAATCGAAATGTGGAATATGGTGCAGGTATTATGTAGCATATACATGATCTTTTTATTACTTACCTGTATTGTATGACATAATCTAATTTTCTTCCCTTCATGGTTTTAGGAAAAGTTTGACATCAATATATTAGCTAAGCCTTGGGTCTTGACTTCTTTGGACAACAAGTGGAAGAATTTTAAACCTATCGTGAAGCGCCAATGGAGCAAAAAAAAATACGTGACGAACGAGTATGCAATGATGATTGGGAATGGTTGTTAAAGTTTTGGACCACTGATAAAGCTATGGTAAATGATGTCTAGTTAAAAAGTTAATTCTGAAAATCAAAACACTTCTAACTTTTTTTTGTAGAATCGTGAAATTGTGGCCAAAGGCAATAGAAATAGTGTACCATCAGCTCATACAACGGGGACCAAGAGTTATGCTTGCACAAGGGCAGAGATGGTAAAACTTTAAACTTTGTAACATTTAATCTTTAATACTTGGTTAGTTGGTTTAATGTAATCGTATGTCTTTTTAATCATATTTCAGAAACAGTCAAGACCCGATAAGTCAGAGCCTTCTTGTGTAGAGGTGTATATTCAAAGTCATGTGTGTGCAGATGAAAACCATTGAATGATAAAGTCGCTGAGATAATTGTGAGTTATTTGTATTAGTAAAAGTTCTTAGTTTGATAATGAGTAGTTCAAGTATTGAATACATTTGTCGGTTGGTCGTATTTTAAAGGGTAAGTTGAAGGACGGCATGCAGAGTAATTCTGCTCCTTTAGATGAAAGTGGTAACTAAACTTATTAGCACATGCGATGGGTAAAAAAATGCAAGCATAACATTACTTATGGTTTGGGATCTCTTCACGGTACGAAAAATTCTCGTAAGCCAATTGTCAAAGAAGCGTTGGTGGCCAAAAATAATGCCGAAGAAAGAGAAAAGAGGGTGCAAGAAGAAATGGCTAAGATGATAGAAAAACAAGAGAAGATCCTCATGTTCCTGCAAAAATCAAATCCTCACATTAACCTGAATGGGATCTACTACAATTAGGACACCCCTTAGTGTCCTCATATTGGGACACCCCTTACAACCACAGGATTAGAATGTAGATCTAATGGCCTAAATTAATCTGGACAAAATAGTAATTTGAAACTCCTATATATACTAAATCATATTAGGGTTTCACAAACCCTAATTATATTTTACATCTCTCCCTTCAAAGTTCCAACCGTCGTGCTCTAACCTTGTCGTCGTGTTCTAACCTCGCCGCCGCCGCCAGCCCCACACACCAGCAAGCGGTGCACCAACGTTCAATGTTCCACGGGGGCACGGGGCACCAGTCGGGTCGCCGACGAAGAGTCGGAAGTTAATCTTTAATTCGCCTTGTTGCCCTGTCCTCGGAACGGAGCATCTCCTCCATCGGCTTCCAGGACCACGGCGGCGGAGCATTGCAATTCGCATCGGCGGACAGGGGGACGAACTCGTGGTGGGGCCGCAGAAGAATCGAGTCGATCTGGAGTAACAGAACTCGGATTTCATGGAGAAGAGGAGGCCCGACAGGCATGAGAGGCGGCAGCGGAAGCGGAAGTTGTTTGGATCAAGGATGGCAGATCCCGCGAGTATTGTCTAATCAACCCCCTCCCGCCAATTTCGTGGATCGGGATGAATTGCCACTTCTGTTTTTGCTAAATTGACTAGTGATGGAGTCTTCGTCGGTGAATGTCGGCGATCGAGACTGTAGAAGTTCGACAACGACCATGGAGATCAATTCATGGTTCACGGCGGGTCTGTTCTTCTCAGTTTTCACGTCTATTAGTTTTCTTCATTTTGGTGTGGGCTTTTTCACTTGACTATTGGGCTTTACATAATACTTAATGGATCAATTTAATAGGGTAACAGGGAGATTGAACAGATTGAGTTAAGCTTGCTGATTCAAGGTTGTTCACCGTACGTTGTTTCAAATTAGGATTAATCGATCGTATTTCACCGTATGTTGTTCCATTTTGATGATTTAGGAACATGTTTGTATTGTTCCATATAGCTACTTATAGAACAGAAAAGTGATATTATTGTTCCATTTTCAATTTGATTCAAGGTTTTATAATTTTCTGTGTTCTGATTTGGTAATAAGGGACAAAATTGATTTTCAACACCTTCCATTACTTTTGAAATGGATCACTGTTCCGAAACAATAAAAGAGGAACTATTTCGAAACGGTTCCTCTTTTATCATTTCGAAAAATACCAAAAAGGAATAAAAAATGATAAAAGAGGAAATGATAAAAGAGGAACCGTTTCGAAACAATTTCCACAAAAAAGTGTTAGAAACTAATCTCAAATAAAAACCACCGAAGATACACAGCAAAACCGCAAGCTTAGAGAAGAAGATGAAGAAGTGCAAATCATAAATTAAATGAAGCAAAAAAAAGACCAAAAAGGAATAAAAAATCAGTAATGTAACTGCAAATCCGAAAAATAATAAACAATAATTAAAAATCTACAATAAACAAAACATTGAAATTACCCTTATGTCCAATTAATATTGACCTTCAGATCTTTAAGATTAAATCCTATGGCCAGAAGAGGTGTCCTCATATGAGGACACTTTGGGGTGTCCTAATAGTAGATTTTCCCAACCTGAATGAAATAATGGGTTCAACAAATCAGGTATGAATATATTCATCTTTAGTTAATTCTTTGATATGTATATAATTCAGTCTACATGCCCCTTCTTCAATTTGTTCTTAACTATTTATGTCATAGGAGGAGGATGATCTTACATAGGGCGGGAATTATAATGATGATGATCTTACACATGGCGGGAATTATAATGATGATGATCATGTGAGTAGAACTTTTTAAATGATTCAATTTTATAGTACTAAATGACATTCATATGTATGAAATATCTTCTTATTTTACGTGTACAGGTGGAACAGGGAAATAATATGGGAACTGGTCCACTTTTTCCTTTAACTCAATCCTCACCAACAACACTTGAATCTCAATCACAGGTGTAAGTTTCTATTCAATGGAATAATGAATAAGCACATAATGTTTTAAGTATGTTATACATTTTCTTTGTATTAGGTACCAAACTGTATTCTAGATACATTTTTGCCTTTGTATCACAATCTTCCACCCAAAGAGAGCTCATCAATTCCAATTAATATGACTACATGACAGGTGCGTATATTTGGTATCCCTTAAATGAACTTATTTCAAATTTATAGTTGTTAACACGAGTATTACACTATTGACTGTAGGAGGGACAAATTACCAAAGATCCCATATTCGATTATTTGTTAAATACTTATCCGGTAAGAAATATTTTTTAGTTCCATTATTGTTTTTACTAATATTTTTTATATGGTTTATGGTGTTTAATTTTCTTAGTATGATTAACGTTTAATGTGTTTGATAGAAACATGTCCGAGATCCACGTATGAATGAGTTGGATGCAGTTAAAGATCAACAAAATGAATTAGATACTACGAGTCAGGTAAACATTATTTTGAACTCTTTGTTCTTATCCTTATTCTTCTTATTAACTTGTTCCACCGAGAAACTAACATGAAAAAAATACCAAGAAATTTCGTTCGTTATATTGAAGAGTTTGCAGAATCCCGATCATGATGTAGCAAAAGCCTGTATTATGAGCAAACAATCAAAGACTGTTGTTGGTGATAAGGAATTGGGAGAAGGTTTTTATGAAATATTTGTTGAGATCCCAATAAAGGCAAGTGAACCTTTAGTTCGACCATACGGAAGCTTTCAAACTATCGGGGATGTAGAAGGACGAACAATTGCTTGGCCATCATTTTTTGTAAGTAAATTTAATTTTGTTTTTCATATCATCAAAGTCCCTAATTTCATGCTGACTGAAATATGAACTTTTTGTACATGACAGGTGAAAAGAACACATAGTATGCCACTTTTTTTAGGAGTTTGAGATTAGAGTTGCTCGTAATGAAGATTAGTTTTTAATAGACTATTTGATATTTGTATGAACTTTGTTATTTTCATTTTAATATTTTGTATTTTTATGTATTCGAGATTATTTTGGAATTTTAAGAATTAATTTTAATATGAAGCATATGGTTTCTTTTTATTATTTTTTTATATAATTATTTGTTGACGTCTTGGGATTGACCAATTACCAACACTACTATTTGTCTCCTAACATACTAATTATAGAATATTTTATTGTCTTCCTAGATGGAAAATTGTCTCCAAATCCTACATATACAGAGCTCAAGTCAGACATTAGTGACATAGCTTGGATGCTGAAAGGGGAGATGGAGATTCCGCATGCAGCTTCCGTTTGAATTCTTGCAGTCGAGGAGAAAATAAATACAGGGGTGCCAACAACATTGCGAGTACAATGTGGTGTACAGTTTGAATGAATTAATTGAATTCGATTTGGTTTATTAATGTAAATATGATTTGTGGTTAGCATTTTTGGTTGTTCCGAGTCAAATGATTATGAGGTTATGCCTGTGTATGTCTCGGCAAATATGGCCTCCGTTTAGTAGTGGTAGTTTTCGTTTGATATATACGACGAAATCTCTCTCGGACTTAGGTCGTCACCGAAAATTGGAGAACGTTGACTTTGTGAAGAGGAAAGAGAAGATGAAAGGATATTAGTATTTTATATTAATATTAATATTTTTTCTTTTATTTTTTAATATTTATTATTATTTGTGCTGACTGAGATCTACTGCCACATTAGCTAGTGGACGAAAAAAACTAAAGGAAGTTGATGGAAAAGTGACTTGTTAGTTAGTCGAAAGGTTAGTTAGCATAACAAATATCTATATTCCAACCCAAGACCAACTCTATACTATAACCTTAACAGTCTTTCTCCTTATTCTAGGTGCAAGAATCACAATGACATCAATGTTGTATTTATGTACATAGAAAAGAACTTCAACATACCTATCATGCTTATTAAATCCTAGTATTCCAAATCCAACACTTCGTCTTCTATATGTTTTCCTTCTTGTCTTAACAACAAAGCAACTCTTCTGCGGAAGCTACTTGCTAATTTCATATAATCTCCCAATGTCACTTCTCTACTGCTTATCATCCACAAACAGATCGAAAATCAGAAAGAACAATCATCACGCTTTAGGAGGTGCTAAAGACTTGTGTGAATGAGTTTGAGAAGCCATAGAAGACTATTACCGTTGGTAGAGTTTGCTTATGACAACTTTTACCATACTAGTTTGGGTACCGCTCCATATGAGGCACTATATGGACAGAAATGTAGAACTACATTATGTTGGGATGAAGAAGGTGAAAGACAAATCACTGTACCACAACTGGTCCAAGAAGCAGCGGATAAAGTGAAAGTTGTTCGTGAAAGACTTAGAGTGACTCAAGATCGTCAAAGGCAATATGCAGACGATCGAGCTCGAGAAGTAAGTTATGTGGTTGGTGAAAAGGTTTTCTTAAGGTATCTCATTGGCAAGGTATAATGAGGTTTGGGAAGAAAGGAAAGTTAGCCCCGAGGTACATTGGGTCGTATGATATCATTGGTAAGGTAGGACCAGTTGCCTACGTTGTAGCATTGCCTAGTGGACTGGACCGAATTCATGACATGTTTCATGTGTGTATGTTAAAGAAGTATGATGTGGATGCAACCCATATCATCAAATGTGATGAGGTAGAGTTGAAAGAGGATTTGAGTTATCAGGAAGTGCCAGTTCAGATTGTGGATTCACAAGTCAGAACATTGAGAAGTAAGCAGATTCCAATGCTGAAAGTTGTGTGGAGAAATCATGAAAGTAAGTCTGCTACGTGGGAGACGGAAACGAGTATGAGAGAGAAGTACCCCGAGCTTGTAGATTTTTACTTTGCAAGTTAACTTTTGGTGTTACGTTTGATTTGTTGCTCCATGAACACATAGAGCAGGTGTCCTATACCCTAAAATTTGAAAACTTAACATGTTACGTATTTGTCTGTACAATGTGCATCACCTAATTGAGAAAACAATAATTGGCTAGATTAGAAATGGGATAGCTATATTGACAAGTACTAGGACTTAGATTTCGAGAACAAAATATTTTAAGAGGGGAGGAATTGTAACATCCCGTTTCGACCATGCATCATTATATGAATTAAATATTCCCCCATAACTATACGTGGCTAGTAATTAGAAGATTTAGTTATTATCAACATGTATATTAAAGCACTTCTCTCCGTCAATAATATTCATTGATTTCTCCCCTATTATATGGTAACAGAGCCGTTTCCAACAAAACCCTATTTTTTATGTCTCTCCAATCTAGCGCCTCCCACCATGGCGCCAATGCAAATCTCCTTTCTCTTGCCTCTGAATTTGAATCTTCATCTATCCCTCTTCACTTTCCCCCGATCACAATTAAGCTGAATCGCCACAGACTACTGCTTATGGCGTTCCACGATATTGTCTGCACTAGAAACCTTCGAACTAGAGTCTCACGTCTTGTCTCAAACTCAATCACCTCCAGAGACGAGGGTGGTCTCCGATGAAGATGGATTTGCTACCACGGAGCCCAATCCGGAAGATAAAAAGCTCAATGAAGATGGAGTTGCTACTACTCACCAAACGAAAGAGGGATCGTTTTGTTCTCCTTTGGCTCCGATCAACGCTTTGAAGCAGGCTTTAGCCCTCGTTGCACGCACTTCCTCGTCCCATGCTATCTGGACTTCCATCACCACCACCTTCCAGTCTCAAACCACAGCCTGGCAAATGGCCCTCAAGCACAGCTGCAATCACTATCCAAGGGTGAGTTGTTGGTTATCGATTATGTGGAAAAAGTGGGCCATTGCCGATGCACTAGCTGAAAACCTCAATTCGATTTGGATGAGGATCTGATTCACTTCATTCTTCTTGGTCTCGATACGTCATACGGGCCATTCAAGACTGACTTCATGATGCGCGCTGCCACGACCATAGTCGATGAGCTTATTGGGTTGGTGCTTCAGGAGGAGTCACGCCTCGAGCATGATCACATTCCCCTGCCCCCTTTTTGCCTTAACCACCCACTCAGTCGAATCCAATGGCGCACGCTGCAACTTGCTACCCAAGCTCACTCCTTCAATTCTCCACATCTCTCCTCACCTCGTGGTGTCTTTTCTAGTCCGCAATCTCGCCGATACAGTGGTGTCACATCCTCGCCTTCTGGGGGCCAGCTTCCATCTCGTTCCTCCACTTGTCAACGACAATCGTATGAGGATCGTAAGCCTCTAACAATATGTCAGTTGTGCAACAAACCGAATCACGAAGCTATTGATTACTTCCAACGAGGGAACCAAACTAATTATCCGTCACGGTTCCAGCCACCCAAGGAGCACACTTGCAAAACGCACTTTGCTCATCATAGCTCAAGTTCATCGGTGGTTGACCCAACCTGGTACTTCGATACTAGCGCTACTGACTACGTCACTCCGGATATCGGTCGACTCTCGTTCACTAACGACTACACTGGAACTAACAAACTGCAAGTCGGTGATGGTAACCACACAACTATTTCTCATGTTGGTTCAACTTCATTGCATGATTTAACTTTTCCAAGTGTATTGATTGTTACCAAACTCACCAAGCATCTTCTTATCGTTTCTAAACTTACACGTGACAACCATGTTTATATGGAATTTTGGCCAACCCATTGTTGTGTTAAGAATTTTCAGGGCAAAACTCTACTCCGCGGGGACATCAGTAATGGTTTCTTTCGCTTACCTTCACTATCGGCCACACACAAAGCTTTCTCCAGTGTTTGTACGTCTCTCGAAGGCTGGCATCGTCGGTTAGGGCATCCTCACGAGTCATTGACTCGTCGTCTTGTTTCTATTTTTATCTTCCGGTCTCTACAAATAGAATTTCAACACCTTGTGCTTCGTGTCAGTTAGGTAAAAGTCATCATTTTCATCTCCGGTCTCTCATGTTCCTTCGTCACGTCCTTTTGAACTTGTTTATTAAGATGTTTGGGGTCCTGCTCCAGTTTTTTTATTAAATGGAAGTCGCTATTTTCTATTATTCATGGATGATTGCACTAAATATGTTCGGATTTATTTCATGTTTGCCAAGTCTCAAGTTTTGAAAATTTTCAACGATTTCACAACATGGTTCGCACTCAATTTTCGACTGATATTAAAAGTCTTCAAACTGATTGGGGAGGGGAATACCGCAATGTTTCAACCTATTTACAAACTCATGGCATTCACCATCGTATTTCGTGTCCTTACACTCAAGAACAAAATGGGGCTATCGAACGACGTAATAGAATAGTGGTCGAAAAAGGTCTTTCATTTCTTGCTCACTCATTTTTACTAAAATTTTTTGGGAACACGCGTTCAAAACTACCATTACTTACATAATCGCATGATTACTCCGATTTTAAGTCATCAATCTCCCTACCAACGTCTTTACACACGAATCCTAGATTACAATTTTATCAAAAAAATTGGGTGTATTTGTTACCCATTTCTCCGCCCTTACAAGGCTTCTAAACTTGATTTCAGATCGGAAACCTTGTGTTTTCATAGGTTCCAACACAACTCACAAAGGCTATTTATGTTATCATCAACCCTCAGCTCGAATTTATATTTCTAGACATGTGGTTTTTGACGAAACTCGATTTCCCTACTCGATCTTGACTCCCACCGAGGATGCCCCACCCACGTCATCAGATAAGTTTGCTTCATCGCTTCTACTTCAGCAAGCTTCGGCCCTCGGGGATGTACGACCACCGCAGGCTCAACCCACTGCTACACCAACCCAATCAACACATTCCTCTTCCACTTCCTCACACTCCAACTCACACACAAAACCCACACCTCCTGCTCACACTACCAACACCACTTTCCATTCTAATGCCTCCACACCTTCATCTGTCCAATCATCACAACCCACTCCCCATTATCTCCAACCCACTCGCTCCTCTCATGCCAAAACCTGTACCCCCTCTACCTCCCATTACCGACTAGCGCCTCATAAAACTCACCCGATGGTTACTCGAGCGGCCACAAACTCACTTAAACCAAAGGCTTTCACAACAGCTCCTATTACCTCTCCAACGATTGAGCCACGAACCTTCAATCAAGCAATTAAATACACATGTTGGCAAAGTGAAATGAAAGTTGAATACGATGCCCTCACGAAAAATAAAACGTGGTCGCTTGTCCTTTGTCCTGTTAATGTTAATCTAGTTGGTTGTAAGTGGATTTTCAGGGTCAAACGAAATTCGGATGGCACGTTGGAGCGTCACAAGGCTAGGTTGGTGGCCCAAGGATTCAGTCAAGAGGCGGGAGTGGATTTCTTTGACACATTTAGCCCGGTGGTCAAACCGACGACTATTCGACTAGTGTTGTCCATTTCTCTATCTCAAGGGTGCGTCTACGACAGCTTGATATCAACAATGCTTTCCTCAATGGTGACCTTGCGGGGGAAGTCTACATGCGTCAACCACAAGGATTTGAGGACTCAATCCGTCCATCTCATGTTTTCCGCTTGCACAAAGTTCTCTATGGTTTAAAACAGGCACCTCGAGCTTGGTTTGCAAAGCTTAAGGAGTACCTTGTTGCACATCGCTTTCGAGCATGTCATTCTGACACTTCTCTCTTCGCCCATCACGTGTCGACATCAACAATATATGTCTTGGTCTACATCGACGATCTCATCATCACTGGATCCAATCAAATGGCCATACAAATCTTCATCACAGATTCGCCCTGAAAGATCTTGGTACTCTACATTACTTTCTTGGTCTTCATATATCTTACACATCAAACAATATTATCTTGTCTCAGCAGCAATACACCAAAGACATTCTGGTTCATACCAACATGATAGATGCCTCGGCCATGTCCACCCCGGCTGACCCACACCAAAAGCTTGTGAAGCTCCGACCCAAAGCTGTATCGACAGTTGTCGGCTCGCTTCTATATGCCACAATCACGAGACCTGACATCACTTTCGCCGTCAACCGAGTCCGTCAATACATGCACTCTCCAACTACGCATCATTGGAAGGTGGTCAAACGTATTCTTCGGTATCTAAAGGGAACGCTGGATCACTCACTCCAATTCTGACCGACAACTTCTCTTCTTGCATTTTGATGTTGGTTGGATGACAGATGTAGATGATAGCCGATCGCATTTTGGATATGCAATTTTCCATGGACCAAACCTCATCAGTTGGACATCAAGAAAACAAAAGGTGGTAGCATGTTCCAACACCGAGGCCGAATATCGTGCCATGGCGTACACCACCGCTAAATTACAATGGGTACGTCAACTTCTTATGGATCATCACACACCACAATCGGCCTTGCCCCTCCTTTATTGTGATAATGTAGGAGTAATCTTCCTCACACCAACTCGGTCATAAGCACAAGGTTGAAGCACATTGTACTCGGATTTCACTTTACTCGCGAGCTCGTCGAGAATTATTCCCTCCGCATCTCACATCTCTCTACTATTGATCAGCTGTTTGACATCTTCACCAAGCCTTTATCAAAGGACTGCCTACAATCTCTCCGTCACAAGCTTCAGGTTCAATCCCACCATCAACTTGCCAAGGGTGATAAGCTAAAGACTTAGTCCTCAATCTCTATCCCTTTCTTCTCCACAACTACTTTTTATATGAATTAAATATTTGCCCCATAACTATACGTGGCTAGTAATTAGGAGATTTAGTTATTATCAACATGTATATTAAAATACTTCTCTCCATCAATAATATTCATTGATTTCTCCTCCATTAAAATCATCATTAATCATCATCATTTTCTTCAAACTTAAAGTAGTGGGGGCACTGAAGCGTTACCCCAAATATATCATGAATTCGCCACCACAGATATGTTGAGATAATTGGAGGATAAAGCAAAGTTTAATCGGTAAGTGTTTTGTCCTTAAGCAATCTAACCGCCACTTAATGAGTATAAAATGAGGTCTTTAACCTTTGTTGGGGAAAGCACAAGTTGAAAACATATAATCGGAAGCGGAGGGAAAAGCTAGAAAGAGTAATTAGACAAGTTTCGTGATAGAAGTTCATTGAAATTAGGAATTTGACCCGAAAGTAGTAGCAAGATTTCGTCGATCATTCTGGTGAAGGTATCCTATGTACCCGACCGATTTAGGCATTCCTTTATGTTTCTATTTATTATTAAGGGCTATATACATGCTAGGATAGTGGCTGTACAACCCTAGACTTGTATGTGAATTGTTGTTATTGTCATTTATGTGAACTTATTATTTGTGCTCGTTCTGCTTTACTTTGATATCATACCTGATTTGATATACATGTTTTGTTGTGTTCTAGACTAGTCGTCTGACCCAATATATGTTGAAGGCCCACGCGAGATGGTCCTTAGATCCTCGATGTACCTCGTAGTGAATGGGGGAAAGTATTAGTCAGTTCAAGGAGATATGTGCAGGCGATTAGAATAGTGGGGGTGAGGGAATAAGATTACATACCGCGGAGGGTTGGTCCGATATGTGAAAGTGTCGTCCCGAGCCTTGTTAGTAGAGGGGTATTTATAGTCCCTGTCTTGACCTCCAAGGCTGAATCTTGGCAGCCCATTAGAGTCCCTAGGATGCTGACACGTGGCCTCGTAACCCTAGGCCTTGTTGGGCTGCTGTAGAAGCTGTTCGTGGGCTGGGCTATATTCGCTATAGAAGTTGTACGTTTGGGGTGACTAGCTCGTGCACTACAAGAAAATTGATGATTGGTCACGGTTTATTAGTCACGGTTTTGTGAACCGTGACCAATTAGTCACGGTTTTTAAGAAACCGTGACTGTTGGTCATGGTCACGGTTTTTAAGGAACCGTGACTAATTTGGTCACGGTTTCTAGAAACCGTGACTAAATTTGTCACGATTTTTAAGGAACTGTGACCAATTAGTCACGGTTTTTAAGAAACCGTGACTAATTTTTTTGGCTCCTCTATCTCTTCCAGCTTGGCAATCCGTGCCAACACCAACCACCAATCAGCCTTCTTCTTCTTCTTCTTTCCCCTTCGGAAACCCAGTCGTCGCTCCTCTTCATTCTCCTCTCCCCAGCCGCCGCCTCTCCCCTTCGGAAACCAACTCCCCACCGACCGGCGACCCTTCTTCTTCTTTCTTTGCCAGCCATCTCACCAAAGCCAACGGTAGGTGGAATCCGCTATATTTGAAGCCACCGGCAAAAAATCCAGATCCGAAACCACTGGCGAGAGCTAGTGAGATGGGTTTCGTCGAAGTTGGCGGGGATCGGCGGAACGGAAGCCAGCCAAGAGGCCCACCGAACACCATTGTTCTAGTCTTCTTTTCATCGGCGGCACGGATCGGCGGTGGCGGGAATCGGCTTCCGCAGCGATGAAATAGTTTTTAGTTTTTTTATAATTAATTAAATTGTAAATTTTTATATTAATTGGCTTCAGTTGACAGAATAAATAAAATGAGTGACTGGTTCGTAATTAATTGAGACATTTTGTTAATCATTAATTGGGACATTTGGTTAACATTTTAATGTTATGGATCATTTTGCATAACAGAAGAAATTGATGGTTTGGTCCTATAATTTGGAAAATTAACAATTGGTCACTAAAAATTTCATTAGAACAATATGGTTACCCAATTTTGTCACGATTTCGTTAAGAACTGTGACAGAATTTAGTCACGGTTCTTAAAGAAACCGTGACTAAAATGTCTAAATTTAGTCACGGTTCTTAATGAAACCGTGACATAAATTTTAGTCACGGTTTCACTAAAAACAGTGACAAAAAAGGTTCAATATGGTCACGGTTCACTAAACTGTGACTAAATTTTTTAGTCACGGTTTTTACCGTGACTAATGGGGTATTTTCTTGTAGTGGTGGGCTGCCGCGTGGCCCAATCGCTGGGGTTGGGCCTATCAATTACCCCCAAGTCCTTTAGCTAAGCGAGTGCTTAGGTAAAGGGCTTAAGGTTGCCTGGTATGAATGTTGATAATCGCCCAAGTGTTCCCCGTGGGACTCTGTGTTCCTGAATCGCCGAGGTTGGGTCTATCAAATTGTGAGCACAATTCACCTGGATTGATGATTCTAAAGGGGAATAATCTGGAAATTGCTTGATAACTTAGCTAGGACTCGTATGATGGAGACTATGCTTGTTATGTTCTGTTGCAGAAAACCATACGGTCAATTCTCCTAGGAGTAGGTCATTAGGACGGTTGAACCTAGTGACTGAACGGTTATGAGGCTCTTACTATGGAGAGCTGCCTGTTTATTATGATATTGTGTATATCTATGTTCTGTAACTTGTTTTGTAACATGTAATATCAGTAAGATACAATATCTGAGAAATGCTTGTTAGTGTGTGGAGAAAGTGAAACGCTTGTTAGTGTTTGCGGAGCATATAACTCCTCTGTTTTGTGTTCCTGAGTAACTTCCATTTGAATCCTATATAAAAGAAAATATATGTTTTCAGACCATTACGATCTTGTTCTAAAAACTCTATAGTATTGGAAATCTGTATCGTCTGGTATTTGTACATCGTAGTACCACTGTTAGTTTTCCGCTTCATTAGTTTGTTACATTTTTGTTTGGGGTATTGCATCTGTTTTTCTTAATAGTGCAGAAGTCTGTTTTGACCAATAATGGAAGATTCTTCTGTAGACTAATTATGTTTTTGCTCTATTATGCACCTTAACAAACCTGGACTGGTATCTTTCATACTTTGGAGTTATATTTCCAACTAATTAGACTAGTGCTGCAGCTCCAGGATTGCAATTATGATGAACTAAATCTCATACCAATCTGCATTTTCTCCATCAACATAACTTGAACAGGATGATGATGGAAATGGCCGCCTCAGAGGAAAGATGATCCAGATTCAATATGCGAATCAAAGAGAGCTTTCACTTTCGCTTTCTTATACATATATACATAAATATATATATATATTAACTGATACCATTCATCCCTTCATGCCATTAGTTTACAGCTTAAGATCAGATAGGAACTTACAAAGATCTTGAGACACCCATTACCCATTATTTTAAAGGGCGTAAATTCGCTCAACTTCAGAGTTTGAGTAGTCAGAGTGATGCCATGAATTTGACCCGCTTCTCCTTGCCTGCTTATCCTTCTTCCTCATTGACCGAATCCTTTTCGACTTCACCACATAGTAAGTCATGGTCCCAAGGACACCAGCCATTATCACTCCACCAACAACCGTTATCAGAATAGCAGCCCACTTGTGTTTTCTGCCAACTACTATGTAGGAAGAAGCCATAAACGCTACCGAGGTGCACACAGAGGCCAACCACATTAGCTTGTTGATCACTTCAACTACCCGTTTTTCTGCTTTTGTCTCCCCTCGAACCAATGTGATCTGGACCACGACAACAGCTAACGATGTGAAGAGGGCGATTGCATTGAAGATGAAGAAGATCTTGAAAGAAGCATGAGTCACCACCACAGCCAATCCGTTGTTATCATCCCCTCCAGGTACAGTGAAAATTGCTGCAAAGGCAACAGTTGCAAATAGCACAGCTACAACAGTCACTGAGTTGGTGGCGTTATTGATACCTTCACGGTGTAGCTTCCTCAGATTTTTTGAAATGTTGTCAACATTTTTGTTGGTCCTTCTGGTTTGCTCGAGTTGAGTATGAACATCTTTCTTAATTTGAGTGACTGTCTTCCTCAACTCATCCCTTGGTTGGTTGAGTTCGTTAGCTCTAACAGCTCCATAGCGAGAAAGAACCTCCCTTATATCTGAAGATTCTTCTGAAAGGGGAAGCTCCTCGACTATGTCGAGAGCTGTTTTATGATCTCTAGTCAGCGCATTCACATTGGTGTCAGGAAGTGATAACAGTTCAATCACAATCTGCAACATAAATCAATATTTTCACTTTTAGACTATGTTTTACCACCGAAAGCTCGAGGGAAGCAAGTAATCTGAGAATATATGCGACATTAGAGCACTCACGTTACATTTGGCAAGAAAATGCATCATTATTCGAAGACTAGAATATAACCAAACTAAACACCAGATAATACCATGCACATGATCAACTGCAAATACAACTGATATTATACTAGATCACTAACAGATTGAAGTAACCTCATTTCAAATTACCTCTGCACGTTTTTTTCTAGTAGCCACATGTAATGCTGTATTACCGAACTTGTCAGGGAGCATGACAATGGCAGCATCAGCACCAAGAAGCAATTTGACCACCTCGCAGCTCTGACCTTTTACAGCCATGTGAAGTGCTGTCTGCCCTTTCTTGTCAGTCCTTCGAGCCAACTGGGGATCCTTCATGAGCAATGCCCTCACAATTTCAACATGGCCCTGTCTGGCAGCTAGATGCAATGCATTTTTACCGTTCGATCGAGAGATCTCCAGCAAGCTACCATCCTTGGACAGCAATTCAATGACCACATCCGTATGCCCTCTTGTGGCAGCAGATACAAGAGGAGTGGCATTTGATGGTCCGTATGTTTGGCTCAGGCTAGGGTCGTGATGAAGTAGAACCTGAACAATTGCTGCAATAAGATAAGACAATGTGAAGTGATTAGTGATAAACAAACTTCATCATTTAAGATAAAACAGCTAGCTCAACACTAGTTTCTAGTTCTCTAATCCAGCAAGATCACATTAATAAAACAGACATAGATATAGAGTCAATGGAGCCATACCATGGTGTCCCTGCACCGCAGCGATGTGGAGGGGATCGAACCCGGACCTGTTCTTCCTAGTAGTGCAGTCTTTACTGGAATACTTGAGAAGTTCCTTCACAACCTCAAGGTGTCCTCTGTCTGAAGCAGTAAACAAGGCAGTCTCTCCCAACTCATTGACCTCATTGACAACAGAAGCCCTTATCTCAGCAACTTCGGTTTCGAACTCGGATCCACTTAAGGTCCCCACCATTTGAGTATCGATATCGTCTAGAATCTGTTTCACGGCAGCCAAATCCCCACGCTGAGCGGCCAAGTGGAGCTCAGTATCGTTGTGGCGCCCAGTGACTTGCTTTACATACTTCTTCTTGCCAGCTTGATCAATCCTTTTACCGGAATTAGACAGAACCAGAGCAGGTGCTGTTGAAGTGGAGGAAGGTGAAGGTGAAGGTGTTGGTGAAGGATGATGATCAGCAAAGGGGATGTGGGATATTTGAGGGGTCGCCAGTCCTTTCTCCAAGTCCATCACTTCTCCTTGACAAATTCAAAAACCCCGTCAGAAAAACAACACATCAGTTTCATTTCTTCAGATAATACATCCTTGTAGAAGAAGCAAGAGTCCGAGTCCGAGTCCGCGGTTAGTTGATGGAAGAATATCCAAGTTAAGGATGGTGTTTCCGAAAGGTAAAAGTTGTGATTCTTAACAATTACAAAGAGCAGAATCAAATCAGGGCATAGATTCAGTCAATTAGTAAAGCAAGTCAACAACTAAGTTAGGCAGTAATAAGCAATCCTGAAATCAAGAATGATGAGATTAAATTAAGAGCTGAGCTAACCTTCTGGGATCGGAGAAGCCATGGCGAGAGAGAAAGCTTGGGAGCAGTTCAGGGAGGGAAGAGGGGAAAGAAGAGGTTCAAGAGATGATCATGATCAGGTTAAAGAGAGTGG
The DNA here is from genome assembly GCA_034768395.1 of Linum lewisii. Lineage (NCBI taxonomy): Eukaryota > Viridiplantae > Streptophyta > Magnoliopsida > Malpighiales > Linaceae > Linum > Linum lewisii. Next base: position 50,067,914 of record CM068297.1, read on the forward strand.
AAAGAAGAAATGGAGTGAAGGAAGTTGGAATAAGAAAGAGAAGTAGTGGTGGTGGTGGAGCTGATAACTGAAAAAACGTAAAAAGGTAGAAAGGGGAAAGAGGAAGACGACAACTAGAACGATGAAGAGGAGGAAAGTGCTGGGAAGGTGGTGGAGATTGGAGAGAGAGAGAGAGCATAATGTCTTTTAGTTTTTTGGCGATTCTTCTTTTTCATTTATTTTTGGCTAAACTCATTTTTGTGGCCAAATTTTTCGACTTTCTATCAAACATACTCCATATTATTGAAACCTCCAAATTTGCCTATGCTTAGATTTTCGTTCAATGTTTCGGGTGGGCCAGCTGATTGTAATAGGCCCAATCGAATCCTAGCACCTATACATATATATATCGGGTTCGATGTTTGTATTCTGTATTACACACACATAATAATAAGATACCAACTAAATACTCTCCTTCGTGGATTAGTCGACAGCAATGTTGGATACCACGTAAAATCTTGTGTCTCTTCGATTTATAGTTCGGTATTATGAGATTTATCATGTTATCAGAGCGTTGGTTGACACGCTTGTGAAGTTTCAATCCTTCGACAGTCTCTAGCTGTTGTACTAGTTAGGTTTCGATATACTCAAGCTTTTCAGTCCTTTTCTTCCATCAGAGACCCCTTTTTCTCTGTGGCAGCCATGGGTGACGATGATAAGAAAGGAGTACGATTTGAAGTCAGCATCGTTCTCCAACATCATCATCGATGTGCATTCTCCTTACCATCTGAGTTCGTCCGAGAACCCCGGACAAGTCTTCGTTGCGGATCTGCTTAGTGATAGCAACTACAATGATTGAATTAGCGATATGACAGAAGTTTTATATTCCAAGAACAAGTTCGGCTTCGTCAACAAGAAAAACCCCAAACCTGATGATTCTGACAGCTTATTTGAGAATTGGATGTGATGCCCTAGTTCGCGGATGGCTTAAATCAGCCATGACGAAGGAAATTCATAGTTGCGTTCGCTACGCGGCCACGACGGCTCAAATCTGGAGTGATCTGAAGGAACAATTCGGGAAACAGAGTGCTCTCCGAGCCTAAGATATACGACGTTCTCTTAGCCTTCTGAGACAAGGTGGCTTGGGTGTGTCGGCATATTACACCAAACTTCGATCATTTGGGATGAATTACGAGCCACTAGTCGTCGCCAAGATGCACCTGCAACCAATGCATCTGTGGGGAAGGAAGGAGTTTCAAGCTGCTTCTGACATGGAACAACTGTATGGTTTCCTGATGGGTTTGAACGAAGTGCATTCTACTGTTCGGACTCAGATTTTGAGCCTTGATCCGGCACCAACTATGGTTCAGGCGTTCCATCTCGTTTTAGCTGATGAACAGCAGAGAAGTATTAGTTCCTCAAAATCAGTTACTGAAGGTGCCGCCTACCAAGCCCAAGGGAGCGCCCAACCAGAAGAGATGATGGTGAGCGATGTACACCTCGAGTTCCATGTCCAATATGTGGTCGAAACGACCATTCCCGAGAAGAATGTTTTGAGGTGATCGGCTGGCCGGAGGGATGGAAGGGGTGAAATCTCTTAAACGACAATCGCAATGGATGAGGTAACATTAATAACAATGCTGCTCGCGAGAGTCGTGATGGGCGAAGAGCGCCACATGCCGCAGCCGTCATCGTAGATGAGGAACCTAGTGATCAGCGGCTTGTCGTAGACAAAGGGAAGAGCACAACATCCACTGTCAGCAACAGTATGAGTTTGTCAGCTGAACAAGAGGAAAAATTGCTGCAACTCATCAATTCCAATCAAAGTGGAGGAAATGGTGTATCCTCCCAGGCCAATGCCACTGTTTTGGGTAAGATTAATGCATGTGTTTTGGATTCGGCATGTACTGATCACATTACCTTTAATCACAATCTACTGCAGAATGAAAATAGTTGTTGCAATCATCCCCCGGTTCGAATCCCGAATGGACAACAAATCCATGTTCGAGGAATAGGGGAAGCTAGTTTAAATGAAAATATTCAATTGGGTGGAGTTCTAGACATCCCAGAATTTCAGTGCAATCTCGTATCAGTCAGTCGATTGACCAGGGAATTTAATTGTTCTGTGACTTTCTTTGCTGACTCGTTTGTGGTTCAGGAATTACAAACGAGGAACTTGATTGGACGGACGTCCTTTATGATGGATTATATTATTGGCAAGGAAGGGTGGTCGAAGACAAGAAGTCTTATGCAGTTAGTAGCCTGCAGTTTGAAGAGTGGCATCGGAGGTTGGGTCATGCACCGTACAAGAAGCTGCGAAGCCTTTTTCTTTTAGATAAAATAAGTGCACCAGATGGTACACATTATTGGGATGCTTCCATTCGTGCGAAGCAAACTCGGTTGACTTTTCCCAGAAGTTTTATAAAGACTAGTCGGTGTTTTGACATATTCATTGTGATATTTGGGGCGATTAAAATGCCATCATATAGTGGCGCACATTATTTCCTAACTATCGCCGATGATTACAGTCGTGTGGTATGGGTTTATTTGATGCGGAATAAGTCAGATGTCGGAGATCATCTAATAGATTTCCGTAATTGGGTTCAAACTCAGTTTGGAGTAACAATGCAGCACCTTCGTGCAGACAATGGAATGGAATTCAAATCAAACCTCATGCTCATGTATTACAGTTCTCATGGCATCGCTCTTGAGACTTCTTGCATCGACACACCCCAACAGAATGGGGTTGTTGAGCAAAAACATCGACACATGTTGGAGGTTGCACGCTCACTCCAATTCCAAGCAAATTTACCGGTTAGTTTTTGGAGAGAATGTGTTATGACGGCAACCTATATCATCAACTGGCTACCCTCCAAAGTTTTAGGCAACAAGACACCCTACGAACTTCTCCTCAAGAAGTAGCCAACCCTCGACCATCTACGAGTTTTCGGGTGTCTCGCATACCATCATGACAACAAGCGAGTTAAGGACAAATTTGGCGAGAGGGGGAGACCGGGAACTTTTGTTGGATATCCTAGCGGACAGCGAGGGTATCGTGTTTATGACCACACGACACAACGTATTGTTACCTCACGCGACGAAACATTCATTGAGCACATTTTTCTAGGTTGGGGGCTCAATCATGGAGCTATCACAAAGATTCAGGAAAGACATGGGGAGCCTAAATTTATTGATCCTCATGATGATGATGAACTATTTCAACATCCAAACACCAATTCTCAAGAGTTATTTTCAGACCAAGGAGTCATCCCTGCTGACAGTGTAGTTTGGGAAAGAGACGACTCAACACCGAGTTCGAACAACAGCAATCACCACATAGTAGAGGCGTTAGAAATCAAACTTCAAGAAGAATCAATGCCGAAGATTGAATCTGATACCTCGGGAGCTAGCGGATCAGATCAACCTCACAATTCAGCCACCCGCCGCAGTACTCGCGTCCGTACTCTTCCTAAAGCCTTGGAAGATTACGAGACTGTCTTGCCTCCTAGCAACGATCCGAGGTACCCCATCGCAAACAATGTTTCTTATGATGGTTTCTCAGCTAAGCACAAAGTCTTTCTTGCTGTTGTTAATAGCAAAACAGAGCCACACAACTTTAAATAAGCAGCGAATAACCCAGCATGGAAGCAAGCTATGAAGGCTGAGATAGAAGCTCTACGTCAAAATGGTACATGGAAATTAGTCGAATTACCAAAAGGAAAATGAGCCATCCATTCAAAGTGGGTCTACAAGATAAAATTGCGGCAAGACGGAACAGTTGAGCGTTACAAGGCACGACTCGTCGCCAGGGGATTCACACAAATCCCAGGCATTGATTATCATGAGACTTTTGCACCAGTTGCCAAACTCGTCACCTTTGATGTTTGATTGCGGTGGCCACAGCGAAACAATGGAGCCTACACCAATTGGACGTCAACAATGCCTTTTTACATGGGGATCTCGATGAAGAAACGTATATGAAGATTCCTGATGGTTTTGTTCAGCCAGGCGACACCCCAGTTTGTCGTCTCCGAAAGTCACTATATATATGGCCTTAAGCAGGCGTCTCGCAACTGGCATGCTAAGTTTACTACTTCTCTAGCTCGCATGGGTTTTGTTTCTTCTAAAGCTGATTACTCATTATTTCTGTATCGTAATGATCACACTTTCGTTGCAGCCCTAATATACGTTGACGATGTGATTCTTACAGGAAATGATGAGCAGTTTATCAATCAAGTGAAGCAACAACTCGACTTGAATTTCAGCATCAAAGATCTTGGGTCCTTAAAGTACTTTCTAGGTCTCGAGGTGGTTCGTACGCCTGGCGGCGTTGTTCTCAATCAGAGGAAATATGCTCTCGACATCATACATGACAGTGGTATGGACAATTATCGTCCTAACAATTTTCCTATGGAGCAGCATCATACACTTGGCAAGGCACATACACCTAGCTCAGAAGACATCGACCAATATCGGAGGGTAATTGGTCGGTTACTGTACCTCACTGTCACAAGATCAGACATCCAATACGCTGTGAATTTCTTGTGTCAGTTTGTTGCCTCGCCCCACCAAGAACATTTTGATGCAGCAAAGAGGATCATGCAGTATCTAAAGAAATCACCTGGTCGTGGAGTTTTCTCCCAGCGGCATAATTTGCTCCAGCTACAGGCTTACTACGATGCTGATTGGGGAGGATGTACCCTTTGTCGTCGGTCGACCACGGGGTTCCTTCTACAGCTGGGAGACGTGCTGATATCCTGGCGCTCGAAGAAACAAACTGTCATGTCCAGGTCCTCCGTTGAGGCGGAGTATCGGGCGATGGCGGTGACTATTAGTGAGATTGTTTGGCTTTGCTATTTACTCTGTGAACTAGGCATTCCTCAAGAGTTACCTACAACTTTGTGATGTGACAATCAGGCAACCATCCACATTGCTTCTAACCCCAAGTTCACAAAATGGACTCGACATGTTGAGATGGACTGTGATTTCGTTCGTGAACGGTTTGTTAGTCTTGAAGTTCAGCCCCTCAAAGTTCACACACGAGATCAAGTCGCCGACTTGTTTACCAAAGCTCTTGGCCCAGATCGTCTAGAGTTTTTGTTGGGCAAGCTGGGTGTTCGTGATCTCCACACGCCAGCTTGAGGGGGAGTGTTGGAGAGTATTCAGGTGGGCCAGCTGATTGTAATAGGCCCAATCGAACCCTAGCACCTATACATATATATATCGGGTTCGATGTTTGTATTCTGTATTACACACACATAATAATAAGACACCAAATACTCTCCTTCGTGGATTAGTCGACAGCAATGTCGGATACCACATAAAATCTTGTCTCTTCGATTTATAGTTAAGTATTATCAGATTTATCATACTGAAAATTCAAACCCTAAATCTGAAGTGTCAATTATTTACCACATAAACATTTATTCAAAATTACAAACAAATTACAAATAAACATTAAAAATAATAAAACTTTGATTGTATTCTTCATCCCCTTCCACCACCAATACTTCTCATCTCTTCGTCTATCGCTCGACCACCACCACCACAGCCTCGAACATACCCACCGCCACAGCTCCTAACCCACTCATCACCTCCTCCCTATTGTGCTACATCCCCTTAACCACATCCAAAAATAATAAAAACTTTTCCCCTTTCAGAAAGTCCACTTTCAGATCTTCTTCACCCTCAAATCGATCTTAGAGTCGACGTCAGAAATAGATCCAGTTGTCGGCAATTTTCCAACCAAAGGCAAAGCCTTTACCCCCGATATGACATTTGAATCACCATTTCTAGAGTGTTCACCCCTCACATCTTCGCCTTAACCTTGGTATCCGTAATGATTCTCAAACCGACACCTTTTCTCCCTTTAAGTTCCTTCCTCAGCTTCCCAGTGGCCGCCTACTCCAGCTTCTGTCCTCCCCTAATCGAGACCTTGAGAAGATTAGAATTCTTCTTCCCATGAACGAACGTTGGTACTTCCCCACTCTTTGAGAAGTAGATGCAGTAGCAGTAGGTCCATCAACTGCGGAATCTACGTTGAGGACAGTAGGATGGGTGGATTCTATCATAGATTTAGGATTTTGTCATGGGGAAGGAGACCGTGGCGGTCATTGGTATCGATGCCGGATTAGCGGTGGTGGGTTTGAATGGATAGACTAGTGGGCTCACGTTGGTGAGGCGGCGAATGGTGAAGTGAAGAGATGAGAGGCCAGGAGACGAGAAGGAAAATTTCTTCATCTCTTTCAGTCAAAAATCCGTTGTTGGGATTTCTAATTTAACACGGAGATGTACATATCCGTTGCTAAATTTTCGATTCGTAGTAGCGCCAAAGTTTTCCCATTATAACTTGTATATGATTTTTTTGGAAAATTCCAACAGTAGGATTTTTATAACCGCTGTTAGGATTAGCTTATATAACAATCCGTGTGACTTCTCCTCAACCAATGAAATTCTTTCCTCTATTTTTTATTTGTTTCTTCTTCTTCTTCTTCTTCTTCCTTATTTCAATATTATTCATCCTTCCTTATTTTATTAGAATAAGGAAGAAGAGAAAGAAGAAAGAGAAAAAGAAGAAAAAGAAGGAGAAGAAGGAGATGAAGAAAAAGAAGAAGAAGAAGAAGGAGGAGGAGAAGAAAAGATGCTTTTTTAATTTGATCAGAACCTAACAATAGATTAGAACCGTTGTTGGGATACCAGAATCCCCTGTTAGGCTTAATGGCGGACCTCAAATCCGTTGTTAGGTTTTCCATCATTATTCATCCTAATAGCGGATAACTATTCGCTATTAGAAATACCAACAATGGCTTATCTGCTGTTAGGATTAATAAAAATATGTTGTTAGGATGTTAGTTTCTTGTTGTGTAAATTCGGCTTAAATTCAAATTTAGACCTCACCCAATTCCTTCCAAATCTTGTATTTCAATTCTCGTGCAAAATAGTGGGAATTGGTGATCAAGTTTCATTTTTCATTTTTATCTATTTTATCCTTCCTCCCTCTCCCTCTCCCTCTCCCTCCGAAGAACAGAAGATGATACTATTCAATCACTACCATCCTCATTAACTCAATCCTATAAGTGTTGAAGTTGCAAATGGGAGAGGGGAGAGATTGAGAGAAACCAAAGAGGAACTAAGGTTTCATTGTCCAAGAACTTGTGTTAGAATGAATAAAAAGAAGGAATAAAAGGAGAAGGGGAAAGCCAATAATAGGCAAAGACTAAACTACCCTTACATAATATGCCCCTCAAACTCACGATGTAAGCACAAAGAGTTTCTTAACTAAGAAACGGAAACAAGATATGGAATGACCCTTCGTAAATTGGTCGGCAATGTGCATGACAGATGTGATATACAACAAGGTGATAGCCCTATTTTGATAGTGGTGACGCATGAGATGACAATCAATCTCAATATGTTTTTTGCGCTCATGATAAACAAAATTACGAGAGGTCTGAACTTCACTAACATTGTCACAATGAAATTGGGGCGGGACTTGTGAGGGTAACACCCATGTCTGCCAGCAACCAATGTAACCACACAATCTCAGCAGTACTAGAGGACATAGTCTGATACTCAACTTCTTTAGATGATCCAGATTCATCTGTCTGCTTCTTGCTCTTCCAATAGATAAGTGAATCACCCAAAAATATGTAGAAACCTATGGTCGACTTGCGATCATAAGGATCGCCACTACAAAAAAGTAACGCTTTAGTGTCGGTCACCGACCGATGAAACATAATTTAGCGTCAATCAACGAAACGACGCCAAAATTGGTGACACAAAACCTTAGCGTCGCTCAGTTTACCGACTGATGTTAAATACTAACCAAATGATGCCAAATTATTTGGCCCACCCACCTAGCCAACAATTTTAGCGTAGGTCATCTTACCAACCAAGACTAAATCATGGGCCGACGCTAAAGTCCTAGTGGTCGGTCAAGTTCAGCTAACCGTTTAGCATGACCGACGTTGAACTATAGGTCGCTTTAGCATCGGTCGCGACCAATGTAGTCAAAATCCCGATTTTAATCTTAAAATCTTACGGTTTTACGATTTCACTGGTCTCTAGCGATCTTGATTCCACGCAAAATCTATAGGTCGTAAAATCTAGTAAAATCTCGATCAAAATCTTAGAATCTTATGAAATCAACGATTTTTCTTGTATTTTACGATTTTACTTTCTAGGGGAAATTACTAGTTTGTACAACTACATATAAGTCAGAACAAAGACAATTAAATTAAATTGATTCTTTTAAGATTTTGATTAATTAAGTTAGAAGTTATTACTAATAAGTGTCTAAAATCTCATTATTACTTCCTCGAATGACCGCTTAAGAGCCGACATTCTCTCTTTTTTCTTATCTAGACATTTCAAAGTTGGGTAATGATCTTCTTATGCTTGACTTAAATGTTTCGATAGTAGTTCATAAAATCTTACGATTTTACTATTAAAAACTACAATTCCGATTTCACCCATGTTTTCGATTTCACGTGGAATCACGATTTTGACTACATTGGTCGCGACCGATGCTAAACCCCACTGACCGACGCTGAACCCCAATGACCGATGCTCAATACGATTTACAGGTCTAGAATTTTGTTGCCTTTGCTCCTTATCTCATACTATTCTAGTGCCAAAACATGCACAAATCTGTATACGAACTACATTTTTAACGACTTCATTCCACACATTAGGTACAATTACGCAACAAACTTAAGAACGATGCAAACTTTACTAATAACAAATGCAACTGCATAACAAAAAATATCTACTATCGAACAATAATCGGTCAACTACATAACATAAGTCAAATTTAATATTTCTAAAACTACAAAAACATAACTAAATGTCTACATCAATGATGAAACTAGAATTATCGTGATTATAAGCCCCAATTAGGTGACATTCCATTGTCTGAAACACGTTTTAGGGGTAGTTTAGTGAATTCCGATTCATTTACTCTATTTCCTACTGATTTGGTTACCTTGGCCCTTTCAGGTCTATTTGATGTGCTTTCTAGTTTCTATGATAGTACACAAGTTTTTGCCATCTAATAAGTGGCCGTCGGGAGTGTTCGGGACGAATGGAACCTCAAGATAGAACCCGAGATCATCGGAGAAGTCAGATGATCAAAGAACTTACTCACAACTGCCCAGAGGAGAATATTTCGACGAAAAGTTCAAGGTTTTCACCGAGAACCTTTTAAAGAATGGTCAGAAAATCCTGCGAAGAAATCAGAAAAATATTTATGAAGAACTTTTCGACAAAAAGTGTAGAGTCTTTGTGAAAAAGTTTGTAAACAAAAATGTGCAAATCCTGGCTTCGAAAATATAGCAATACTTTCTAAAGAAGTCTTCGCCGAAAAGTTGCAATTCCTCGGCGAAAAGTTTATGAAGAGACAAGTGCATATTTTTGACGCTGAATTTGGGAAATAGTTTACAAAGAACTTTTTGCCGAAATGTTCAATGTTTTTGACGAAAAGTTTAATGTTTTCGACGAAAAGTTTGGCCTGTCCAAACTCTATATAGATTTGGATTTTCAGCCTATTTAAGGATCGAGTCATCCCTCCTATGGGTCATTCTCAATTTTTCAGACTTTCCCACACATAGGAGAGAGGTCAGAGCATATTCTGGAGTTCTTGCCAAGATTAGTTCATAATCTTTTCATCCCAGAAGACGCTCGCAGCTAGGAGTTGAAGATTTCTCAAGATTGAAGCTTCACAGAATCGTCAAAATTAGGTTTTTCAAATTTGTAGTCTTCGATTAGTTTGTATCGAATATGAGTTGCTAAACCTGTTAAGCTTAGATTAGATGAAGCCTAAGTGATCAGGGGCTTTAAAGCGGTCACGGATCGGCGGTAATTAGATCTTAATTTAGTATGTTCTTATTCATAATTGATTTGTTCTTCATTTATGTTTCTTTTCTAGCTTGATCACCTAGTTTAGATTCTTGTTAGAATAAGGATAGTTGGCGAACGTCCGCCTTATGCTACAACGTCAAATCAATTAGTTAACCTATTTAATGGAATCATTCCTCTAGTAGGAACTGTTTAGGGTTAATCCGTTTCGAGAGTAGCTGATTAAGAATTGAATGAATTAAGGTTGAAAATTCGCCAGTCTTGTGATTGCCAATGCCTTGATGATCTTAGGGGGATTCGAGTCTAAGCTTTTATCTGTTAATCGAAACCAAATCCAATCAATCAACCTTCTAATCTTAGTTTTAATTCAATTTCATTTTCCTTGCATAATAGCTTTAGAAAGTTGTGGAACTCACACCACACAACTTGATTAAAACCTGAATAGTTACCAATTGCTTTGAGTAAACGGTTAGAAGAAACCCCGAGGAATTCAATCTATCCTACTTCTGTAGGTTAGTTATTTGACCACTATTTTCACAACTAATCAATTAATCACTAATATCTAGTCCTCCTCCTCGTCATCCCCTAAATGCAGTTGGTCGTCATCCTCATCTACAAGGCCGTCCCATGAACTTTGGAGGCCCTATGATATAATCACATGTGGCCTATTATTACATATTTTGACAAAATATTTTTTTAAGTATATCAAAATTAAAATTCACATTTTACATTTTAATAAATATTATTATATTTTATACAATATAACATTGTTGGTTTATTGATATATGAGTATTCAATTTTATATTATTCAAAAGATCATGCTCTAAAACCACAAGTAATTTATTTATTTATTCTCAAATATATTTTCTCTGAAATTATAATTGGCGATATTTCTGTAAAGCTCATATATTTAATTTTTAAATATAAGTTCTATTCGATTAAAAATTTATATCCAAATGATTCAAAATATATTATTATAAAAATCCTAACAATAATTCTACAATGATTACAAAAAATAAGAGTCCATACTTATTTAACAAAAATAAAAGGCGTGTCCTTGACGGATGAATGAGATTAATTATTTAAAGGTTAATACACTTTTTTGCCCCTATACTATGCAAAGTTAACAAACATGCCCCTTTACTATTTTCTAACTGATTTAACACCCTATACTTTGAAAAGTTTAACAAATATGCCCCTACATTTATCTTTTTCATCTATTTTTCGTTTAATGAGTTGATTATACGTGCTACTTCATATTATTTGCACACCTTTCGTTGATTGAATGTTAACAATCCAAAATTATTTAAATTAGAAAGAAAAAGAAAAAGGAATACCACAAAAACACCTTTGATCAAGTCAAGCAGAAAAAGATTGGTATGGCTGCTCTTCAGAATGAAGTGTTTGCTAATCCTTGTGAGAGAACTATCTCAGCTGCTAAAAATTGGAGACTTGAGTTGGACCAATTAGAGAAGGATGATGAGTGTTTCTTAAGGCTTAAATCTAGGTCCCTTTGGATCAAGAAAGGTGACAAGAACTCTAAGTTCTTCTTTAATCAAGTCAGGTCTAGGAACTTGAAAAACACTATAAGGCAGATTCGTAACTCTGATGGTGTTTTGGTGGAAGAGTTTGATGATATTAAGTCTGTGGCCATCTCATATGACAAGAATCTCTTAGGAGAAGAACAGGAAGTGGAAGACTTGGAATTGGATTCACTAATCAAGCGCAAGCTTCAGGATGATCATCAAGATAATCTTTCTAGTATGGTTCCCCCTAATGAAGTTGAGGAGGCTTTGAGAAGTATGCCACTAGACAAGGCCCCTGGCCCGGATGGATTCCCAGTCTCTTTCTATAAAAGATGCTGGAGTACAGTAGGGGAAGATGTGACTGCAACAGTGATTTACTTCTTTCATACTGGTAAGTTGCCGAGTTTTGTCAATTCTGTGATCTTAGCTTTGATCCCTAAAATACCTAATGCCTGCGATATGAAAGATTATAGACCTTTTCTTGCTATAATGTGGTCTATAAAATCATATCTAAAGTCCTGGCTAATAGGATGAGCAAAGTTTTGCCGGAATTAATTAGTTCTTCTCAAACTGCTTTTTATCAAGGGAAGGCTAATAAGTGATAATGTTTTGGTAGCTCATGAGCTTTTAAGGATGTATGGTATGAAAGGTATCTCTCCAAGAATAGCTTTGAAGGTTGACTTGATGAAAGCCTTCGACAGTGTTAATTGGACTTTCTTGCTAAGAGTACTTAAAGCCATGGAGTTTCCATCTATTTATATTTTTTGGGTGGAAAGGTGCCTCATATCCACTATGATTACAATGAATATTAATGGTACATTATGTGGAAACTTTGCAGCCAGAAAAGGGTTGAGGCAGGGGGACCCTATTTCCCGTACCTCTTTGTTATTTCTATGGAGGTGCTAAGTAGGCTACTGGATGAAGGAGGTGCTACTGGAGCTTTTAGCTATCATCCTCAATGTAAGAATGTCCTAACTCACTTAGGATTTGCTGATGATATCATAATATTCAAAAAAGGTTCAGTTGGTTCTATTGAGGGGGTGGTGTATATACAGGACATATTTCATAGAGTATCTGGACTCAAGCATAACCCAGACAAAAGCGAGTTTTACATTGCTGGTGCGGATAGTGATCTTGTTGAAGAAATCAGGCAGGCTAGTGGATTCAATATGGGGGAACTGCCTTTCAGGTACCTTGGTCTTCCTCTTACTGCATGTAAGCTTAAAAAACCTGAGTGTAAGATGCTTCTGGATATAATTACTAAGAGAATTTCTGACTAGAAGACTAAGGTGTTATCATATGCTGGTAGGCTTCAATTAGTTGAGTCTGTAATAGGTGGCATTCTGCAGTACTGGATGTGAGTGTACCTTCTGCCCAAGGGTCTAATGAACGATATAGAATCTGTCTGCAACAAAGTTTTATGGGGGAAGGTGGATGGTGGGAGGGAAAAAATAGTCTGGAAACGATTAGCAGTCTCTAAATCTGAAGGAGGTGCTGGAATACGTGATATAAGGAGTCGGAACGCAGTTAATGCTATTAGGCATCTATGGAACTTATTTGCTCAAGGAGGCTCATTATGGATAGCCAGGATTAACAAATACAGGTTAAAAGGCAAAGACTTATGGGAGGTTAAAGCCGATTATGGTTCTTGGGTATGGAAAAGAGTGATGAAGCTAAGACCAAGAGTTAAGAAGTTCATGACATTAGAGAATGATGAGTATTGTTGGAATGGAACTGAGCTGTCTAAGTTCAAACCACAGATAATATGGCAGGATATCAAAGAAAAATGGCCTGAAGTGCCTTGGTACGAGCTTGTTTGGCAAGGATACTTAGTGCCTAGACTTAACTTTGTGGCTTGGTTAATTGTGATAGACCGCATTACTACAAAGGACAAGATTGCTAAGTGGGAGCCTAACATTGACAGCAAGTGTCCGCTTTGTGTGAGCACGGATGAAACGAGGGACCATCTGTTTGGCTCTTGTACTTTCATCCAGAAGCTAAAATGAAGCTGCTGCCAGAGTGTATTGGTATTTTGAGTTGGAGCCAATTTATTGATGAAGCTATTTCTTGGAAAGGTAATGGGGTTGCTAATTGTGTTAAGAGATTGAAATGGATAATGATCATGAATAGTGTGTGGAGGAGTAGGTGTGCTATCTTATATGGGGGTAAGAAGATTTCGGAGGATGATTGTATCACTCAAATTAAGTTGGATCTTGTTTCTTTCACCAAAGGTTGAAAGGATGAGAATAGGATTTTGAGCTGTATATAGCTTAGTTTTTTGTAGATGCCTATAGTTTGTACTTAGCTTCTTTTTTGATGAAATGAAACCTCTAATTCATAAAAAAAACACATTTGTACATAATGGTGATTATAATGCTTTTCCTTTTTCTTTTGTTTTTAATTTAAATATTTTCACCTTGTGGACATCCCGATCAGTGATGTTGTATACAAATAATATGGTATAGCACGTATAATCAACTTATTAGACGAAAAATATATGAAAAGATAAATGTAGGGGCATATTTGTTAAACTTTTCAAAGTAGAGGGTGTTAAATCGGTTAGAAAATAGTAAAAGGGTATGTTTGTTAACTTAGCATAGTAGAGGGGCAAAAAACTGTATTAACCCATTATTTAATAACAAATAAATCTCCATGCCCAAGAGATGAATGAGAAAAATAACTAATAAAATCATCATCTAGATGAAGGATATGAATTATTTAATAAAAAGGGCCTTGTTTGATGTAAAAAAAAAGTGTCTCATAGATAAAAGAGAAAAAGAACCAATTTAATAAAAGAAGCATTTCCGTGAATTGAACCATTGACCTACCAACAATAAAAAAGTTTTTCTCCCACCTTCTAACCAATACACCATATACTCAATAGTGATTACTCTTCAGTTTCAGATTTACTTATTAATACTTATTTATCTAATATTTTTCACCCGAAATTCTGAGGCCCTGTGCTGGAAACAGGCCATCACACCCTCTGGGCCGGCCCTGCTCATCTACCGTCTGCTTCCCTGTTCCCTTAGAGGATGACTCGACAAGAAATTTGGAACTACAACCAACTTGCTCAGGCGTCGAACCTCAGCCTCTAGTGCTGTCACGCGATCCTTGGTGGGGGCAATGACCGAAGACATGAGTCGAAGTAACTGCACTGCTACGCTGGCTGGCTCCACCCTCATGTCTACATAGTTGATGTGATTATATTTAGTGCATTTTAAGTCCATGATTAGCCTAGTGATCTCCCGTGTTTGATCTCAATTTGCTATGATTTATACGCTTTTATGAATGTTTTATGCAAAGTGCCCTTTTGTTGCCCGGTTGCCACTTTGAGGCCAATTACATGTCTATTGGAGCTGTTTTCTTTGTATTTTCAGGTCTTGGCATTGAAGTACTGTTGACAAGGAGCACATGGGATCAAACGGAGGTCAATCGGAGCTAGGACGGAGGAGATATGGACGTTGCAAAATCGAAGAAAATACGACTTTCAGCTGAAGACATTTTCGGCGAAAATATCGTAGGATTTTCGCCGAAGAAGAAGTTTTCGGCGAGACTTTCAAGTTCTCGAATCGAAAACTCTAAGCAGACGGAAGACCTTTGATCATTGAAGATATTTTCGGCGAAAACATTCAAAGTTTTCGCCGAAAACTTTAGAAGGTTTGTGCAGCCGATCGGTGTTTACAAAGGCATTTTCGGCGAAAGTTTCACATAATTTTTGCCAAAAATATCAGGGTTTTCCGGTGCAGTATATAAAGGTGAAAGAGGCAAGAATTTGGGGGATCATTTTCATTCTAAATTTACAACATCATCGCCGACTCCTCTCTCTCTCAACTCATCATCATCATCGCCAATCACCATCCTCTCCCTCAAACACACACCAACCTCCCTCAATTGTTGATCAACTTGAAGATCTAAGTGAAGCCTTCCACCCTTGGATTGGAGCTTGAAGAGCTAAGTGGGAAGATCCTCCATGGAAGCAAGGATGGTCTCCTCTACCCAAATTCAGGTTTCTTCCATGGTTATGCTAGGCTAAGCTTAGGTTTAGTTTAGTGGGGGATGGATCAAGCTAGGATAGGTGATTGATTGTATGGATTGAGTTTCTCACAACCATTTGTGTAAGATGATGATCCTAGACCTTGTGCCTTGTAGCTATTAGAGTTTGATTTGCTCTTTTGGTATTGTTATGTCTTTCAATACATGAGAATGATTGATTGATGTTGATCTAAGGTTGTAGGATTGTAATTGGATGATTTGAGAGATTGGATTATGCAATTGCAACCATTTTGAGCTTGTTTTCCTTGTTGTCATTTTATCAAACACTTGGTGTGCATTTAGTTTTCTCTCATTTGAAGGTTGAAAGACCCTTTTGATTGCTAGACTAGTGTTATATGATTGACATGAGAGTGTCTTGCATCATTTACCTTGTGTTGGATGATTGTTGGCATAGAATTCAAGTTCCAAGCATTTCATTGAGCTAGTTTAAAGCATTCCATTCCCTTTGTTCACATTGCGAGAGCATGGTGCATTTGGTCTAGGAATAGAGAGTCAATTGTGCGAGAGTTCGTTGATTCTACTTGAGTGATTTGCATGGTCATTAATTACACATCGTTGCTTGAGATTCAATCCAGCTTTCATGAACCTTGAGCTTGAAGAAATCCCTAGCTAGACTAAACTCCTTTCTCTCTTGTTTGTTCCTCAATTTCATTTGTCAAATTTGCCTTGCTTGTTTATGCTTTTAACTTGTTTTCTTTCAAACCAAATCTCAACTAAAATGTATGGACCGTTCACGAATTTTGTGAGTATTAGCCTATGAGAGGGCCTTGTGGAATACGACCTTGATAAAATTCTTATCAAGTTTTTGGCGCCGTTGCCGGGGACCTCTCATTCCTAAGAAAGCAATTATTAGTGAACCGATCTTTACACTTCCTTCCGTTTTCCTTTTAGCTCCCTTGTTACTCTTTGTTTACTTTGTTATCCCGCATCGTTGTATTACTCGGGTGTGTTTGTTTGCAGGAGATTTGGGTTAGTGCATGAGGCGTTTAGCTCGTCTTCAAGCACGACTCCAAGGACTAGAACAAGTGCTCGAACCACAGACTACTTCCCCACCTTCTACAGTTGAAGAACAAGAAGTTGACCACATCTCACATCACACTATGTCTCATCACAAGGACGAAGATGACCAATCGGTACATTCACATCACACTAATGAAGATGATCAATCACAAAGAGGTGCGAGGCACACACTAGCTGATTATGCTCGTCCAACCCTCGAAGGGGCAGCCTCGAGTATCGTGCGAAGACCGGTAAATGCAAGAAACTTCAAGTTGAAGCCTAACATGATTCAGATGGTACAGAACGGAGTGGTGTTCAACGGTATAGATGGAGAGTGCCCATCTAGACACTTGAAGGACTTCCTAGAGATATGCGATACGGTGAAGAACGATCAAGTTCACCCGGATTGTGTGCGGCTCCGACTCTTCCCCTTCTCACTCAAAGGTAGAGCCAAGTCTTGGTTGGAGAACCAACCTAGTAGAACATTCACTACATGGGAGGGACTAGCCGAAGCCTTCCTCGAGGAGTTTTTCCCCCCTATATGACGGATGCAATCCGGGATCGAATCAACCACTTCACACAACACAAGGGAGAGCTCTTCCATGAGACTAAGAATAGGTTCCAAGCCCTTCTTCGGTCTTGTCCTCATCACAACTTCGCCGAATGGAGCTTGGCGGATATCTTTGCTAGGTCCCTTGATTTTGAGAATACAAGGATGATCAACCAAGCCGCCGGAGGTGATCTAAGGATGCTCACTCCCGAAGATGCTTTAGAACTCTTTGCGGAGATGGCCAACAAGACAAAGAGTTGGTCTCGACAACAACCTCCAAGGTCTAAGTATGGAAGTGACACTCACTATGACTCTAGAGCTATAAGTGTTGATGCACCAAAGGATTCGTCTACCTATGGGAAGAAGCCTAAGTTACCAGGACAACGAGATGAGGATGACCCTATGTTTGCGCTTCTCATGTCTAAGATCGATGCTATGGCATCTCAGGTAAGTAACCTGAGTATGCCTAAGCATCCCTCCAAGGTTCCATCATCTCAAGTGGGTAATCCCCCAGTTGCTTCAATATATTGTTGTGAATGTTGCGGGGGTCAGGGTCACGACTTCAGTGCTTGCCCTTCCGCCCTCCTGAGCTTGGCCAAGGCGACCACAATGAGGAGGTAAGCTTCGCACAAGGTCAAGGATTCCATGGTAATTTCAGTCCCCAAGGTAACTATCAAGGTAACTATAACCGACCGTGGAACCAAGGTGGTGGGTACAACAAGTCTAACCAAGGATACCAAGGCCAAGGGAGTCAAGGTCGTGGTTATAACAAGGGTTACAACCAAGGAAATCAAGGAGGATTCCAAGGTTATAGAGGGTATCAAGGCAACCAATGGTCTCAAGGAAGTAATCAAAACCAAGGGGAAATCAATGGAATCAAAGTGGACATCCAAATCAAGGTCCCCAAGGTCCTACTCCACCGGGAATGTACAATCATAGAGGTGATGGACCACCCGGATTCAACAAGCCACCTCACAACAAAGAGGGCGTTTCTCCAATATCTCAAGAGGATACCAACGCGGCAATGATTCAACTTATAAAAAATCAACAAGCTTCGATTGCAAATTTGGAGAATCAAATGGGACACATTGCTAAGACACTTTCGGAGCGACCCTCGGGTACTTTGCCTTCCAATACCGAGGTCAACCCCAAAGGTCCGGAGCATTGAAGGTAGTGACATTGAGAAGTGGAAAACCTTTGCAAGATGCAACCTCTTCCCCAATTGACTCTCAAAAGGTACAAGATCCTAATATAAGGGTTGATGAAGATGATATCAAGGATCCTTCGGATGAAGTTGGGGTTGAAGTCGAACCTCCTACGGGTAATGTGAGTACTAAGGTTGCCAAGGAACCTAGTAAGGCTACATCGAGTACACCACCGGTCTCTCCTCCCGCACCGGTTGTACCTCCATACAAGCCTAAGCTTCCATATCCCTCTCGAGTGAGTAAGGATGGACTTGAGAAGGTTTTTAAGAAGTTTGTGGAGCGGCTTAGTCAAATGCAATTCTCTCTTCCGTTTCCCGAAGCTATGACTATGATGCCTCAATATGCTAAGTTCATGAAGGAACTCTACACAAACAAGAGGAAGCTACCGGAGACATCTCTAGTACACATCAATGAGGAATGCTCCGCCGTTCTATTCAAGAGTCCACCGGAAAAGCTTAAGGATCCAGGTACTTTTACATCCCTTGTACTATAGGTAATACCTCTTTGGCTAATGGTCTTGCGGATCTAGGTGCTAGTATCAATGTCATGCCTTATTGCATATTTGAGAAACTAGGATTATCTAATCTTCGTCCTACTCGTATGTACATTCAACTTGCGGACAAGTCGACCAAGAGTCCTAGGGGGATTGTTGATGATGTGCTAGTTAAAGTTGGTCCTTTTGTTTTCCTAGTTGATTTCGCGGTCATTGATACCGATGATGTGGATGTCTCATTGATATTTGGTAGACCATTTCTTGCTACTTCTCGTGCTTTAATTGATGTGCATGATGGGAAATTGACATTGAGAGTAGGACAAGAGAGTGTCACATTTTGCATAGCCGATGGCATGAAATTTGCTCACGCGCAAGATGATTTAGAGTACTCGTGTGATACTATTGCTTCGCTAGCGTGTGTAGTATTTCTAACTTCGTGTGTCGAGATTCTTTGGATGTTTGCCTTAGAATGAATGTGCAGGAACATTTAGACATCCTAGAGTTAAAAGCTCAGGTGGCTTACCTTGATGAAGGGAGAGACAAGTTGGAGAGTGAGACAGTTTTTGTTGCTCTTCCGAAAGTGGAAAGGGTGAAGACCTCTTATGAAGAACCACCTACTCTTGAGCTCAAGCCTCTTCCCACACATTTGGAGTATGCTTTTCTCATGCCAAACTCTAAGCTACCGGTCATCATCAATTCTAAGCTTCTCCCCGAGCAAAAGACCGTCTAGTGGAGCTTCTCAAGAAGTACATGAGAGCTATTGCGTGGAGCATCTCGGATATTCGAGGTATAAGTCCCACATTTTGCTCACATCGGATCCTTATGGAGGAAGATTTCAAGCCGGTTGTGCAACCACAAAGAAGGCTAAATCCTAACATGAAAGAGGTTGTGAAGAAAGAGGTTATTAAGCTCATGGATGCGGGGATTATTTTCCCTATCTCGATAGTCCTTGGGTTAGCCCCGTGCAAGTTGTGCCCAAGAAGGAGGGATCACGGTGGTAGCTAATGACAAGGATGAGCTTATCCCGACAAGGACGGTCACCGGGTGGCGAGTTTGCATAGATTATCGTCGCCTCAATGATGCCACTCGGAAGGATCACTTTCCTTACCTTTCATGGATCAAATGCTCGAGCGTCTCTCCGGTCACGAGTACTATTGCTTCTTGGATGGCATGTCCGGATACTTCCAAATACCGATTGCTCCGGAGGACATCGAGAAGACCACATTCGCATGCCCTTTTGGTATGTTTGCTTATCGCCGAATTCCATTTGGATTGTGCAATGCTCCCGCTACCTTCCAACGGTGTATGCTTGCCATCTTTGATGATTTTGTGGAAGATATCATGGAAGTGTTCATGGATGATTTCTCGGTCTTTGGGGATTCGTTTGATCTTTGTTTGAGGAACCTTGAGAAGGTGTTGCACCGTTGTGAAGAGACCAATCTCGCATTAAGTTGGGAGAAGTGCCATTTCATGGTCAATGAGGGGATTGTTCTTGGTCACAAGATCTCTAGGAGGGGCATTGAGGTCGATAAGGAAAAGCTAGAGACCATCTCTCAACTCCCTCCACCATCTTCCGTGAAGGCCGTGAGAAGTTTCTTGGGGCATGCCGGTTTTTATAGGCGCTTCATTAAAGACTTATCCAAGATCACTACTCCTATGACTCGGCTTCTTGAGAAGGATGTTGAATTTCGTTTTGATGAAGAATGTTTGAAAGCCTTTAAACTCCTAAAGGGTAAACTCACAAATGCTCCTATACTCATTGCTCCGGATTGGTCAAAGTCATTTGAGTTGATGTGCGATGCTAGTGATTACGCTATTGCAGCGGTTCTAGGCCAACGAATTGACAAGAGATTCCATCCAATATACTATGCAAGTAAGACTCTCAATGAAGCTCAAAGGAACTACACAACTACGGAGAAGGAGCTCTTGGCCATAGTGTTTGCCTTTGATAAGTTTAGGTCCTACTTGGTGCTCTCTCACACTATTGTCTTCACGGACCACCAAGCTTTGAGGTATCTTCTATCCAAGACCGATGCTAAGCCAAGATTGATTCGATGGGTTCTTTTGTTGCAAGAGTTTGACATTGAAATTCGGGATAAGAAGGGGTCCGAGAATGTAGCCGCTGATCACTTGTCTCGTTTGAAAGAAGCTGAATTGGTACACAATGATAATGAAGAAATCAACGACAACTTCCCCGATGAGCTATTATTCGCTTTAGCGACTATGGAGTTCGAGGAACCTTGGTTTGCGGATTTAGCTAACTATCTTGCAAGTGGATATTTGAAGGAGGGCCTCTCCACTCAAGACAAAAGGAAGTTCTTTGCGGATTTGAAGCATTACTATTGGGACGATCCTTTTGTGTTTCGAATTGGCTCCGATGGATGATTAGAAGATGTGTTACCCATGGCGAAGCGAAGGGCATCATACTTCATTGCCACTCCGGCCCTACGGGTGGACATCATGGGGCGAATCGCACGGCTCGCAAGGTACTTGAGTCCGGATTCTTTTGGCCATCGATCTTTCGAGATTGTCAAGATTTTGTCAAGTCTTGTGATGCATGTCAACGTTCAGGTAACATCTCTTCCCGTGATGAAATGCCTCAAAATGTTTCGTTAGTAGTAGAAATATTTGATATTTGGGTTATTGATTTCATGGGACCGTTTCCTCCTTCGCATGGTAACAAGTAAATTCTAGTTGCGATTGATTATGTGTCTAAATGGGCGGAGGCACAAGCTTTGCCTACCGATGATGCCCGGGTTGTAGGGAAGTTTCTTGTCAAGTTGTTCACCCGATTTGGTGCTCCTCGTGCTATTATTAGTGATCGAGGTACTCACTTTCAAGGACAATTTGATAGGGTGTGCCGACGGTTCGGTGTCACTCATCGGATGTCTACCTCGTATCACCCTCAAACTAGTGGCCAAGTCGAGGTAACCAATAGGGAACTTAAGAGAATTTTGGAGAAAACGGTCGACCAATCACGAAAAGATTGGCCGACGAAGCTTGATGATGCTCTATGGTCCTACCGTACGGCTTATAAGACCCCTATAGGCACTACTCCCTATAGGATGATCTATGGTAAAGCTTGCCATTTGCCGGTAGAGCTTGAGCACCGATCTCTTTGGGCATTGAAATTTCTAAACCTTGATATGAGTCTCGCAGGCGAAGAGCGTAAGTTTCAGGTACATGAGCTCGAAGAGTATCGCCATCATGCTTATGAGAGTGCCAAGCTATACAAGGAGAGGACGAAGCTCATTCATGACTCCAAATTGAAGTCGGGCAAGGATTTCAAAGTTGGTGACCAAGTCCTCCTCTACAACTCTCGGCTCAGACTCTTTCCTGGGAAGTTGAGATCTCGTTGGTCCGGACCATTCACGGTAACTCAAGTATTTCCTTATGGCACCGTCGAGGTAATCTCTCCGTCCCAAACCGAGCCTTTTAAGGTGAATGGCCATCGACTTAAACATTATGTGGTTAATGATACTATTGGTGCGGTTGAGGTTTTATCCTTGGTTATACCTTGAGTGCTCTTGGTTTCGTCTAGCTAGAGACGTTAAAGAAGCGCTTCATGGGAGGCAACCCATGTTATCCTTACCTTTTTGCTTTTATGTTTTTGTGTGGATTATAGTTCATTGATTTGGATTTTGGCAAGCACTTAGGAGGGTCACTCTTCACAATGAGCGCTATGGGACTCTTCCACTACTTTGGCTTCCTAAGATTTTCACTACCACCGCGGTAACTTCGTTCCACCTTACCCTCTCTCTCTCTTGATCATTGAGGACAATGCTCATGTTAGCGTAGGGGAGTTTGAGGTTTGGTGTGATTATTTGTTGGTAGAAGTCTAATGTGTTGTTTGGTTGAGTTGCTTGATCTTAATTGAATGTCGATTCCCTCTACTGTAGAATCATTCAGTTCTTGACTTTTGGTGTTTAATTGACTTGAATCTTTCACTATGACGTTTAGACTGTTCCACTTAGAACCTTTAACCAACATGTTAGCACTAATATCAAATGAGTCTAGGCCAGAACAGAGATTTTATCACTCTTGTATGTTGGTTGATTGGTTTGATACGTGTTTTTGTACCACTCGATAATACCGGTCTAAGATGATGAAGGCAATTAGAATTTTCACCCCTTTTCCATGATTTTCTTCAACTTTTTGAACTTTTTGGTCCCTCGTGATTGTGGCTTGAGATTAGGCGGAATCCAATTTGAAATCTTGTTTGGAAGTTGTAAGGGGCTAAGGATAAAGTGGCCAATGTCAAAAGAAAAGGTTCAAAAGAAAAGAAAAGGAAAGCTAAGCTAGGGAAGCTCGGCACCTAAGTGAAGTGTCGGATTGAGCACTAGCAAAGGCAAAAGCTGTGAGCTAGGCAGGTTCAACACCTAAGTGAAGTGTTGGATCGAGCACTAGTATGCAGTAACAAAAAGAAAAGAGAAGAAAAAAATGAAAAGAAGAAAAGAGAAAGAAAAGAAAAGAAAAAGAAGTTCTCAAATGTAGCCCTTGATCCTATGCCCGAGTTTGTAAAGAGCGGATCTAGATGCGGATGAAGTCGAAGTCGATAGCCACATCATGATCACTCGTCACTCTCAAAAATTCTCCTACCCCGCCTTATCCGTTCCATTTCCCGAGTTCAAGTCCTTTTAATTAGAGTTGGTGTTGTCGTGGTCGGTTTTGCTGTGTCCCAATCAACCACTACTTGAAGTGTGCAGAAAATAGTGAGGTCTAGACTTGTTTGGTTGATGTTCTTGCATGTGTAGGTTAAGTTTGTTTGTGGAACAGTTTAAGCCGAATTGTTATTGCTTGAATCTCAATGGGACCGATCTTGTCATTTGTGAGCTTGGATGTTTTCTAATTCATTTGCTTGAGGACAAGCAAAGCTTAGTCGTGTGGGAATTTAATGTGATTATATTTAGTGCATTTTAAGTCCATGATTAGCCTAGTGATCTCCCGTGTTTGATCTCATTTTGCTATGATTTATACGCTTTTATGAATGTTTTATGCAAAGTGCCCTTTTGTTGCCCGGTTGCCACTTTGAGGCCAATTCCCTGTCTATTGGAGCTGTTTTCTTTGTATTTTCAGGTCTTGGCATGGAAGTACTGGTGACAAGGAGCACGTGGGATCAAACGGGAGGTCAATCGGAGCTAGGACGGAGGAGATATGGACGTTGCAAAATCGAAGAAAATACGACTTTCAGCTGAAGACATTTTCGGCGAAAATATCGTAGGATTTTCGCCGAAGAAGAAGTTTTCGGCGAGACTTTCAAGTTCTCGAATCGAAAACTCTAAGCAGATGGAAGACCTTTGATCATTGAAGATATTTTCGGCGAAAACATTCAAAGTTTTCGCCGAAAACTTTAGAAGGTTTGTGCAGCCGGTCGGTGTTTACAAAGGCATTTTCGGCGAAAGTTTCACATAATTTTTGCCGAAAATATCAGGGTTTTCCGGTGCAGTATATAAAGGTGAAAGAGGCGAGAATTTGGGGGATCATTTTCATTCTAAATTTACAACATCATCACCGGCTCCTCTCTCTCTCAACTCATCATCATCATCGCCAATCACCATCCTCTCCCTCAAACACACACCAACCTCCCTCAATTGTTGATCAACTTGAAGATCTAAGTGAAGCCTTCCACCCTTGGATTGGAGCTTGAAGAGCTAAGTGGGAAGATCCTCCATGGAAGCAAGGATGGTCTCCTCTACCCAAATTCAGGTTTCTTCCATGGTTATGCTAGGCTAAGCTTAGGTTTAGTTTAGTGGGGGATGGATCAAGCTAGGATAGGTGATTGATTGTATGGATTGAGTTTCTCATAGCCATTTGTGTAAGATGATGATCCTAGACCTTGTGCCTTGTAGCCATTAGAGTTTGATTTGCTTTTTGGTATTGTTATGTCTTTCAATACATGAGAATGATTGATTGATGTTGATCTAAGGTTGTAGGATTGTAATTGGATGATTTGAGAGATTGGATTATGCAATTGCAACCATTTTGAGCTTGTTTTCCTTGTTGTCATTTTATCAAACACTTGGTGTGCATTTAGTTTTCTCTCATTTGAAGGTTGAAAGACCCTTTTGATTGCTAGACTAGTGTTATATGATTGACATGAGAGTGTCTTGCATCATTTACCTTGTGTTGGATGATTGTTGGCATATAATTCAAGTTCCAAGCATTTCATTGAGCTAGTTTAAAGCATTCCATTCCCTTTGTTCACATAGCGAGAGCATGGTGCATTTGGTCTAGGAATAGAGAGTCAATTGTGCGAGAGTTCGTTGATTCTACTTGAGTGATTTGCATGGTCATTAATTACACATCGTTGCTTGAGATTCAATCCAGCTTTCATGAACCTTGAGCTTGAAGAAATCCCTAGCTAGACTAAACTCTTTTCTCTCTTGTTTGTTCCTCAATTTCATTTGTCAAATTTGCCTTGCTTGTTTATGCTTTTAACTTGTTTTCTTTCAAACCAAATCTCAACTCAAAATTTGTGTAAGATGATGATCCAAGACCTTGTGCCTTGTAGCCATTAGAGTTTGATTTGCTCTTTTGGTATTGTTATGTCTTTCAATACATGAGAATGATTGATACATACCTGAGAGGGTGTTACAACAAATCTCAGTCCGCAAACCCAACCATAATGCTCCTTTAGATCACGGGTTTAATCCAGAATTCCATGATGTCCATTGATGGAAAAAAATTAGTTTCAAAACCTAATTCTACTTAGATACGAACTACTGAGAATTACAAATTACAATGAAACAAGTGAAATAGTTGTAACACTCTACCTTAGAAGACCCAGGTTAAACCACCATGCAATGCTAATTCAGGTGTTACTAACTTTAACCAGGCAAACATTCGTACAAATGACAGGTAAAACATTCATAAACTCATAAAGAATAACCAATGTAATTACATCACATAAACCAATACTTATAATCCAGAAACATTAATGGCTCGTTGAGTGGATATTTTCCTGCTAGGAGGGGGTTTAGGCAGGGGGATCCCATTTCCCCCTTCCTCTTTGTGCTCTCAATGTATATTATCCAAAAGTAGTTGAGGAAAAAAAGTATGCTATCCACCCTCAATGCAAAAGCATCAGCTTAACACACCTAAGCTTCGCAGATGATCTGCTTGTTTTTGCTAAAGCTTTTTGTGAAGTAGTGAAGAAAGGTACTTCCATTTTAGAAGAGTTCCACAAGCTATCTGGTCTAAAATTTAACTCAGAGAAAAGCAAAATTTACATAGCTGGTATGACAGTGGAAGAAGAGAAAGCTATAGTTGATGCTTCAGGATTCAGTAAAGGGGCCCTGCCTTATCTTGGGGTTCCTCTAACTTCAGGGAAGCTTAGAAGAAATGATTGCAAGTCTCTCCTTGATAAAATCACGAGAGAGTGACTGACTGGAAATAGGAGTTATCTTATGCGTGGAATCGCAACTAATAGATTCAGTGATTACATGAATTCTAAATATGGATGAATTCATTCATTTATCAGCAGACTCATCAAGGAAAGGGAATCTGTTTGTAACAAATCCTCTGGCAAATACATGGTGGAAATCAAAGATATCCTGGGATAGGTTGCTAAACCTAAGAAAAGGGGAGTGCGAGTGGTATAAGACTTTAGAAGCTAGAGTGTGGCATCTCGTGGTATAAGCCCTCGGGAGCTGATTATGGTTCGCCTTAGGGTGGCCTGGGTTATGGTATCTCCTACGGAAAGGTTCTGATATGGATGATCTGATGAGGCTCTGGCAGGGGTACGGTTGGGATAAGGGAATTATAGGCCTAATTCCACTATTAAGATGATTCCTTGGACGGACTATGGGTAATTCAGATTACAGAGTTCGGATTCTATTGCCTAGCTTATGAAGTAATTGGATGCTGTTGGTCAGGGTATCATCCAGGGTAGTGTTTATTGATTATGAACAGAATTGATGATGTGACTAGGTTAACTTGGAAATCCTTAGTAGATTCAGTTTGTACTTTGTGTAAGATGGGAAGATGAATATTGATATTATTTGGAGTGTTGTTATATAGAATCTTGACAGGTTAGATTTGAGGAGGCATATGCAATCTCTGAAGAGATGGGTAACAAGTGAAATTAGAGATGCTAAAGTAACTGATGTGGGTATGATCTGAGGTATGGATTGAAAGGTGCATAGCTCTTGATCAGAGGAGTGAATGGGAGTGTTCTTGAGGATCAAGCAGGAGATTTCTATTTTTGCTTATAGACATAAAGTAAAAAGGTGTATAAATTCAATTATTTAGAGCCTTAGTACTTTGTAGTGTAGATTTGTAGCTCTTTGTACACTCTTCATTGCCCTTTTGATGAATTAAAATCTTTATGATTTCAAAAAAAATAATCCAGAAACATTTCAACAATAAGACACAAGAATACCAAAACCGGAAATAGTAACTCACATACATCAATAAGATCACGTACAATAGTTCCTAAAAACCAATAATGAATAAAAAACAAAATGGTCAGTGTCCTATTGAACTCGTTACAACACCGAAAGTGCTCGACACCTTTCCAGCTCTTCATCATCGTATCTTCCATGTCAAGACAGATGGTCACCATACCTAGTACAAGACAATAGAGAAAAACAAGAGAGGCTAGTGCTAAACACTGAATGAACCTAACAAAAGAAGTAAGAAGAATATACCAGTAAGAAACTAGGAGAAGAGTCTTCGCTCAAGCCAAGAGTAGAACCTATAACCAGTATTGAATTATTGTTTTATCCCGTATCCTCGGTACAATGACTGGACACCGAAGGCAGAGCATATAATACAAACATCCAGTAAAGTTAGTTTTGAAAGTACGAGCAACCTTATATGATCCAATAAATCCGGTCTTAAGGACTCCTATCTATGTACCACCAGCATGTCACACAGACCTTTTTCTATACGTTTTAGAGATTGTAAATCGAGTGGTCAACCGTACTTTCACCTAGTTCAACCCTTCGTTATCTACTGCTACTAGCTTGTAGCCAATACAGGAGTTCATAATGAACATCTTGCTACCGTATCAAACTAGTAGAAGTCTCTCACAATTCCGGATGAAGAATGAAACAAGAACATATAGTAGAACAGATTAACCAAAACCAATAAATAGTACAATTATCCTCTACCATGTACTGAACCCAAAATAAGAAATCAAGAGCAAGAAATAATGCCATTAACCAATACTGACAACCAATACCAATATCCTTGCCAACCTCAAAACTAGTAACCCGACATGCATCAATCCCAATACTCATTCTCGGCAACTATTAGCCTAACCTAGTAATCATCAACCCACTTTCATACCGGTAATCATCAATAACAACCATCACCTAAACAATGTAAGCACATCACTGATATCACCAATCAACTACACCCTAGGGTATGGATCAGCAGAACTGAATTAAACCCCTCACATGATGCCTTGTTGAATCCAGATCTGAAACTAGCCGATATAGCTTCCTGAGCTTGGACAAACTGTACTACCATCCTTCCCCAAGAGATTCTAAAGAAACAAAACACCAGAACCAATCCGATTACTAAAGAACACCAAAAACCCTAAACTACAGAACCCTAACTGACAGAGCTGAATCTGCTGAAATGGGGAGGGTTTACCTGAATTCGAGCTTGAACAATCACTCTTGATTAATCCCTTAACCTTCCCTCAAGCTCTTTGGTCGATCCGATAATCCTAGCTCTGACTCCTCTCCTCGAACCCTCCCTGTTCACTAAAAATGATTGGACAGGAAAAAGAATTATGAGATTGTTCTAATTTTGCCTGACAAAACCCTTTTTATACTGAATTGATGTAACGGGCGTTACAAACTTGTAACGGGCATTACCTGTCCTATGTAATGGTTGTTGCAAATTTGAAACGCCTATTGCCAACATGTGTGTAACAGTCGCTGCAGAGCTCTCTGTTCTAAAAGCACCAGTTTGGGCGTCAAATGAGTGAGTTATGCCCAAATTACTAAACTGTGACATCCTGAAGTTCATAATGAACATCTTTGCTACCGTATCATAACTAGTAGAACTGTCTCTCACAATTCCGATAAACAAGAATAGAAACAAGAACAATATAGTAAACAATCCATCCAGAGTACGTAAATTATCTCTACCATTCTGTAACCTTGTTGGTTAAAACTTTGAGGATTTTAATTCGGATTTAATTAATTAATTTGTGTAAGTAATTTATTTTGATTGGCGGAATAAATTATATTTTGGGTTAATTGTTTGGTTCGAGTTCTAAATCGGTGGGCCAAATCAATTGGTCGGACTAATTGATCCAACCCATGACCGGATGTTGGGATGGAAATGGAAAGAGGCTGGGCCTCGAATTAGCAGCAGCGGCAGAAGAAGGAAGCTGGGCCCGAGGCCCAGCTGGTGCTGGCGGCGTTCAACAGAGGAAGAAGAAAAGTGGGCGGAGGCCCATGCGGGCTGGGTGTGTCCCGTTCAGCAGAAGAGGAAAAGAGGGAGAGAGAGAGAGAGGAGGGCACACGTCTTTCGAGAGAGGGGCGGCGGTTCTTGGCACGCAAGCCGAGGCTCCGACGGCGCATGAGACTAGAGAGAGAGGAAGGAAGCCGCAACCGGCGATGAGGACGCGAGTGGGCTGTGGTGGCGGCGCCTGTTCCAGAAGGCGGCGGCGATGATTGTTCCAGAAGGCGGCGGGTGGCGACGATTGTTTCAGAAGGTGGCAGCGGCGACGATTGTTCCAGAAGGCGGCGGGGCGTTTCCACGATTCCAGTGAAGTGGGAACATTCAGCGTCGGCGGCCCTCGCCGGCACCGGAAAGGATCGCCGGCAAAGACGAGGGGTTCTTTTGGAAGCTTCTTGAAAGTTTGGTGGCTGATCTGCCACATCAGAAAGCTAAGTGACCAACCTGTGATTTCCTGAAGTCTGTGGGTCGTGTTGGAAGTTTGTTAATAAGGGTTTGTTTGGCAGTGTGGTTTTGGGGCTTTGGTTGGCATTTCAGAGATTCGAGCATAACTTCTTTGTTAGAGCTCCGATTGACGCACCGTCAGGACCAGTGGATTCAGGACAGCGAGACGAACGTTCTAGGACATAATTGAGGGCTGCTTCTAGGCTAAGGTGAGGGTTTAGCGTACGATAGGTAGTATTGGTCGATGTGAGGAGTTGCAACCTTGACTTAGATGAATATAGGTTTTGCATGGAATTGAAAGAGAGTAAAAGGGGAAATTGTTCTGCATTGGATTGTTATGTAAATTGTGATGTTTGATGATTGTTGTGTGAATGTTAATTGCTACATTGATTGATAATTGTTGGCTGATGTGATGTGGTTGGATTGGGGAAATGATTAACGATGATGTTAAATGGATCGGACTTAGCAATGAGTGTAGGAGGTGTGGGACGTGGTTCTTGTAAATTGTATCTATACTTTGTGCTGACAGTTGTGGTTGCAGGAGGGTGGTCCTGCCAATGTGGGTCGCCCTTTAAATGGTGAACAGGTGGATGGCCCTGCCAATGTGGGGTCCTCCAATGAAGGATGAACAGGAGGGTAACCCTAAGACTCACGACATGGCTATCCCTGTACTTGCAGGTGGGGGTGGCCGGTGAGCTAGCCGTTTACCCTTAAACTGTGTGTGTAATGTGGAATGATTGGATGAAGTGTCATGTGGTTATAAATGTGTGAATGGATTAGATGATGTTATTTGATATTGGATTGAGATGATGTTACGTGGTGTTTTGGATGGATTGATGTTACGTGCATTGGTAGAATTGATGCTAGGTGCCGTTTGAGTGGAATTGATGATGTGTGTGAAGGTGGTTGTTAATGTGTTTGGGGTTGTAGACTTATGACTTCGAATTGGCAAATAGAATTGGTAAGGGATTTGTACATGGAAATGGACAATAGAAATGGTACGTGGAATTGGCTAATGGAATTAGATAGTGGATTTAGACAATAGAGTTGGGTGAAATGAGGAATGTAGTGGAATGTGACTGCGAATGTGAGATTTGATGGTTTGATGCTATGAGTGTTGGATGAATTGAATGTTATGTGTTGTTTTGGGGTGATGTGGAGGATAGGTGTAATGGGGTCTAAAACGTGATTGAGTTGCACGGTTGTGACATGGAATGGGTACGTGGAATTGGTTGATTGGAATTGGAACTTGGAATTGGGACGTGGAATTGGTACATGGAATGGTGATGTGGAATTGTGTTGTGGACTTGGATTGTGGAATTATGTGGTGAACTTGAATTGAGGATTTGTAATATGGAATTGAATTGTTGATGTGTGTGATTGATGTGGTTATGTTTAATGAAATTTAATTGATAGAACCGGAAGGAGCCAACGTTACCCCACCGAAATACCATTGTGTTAGAGTTCGATTCACTGGGGTGAATCCTATGACAGGGAGTCATAGTGGTTGAAATCTCCGTTGAGGAAGGATCCCGATGGGATGCGTCGTGATAGCTCCGTGAGGAAGGATCCCTTAGGGATGCGTCGTGTTATCTCCCTACGGGGAAAGATCCTACGGGATATGGATGATGTGATGGCCGGCGGGGTAGCGGGGGAACAACTCCTTATGGCGCCTAATTAACTCACCTAGTTAAATGAATTCTGAACTATCGTGCGTGTGTTGTGTTGGATTTGATTGCGAGCTGAAATGTGATGTGTTGAGTGTGTATATGTGATGTGTGATATGTGTTGATGATCTGTTATGCAATGTGTTGTGAACTAGGTTGGACTGATCTATGAATTGAGTTGTGTAATGTGATAAGTTGTGGGATAGATGTGATAGGTTGATGATTATGATGATGATATGAATTGTGAATGGTTAGTTTGGAGTTATGCACTTGAATGGTAACATGGACTGCTTAGAGATGTCTAATAGCTCACTTAATGTGTGTGACTGTTGGGGTGTAGAAATGCTAGCTATGATCTTGAGTGGTATTGTGATGTGATGTCGAGATGTGTGAATTATGAATTCTCTATTATTCATGAATGTTATCGTGGATGGTAAGTGTTGAATTGAGAACTGCACCTATGTGATCACTTAGACTGTTTTTAGGGAATTAAAATATTGTATGAATGTGTCTGGTTCCATTGTGGTTGTGTGTGCGGAGTTTGGAACGCTCTTTCAGGCTAGGTTCGGCGCATAGTTAAACCCAGTGGGTTCACTCAATTTCAATAGGAAATTGACCCCCCTCCAGTTCCTCTTTTCAGGTTCGCGTGGTTAGAGTGAGTGAGTTAAAGTTCAGGAGTTTTCCTTGTGTGTCGAGTGTCAGTGTGTTGGTGGCGTGAAGGAGATCCTTGAAGGCTTGGACCAGGAGTTGACCATGTTTGTTTTTGTTGGCTATTTTGGGATTGGGTTGTTTTGTATCGATTGATTTGAACTTCGGGATTGTAAAGGAATTTTGGTTCGAACTGTATCTTTGTAACAAGTTTTGGATTTTGAATAATGGAGGCGCTTCCGACTTACGCTTGTTTTTAGTTTTAATTCGATTTCAAAGTTATTTCTCTTTATTCTTATTGCTGAATCTTCGAGTGATGTTCAAACCGGATCGACCACGGGTTCAACCTGGGTCGGTTCGGGATGGGTGTTACAAATATAGTAGAACAGATTAACCAAAACCAATAAATAGTACAATTATCCTCTACCATGTACTGAACCCAAAATAAGAAATCAAGAGCAAGAAATAATGCCATTAACCAATACTGACAACCAATACCAATATCCTTGCCAACCTCAAAACTAGTAACCCGACATGCATCAATCCCAATACTCATTCTCGGCAACTATTAGCCTAACCTAGTAATCATCAACCCACTTTCATACCGGTAATCATCAATAACAACCATCACCTAAACAATGTAAGCACATCACTGATATCACCAATCAACTACACCCTAGGGTATGGATCAGCAGAACTGAATTAAACCCCTCACATGATGCCTTGTTGAATCCAGATCTGAAACTAGCCGATATAGCTTCCTGAGCTTGGACAAACTGTACTACCATCCTTCCCCAAGAGATTCTAAAGAAACAAAACACCAGAACCAATCCGATTACTAAAGAACACCAAAAACCCTAAACTACAGAACCCTAACTGACAGAGCTGAATCTGCTGAAATGGGGAGGGTTTACCTGAATTCGAGCTTGAACAATCACTCTTGATTAATCCCTTAACCTTCCCTCAAGCTCTTTGGTCGATCCGATAATCCTAGCTCTGACTCCTCTCCTCGAACCCTCCCTGTTCACTAAAAATGATTGGACAGGAAAAAGAATTATGAGTTGTTCTAATTTTGCCTGACAAAACCCTTTTTATACTGAATTGATGTAACGGGCGTTACAAACTTGTAACGGGCATTACCTGTCCTATGTAATGGTTGTTGCAAATTTGAAACGCCTATTGCCAAC
Source organism: Linum lewisii (assembly GCA_034768395.1). Classification (NCBI taxonomy): domain Eukaryota; kingdom Viridiplantae; phylum Streptophyta; class Magnoliopsida; order Malpighiales; family Linaceae; genus Linum; species Linum lewisii. The sequence continues at coordinate 50,100,942 of CM068297.1, forward strand.
ATGTGTGTAACAGTCGCTGCAGAGCTCTCTGTTCTAAAAGCACCAGTTTGGGCGTCAAATGAGTGAGTTATGCCCAAATTACTAAACTGTGACATCCTGAAACTTACAAAGACAACACTAAACATCCTCACTATTCTACTTCCTTGAACCAAAAAATTGAAAAGATTTCAAAGTCGACCGATTAACAAGATATGGGTCGGTACAATAGTATTTACACTTGAGGAACGGTGTATGTGTCATCCTTGTTTGTGTGAGTGACATCATACAACTCACCTCTCGTAGGTGCATTCCATCTCCTTTCAATCGCCTACATGTGAATGAACTAAACAAGTTCAATACATTTTCTTTAATCATAAAAAAAACAAGATTATTTTGAACTGATCTACTACCAATTTTGCTCCTCTAACCCGCAACTTCTTTAAACCTCCAATGTGGGGTCATTTGTACTTCATGCAACATTCTTGCGAGACAGTTCCTAGAAATATATTTTATTCAATATCAGTATTAAAATCAGTAATAACATTCAATGCAATAAAGTACATTAATATATTATCCAATTTCAACGCTACATACCAACATATCGGCCTTCAAGCTCAACTCCACAAACTGTGCCAACATAGGCGCAGGGACCTTTCCCAGTTTGTGCTCAATCGCCACTTCCTCGTGGGCTCAACATACTCCTTCTCGTCATATTCCTGACTAGCTTCTTCATCTACCTGATGCCTCTTGCCTTTAGTGTTGCAATCACATAATTTCTCAGTGTTCGTCACATTAGTCCACACTTCATATAAAGCGGGATGAGGTTGTGGTCATTAGCTAGCTGTGAACTATCTATAACATCCCAACCTTTTCTGACAATATATTGTCCGCTTTGGGCCTAACCCTCACGGATTTGTTTTTTGTTGTTGGTGAGATTCGAACCCATGACCTCCTCCTCTCAAGATCAAACCCCCACCAGTATACCCCAAACCACGTCATGTTAGTTAAGGTTTAATTATTCCATATAGCCCATGGATCTCTCCAGATATTGTCCGCTTTGGGCCTAAGCCCTCTCGGATTTTTTTTGGATGTTGGTGGGATTTGAACTCATGACCTCCTTCTCTCAAGATCAAACCCACACAGTACACCCCAAAATGCGTTATGTTAGTTAAGGTTGAATTATTCCATATAGCCCATGGATCTCTCCAGATATTGTCCGCTTTGGGCCTAAGCCCTCTCGGATTTGTTTTTGGATGTTGGTGGGATTTGAAACTCATGACCTCCTCCTCTCAAGATCAAACCCACACCAGTACACCCCAAAATGTGTCATGTTAGTTAAGGTTGAACTATTCCATATAGCTCATGGATCTCTCTCGTGCTTTGTCGATATGGAATTTGCCTAGGATGTCAGATACACCCCCTCAAGGCTTCAACTTCCCCGTTGAGGTTTTTCCCCACCATCGTTCAAGATGGACGCGGAGAGGCTCTAATACCACTTGTAACATTCAAACCTTTTCTAACAAGATATCATCCTCTTTGGGTCTAACTCCTCACAGATTTGTTATTGGGTGTTGGTGGGATTTGAACCCATGACCTCCTCCTCTTAAGATAAAAAACCCACCATTATACCCCCAAAGCACGAGAGAGGTTCATGAGCTATAAAGAATTGTCCAACCTTAATTGACATGACGCGTTTTGGGGTGTAGTAGTGGGGGGGGGTTTGATCTTGAGAGGAGGAGGTCATGGGTTCGAATCTCTCCAACACCCAAAAATAAATTTGTGAGGGCTTAGACCCAAAGCGGGCAATATCTTGTCAGAAAAGGATGGGATGCTACAAGTGGCATCAGAGCTTCTCTGCGTCCCTCTTGAACGATGGTGGGGAAAACTTCAACGAGGACGTTGAGTCTCAGGGGGTGTATGTGACATGCAAGACAAATCCCACTTCAACAAAGCACGTTAGAAATCTATGGGCTATGAGGAATTGTCCAACCTTAACTGACATGATGCGTTTTGGGGTGTAGCGGTGGGGTGGGGGGGTTGATCTTGAGAGGAGGAGGTCATGGGTTCGAATCCCACCAGCACCCAAAAACAAATCTGTTAGGGCTTAGGCCCTAAATGGGCAATATATTGTCAGAAAAGGTTGGAATGTTACATTGCCCCAAAAGACCGACTATACCAACACCCTCATGTCCTAAGGCACCCCACGACATGACATACTTCTTCCTAGCGGGAAGGATTATCAACTGGCTACTGGCCATAGAGGCTGTAGTCCTAACTCCAGCTGCATCAACTAGCTCAATCTCCCACTTGTCTCTACGAGGAGGCATGTCTGCATAACAAAAAGAAACTAGTTATGTCAAACATCCAACCATTTGAGATAGATGAATTTGAGTAATCCATATGAACTCAATATATTACCAAACCCTAATTAATCATCAAATCCCACTTCAACAAAGCACGTGAGAAATCCATGGGCTATGAGGAATTGTCCAACCTTAACTGACATGATGCGTTTTGGGGTGTAGCGGTGGGGTGGGGGGTTGATCTTGAGAGGAGGAGGTCATGGGTTCGAATCCCACCAACACCCAAAAACAAATATGTTAGGGCTTAGGCCCTAAGTGGGCAATATATTGTCAGAAAAGGTTGGGATGTTACATTGCCCCAAAAGACCGAATGTACCAACACCCTCATGTCCTAAGGCACCCCACGACATGACATCCTTCTTCCCAGCAGGAAGGATAATCAACTGGCTACTGGCCATAGAGGCTGTAGTCGTAACTCCAGCTGCATCAACTAGCTCAATCTTCCACTTGTCTCTACGAGGAGGCATGTCTGCATAACAAAAAGAAACCAGTTATGTCAAACATCCAACCATTTGAGATATATGAATTTGAGTAATCCATATGAACTCAATATATTACCTAACCCTAGTTAATCATCGAACTCTACAAGAATTCCAGGCCTATCTAGGAGTAGAACAGTGGCATTATCAAAAGCCGACAACTCTTGATTTCCAAACATCTCACGCTCATGAATAGAGCTTCCTTCATGATCACCCATGCCATACACATCCATGGGTTTGATATGTACGGGAATAAACCATCCTTTGTCCACTTTATCTTCGACATAGTAAACCATTCGAGCATCCTATGCTTCAAAAGATGGCTCGTCGTCTAAACGACATCCAATATATAGCTAATGTGAGAAATTAATGGAGGTGAACCCCAACTCATCTTTCTTCACATATCTAGGACTATGTGTATTAGCCCATTGACACTTGAATAATACCACACAAAATCCTCGATAATAATTAAACTCAACGATATCTTTTAATTTTCCATAATATGCGAGTTCACTTGTATGAGGTCAATTGTCCACTGAACTGGCATAACTATGAGTTTCATAAATGCCGTACACACCACTATTCTGAGTTTTGAGGTTCTTCTCACGAGCGACTATACGAAAATGATAACCATTAACGTCATAACCACTAAATCTTTTTTATTGGCATTGAGGACCTCGAGCCAACAAACTTAGATCTTTGGAATGGACTACTTGGTCATCATCTAGTATATGCTGAAATGAAAAAATGACAATGTTGAAAAAACTAAGTAAATGATATTGCAATGACCCGGTTATGAGTTTCTAGTCAGAATTTAGAAATTCTTGGTTGAACCTCGTTGGTTAAAACTTGGAGGATTTTAATTTGAATTTAAGTCATTAATCTACAAGAGTAATTTATTCTGGTTGGTGTAATAAGTCCTTTTTGAATTAATTGTTGGATTCGAGTTATAAATCAGTGGGTTGAACCATTGGTTGAACCAATCAGCTCGAGCCTTGGGTTAGTGGCGTTTGTTTGAATTAAAAGAGAAGAGGAGGAAAGAACCGGGCCGTTGTAACATCCCCGCCCAATGAATGATTTGGAACTTGATGACACTTGATTTATCGTGATTGTCAACCTCATTTAAGTGACATTTCCTTGCTTAAGACACGGTTTTTAGAGTAGAATAGCGAATATTCACTCAACTGTTCTTTCCTGTGCCTTTTGTGTTACCTTGGCCCGTTTCGGGTCTATTTGATGGTTTTCTAGTGTTTTTCATGTTAGCACAGTTTTTTTTGCCATCAAATAAGGTAGCCAAGGACGTGTCTAAGGCACTGGAACCCCGAAGAATCGCACCCGAATCAACCAGAGAAGTCATTCAAGTCAAGAGAAATCCTGCTCCACTTTACACACATGTTTTCGGCGAAAATCTCCTTGAGTTTTCGCCGAAAACTCAAGAACAAAATGGCAGTCCCTCACAAGAAGAAGTTTTCGGCAAAAACCCTAAAGTTTTCGCCGAGAAATCCCAGCCTTTCGGAACAGCAGAAACAGACGAAGCAAGTCAACATTTCAACAAAAGTTTTCGCCGAAAACTTCCCCATATTTTCGGCGAAAACTCAAGGCAAAATCAGCAGAACTGCGGTTAGGTTTAAATACAAAAACTGGCGGCTGAATCAATATATCATACAACACACAGTAAAAATTAGAAGACGAGAGAGAGAAGGAGAAAAGAAAGTTCGAGGAGCCAGGAACGGATCGTGACGCCATCCATCCATCTCAGAGAACCGGCGCTAGGAGTTGAAGATCCAGCAGATTGAAGCTGCAAGGATTCGTCGAAATTAGGTTTTACAGTTCTTCTCTGTCTTTCCTACCTGAGATGTATTCTTTGTTTTTCTTCGATTCTTCTGGATTGAACATGAGTAGCTAAACTCGTAGAGCTTAGATTAGATGAACCCTAAGTGACCCAGGGCTTTAAAGCGGTCACGGATCGGCGGTGATTAGATTCGAAATTCATTCAGTTTCTCCTTCATGTTTGATTTGTTCTTTGTTCTCTGTGTTTCTTGTCTGGTTTGGCCACCTAGATTAGATTCTTGTTAAGCTAAGGATAGAAGCGAACGCTCGCCTTACTTTAAAACACCAAATCGAACAATTAACCTAATCATTGGAGTGTGCCTTTCGTAGGAACCAATTAGGGTTAATCCACTGCAAGAGTAACTCATAGATCGTTAGTAATTGCACCAGTTAAGTTAAGTCATTGCGAGAGGCGACCGTACCCGGGCGGCTAATTAATTGTGGTAGCTAGATCGGATAGAGCGAACGTTCGCCAGTTTTAAACCTAAGGGTCATGAGTTATGGTGGTGTCTGAGAACTGAATGAACTAGAATCGAAAATCGTTGGTCTGTTGACTGCCAATGCTCTGGTGATCTAAGGGGGATTCGAGGTCTAAGCTCACATGTCGTCTGTCAAAGTCAATCAATCAATCTCTTTTATTTCTGCATTTATTCTTTGTTTCATTTCACCTCGATTTTTAGTATAGAAGTCGTGGAACTCACACCACGCACTAAGTGTTTAACCTTGAATTTAATTGCCAACATATTTGAGTAAGCAAGTAGAAGAGGCCCGTGGAATACGATCTACCCTAGCTTCTAGCTTGGTAGTTATTTGATACCCTGTTATGCATTTCATAAAATTGGCGCCGTTGCCGGGGAACTTCCTCTATTTCGTTGAAAGAAGAGTTGGCATTTTTATTCTTCTATCTTTCCATCTTTCATTTCCATCACACTTCGATTTTACACCGGTTGTGCTTGTTTTTGTCCCTTGCAGATCTTAGCAGGTACAGAATCGAATCACTTCCGTTCCATCTTCCCTTACCGCAATGGCTGCTCCAAAGAGTCTTGCGGACTACAGTAAGCCGAACGCGTCTAACGTTCGGTCTCCTATTGTCGTACCTCATGACGACAACGATCCTGACTATGAGATCAAGATCCCCTTCCTAGGACTAATCTCTAGGGACATACAATTCGAAGGAAAGCCAGATGATAATCCCTGCACACATATAGCTGACTTTATGGCTGTCTGTGAAACTTTCAAGTCTGGAAACCTCAACAAGAACGCTTTATGTCTCCGAGCTTTTCCGTTCTCTCTCAGAGGTGCAGCTAAGCAGTGGCTTGGGAGCAAACCACCAGGTCATTACACTAATTGGGAGACATTAGCTCAAGATTTTGTTGAGGAGTACTTCCCTCCATCAAGGACAACTGCTTACAAAGACCGCATCTCCAGGTTCACTCAGAGAGAAGATGCAAGCCTGTACGACACTTGGAATGAATTCCAATCCCTTCTCTTCAACTGTCCTCACCATGGGTATGAACGAAGACAGCTGGCTGAATTCTTTGCTCGTGGTATGCGCGAAGAATCTGCAAAGTGGGTCAACTCCCTAGCTGGCAGAGATTGCACCACCCTTACTCCTCAAGATGCTCTTCTGCATTTTGCTAGCTGTGCTTTAAAATCTAGAAATTGGGGGCGACAAAGAGAAGGAACCAAGAGTCAGTTGAGCGTTGCAGAACAGATCAAGGCAGAAGTTCAGAAACATCTACAGGCAGCTCGTATCCCTCTCGATCCCCCGTCAGCTACCATCTTTTCGGCTGACTGTGGATGGTGTGGAGCCTGTGCTCATAACGGTGGAAGCTGCCTCAACTTCGGTAAAACAGAAGTCTGGTCTGCAGAAGAGGTGAACTTCGTTGGTCAAGGCTTCGCCAACAATCAGAAAGGCTACGCCGGTTACAGAAACTATGTACCGCAGAGCCAGAGCAACCGGTTAGTAGATCCTTATCTGAGACCTCCGGGATTCATTGGAGGACAACAACAGTTTCAAGCAAAGCCGTATTACAATAGAAACATAGACTATGAGAAGAAGTTCGATCAGATCATGAGCAGACTCGACGACCACGTCATTCAGTTAAAAGCTCAAGCCGCACTCAATCAAGGACAGAGGGCTCAAAGCCAAAGGATAGAAGATGCGATAAGCAATATGACAAGACTTTTCACTAGCAATCCCTTCCTTAATCAGACGGCATTTCAAGCAGATCTCGGTACAAAGAGCGAACACGCTCAAGCTATTACTACCAGGAGCGGCAAGCAAACAACCGACCCAAAGGCTCTGGAACCTGACGTGATACCAGATGCCAGTGCTGCCATGGATATGCTAGAGATTGAAGATATCACAGAAGAGGACGAAGAAGCATCGGCTCCCCCTCCCAAGATAGCTCCTGAGCCCGTCTTGGCGCCATATATACCTCGTCGGATCCCATTTCCAAAAGCTGCAATGAGCAAAGCCAAAGATCACGACACTCAGTATAAGAAGTGGTACAATGTTCTTAAGACTGCAGAGATCAAGATACCAGTAATAGAAGCTGTTGAGATCATACCACCTCTTGGGAAGTTCTTTAAGGATCTCATGAAGAAAGTAAAGAACGGAGAGGCATACTCTGTCACGCTCACTAACGAATGCGCTTCTCTCTTCGGTGCGCCGTCTCCCATAAGACAACCGCCACCACCCCCAGCTAAGTGTTCTGATCCCGGTCCTTTTACATTACCGTGCATCATTAATGGCATTAAAATTGATCATAGTCTGGCTGATTCTGGTGCTTCTATTAATGTTATGCCTGTTTATCTGTATGAAAAGCTGAACCTAGGGAAATTAAAACCGCTTACTTTGCATCTCGTGTTAGATGATAGGTCTGTAAAACTACCTAGGGGTGTGATAGAAGACGTAGCTGTTTGTTGTGGCCCTTTTACCATAATTACAGATTTTGTCGTTCTAGACACCCGTGAGTTAGACGGAACGCTTATCCTAGGTTGACCCATCTTAACAACTGCTGGTGCAAATATTAACTGGAAACAAGGCCTGTTGACTTTAAGTGTAGGACAGGAAAGTGTTACTTTTCGCATTAAAGATAGCATGCGATACTCTGTTGCTCAAGATGATAACTGTTATACTGTTGATCCCCTGGAGTTGGCCTCGACCAACTTCGTCACTAATGCCTTATCTAGTGATCTGCTAGAGTTGTGTTTGATTTCAGGAATTGACAGTGCACTCGAAGATCCAGAGCAGCGCCTATGGCAAGATGAGTTAGACGAACAGAAGGCGACATTCACACCCATTAATGCGCCTACACACATCGAGCCAGCATCGAGTCGGATCACTACTTCATATGAGAATCCGCCAGAACTCACCTTAAAGGAGCTGCTTGACCATTTAGAGTATGCATTCCTGGGGAAGGAATGCCAGCTGCCAGTCATCATCAATTCGAATCTATCTCCCGAGCAGAAAGAGCAATTGATCAGGCTACTCAAGAAGCATGTCCGAGCCATTGCCTGGCAGTTGGCCGACATCAGAGGAATCTCTGAAACCTTCTGCAAGCATCGGATAGTGGTGGATGAAGAGTTCAAGCTGGTCAGACAACCGCAACGTCGATTAAACCCTCTAATGCAAGAAGTTGTGAAGAAAGAAGTCCTTAAGCTCTTGGATGTCGGTATCATCTATCCTATTGCCGACAGTCCTTGGGTCAGTCTGACTCAAGTCGTCCCGAAGAAAGGCGGAATCACAGTCATCCCAATTCGAAGGGTGAGCTCATTCCAACTCGCACGGTTACCGGATGGAGAGTCTGTATCAATTATCAGTGACTCAATGATGCTACCAAGAAGGATCACTTCCCACTGCCATTCATTGACCAGATGCTAGAATGGTTGGCTGGTCATGATTACTACTGCTTCCTAGATGGGATGTCCGGTTACTTTCAGATCCCCATCGAGCTCGACGATCAAGAGAAGATGACCTTCACCTGCCCGTTTGGTACGTTCGCTTATCGTCGCATTCCCTTTGGTTTATGTAACGCTCCCGCTACTTTTCAGAGATGCATGCTGGCTATATTTGGAGATCTGGTAGAGAATGTGGTGGAGGTATTCATGGATGACTTCTCCGTCTATGGAGACTCATTTTCCAAGTGCCTGGCCAATCTGGACAAGGTGCTAGCTCATTGTGAGGAAACCAACATGGCTCTTAGTTGGGAGAAGTGTCACTTCATGGTTACCGAAGGCATTGTTCTTGGACATAGGATCTCTAAGCTTGGTATAGAAGTTGATCGTCCAAAGCTTGAAACCATCGCCAGTTTGCCGCCGCCGACCTCGGTCAAGATAGTTCGAAGCTTCCTCGGTCATGCTGGATTCTACCGGAGATTCATCAAAGACTTCTCCAAGATCACTCTTCCAATGACGAAGCTTCTTGAAGAAGATGTTCCTTTCGTTTTTGATAAAGCTTGTCTTGCAGCCTTTGAGACTTTGAAGACTCAGCTCACCACCGCACCGATCCTTACAGCACCGGATTGGAATCTCCCATTCGAGATCATGTGCGATGCTAGCAACTTCGCCGTTGGCGCGGTTCTTGGTCAGAGAAAGGAGAAGAGATTTCATCCTATATATTTTGCTAGCAAGACGTTGAATGATGCTCAAAGGAACTACACTACTACAGAGAAAGAACTCATGGCCATCGTTTTCTCCTTTGACAAGTTCAGACAGTACCTGGTTCTTTCACATACCATCGTCTATACAGATCATGCTGCTCTGCGCCATCTGTTGGCCAAGCAGGACTCGAAGCCATGTCTCATTCGATGGATCCTTCTATTCCAAGAGTTCAATATAGAGATTAAAGACAAGAAGGGAGCTGAGAACCTAGCAGCCGATCACCTCTCACGACTCGAGGAATCACAGACAGGTAAGTCTACTACTACCCCTATCAATGATTCTTTCCCTGATGAGTTGTTGCGTGTCGAAATGTATGAACAGGTTAACGACATAGCTATCGAGCCCTGGGAAATCCCTCACGCTCAAGAGCTGAGTAACGCAACCGATTCAGAAGAACCCTGGTATGCAACCCTAGCTAATTATTTCTCTCATGGCATCGTACCTCCTGAGCTGGACTACAATGCACGCAAGAAGCTCTTCAAAGAGGCCAAGTCATACTTCTGGGATGAGCCTTTCTTATACCGCATTAGTACCGACGGGATGATCCGAAGATGTGTCTCTTACATCGAAGCAGCTGACATCATGCGTAAATGCCATGAAGGACAGTTTGGAGGACACTTCGGCGGGAACCGCACTGCAAGAAAGGTACTTGAAACTGGTTTTTACTGGCCTTCGATCTTTAGTGATTGTCATGCTTTTGCTCGTCATTGTGATGCGTGCCAGTGATCAGGTAACATCTCTAACCGTAATGAGATGCCCCAAATTGTTTCTTTAACTGTTGAAATCTTCGATGTTTGGGGAATTGATTTTATGGGTCCGTTCACACCCTCCAACGGAAACAAGTACCTTCTTGTGGCCGTTGATTATGTTTCCAAGTGGGCTGAGGCTGAAGCTCTACCCACTAACGATTCAAGAGTGGTGGGTCAGTTTCTTACCCGTCTTTTCACGCGTTTTGGTTCACCACGCTTAATCATAAGTGATAGGGGTACCCACTTCCATGGACATTTCGACCGGGTGTGCAAACGCTTTGGCGTCACCCACCGTATGTCCACAGCTTACCATCCTCAAGCTAATGGTCAAGCGGAAGTGACAAACCATGAGCTCAAGCGGATTCTTGATAGGACAGTTGGCCGGTCTCGCAAGGACTGGTCATCTAAGCTCAATGATGCCTTATGGGCTTATCGAACTGCCTATAAGACTCCCATCGGTACCTTGCCATATCAGCTGGTCTATGGCAAGGCATGCCATTTGCCAGTTGAGCTTGAGCACAAGGCATTCTGGGCTAATAAAGACTTGAACATGAGCTATGCAGTAGCAGGTAATATGCGTCACGACCAGATCGCCGAGCTTGAGGAGCACCGTCTCCACGCATACGAGAGCACGAAGCTTTACAAGGAGCGTACCAAGAGAATTCATGACTCCCAATTGAAGACGATCAAGCAATTCTACCCCGGAGATGAAGTCCTCTTATATAACTCTCGATTGAAACTCTTCCCGGGTAAACTGAAGTCCCGTTGGTCCGGCCCTTATAACGTGGTTCGACAGACGTCCTTGGGCAGCGTCTTAATTAAATTGCATGATCAAGAGCCATTCATGGTCACCGGCCACAGGCTAAAGAGGTATCTGCAAGGATTAGCTGTCTCTTTCATCGACGTGCACTACTTTACGACGGAACCATGACATGAATCCATGTATCGTCCAGCTCACAGACGTTAAACAACAGCGCTTTGTGGGAGGCAACCCACGGCTGGAGTCCGTTGTTTTCGTGTCGGGTCATTTTCCTTTTAAAACCCTTTTGAAAGAAAAAACTGTCGTTGCCGATTTTCAAGCAAGTTTTCAGCGAAAACTTCCCCAGATTTTCGCCGAAAACTCCAGTTTTAAAACAAGTTTGATCCTCCTGTTTCTCGCCACTGCAGACTTCTCGTCGAAAACCCGGTCTTCTCGCCGAAAAGTTTTTGATTTTAAAAGCAATTTTGCCGAAATTTTTTTCCAATTTTTTGCCGAAAAATTTGATGAAATCGGCCGGTATTTAAACCCCCCTTCGGCCTTTACTTTTCGCGAAAACCACCCCCTTCTGATTTTCGCCGACCATCCCTCTCTCTTTTGCAATCCCGATTCGCCGCCGCCGCCCTGCCTGCCGCCGATCAAGAGACTGCCGCCGACCACCCCTCCCCTATTCCTTTGGCTATTCTCAACCTCCAACCCTAGAATCAGAGCTCCACAACTCCGGTTCCTCCCGAATAAGTTTTTTCACGCTTTTCGTCAATTTCCCGGATTTCCAATCGTTTTCTCGAGTCATGTCTTTACGGTTAGTTGTTCTGCCCTTGATTTTGAATCTTTTGGCTTTTCGACTTTCATTTTTTGGCACGGTTGACTTTGGTTGACTTTTTGGATTTTCCTCGAGTTGCATGTTGGCTGTTTCGGTGTCGTTTGGCTAGACTTGGGCATTACCACTTGATCTATTTTGCCTCGTGAATTGTTGTATGTGCGATCGTGCTAATGGATTCTTTCGTGCTCTTTGATTATCGATCCGTGTTATTTCTCATGCTTGATTGATTGAATGTCGTTTTCCTCTCTACGTGCTGGCCGTGCCTTTGCTGCTATGTTTCATTCGGTGACCTCTCGGTTATTTACTTGCCCCCACTTGGCAACTCAAGTGTGGGGTAGGATTCTTGTCTTCTGATTTTAGTCTCTCCTAAGTTGTGCTTTACAGTGCTCCGAAGCGATTCAAGACAACCAGTGCAGATAGAGCGCAGCGATCCTCGGCTCGACAGACCCGGGCTCAATCCTCCCGTCCACTCACACCGGCTGCACCGACATCGGCGGTTGTGACCGTCATTCCACAAGCTGTACTGGCCCCGTGATCCCTATTGCTAGTATTCCAGCTACAACTACTGGGGCCTTACATCCTTTCATCGCTGCCCTTGAGCCACACCAGCTAGCGGTGTATCAGAAGATAAAGGACATTCCTCCGGCCAAGACGGCAGTGCTTTCCCTCAACGGTCTCAAGAACCACAATTCGGCTTGGCACTCCACCATCGACCCCGCCCTCACCAAGGCCGGCCTGTGATCCCTGACCACTCTTGGTTCGCCCTACCCTCTGGTCGCCCTTCAGGAGTTTTGGAGCTCTTTCGAGCGCCACGTGCCAATACCCAACAGTCTCCAAAAGTTTGTTTCCTTCCGCCTCGGTGGTGTTCGATATGAGAATACCGTCAATGATTTTGCTCTCTTGCTCGATCCCCTTGCCAATATCCAGGGTGCATCCCTCGGGTTCCCGGACACCTACTCCATCACGAGTGATCCTTACCCAGAAGTGTGGAAATGGGCCTCCTGCGAGCCTGAGATCACACCTATCGTCAACCCCACGGTAGGTGACATCGCTCACCCTATTCTGAAATTCTTGCATTATGTTTGGGTGAAGTCTTTATGTTATTGCAGCAAGACGAGCCGTCACCATGTTTCTTTGGAGGAACTAGTGCTATTCCGTGCTTTAGAGGAGGACGCAAACCTCCATCCCGGTTGGTGGCTTGCACGATTCTTCCACAAACGCACTACCACCAAGAAACTTCCTTTTGAGCTTTCGGGCAGACCTTTCATTTCATGTCTGATCGACAACCTCCAGCTCGGTGACAAATGGGGCCCCGATATTCCTCGTGTCCCGATTGAGCACATAGGTGCCGAACTCGTAGTAGCACGGGGCATCGACCTTTCGTTGGACTTTGAGAATTGCAGATCGCTCCCTCACCGCCTCCCACAGCCGGTTGCACGCCCACAGATGGCCGCTGAGATTACTGAGCGGCTAGCGCGTATTGAGCAGTGGTAGCTCGACTACTCGGCTGGTTCGCTTCAATGGCAGAAGGACCGAGTAGCACATGAGGAGACCCAGAACGAGCGATGGACCATTCTACAGCAGTTCATGGCCGACCAGACAGCCAGGCACAAGGATGAGCTCGCATGGCGACTGCAGATGGAGCAGTGGCTTGGCATTTCAACCCCACCCCCACCTGCGGAACAATGATCAGGTTGTTTCTATCCTTTCCATTTATTTTCTTTCTTCTTTTCGGGTTTCGATCCAATTTTTTCTGTGTGGATCCGGGGCACTTGTCCCGATATCCTTTTGATCTTTTCGTTGTTTGTGTTTTGTAGGATCTTGAGTAGCTACTCCGCTCCGCACCGGGCCCTCCGCGTTCATCCACTACACCACCTATCACCTTCCAGGTTCTTCGTATCTCTCAACCTTTTTTTTGTCCTGTGAGGACACAGAACAGTTTAAGTGTGGGGTAGGATGTTAGGATTATGCATGATCTTGCTGGATTTTTTGTGACTTTGTGGCGCAATTTTGAATCCCTCTAGCATGGAATTGCTCAATTCTTGACTTGTGATGTTAAATTGACTTCAATTTTGAACAATGACGTCTAGACTGTTCCACTTAGAACCTATAACCAATGTGTCGGAACTGATATTAAATGAGTCTAGGTCAGAACAGATCATAAATCACTCTTGTAGTTGAAACTTGAATCAGTTAACTTGTTAATAACAAAGCTTGATAACACCGTTCTAAGATGATAAATGCTAGTTTCTCCCATGTTTTTCACTCCATATTTGATCACCTGTGATTGTGGCTTGAGATTAGGTGGAAATCCAATTCGAAGTCTTGTGTAAAAAGTTATAACTAGCTAGGATCAAATGGCTAAATTGTTAAATCAAGTAATCAAGTTGTGCAAATCAATGTTAAGTTCTTTTAAGTGCTGAAAATAAAGCTAGGCAAGCCCGACACCTAAGTGAAGTTTTCGGGTTGAGCACTAGCATAGGCACAAATACTGTGAGCTAGGCAGGTCCAACACCTAAGTGAAGTGTTTGGTATCGAGCACTAGTATGCAGTAAATTAATCGAAGGAAAGAGTTGTGCTTGAAAAAAAAATGTTGTTTAAAGCGATCCTAGCTAGAACATGTAACGTACAGATCTAGAAACGGATGAAGTCGAGTCGATAGCCACGTCATTTTTCCTACCTCCACATCCACATCATGGCTAGAGCTTTAAGTCTTTTTGATTAGAATTAGTATTATCGAAGTTGGTTAAATATGATTAATTGAATTGCCAAGAAACGAGTCTTGTTCAAACTACTACTTGAAGTGTGCAGACATTAGTAAGGTCGAAAGCTTGTTTGGTTGATATTCTGGCATGTGTAGGTCACTCTTTCTACGTGGAACATTCTAAACCAAATTGTTAGGATTGAATCTCAGTTTAATCTCGTGTCATTTGTGAATTTGAGTGTGTTCTATTTCAGTTTGCTTGAGGACAAGCAAAAGCTTAAGTGTGGGGTATTTTGATGACACTTGATTTATCGTGATTGTCAACCTCATTTAAGCGACATTTCCTTGCTTAAGACACGGTTTTTAGAGTAGAATAGCGAATATTCACTCAACTGTTTGATGAGCTGCAGAACAGTGATCAAATACTACCAAGCTAACAAAAGCTAGGGTAGATCGTATTCCAAGGGTCTTCTAAGATTGACTACTTCAAAACTGGCAAAATACTCGAATGCTGACAAGTTGTGCGTGGTGTGAGTTCCACGACTTCTAATTCTAAGAAATGCAGGAAAATTAAAAATTAAACTAAAGCAGATTGGAAATTAGGGTTTGAGAACAAGGATGACAGACGAACTTAGACTTTCAATCCCCCTTCGTTTCCCAGAGCATTGGCAATCAACAGATCGCGGATTTTGATTCTCATTCAATCAATTACTAAGACACCACCATAACTCCTTACCCTTAGGTTTAAGACCGGCGAACGTTCGCTCTATCCGTTCTAACTACCAAGATTAACTAGCCGCCCGGGTACGGTCGCCTCTCGCAATGACTTAATTAACTGGTGTAATTACTAATGATTATTGAGTTACTCTTGCAGTGGATTAACCCTAACCGGTTCCTACGAAAGGCACACTCCAATTATAAGGTTAATTGTTCAATTCGATGTTCTAAAGTAAGGCGAGCGTTCGCTTCTATCCTTAGCTTAACCAGAATCTAATCTAGGTGATCAATCCAGACAAGAAACATGAACAATGAAGAACAAATCAAACATGAATGAGAAACTGATTGAATTTCAAATCTAATCACCGCCGATCCGTGACCGCTTTAAAGCCCTGGGTCACTTAGGGTTCATCTAGTCTAAGCTCTAACAAGTTTAGCTACTCATGTTCATCACAAAAGAATCAAAGACAAACAAAGAGTTCATCATCCAGAGGAAGAACAGAAAAGAATCTGAAAAACCTAATTTAGACGACTCCGGCAGACTTCGATCTTCGGTAAACTACACTCCTAGCTCCGGTTCTCCGAGATGAAAGGGATGGCGTCACGATCTCTTTTCGGCTCTTCGAACTCTAACTCTTCGCTCCAGAACTTCAGAGAATTCTTGGAAAACGTAATTATGAAAGATATGTTGTTTTCCCTTCTCTTGGGCCGCCGGGTTAAGTATTTATACTTAACCTAGCCCAGCCGGATTTCTTCTAGGATTTTCGCTGAAAATAATGAATTATTTTCGCCGAAAATTTGCTTGTAAATGGAAGTCCCGCCGGCTGATTCTCCTGAACTTTCTTCTCGGTTTGAAAACTTCCTTCTTTCGCCGAAAATTCCTTCAGTTGCCAACAGCTGATTTGTGATGATATTTTCGCCGAAAATTCAAGGGTATTTTCGGCGAAAATTCCTTTGTAACCCGGGCAGGGATTTGTTTGAACTTGGTTGGCTCCTTTGATCGATTCCGGTTCAGTTCCTCGATGTTCCAATGCTTTAGACACGTCCTTGGTTACTTATTCGACGGCAAAAACCTGTGCTAACATAAAAACACTAGAAAACCATCAAATAGACCCGGAACGGGCCAAGGTAACACAAATGGCACGAGATAGGGCAATCGATTGAATATTCGTTATTCTACCCTAAAAACCATGTCTTAAGCAAAGAAATGTTGCTTAAATGAGGCTGATAATCACGTCAAATTTCGAGTATCGTCAAATACCCCACACTTAAGCTTTTGCTTGTCCTCAAGCAAATTGAATAGAAACGCTCATGTTCACAAATGATAAGATCGATT
Source organism: Linum lewisii (assembly GCA_034768395.1). NCBI lineage: Eukaryota > Viridiplantae > Streptophyta > Magnoliopsida > Malpighiales > Linaceae > Linum > Linum lewisii. Next base: position 50,117,347 of record CM068297.1, read on the forward strand.
AAATTGGAGCTCAATCAAACACGAATGAATTATTAGACAGCTAATTCCTAGAATAAGAAACCTAACATGCATACAGATCAGTCAAACTACCTGGTCTCACTAATAAACTGCACACGACAAGTAATTAACAACCAATTATGCACGAATTTGACCTGACCGACCAGACTCCTCACACAGGATATATATAGTACAATGGGGACTCTCACTCTCTGTGTTTAAGGACGTGTTTCTGCTCTCGATCATTTTCTGTTACCGAATTCTGTCATAGGTTTGCATTTCAACCACATCTCCACCACTGTGAGAACACGAGTATCTAGTCAAGAAGGACTTCCCTGCTAGGACCGTAATGAATTCTACTACTCGGGTTTATAATGAGATCGATGATGGGAATGTATGATGATGGCTTTGTGCGGTGTAGCTTTCGACTAACTTCCCTCGAATCTAATCTATGGCTTCCTACCGTCTAACCAGACACGGGTGGAATAATGAACGCTCGTCCTATGATACCCTCAAGCAACCTAGCACTTATTCTTTTTCTTTACAAGATTTTTTTCTTTTCTTTTGAACTTTTCTTTTGACTTCATTCTTCCATTTGTAGGGAGAAGAACGTTTTATTGAACTAGAAACTTTGAAACTTTTCTGATTTTTCTTTTCTTCGTTTTTTTTTCAAAATTTGCTTCTTTTTCTTCTTTTTCTATTTTTTTTTCTTTTGTGCCGATTTTCTTTTAGTTGCTAGAGGGATTTACACGTCTGGCTAAGACCACCTGTTTACTGGCTATAGGAAGGTTACCACAAACCGACTTCCGGTAGGTCAATCTAGAACTACAACCACATGGGATCAACGGGGAATGAAAGAAATGGGAAATGGCTTAATGTATTATCAAACTGAAAGAACAGGCCAAGCTCAAGGGTCTAAACCTAGTGGATTTATCGTTTGGTAGGCTATCTGGCTTAGTAGCTGAATCTAGGTGCCCCTATCCTTCTAGAACTCGTGTCATCGTGTGGTCTCGAGTAGGTCTCATGCAAATTCTAACTCATTCAGGCAAACATAAAACCACTCAGAAAGAATTAAAATTGCAAGTTACGTGCAATGGATCAAAAGCTCACAGTTGGTTTGCTAGTCAGATTCGGTCATTTTCATGCAATCAAGGCTACAAACTACAAGTGTGATTTAAAAATTCTGTTCTGACCAGGCAATTTAGCATCAAAGTAAACAAGTTGGTTCTCAAGTTCTAGGTTAAGCAGTCTAAGCATCATTATGAAGGTTTGAACAACAACTTAACATCAAAAATCAAGAACTGAGCATTCTAATGCTAGAGAACTGGAATGGAATCACGAGGCACACAAAAACACAATTCAAGGGCAATCAAGTTCATGCAAGGTTCTCTAGCATCCTACCCCACACTTAAATCGGACTGTGTCCTCACATGACTAATTCTAGAGTTCAGAGTGAAGTAGAAGAACCTGGACCGAGATGATTGGCGTAGGGGATGAGCACGGGTCCTCGGAGCGGAGGGAATCTACCCAAGCGAAGCAAAGGGAATCTCCCAACTGCCTACAAAACAAAAACAAATAAAACATAAAAAGGAAACCGGGACAAGTGCCCCGGATCCACACAGAAAAAAGTTGGATCGAAATCCGAAAAGAATAAATAAAAGAAAGGACAAGGAAAAGGACACCACCTGATCATGGCTGGTCAGGGGAGCCGGGAGGTGGAAAGTGGAGGTGCTCCCGAGCTGACGTTGCCACCCAGCTGTGCCTCATATCGCCTCTCGGCGCGGCGCATGTGCTGCTGCATAATAGTCCATCTCGCCTCTTGAGTGGCGTTGTCAGTGATGCGCCACTCCTGCAGTCGCTCGTACAGCTCACCCACATCCGCAGAGTGCGGTCGGTGCTGAGGGTGAGGCGCTTGGTATGGATCGGGAATTTGTGGCGGCGACTAGTGAGCATACCCTGCCTGATGATGTGGCGAGGGTATATAGTCTTGGAACTCTGGCTGCGGCTGGGGCTGCTGCTGCTCAATGTCATCCTCTTCCTCCGACTCGACCACAGGCTGGAGTGGAGGATCTGCTGCTACATGGGGACTGAGGTCCAGCTCTAAGTCATATTCGACTGCCAAATCTCCTCCAACGGTCCTAACGTGGCGTCGTGGAATGTTCGGGCCATATTCATGGCTGATGCCGAAGGAGATGATGAGCTGACCTATGAAGTTACCCCCCAGGAGTCTGCGAGGTGGCGTCCGCCTCCTGGTCTTCTCGCGAAAGATGCGTGCCAGCACCCATCCGGGGTGGAGAGGATAGCTCTCTCGGATGGCTCGGAGAAGCATAAGCTCCTCCTTGAGGATATGGTGGTGATCCTTATCCGGAACATATAAAAGGGATCTACGCCAAACCATATGAATAAATTTAAAGAGAGGGTGAGAGAGGGACTTAACTGAGTCATGGCCCATGAGGTGATCAACAGGCACTCCAGTCATGTGGCTCCAGAGCGCGTGGTACTCCTCGTCGTCATCATCGTCGCCCCAGCCTAGGTGATGATCGTGATAATGCTCGTAGGGGATGCCAAGATGAGCAGCAAACTCATCGTAGGTGAGCTGCCTGTACACCCCACCAAGATAGAAGGTCACAACCTTCTGGCGCTGACTTCCTCTTGTGCTCCTCCAGATCAAAGTCGCCCAGAACTCCTGGAGGGCGATGTCTGGGAAATCGGCAGCTATGGTGGTCAGCTCGAGGAGGCCGACCGGTGCTAGGGCGTCATGCACGTTCCGATAGTAGTCCTCGTCGTGCTCGTTCAGGGACTCCATGGAAAGAGGGCGCACGTCAGCTCCCCGAATGTGCTCGATCTTCTGGAAGCACTCGAAGTAAAAGTCAGGAAGACGAGCTAGGGTGCGATGGTATCCAGCCCGGCGGGGTAATGCGGGTGGAGGACCCAGAACGGCGGGTGTGACGGGGCGGCAGCTCCGGAGCTCGAGGCGCCATCAAGTCGCGCCTTAGTCCTGCGCTCATAAGTGGTGTTCCTAAAACCAGAATCAAACCAGATTAGTCAAACTTAAACCCTACCCCACACTTAGTAGAAAAACTCAATTTCACGAAGAAATGAGGGAAACCGAGTGGGGGTAAGCAAAGCAGAGTAACCGGTAATCATAGACAGTAAAATTCATGCTTAGGAACAGCCAGAATCGGATAAGCACAATCAGAGTTCAAAGAGTCAAACCGACATTCAGAAAGTCAACATTATAGCATAGAGAACCCTAATCATGGCAAGACCATCACAACTTGGAGAATGATGGTAAAATATGATCTCAAATGGCAAGCACGATAATCTGAACGAGAATAAACACATACGACAGCCAAACGATCAAATACAGTTAAATGTCAAACCGACATTTCTTACAAGTCAACCTAACAAAGAATCAATCGTATGCAAAGCAACACATGATCAAATGATATGGAAATTAAGCACGGTACTCCCTAAGCATGCTAGAACAGTTCAATAAGTTCAGCTAACCTAGTTCACACGAAATCAGTCGGCACGCAAATCGAGGTAAACCAAAAAGTCAACCAAAAGTCAACCCCGACGAAATTCAGCAATCCATATGTCAAAAGATTCGTATTGAAAAGTTCTACAACTTACCTCGAAGCCATGGATGCTAAAAACGAACAGTTTGGGAAGAATCGGTGAAAAACTCTGATTACAAGGGTTTCGGTGAACTGGAGCTGTAGAGCTCCGATCCGGCTGTTCTAGGGCTCAAAATGATCGGAAATGAGAGGGGAGTTGAGCGGCGGCAGTCGGCGATGGCGGCGGCGGTGGGAAACGGCGGCGGCGGCGGTTTAAAGAAGGGTGGCGGTCGGGTTTCGAAAACAGAGGGGAGGGGCGTTTTTGTTTTGTGGTTCGAAAATCAGAAGTGAGGAGAGAGAGAGGCTGAAATCCGATTTTAAGTGAAAAATTGTCTGATTTCCAAAGGTATTTTCGGCGAAAATAGCAAGGAGTTTTCGCCGAAAATAGACGTTCAAATGCACTGCCGATTTTCAAATAAATTTTCGGCGAAAATACAATGGGTTTTTCGGACCGAAAACATGAAACAGTGAAATTTGTTGGAAAATTCAAGAGGCATTTCGCCGAAAATAGGGGTGTTTTCGCCGAAAATTTTGAACTGCTCGGGTGAAAATATTTTCGCAAATCCGGCAAACTTCAGAAAATCACAGTTAAATCCACAAAAATCGGAACGACCTCAATCAACTTGCAAACGACACTACACACGCAGACTTGACACGAAAAATAAGAAATCAAACAAACTAACACTTTTGGCTCCCCCGAACCGACTCTAAAATACTAAGTTTGACAAAAATTAAAAACAGACTCCAGCCGTGGGTTGCCTCCCACGAAGCGCTCATTTATTAACGTCCTTGAGCTAGACGATACCTGGACGGTATTAGGAGACATCCCAACTCAGATTCTCCTTCACGCTTGCGTCGGAGTTCATAAAGTACATTTCAGGGCTTCTCCGGTAAGCGTGAATCTCTTCTCGTTCGCATGTAAGAGCTTGGTACGTCCATCGGGAAGATGATCAATGAATTTTAATGGTCCGAACGGTTCCCTGGAGGGGTCATTCTTCTTAAGTGTTATGATGGAAGGAATGAGGACAGTCGGCTTCTTCTTTTCTTTTATCTCCGGCTTGGTATCACCAGGATCGGTGATCGTCAGTATTTCTTTAGGAGATGCTTTAGGCTTCTCCCTCCATACGAGATGCTTTAGGCTTCTCCCTCCATACTTGTTCCGGCGCCAGTTTCTCAGAACGAATTGGTGGTGCAGCTGGCTCGATGGAAGACGGCGGAATTTTTGGCCTCCATACCATTTGGGTCTTCGTCTTCTTGTTCTTCCCTCGAGGTCTGCTCGGTTTTGTGCTCGGTGGCTTAGAAGAGGCTTGCAGTTCCTTCTTCTTCTTCTTGAGCGGCTTCTGAACTGAAGTTTCTGGCTTCTTCTTAATAACTTGTTCAATATCTGCAGCAACAACTGATCTAGAGACACTGGAAGAGCATTAGTAACGGAGTCGACCGGAGTCAACTCCACAGTTTCAACAGCTAGGCAGTGAGATTTTTCATTCTTAGGGTCATACTTCATGCCATCTTTAAGATGGAACGTTTTCGTTTCTTTACCGAACCTTAGAGTTAAAGAACCATTTGGAACGTTAATATTCATTCCAGTAGTAGCCATGAAAGGTCGACCTATGAGAATGGTAGAATCATCCGTACTAGTATCCATAATCACATAGTTAGCTAAGAACGTGAACGGACCACATTTAGTGACAACGTCTTTAATCTCTCCCTTAGGGGTTTTAAGTGATCTATCAGCAAAGACAAGTTGCATACTAGGCGGTTCAAGTTCTCTTAGGTTCAATTTTTCAAACAGGCTCATAGGCATGACATTAACAGACGCTCCTAGATCAACTAAACAACGTTCAATTTCAACATCATTAATGACCAAAGGTAAAGTAAAAGAACCAGGATCAGATAACTTAGCTGGATATGGAGAGGCAGGTTTCTTAATACGAATGTCAGGATATCCTTCCTTGTTCCCCTTCATGCCAGTCTCGATCCTTGCATTTGGCAGCAATGCTCTTGGGAAAGGAGGCTTTACGACGTACGGTGCAAGAGGAGGATCATCCTCCTTAGGCGCCGGTTCATGTTCTTCTTCTTCCTCCGAAGTTTCAGCGATCCTGCGTAAGACAAACAAGCATCAGCAATTAAGTTTGGGAGTTTTCGAGCGGTTACCATCTTGGCTTGCTCCTTTCTCGGATTCGTCTCTGTCTGGCTTGGACGTTGGCCAAATGGTCGACCAGATGCTAGCATGCTCGAGATGTTGTTCACGGCTTGCTAAATTCTTTGTCCAGATGCCATCTGTTCTTGATTGAGAAGAGCTTGAGCCTTGAACTGACTGTCATGATCATCGAGTCTGGTGATGATCTGGCTGAGCTTCTTATCTAGGTCACTGACATTGTTCTCTCTTTGATGCTGCTGCCCTGGTTAGGTATTATTAAGATATTGATTCTGGCGATTGCCAGGAGCAGTTCCATAATTACCCGGATTGCGATGCGGCGGCTGGTAGACACCTGTCGGCGGATGGTTAGGCTTCTGATCCTGAGCTGGACCAGCCGGGCGGTTATTCTGATTCTGGTTATGGTTGGCGCCAGCATTGTAGGGAGGTCTGTCTTGATAGTTCCCTTGCTGTCTGAAGTTACGGTAGCCAGCATAACCATTCTGATTATTAACGAAGCCTTGTTGAATGAAATTTACCTCTTCGGCAGACCAGACTTCTGCCTTACCAAAATTTGACAACGGCCTCCGTTATTTGCACAAGCTCCACACCACTCACAATCGGCAACGTAGACAGAAGCTGCCGGCGGCTTGATCGGTGTGGTAGACTTCTTCAAATGCTTATCTACTTCTGCTTTGATTGTAGCTTCGAGATCTAGCTTGCTCCTTGATCCTTCAGATTGTCGTTCCCAGTTCCTTGACTTGGAAGCACAGTTTGCGAAGTGAAGAAGAGCAGCTTCAGGTGTTAGTGTAGTGCAATCCCCTTCAGCTAGAGAATTGACCCACTTGGCAGATTCTTCTTGAAGTCCTCGAGCAAAAATTTCAGCTAACTGCCTCTGCTCGAATCCATGATGAGGGCAGGTGTAGAGAAGTTATTGGAATCGATTCCAAGTATCATACAAGCTTTCTCCTTCTTTCTGGGAGAATCTGGCGATGCTGTCCTTGATGCCAGTTATTCTGGTCGGAGGGAAGTATTCTTCAACGAAGTCCTGAGCCAGAGTATCCCAATAAGTGTAATATCCAGGTGGTTTTCCAGTAAGCCACCTCTTAGCAGGGCCTTTCAGAGAGAACGGGAAAGCTCTCAGACAAAGAGTGTTTTTGTCGAGGTTTCCGCTCTTGAAAGTGCTGCAGAGATCAAGGAAGTCTGCAAGATGAGTGCACGAATTATCTAGGGGCCTGCCTTCAAACTGTAAATCCCTAGAGATCATAGTCAAGAATGGAATCTTGATCTCATAGTCAGGATTTCCTTCAATGCGCGGAACGGCAATGGCAGATCGAACGCTAGTCGCGCTTGGCTTGTTGTAGTCTGCTAGACTCTTCTGTGCAGGTGGTGGCGGTGGCGGTGGATCGCCATTCGGTGGTGGTGGTGGTAATCTATCGTCCATGGCATGAGATGGAGGAGGTGAGAGTGACTCGGTGTATGAAGCGGATGAAGATGACGGTACAGGGAAGATGGAGATGAGGAACTCTCCTTCGTTTCCTCGACTTGATCGAAGTGATGAATGGATTAGATCTCCTTTCTTCAGAATCTGTGATGGGAGAGGTGGAGCAGAACTGCCTGGTCTCTCTGCACTCTTAGCCTATTCGGTTTGAGAGCGAGTCCAAGGACGGTTTAGGCATACACCTGTAAACCTACAGATAACAAAGACAAACAAACCAGTGTAAAATCGAAGTGGATGGAAAGGTGAAAGATGGAAAGTAGAAGAATAAATTGCCAGTTTTCTTTCGAACAATCAAAAGATGTCCCCGGCAACGGCGCCAATTTGATGAGCTGCAGAACAATGATCAAATACTACCAAGCTAACAAAAGCTAGGGTAGATCGTATTCCAAGGGTCTTCTAAGATTGACTACTTCAAAACTGGCAAAATACTCGAATGCAGACAAGTTGTGCGTGGTGTGAGTTTCCACGACTTCTAATTCTAAGAAATGCAGAAAAATTAAACATTAAACTAAAGCAGATTGGAAATTAGGGTTTGAGAACAAGGATGACAGACGAACTTAGACTTTCAATCCCCCTTCGTTTCCCAGAGCATTGGTAATCAACAGATCAGCGGATTTTGATTCTCATTCAATCAATTACTAAGACACCACCATAACTCCTTACCCTTAGGTTTAAGACCGGCGAACGTTCGCTCTATCCGTTCTAACTACCAAGATTAACTAGCCGCCCGGGTACGGTCGCCTCTCGCAACGACTTAATTAACTGGTGTAATTACTAATGATTATTGAGTTACTCTTGCAGTGGATTAACCCTAACCGGTTCCTACGAAAGGCACACTCCAATTATAAGGTTAATTGTTCAATTCGATGTTCTAAAGTAAGGCGAGCGTTCGCTTCTATCCTTAGCTTAACCAGAATCTAATCTAGGTGATCAATCCAGACAAGAAACATGAACAATGAAGAACAAATCAAACATGAATGAGAAACTGATTGAATTTCAAATCTAATCACCGCCGATCTGTGACCGCTTTAAAGCCCTGGGTCACTTAGGGTTCATCTAGTCTAAGCTCTAACGAGTTTAGCTACTCATGTTCATCACAAAAGAATCAAAGACAAATAAAGAGTTCATCATCCAGAGGAAGAACAGAAAAGAATCTGAAAAACCTAATTTAGACGACTCCGGCAGACTTCGATCTTCGGTAAACTACACTCCTAGCTCCGGTTCTCCGAGATGAAAGGGATGGCGTCACGATCTCTTTTCGCTCTTCGAACTCTAACTCTTCGCTCCAGAACTTCAGAGAATTCTTGGAAAACGTAATTATGAAAGATATGTAGTTTTCCCTTCTCTTGGGCCGCCGGGTTAAGTATTTATACTTAACCTAGCCCAGCCGGATTTCTTCTAGGATTTTCGCCGAAAATAATGAATTATTTTGCCGAAAATTTGCTTGTAAATGGAAGTCCCGCCGGCTGATTCTCCTGAACTTTCTTCTCGGTTCGAAAAGTTCCTTCTTTCGCCGAAAATTCCTTCAGTTGCCAACAGCTGATTTGTGATGATATTTTCGCTGAAAATTCAAGGGTATTTTCGGCGAAAATTCCTTTGTAAACCGGGCAGGGATTTGTTCGAACTTGGTTGGCTCCTTTGATCGATTCCGGTTCAGTTCCTCGATGTTCCAATGCCTTAGACACGTCCTTGGTTACTTATTCGACGGCAAAAACCTGTGCTAACATAAAAACACTAGAAAACCATCAAATAGACCCGAAACGGGCCAAGGTAACACAAATGGCACGAGATAGGGCAATCGATTGGATATTCGTTATTCTACCCTAAAAACCATGTCTTAAGCAAAGAAATGTTGCTTAAATGAGGCTGATAATCACGTCAAATCGAGTGTCATCACTGTTCTTTCCCGTGCCTTTTGTGTTACCTTGGCCCGTTTCGGGTCTATTTGATGGTTTTCTAGTGTTTTTCATGTTAGCACAGTTTTTTTTTGCCATCAAATAAGGTAGCCAAGGACGTGTCTAAGGCACTGGAACCCCGAAGAATCGCACCCGAATCAACCAGAGAAGTCATTCAAGTCAAGAGAAATCCTGCTCCACTTTACACACATGTTTTCGGCGAAAATCTCCTTGAGTTTTCGCCGAAAACTCAAGAACAAAATGGCAGTCCCTCACAAGAAGAAGTTTTCGGCAAAAAAACCCTAAAGTTTTCGCCGAGAAATCCCAGCCTTTCGGAATAGCAGAAACAGACGGAGCAAGTCAACATTTCAACATAAGTTTTCGCCGAAAACTTCCCCATATTTTCGGCGAAAACTCAAGGCAAAATCAGCAGAACCGCGACTAGGTTTAAATACAAAAACCGGCGGCTGAATCAATATATCAACACACACTAAAAATTAGAAGACGGAGAGAGAAAGGAGAAAAGAAAGTTCGAGGAGCCAGGAACGGATCGTGACGCCATCCATCCATCTCGGAGAACCGGCGCTAGGAGTTGAAGATCCAACAGATTGAAGCTACAAGGATTCGTCGAAATTAGGTTTTACAGTTCTTCTCTGTCTTTCCTACCTGAGATGTATTCTTTGTTTTTCTTCGATTCTTCTGGATTGAATATGAGTAGCTAAACTCGTAGAGCTTTGATTAGATGAACCCTAAGTGACCCAAGGCTTTAAAGTGGTCACGGATCGGCGGTGATTAGATTCGAAATTCATTCAGTTTCTCCTTCATGTTTGATTTGTTCTTTGTTCTCTTTGTTTCTTGTCTGGTTTGGCCACCTAGATTAGATTCTTGTTAAGCTAAGGATAGAAGCGAACGCTCGCCTTACTTTAAAATCACCAAATCGAACAATTAACCTAATCATTGGAGTGTGCCTTTCGTAGGAACCAATTAGGGTTAATCCACTACAAGAGTAACTCATAGATCGTTTGTAATTGCACCAGTTAAGTTAAGTCATTGCGAGAGGCGACCGTTACCCGGGCGGCTAATTAGTCGTGGTAGCTAGATCGGATAGAGCGAACGTTCGCCAGTCTTAAACCTAAGGGTCAGGAGTTATGGTGGTGTCTGAGAACTGAATGAACTAGAATAAAAAATCACTGGTCTGTTGACTGCCAATGCTCTGGTGATCTAAGGGGGATTCGAGGTCTAAGCTCACCTGTCGTCTTTCAAAGTCAATCAATTAATCTCTTTTATTTCTGCATTTATTCTTTGTTTCATTTCACCTCGATTTTTAGTATAGAAGCCGTGGAACTCACACCACGCACTAAGTGTTTAACCTTGAATCTAATTGCCAACATATTTGAGTAAGCAAGTAGAAGAGGCCCGTGGAATACGATCTACCCTATCTTCTAGCTTGGTAGTTATTTGATACCCTGTTCTGTAGTTCATCAGAGCTCGAGTTTGAATGATTGAGACATTGGAAACAATGATCTTGAGGCCCCATCGAAGTCAGGGATATTCATAATTGAGTCGGGTTGAAGTAACAAGCGAGTACGTTGAAAACTCGTTGAGGGTGGCAGACTATAACACACGGTCGTGTGTTATAGACACACAGCCGTGTGTCTTCATAACACACGCCGTGTGTTATAGACACACGGCCGTGTGTCTTGGTATGACTATAAATAACGGGTTTTTGATGGATTTCCATGATTTTCCCCTCTCTCTTTCGTCCCGAAAAACCCTTTGACGAACCAAAACCCTCCCAAACTTCAAACCTTGATTTCGAGAGCTACAAAGGTTTGATTGACGATCCGTTTTCTCTTGTGTGTTCCTAGCGACAAGAGTAAGAGATCGCATATCTCGGTTCTGGGTGATTCGGAGTTGGGCACTGTCAGTGGCAGAAGGAAGAAGCTACATTTTTGGAGCTATAGAGCTTGGCTGTTTGGGTTTCTATAAGTTGTTTAGAGCCTCGTCTTCTTGTCAGGTGAGGGTTTAGCGTACGATATGTAGTGATGGTTGATGTGAGGAGTTGAAATTCTGACCTAAATGAATGTAAGGATTACATGAAATTGGAAGAGAGTAAAAGATGATAATTGTTTGTGACTGATTGCTATTTGTTTTATGATGGTTGCCGGTTGATGAATGATTGCTAATTGATGAGTTGCTTGCTGATTGATTGCTGAATGCTATGTGTTGGGATTGGGGTAACTGATTAATGATGATGATAAACGGATCGGAACTAGTAATGGATAGGAGGGATGGGCTGTGATCCTAGTTAATTCGTACATATATATCTTCCCTGTTGTAGTCAGTTGTGGTTGCAGGAGGGTGGTCTTGCCAATGTGGGGTTGCCCTATTAATGACGAACAGGAGAGTAACCCTAGACTTGCAACATGGCTATCCCTGTACTTGCTGGAGGGGGTAGCCGACAAGCTAGCAGTTACCCTTGATGTGATTATTAATTCTGTCAGTTGTGGTTGTAGGGGGATGGTCCTGGCAATGTGGAATCATCCTATGAAGGATGAACAGGAGGGTAGCCCTAAGACTCATGACATGGCTATCCCTGTCCTTTCAGGTGGGGGTGGATGGTCAGCTAGCCGTTTACCTTTGTTATGATTTTGATGTGTAAATTGTGGGTGTAATTGATTGAAGTGGAAAATGCGTGGTTACATGAATTGGATGAAGTGATGTTGTGTGATTGAGTTTAGTGAAATTGATGTTTGTGATTGATTTGAGTGAAATTGATGCTATGTGTGATGGCGGTTGATAAGATGATTTGTGGTGTAGAACTTATGAAATAGAACTGGTACATGGAATTGGATAATATAATTGCTACATGGAATTGGATAATGGCATTGGTACATGGAATTGGGTAATGTAATTGGTACGTGGAATTGGGTAATGGAATTGGTACGTGGAATCGGGTAGTGGAATTAGGACTTGGAATTGGTTGAATGGAATTGCATTGCTGATGCGTGTGTAATTAATTTGGTCGTGATCTATGGAATGTGGATTGGAAATGGATTAATGATGGAGTTAATGATGGAATTGTTGATGGACTTGATGATTGGAATTGTATGGTTTTGAGGAGGAAATTGTGAGATGGGATGATAGATGAATTGATGGTCGGATTAGTTGATTGATGTGTTTGTGATTAAATGAAATGTTAGAAACTGGTTGGAGCCTGCACTGTACCCAAATTGTCACCTCTCTTGGAAGAGTGGTGTGATCTATTGTTGTATTGATGTTGTGTCGATGTAAGTTTGGGCTCTAGATCCTTCTGGAAGAAAGGATGCGTCTTGGACCCTCCTGGAAGAGTGGGTGCATCTGCCCGGTAGGGGTGGTGTATGGATAAACCCCAATGGCGCCTAATGAACTCACCTAGAAAAATTAATGAGATGTGTGTGTGTGTGTGTGTGACTTGTGTATTTGATATGAATGTGAGATGCCTTGTGATGTGCTGTGGACTGGGTTGGATTGATCTGTGAACTGAATTGAGTCATTGTGCTGAGTGGTTGGAGTGATGTTGAATGGTTTACGATTATGACGATGATATGAATCGTGAATTGTTAGTATGGAGAACTACGCTTAGGTGATAACCTAGACTGCTTAAGGATGCCTAATAACTCAGTTATTGAAATAAGAAAGGTATTGTATGTGAATGTGTATGTGAATGTGTGAGTGTGTACATGGATGTTGATTGTGAGATTGAGTTGTGATAGGATGTCGAATTATAAGTATGTGATGTAATGCTGAATTGTATGTATGTGGGGTAATGTTGGATTGTATGTATTTGATGTGATGTTGAACCGTATATATGTGATGAATGTTGATCTTTGTATATTGATGTTATTGTGGGTTGAGAATGTTGAAATAAGAATTTCACCTGTGTGATCACCTATACTGTTTTAGGGAGCTAAAATCTGGTATGGCTGTGTCTGGTTCCATTGTCAGTGTGTGTGCGGAGTTTGGAATCGTTCTTTCAGGTTAGGTTCGGTGCATAGTTAAACCCAATGGGTTCACTCAATTTCATTCGAAAATTGATCCCCCCCTCTTCCCCTTTCAGGTTCGCGTGGTAGAGTTGAGGTTCAGGGTTGTGGTCAAGTTCAGAGCAGTGGCTAGTTGGAGCTATGAGGTGAAGTTTGGTGATCTACATTGGAGTTGACGTTTATTTTTGTTTTATATTTCAGTTTCTGTTGGGGGATTTTGTAATAGCTCTGAGTATTGGATTTCAGATTTGTTTTATCAGTTTGTACTTGATGATAGGCATTCACTAGCACATGAGCCATAAGCACATTATCCTCTATTTGCCTTCCCTTAACAAAAGCAGATTAATTTGCACTAATGATCTCAGGCAAACAACACACCATCCTATTTGGAAGAAATTTTTCGACGCACTTATAGAGAACATTGCAACAAGCTATTGGTCAGAAATCTTTCATGTTTGCTGAATTTTTCTTGTTTGGAATAAGAGCAAGAAGAGTAGAGTTCACAGGAATAGGCATAGTGGAGAAAAACTTCAGCACTGCTGCAGTTACCTCAGTCCCAACCAGCCTCCAGGAATTTTGGAAGAAAAAGGAGGAGAACCCATCAGACCATGGACTCTTTTCCACTGGAATCGAGAACATAACATCTTTAATTTCCTGAACAGAGACTGGCCTCACAAGCTGAACACCCAGAGAAATAAGAAGCTTTTTAATGATCAGTTTTTCCAAAGTATGAACAGAAGGGGCCTGAACATTCACATCAAGAGTCCCAAGCAGAGAAGTATAATATTTTATCATAATGTCTGCCATCTCCTTAATATCCGAAGTCGTAGAACAATCCTCCCTTTCTAGCTGAACAATCTGATTCCTGGCCTGTTTTATTTTTACTGCACGATGGAAAAATTTAGAATTTGAATCCTCTAGGTTCAACCAATGCTCTTTAGATTTCTGCTTTGCAAAGGAATCTTCAGCCAAACTTAGTTCTTCCCAAACATCATGCAATCTTTTTGCTTCTGTCATATAATTATAAGTAGGATTGGACAGAGCTGACAATTGAGCATTCTTCAATAGAAGTTCAGCCTTCTTTGCTCTCCCTGAGATATCCAAATAGCTTTTATGGTTTAGATCCTTCAAAGCTTGCTTCACATTTCGCAGACGAGCATAAATTCGGAAGAAATCGCTATTCGAACCCACATCCTGATCAAAATTCCAAGCCGCTGCAACAATCCTCTCATAATCAACATTTGCAGCCCACATATTGCAAAACTTGAACAGTTTTGGCAGGCTCTTCAAACTCAAATCTGTCTCCAAAAGAATACCACAATGATATGATTTTAGAGGGGCTTGTAGCTCAACCCTACTACACATTTCCTTTATCCATTTCTCATTTATAAAGCACCTGTCTAACTTCATGTATATGGGATCTTCTTGTTGGTTATTGAACCAGGTAAAATGGGGGCCTCCAACAATATGATCCATAATCTGCACTCCATTTATCCAATCAGAAAACTCAATCATGCTCCTTGTAATACCTACTTTATTTGAGGCCCCCTTTGGAGAGAAAATGGCATTAAAATCCCCAAGAATTGCAAGTGGCAAATCAATACTAGCTAAGATGGGCAATGATTCATCAAAGAACATCTTCCTTTCTGCCACCTTATTTGCCCCATACACTATTGCAAAATAGAAAGGTTCCGTGCCATTTACAAACAATAAAACTAGCTGCGAGGAGTGGAATCTCACCTGCACATCAAGACTTGCCTTCCTTAACACCCATATCTTTCCAAGAGGACTTCGATCATAATTCGCAAAGTAGCACCAAGAAGAGAACTTATCATCCTTTATAGAAGCAAAATTCTTAAGAGCAACTCTAGTCTTTAGTAAACCAACTATATCTGCATTTAGTTTAGCTAAGGTAGATATAATACTCCCCTGTTTACGGGGGATTAAACCCCTTTGAATCCAAACCAACACTTTCATATTAACGACGCCTCCCCCTCCTATTACCCCTCTTAAGAGGTGGGAAAC
Source organism: Linum lewisii (assembly GCA_034768395.1). Lineage (NCBI taxonomy): Eukaryota > Viridiplantae > Streptophyta > Magnoliopsida > Malpighiales > Linaceae > Linum > Linum lewisii. The sequence continues at coordinate 50,132,544 of CM068297.1, forward strand.
TTTCAGGCGAGAAAGCCTTTGCAACTTCAGTGACTGCCTCAGCATGCTCTTCATCTTGAGCCTCATCACTACCGCTTGAGTCACTATCACAATATGTGAATTTCCCATCATCCCTAGGACAATCCTTAGCAGGCTCACCCTTATCCGATATTCCAGACGTATTACCTGCTGATATATTCCTAACAGCTGACACTGGACCAGGAAACATATGTTTTGCTGATACTGAAGGTTGATGCTGAGAAGGTGTCACCTTAGGGTGAGACTGTGCAGGTGATCCCTTCTCCTTCGAAGAGGATTCAGGATCATTGCCTGCCACAGTAGCCACCTCCCCTTCAGTAACAATAGCTGCCTTCTCAAGAGAGATTGCTTTAGCTCATTTTTGCCTCCAGACTTTCGTAGGCTTAGCAACCTTATCATACGTTCTAACAGAGGGATACTCAATTGCCACAACAAAGTCTTCACCATCAATACCACATTAACTGAATTAGGGCGTTCAACCTCCTCCCTGACGAGAACACAAACTTTCACTGTCATTCCAACTCGGATATACTTGCTTAGAGATCTACCAACAGCACTTGACAACAAACCTACTCCCAAATGATTACACAACGGGGGAGGAACTTGCTGGAAAGTTATCCAAACAAGTGTGTCAACTAGCTCAATAAGAATCGACTCAAGCTTCGACCCCCACCTTCTCAAAAATAACGCCTATGAATAAATGTGCCAAAGTCTTTCGAATACCCAATTGCAGAGAGATTCAGAAGGAAATTCAAAAAGCAGCAAACCCGACGGTAGAACTGAAACAAAAATATTGCCTTCGAACCCCCAAAGCTTATTCACCAAGGCATGAATCACACGAAGAGGAGTATTATCTAAGAGCTTCCCCACAAGAGATTTCTTCAGTGCCTTATATCCCAGATCTAGCACTTCTTTAGGAACCTGCAACACTCCAATAATTGTTGGGGGGATATAAACAAGATCCGGATTAGGATATGGTCCGGGTAATTAGCTTAAGGAGTCTCATTCCTTTAGAATTTGTACGAAATCATCCCATTCGTTTGAAAAAAATGAATCACTCCCATACGTTTTAAATTCGAACAAATTCATCTCACCGATCACTTTTTCAGCCAAATCGAACAATCATCATGCGTAGTCAGCAAAAAAATCTTAGGTGGAAGGTCCAACTTATCTCTTTTCACCCAATCGGTCAAAAGAGCACACGCAACCCAATCCCAACCTAAACCCCCCAAAACAATGAGTCTTAAACCCGTGTTTCTGAACTCAGCTATGGAATCAGTCTAAAACTTCCTCTTCCCTTGTCTGTTTGAATCTAAAACCCCTACTCATCCGTCTCCTTCTTTGATGTGACTTTATTTGGTGCATTTTAAGCCTTTGATTAGCCTATGAAATGCCCGTGTTTGATTCTTAAATGCCATGCTTAATATGTTTTTATTGAAGTTTTGTGCAAAGTGTCCTTTTGTTGCCCGGTTGCCACTTTGAGGCCAATTCCATGTCTGTTGGAGCTGTTTTCTGTGTATTTTCAGGTCTTGGCATTGTAGTACTGGTGACAAGGAGCACGTAGGATCAAACGGGAGGTCAATCGGAGCTAGGACGGAGGAGATATGGATGTTGCAAAATTGGAGAAAATACGACTTTCAGCTGAAGACCTTTTCGGCGAAAATATCATAGGATCTTCGCCGAAAAGGAAGCTTTCGGCGAATTTGTCAAGTTCTCGGATCGAAAACTGGAAGCAGACAGAAGGCCTTCGGTCATTGAGGATATTTTCGGCGAAAACATTCAAAGTTTTCGCCGAAAACTTTAGAAGAAATGCAGCAGCGGTCGGTGATTTTCAAGTATATTTTCGGCGAAATCTTCACACATTTTCGCCGAAAATATCAGCCTTTCCCGGCGTGCTATATAAAGAAGGAGGGGCGAAAATTGAAGGGAGGATTTCCATTATTATTTTTACAATCGCCGACTCTCTCTCTCAACTCATCCTCATCATCGCCAATCACCCTTTCTCCTTATCAACCGATCCTCACAACCCTAGAGCAAGGTGCAAATTGGAGTAAGGAGCTTGGATTGAAGCCCACAACCTTGGGGAGAGGAGCTTGCAAGAAGAGGATTGCCATGGAACCCTTGGTGACCATCTCTCTTTCTTTCTCTTGTGTACCCTTGGCCATGTGTGGCTGATTTCCTAGGTTTTCTTGGATTGATAGATGGTTGTGCTAGGATAGAGGTTAATTGTATAAACTTGCCATGATTGATCTTGGATTGTAAGAAGATGGTCTTTATGACTTGTTGTTAATTCCATTGATGGCTATGGCTTGATTGGTCTATTATTTGTAATGTAATGCATGAGAGTGCTTGGATTACATGGATTGTAGGTCTAGGGATTGAAGAGAGTGTGTTCTAAGAGATTAGATCATCTCAATTCAACCATAGTTGCATGATTTCTCACTTGTGCATTTTATCGAACACTTGGTGTGCATTAGGTTTTTCATTCAATTGAACCTTGATTAGTCTTTGGATGATTCTCTTAGTGTTAGGACATTGACATGAGAGTGTGGTGTCTAGCCTAGTGGTCATAGAGTCATAGGAGAGGGTTTTGTGGCTTGGCATTTCATCAAACACCTTTAATGCATCCTTAGTCACTTAGCTTGAGAGCGAGAGCCTAGGTTGAGTGGTTCTAGGATAGGGATTTAGTGCGACGAGAGTGCATTGAGTCTATAGAAGGGATTTGCATGGTCATTCGATTGCATCCTCGATCATGTTTGGCTTGTTTGTGCATTTGTTCCTCTTGAGCATGATGAAGCTATCTTTCCAAGTTAACCTCCTTTACCTTTGATTTGCACCCTTTTGATTTGCTTGTTTGTTTAGTTTCTTTTATGTTTTTATTTCCTTTCCAAACTAAAACCAATTTTTAAATGAATAGACCGTCCATGAACCGTGTGAGTACAAGCTTTTGAGAGAGCCCTCGTGGAATACGACCTTGATTGTTGTGAGTTAAATCTCGCGCATCATTCTTCTTCCTCCTCCTTCATCTTTCTTCTTCTTATTTTTCTTGCATACTTGTTTCCCCTATTTTAGAAAAGAAAAGAAACCCTAATTTTTCAAATGGCAGTGATTCCAACATGTAGATGCGGTGAATATGTGGTTATTCAAAAGAAACCCGAATTTAGTAAAACAAAGTAAAAAGAAAGAAGGAAGAGAAAGCTTTCACCTGCATTGCAATGGCTACAAGTAGAAGTTGATTCTCCCAAAGTGATAGTTTAGTTGGACTGTAGAGAAAAATTACAAGATTGGAGGTGAAGAAAAGGTTTCAAACATAGAAGGGTGAGAGTTGCAGAAAGGGAAATCGAATAGACTTCTCAGAGACCAAGAGCTCAGTTCAGAAACGCGGGTTTAAGACTCATTGGTTTTGAGGGTTTGAGAAGATTGGGTTGGGTTTGCTCTTTTGACTGGTTGGGTCAAAGTAGATAAGTTGGACTTTCCACCTAAGCTTTTTTTGCTGACTAAGCATGCTGACTGTTCGATTTTGTCGGAAAAGTGATCGGTGAGATGAATTTGTTCAAACTTAAAATGTATGGGACTGATCCATTTTTTGTTCAAACGAATGGGATGATTTCGTACAAAACCCAATGGAATGGGACACCTAATGCTAATTACCCGATCTGGTCCTACCACACCAGCCCAAGATTTACCAGAAAGAGATTAACTCGGAGCAGTAATGCCACAATTGATCATAAGAGCAAGAAGAGAAGAGAGAATAAGGAGAGAATCAGAAGAAAGAGAACCGAAAGACTCTAGGAGCCACTCAGGAGATCCAACCCCACTCAGAGAGCCCAGGAGAGCGCACCCACCCTGAGAATCTCTATCACAACGTTGAATCAACAAGAAACCTTCGCGAACGAGAGAGAAAAAAAACCAGATCAGAAGAAAAAAATGGCACAAGAGCATCTAGTTGAGGTAAAATCGATTGACTCTAGGAGCCTGCCGACGAGCCCCTCCCACCGCAGAGAAGCCCCAAAGAAGCGCACCCACAGACCGCTTCTATATCCATTGCAACATTCGTAATGCTTTTTACTGTTATTCGTATAATAATAATTTTTTCTCTCTCCTTGTTTCTCTATACTTGTTTTGCTCTGCCGCATTTTATTCCTACGAAAATGGCACTCGATACCAGAAGGTATGTTCCAATCATTATATTTGTTTATTTTTACATGATTTTTGAATGCTATTTGACTAGTTACATGTTCGTTCATATGTTGTAGCGACAGACTCAAATATGTCGATTGATTTAAATTAGATGGCTGATATCAGTCAGTTTCGTAAGCTATGTTAACTCAATTCGTATGTTTGTTGCATCGTACTTTTTGTTGACATTATTCGTAAGCTTTGTCAACTCAATTCGTATGTTTGTTGCATCGTATAGTTTGTTAACATTATTCGTAAGCTAAATCATCTCAATTCATATGTTTGTTGTATCATAATCTTTGTTGACACTATTCGTAAGCTAAATCAACTCAATTTGTATGTTTGTTGCATCGTAATATTTGTTGACATTATTCGTCAGCTAAATCATCTCACTTCGTATGTTTATTGCATCATAATCTTTGTTGACATTATTCTTAAGCTAAATCAACTCAATTCATATTATTGGTGTACCTTATTCGTATTCTTTGTTTACATTATTACTAAGCCGAATCAACTCAATTCATATAACATCAACTAAATTCGTATACTGGTTTACTTTATTCTTATTCTATAGTGACCAATTTTGTGTTACTGACATGCACGTAGGCGACGTCCACCCAATGTTTGAGACAATGGATGAGGCCAAGGCTTTCTATGACGATTATGCACACCTTGCTGGTTTTGGCACACGAATCAAGTAGTGGAAAAAACATGATCCAATTTAAGGGTTCACGCAAGAAGGGAGAAGGATTTCTTCTATGAGATGCAAGAGGACAGTTTTAGGGACATATTTAGTGTGTTTTAGGCAGATAGTAGGATGTGATATGAATACTCAGTGTTTGGGGACTCAATCAGCTTCGATACGACATACCGAATGAACAAAGAATACAAACCCCTAGGTACTAATATCCATTGTCATATTTTCTATTGACATTATTCATAAGCTACGTTAACTCAATTCGTAAGCTACATTACTCGTAAATTCTGTTGACATCATTCGTACGCTAAATCAAATTAATTCGTATTACTGGTTTTCCTTGTTAGTATTCTATTGTGTATGATATTTGAAGTATTCATACATTATTTAAAGAAGATTCATTTTAATATGTGTTTATATCCGTATTGATACATGATGGCAGCCTTTTTCGTCGGGTACAATCATCATAGAGATATGGTAATCGTTGCCATTGCGTTCTTGTTTGACCAGATCCATAGAGAGGGTGACACCAGATTCGACCCCGCGAACCCGACCACTATGCTCTTTTGGATAGACAAGGCGTAGTGCATCATTCCATGAAGGCTCTATTGGGACGGAGGGATCACGGGTGTACTCCAGAATTTTAGGCTACACATTGAATAAAAAGAAAAAAAATTGAAAACCCCTAATCTGATTAGATACAGACCACTTCAGATAGATGAAACAGGACTTACCACTTTAGGATCGGTGTAAGTGTCATCCTTCATCGTGTGAGTGATAGCATACAACTCACCTCTAGATGGCACCCTCCCCCATTGTTGCCTACTTGTGCACGAACTAAACATGTTTAGTAAACTTTCTATAAACATAAAGACATAAATAACTAGCAATTAAATCTGGATTATTACCAACTCAAACCCTCTAACCCGCAGCTTCTTCGAACCTCCAGTGTGGGGTGACTTATGGCTCCTCTTAGCGGCAGAGTTCTTGCGAGCCAACTCCTACAAACTGAACAATCAATTCATATCAGTATTAAAACAGAATTAAAGTCATAAAATACTTTTAACTCATTTCCAATTTCAACTCTACTTACCACCATATCCGGCCTCAGTCTCAGATACACGAACTGTGCCCGCATAAGAGGAGGGATCCTCGATGGCTTGTGCTCTAATGCCCACGCCCTCGTAGGCACCATAAACTCACCCATGTCGAACTCCTCGCTAGCGGCTTTAGCATCCTTATTCATCCTTGCCTTAAGCGTGTTAACCGCATGTCCGGTCCATAATTTGGTTTTGAAGTCCCGCCACTTCTTGTTAATATCTGCGAAGATGTAAGTACTAGCCCATGATTTCATCTCTGGCGGCTCAATCACGATACATCGCTGCATCAAATTCAGTATGAATTCATTAATACTATTCAAATCAAACTAATTGACTAAAAGTTAACAATTTTAGAGTTTATCACTTACCCATACGATCTCCATCAAATCATTCTTCTCTTTATCTGTTACTTTCTCCCACGACTCGTAGGTAATCAGAATGTAGTTGTGGTACTTAGCCACCCGCCCAACAAAGAAGCTGGACCAATACCCTCAGGTCTTAGGCGGCTAAAAGGGATGGCAACCTTCTTACCATCTCGAAGGTGGCTCAACAACTGGCTCCAGGAGACCTCACCTAGAGTCTTAACTCTAGCAGGATCAACTAGCTCAACCTCCCACTTATCTCTACGTGCAAAAGCCATATCTGCATAACAAAAACAAACCGAGTTAGGTCAAACATGCAATCATTGTTTAGAGATCAATAACTTTGTCATATGTATGGACTTAGTATGTAATTAATGAACCCTAATTAATCATCAAACTCTGCAGTTCCAGGCTTGGTTAGGGGTACAACAGTGACATTATCAAAATTCAAAAACTCTGGATTCCCAAGCATATCAGATTCATGAACGGAGCTCCCTTCGTGTTCGCCCATGTCATACACTTCTCTAGGTTTGATATGTACAGGAACACACCATCCCTTCTCCACTTTATCTTTGACATAGTAGACCATTCGAGAATCCTTCGCTTCAATATATGGCTCGTCATCTAAACGACTTCCAGTATAAAGCAAATGGGAGAAATTAAGCAGTGTGAACCCCAACTTATCTTTCTTCACATACCTAGGATTGTGTGTATTAGCCCATGTGCACTTGAATAATACCACACGAAATTCGCCATAGTAATTCAACTCAACTATGTCTTCTAATTTGTCATAATAAGCTAGTTCTCTTGTATGAGGTCGATTGTCCACAGAACTTGCGTAACTGAGAGTTTCATAACTACCATACACACCACTATTCTGAGTGTTGAGACCCTTATCACGAGCACTAGTTCGAAATCGATAACCATTAACATCATAACCATTAAATCTGAAAGCATTTCGATGAGGACCTCGAGCCAACAATCTTAGATTTCTTGAATGGACTACTTGGTCGTCATGTGGAATCTGTTGAAAATTAAATAATAACATCCTAAGTAGATGATATGAAAATAATAACATCCTAAGTACTTGGTCATAATGAGGTATGGAGAATACTTACTCGAGTCCTAAACCATTGCACGAAGTCCCTATGAACAGCTTTTTCAACTTTTGCTGATGGTCTACCATGAAGTCATTGTCTAGTGATTTCTTAGAACTCCCTAGTAATTCCCCATTACCACCAAATTTTGAAATTAAAGAAGATACTAGTGATGACACTCGATTTGACGTGATTTTCAGCCCCATTTAAGAGACATTTCTTTGCTTAAGACATGATTTTCAGGGCAGAATAATGAATATTCACTCAACTGCTGTATCTCGTGCCATTTTGGTTACTTTGGCCCATTTTGGGTCTAATTGATGGTTTTCTAGTGATTTTGTGATAGCACAAGTTTTTGCCATCAAATGATGTAACCAAGGACGTGTCTAAGGCATTGGAACCTCGAGGAATCGCACCGGGAATCAATCCAAGGAGTCAATCAAGTCAACACAAATCCTACCCAGCTTTGCAAAGAAGATTTCGGCAAAAAGTCCTAAAGATTTTGGCGAAAATCCAAGAGGAAACTGTCATAGCATAGAAGGAGAAGTTTTCGGCGAGAAGACTAAGTCTTCGCCAAAAACTCTCGATCCAATTAACACAGGAGAACAGTCGACCGGTGCCAACCTTTTCAAAGAAGTTTTTGGCGAAAAGTCCTACGGTTTTCGCCGGAAACCTTAACCTAATCCGGCTGTGAAAGGGTTAAGTATAAATATAAACCGGAGGCCCATATCAGAAAATCATTAGGATATCATATAATTTCCAGACATTCAATTTTGAGAGATCAGTCACGACTTGAGGAGAGTTGAGAGAGTATTTTGGAGCTATCAGAGAGATCGTCACGCCATCAATCCATCTCGGAAGACGCTCGGAGCTAGGAATTGAAGATTCTCAAGATCCAAGCTTCACGGATCATCCGAAATTAGGTTCTTCAGATCCTTTTCTGTTCTTCCTCTGTTTAAAATGAATCCTTCTGTTGTCCTTGATTCTTGTTTTTCAGATATGAGTAGCTAAACTTGTAGAGCTTAGACTAGATGAACCCTAAGTGACCCGGGGCTTTAAAGCGGTCACGGATCGGCGGTAATTAGATTCGAAGTTCAATCAGTTTCTCTTTGCATGGTTGTTTTGTTCTTCATTGTTTATGTTTCTTTTCTGGTTGATCGCCTATATTAGGTTTGTGTTTAGTTAGGTTTGTCGCCATACAGCTTCCTTGGTTTAAAACATTAAAACTTGTCTTTCTTGATCACCAAGTTTAGATTCTTGTTAAGCTAAGGATAGTAGCGAACGTTCGCCTCACTTTAGAACATCACTTCAACCAATTAACCTATTCATTGGAGTTTGCCTTTCGTAGGAACCAGTTAGGGTTAATCTACTTCAAGAGTAGCTCAAATCACTAGTAATTGCACCTGTTTGTTTTGTCGTTGCAAGAAGCGACCGCACTCGGGCGGCTAATTAATCTTGGTAGTTAGATCGGATAGAGCGAACGTTCACTAGTCTTAAACCTAAGGGTAAGGAGTTATGGTGGTGTTTGGGAATTGATTGAATGAGAATTGAAAACCGCTGGTCTTGTGATTGTTGTTGCCTTGGTGATCTAAGGGGGGATTCAAAATCTAAGCTTGTCTGTCGTCTGTCTAAACCAACCAATCATTCTGTCTTTTAATTTCATTTTAATTTTCCTGCATTTTAGTCTAGAAGTCGTGGAACTCCCACCACGCACAATGTGTTTAAACCTGAATAAATTGCCTTCTTATTTGAGTAGACGATTAGAAGAAACCTCGAGAGATACGATCTATCTTGCTTCTAGCTTGGTAGTGTTTGATCACTGTTTTACAACTCATCAACTAGACACAGTAAGATTTCATAAAATTCAGTTTTGTACTTACTGGAGAAATGGCCCAACTTCAGTGGCATCTATAAGAACATGTCGATGTGTTTGTAGCCACTCCGTAACTGATAACTTGAATGGATGTTCACCACCGACATGACGCCCAATGGAAGGGAACATACACATGTTAAGTGTTTCATCTTCCACCTGTTCATGGAGCCGAGAACCACGGTTGAATCGAGTTTCAATCCCAGCTTCATAATACAAGGATGTGAAATAAAGATCTCCTTGGAAACCCAAACTTCAGCAATTGAACCTTCATGCTGGGATCGATTTTGCACAAAAGATTTCAACTTGCCAAGAAATCTGAATATGATAAAGAGTATAATTAGTAACAATCACTGTCAATGATTGCATAACTGAGTAACTGATTGTAATCATACCTTTCTATAGGATACATCCAACGAAATAGACTGTCCTTCTAGTCTAACTTCTTCAACTAAATGAACCACTACATAGACCATTACTGTGAAAAAGGATGGGGGAATAACATCTCCAAATGACACAAAAGCTACGACAATACGTTTTTCGAGTGCATCCAACCCATCAATATGGACCACTTTCGAGCATAATTGCTTCAAGCATGAGCTGAATTCAACTATTACAGAGGATACTTGCAATGGAAATACGTTTCGAATGGACAATGGTAGTAGTTCATCCATTAAGATATGACAGTCATGTGTTTTCAACCCTAATATCTTGCGGTTATCCACATCAACACAACGAGATATATTGCTTGAGTATCCATCTGGTACTGCAAGGTCCTTCAACGTCCCGAGTATTGTTTGGATTTCCCGTTTGCCCATTGTGCATATAGCCGCTGGACAAGTTTTCCCATCTTGTCTTGGCCAGAGGTCCCTTCTAATTTTCATTATCTTCAAATCCATCATTGCTTTCAGGTGATCCTTACTTCAATCTTTCTCGTTTATTAAAGTGTATAGAAGATTATCGCACACATTCTTCTCTATGTGCATAACATCAAGATTGTCTCGCAACTTATTGAACTCCCAATAAGGTAACTGGAAGAAACAATTCTTCTCCTTCCACTATTCTGCCTTCTTTTTGTTTCCTCCGTCACTTTTTGACTTCTTCTTAGCTGGTCCACCTTTGTCACTCTCATGCGTCTTTCCAAAAGTGACATTGATGTTCTCAACTTGGCTACAAATTTCAGTGCCAGACAATAGTTTGCCGGCGCCCTTAAATCAATGTCACCATTGAATTTGGTTTTCTACAAACGAAAAGGGTGTTCTGCAGGCTAGAAACGGCGACTTCCTATGAAACAATTTTTCCCACTTCCCGCCAAACGTAACGGTTCTTGGTCGAAATTACATGTGGGGCAAGCCTGACCTGTATAAGTGTTCCACCCAGATAGTAAACTAAGTCCAGGAAAATCGCTGATTGTCCACATTAAAGCTAACTTCAACAGAAATGGTTCTTTCTTCACTGCAACATATGCTTCTACGCCTTCCCACAACATTCTTAGCTCATCAATTAAAGGTTCTAGGTAGACATCGATATCATTTCTAGGAGCTTTCTTGCCTGGAATAATACTAGACAACATCATACCTGTTGATTTCATACATTCCCAAGGAGGCGTGTTGTACGGCATAAGTATAATTGACCAAGTGTTGTGACTAAGGCTCATATTCCCAAAAGGATTGAAACCATCAGTAGCCAGACCAAATCTAATATTTCTAGGATTTGAAGCGAACTCAGAATACCTAGTGGCAAAGTCAATCCACGCTTGACCGTCCCGTGGATGTCATGACATTCCATCAATACTTCTCTCTATAGAATGCCACACCATACTCTCAGCTGTTGTAGGGCACATGAACAATCTTTTCAATCTTGGAATTAGAGGAAAGTAGTAGTATATTTTCATTGCCTTTCGTGTCTTCTTACTTCCAACAACTACCTCATCACCACCATCACCACTATCATCCTTGTATCTAGACTGCTTACAAATTCTGCAAACAGTCTCTTTCAAGGAATTCCCCTAATACAACATAGAGTCATTCGCACAGGCATCAATCTTAGTGTACCCCAGACCAAGATTTTTTATCATTTTCTTGGCACTGTATCCTGTTGGTGGTATGTTGGCGAACCCAAAAGCTTCGTGCAACAACTAAATAATCATCGACATTGCTTTGTCACTGATGTTATGCATCCCCTTGATATGATAAAGCTTTAAAATGAAGGATAGTTTTGAGAACTTTGTACATCCTTCGTATAATGTTGTTTCCCCATCTTTTAGTAAATCCCTCAAATTAATATTCTCATCAACTGGCTCCTCCATGTCATTAGGGATGTTCATGTTACTGTATTCGAGCATGGGATCATTATCTTCATTCATTTGATCATCCTCCTTTATACCTTCAGTAACGACACCAAAAGCATCAGTAGTCTCGGGTACCTCCTCAGTAACGACACCAAAAGCATCATTAATCATTGCACGGAGGGATCCTGTAGGATCATAGTTATGAACCCTTGTAGGTGCCTTAATCCCAGAAGACGATGTGAAATTATGTTCTCCATGTCGATCTGAAAATAGTATAGCCTTGAGAAAATGGCTTTCGAAGTAAATGTTCGTAAACATCATCCCTACATAGCCATTTCTTAAATCCACATTTTGGACAGGGACAGAGAATTTGTTCCCCTCCATTGTTATTGGAGAAAGCAAAATTCAAGAAGCTTTCTAAGATAGCCATGTACTCTGGTGACAATCTCGGTTTGTATATCCAAGATTTGTCCATTGGGAGCTACCTAATTTAGTTTAGAGCAGAAGTGTTCAGTAGTGGAAATCCTAATCTACATTAATTAACGTAATCAAAAAGATAATATGTTGTAGGATATACTATAAAGTACCTAATAAGTAGCTAAGCTAAGAATACACTATTAACTAGTGTTTGTAAGAAATTATCACTTAAGGAAGAAACTAGAACTATTAATTTTACAAAATTGAAGTTAAGAAACAGAGAAGAAGAGAGGAATATATATATTTAATTATAAGAGGCATAGGCAGAGGCAAGCATAGATTTTCCTACAAATTAGCTATATATGCTTAGCTATAATTAAAATTACTCAAAATTTATAAACTAATCTTAACAGGTTGAATCACACTGATCCTAATTACAACTAATGATGAACTACTAACAAACTAACATTAGTGGAAATTAATCTTAACAGGTTATAAGAAACTAATCTTAATTGGTTATAAGAAAATAAAGGGTTGATAAATATTAGATCCATGGATATGAACACCAATTAGAAAATACCATTGAACACACAATTAGACACCAGTTATAGCCTGCAAGAAAATCGCATTAAACACCACCAAGATTATTCATAAACTTTCTCATCCACATTAAACGACATTTTGCATAAAACTATGAATAAGACATTCCTTTGAAGGTACACAATCATAAAAATATTAATTCACTATGAAGACAACATACCTTGTTAGAAGAAGAGAGTAGTAGGCTTTCAAAGCTTCTGATTTTGTGTGTACCTTCAATCAGAACATCAAAAATTCATTACCAAACATAAGTCAAACATAAATTCAATCAAAACATCAGAAATTCAATCAATTCAATCAGAGCATCGAGGATGTTGTTGGGGCTTTGATCACTGACCTGTAGACTGCTGAGTATGAGAACTGATGCGTAAGTCCGAGCTCCTGCTGGCGGAGAGAGTTGGTCGACGGTATCACAGACCACACACTGAAACTAGCATCTTTTGACCAAAGAAAGAAGACATGTAAATTCACAGCACCACAATTCAACAACCCAATTCGACCAAAGAAAAAATTCAGCTTTCTAATTCTAGTCACCATCTCCATTCACCCTTAATATAAACATGTAAATGTTCTAACACTAAAAATATGATCAGACATTATTCCAAAAAATGGCAATCGAATTAAGCTAGTAGTAACGGGCGACAAAGAAGAAGGGAACTTACAATCAGCTTCTTCAACAGTGCTGATGGTCACAAACCCAAACCCTCGACTGGAATCACTCTGTCTAAAACCTGCCTGCGTCCACATACACACACGTCCAAGAAGATTAAGAAAAAACTAGGGCAGAATAATTATATCTCATATGAAAAAGGTAGCAAAATCGACACAAATCCCACCTTGAAGCTATAGATGAGCGGCGGCAAGTGAGCGGCGGCGAGTTGAGCATTTTTGTAGAGAGAGATCGGAGAGGGGAGTCTGTTTTCTTCAGAAATGAGTTCTTTTCATCGAATAGGGGCTTTTATATGTGGTGTATTTTGCGCCGGTCGTAGTCCGACACTATTTTCCCGTGTAAATGGCGTTGATCACAACCAACGCCATTTACTTTCTCAGAACCGACGCAATATTCCCGTGTAAATGGCGTCGGTCATAGCCGACCCAAATCACTTTCTCAAATCCAAAACTAAATTACCCGTTGGTTCAACCAGCAAATCTGGTCAGAATGGCATTCGCGTCGGTCTTTGTGCCCACATTTTGCGTCTGTCGTTTACCAACCGATGCCATTTACACGGGTCAACACGCACACCGTATTTGGCGTCGATCTTTGACCGACCGAAGCCATCCTCTTTCGTTTCAAATGACGCGAAATGCCCTATTTTTTGTAGTGGGAGCCTCGAGTACAATGCCCCTTAGGGTTGAACATTCGGTAATTTGTCCTGGAAAATGGATTACAAAAGTTTACTATAAGTTATATACTAAACAGTTGCCTACAGTGTACAAGACTCAAGTGTAATGTATACGAATACAAAAAATGGTAAACTTAAATTGTTGCACACGTACCCCAGACAGTGGTGGTTCTTCATGTGCTGCCTGAGTTTTAACCCTAATTTTCGTTGGTGGAACAGTTTCATACGAAGATTTGATGTACCTCAATCGCTCTTTCTTCCATTTTGATGTTGACCTAAGCTTCTTGTCATTAGGCCTCTTCTCCTGTGGAAAACATAACACCTATGTGTGCCAAAAATGTGGCAATTCTAAAACTAGAAAATGTAAAAAGCATCGAAACATCTGATTATTTGAAATGTAATTAAATTCCATAAGAGATAATTTTAGCATGACATCCACTAGGTGATACGAAACTACATGTCCATCAAATCCGATAGGTCTACTAAAAAAATACGATACTAGTTGTCCAACGTTACGAAAAAGCTATGAACACATACGAGAAACCCCTTCAAATGATACGACTTTGATGATAGAACTATATCGCAGGGTCTCGTTTGGTCTTTTCCATGTCATCTTTCAGATCAACGATTGGTCTTTCATCAAGTTGCTGAGATGGAGTCTGTTCTTCGTGCTCAACTTCCACAGCTTCCTCCACAACTTCCTTTCCAATAGTAGATGCATCCTTAAAATTTAAAAACTCGCCACAAACATCATCAGTCGTACTTTTCTCATTCGTACCTTTATCTTCCACGTCCATATCTCCCTTCTCCTTATTCATTCCTGATCCAATGGCCACCCCCTTCTAGTTCCTTTTGCTTGACCACTTCTCCTTATTCATTCATTGATAACCTCCTTCACTTCTTTAAGTTTTTCCACCTCCACATTCTCCTTCAGATTTGTCACCTCTCCCGCACCCAAACCAATAACAAGCTCCGGTGTTTCATTCTCCTTTACAACCTTCCCAACTTTTTTTTGAAATTTTTTTGGTCTTACCCCCTTTCGAGCTCCCCCCTGCCCTTATTCTTCTTATTCCCCGTCCCCTTCTCCATAGTCTACTGAGTTGCAGGGACATTAATCATTCCCCCAACATCCTTCCCCTTAGAGCCAAACCTCCCCCTACGAAGCACACCTGCATCATTGCTACTCTTTCAGTCTTTTCCTTGGCCCATGTTGCCCTTGCTATGGCGATATGATCAGCCAGATATTTTGCGAAAGGCCAAATCTTCAAGTGTTCAAGAATCAAATGATGTTGGATGGTCCTACTTAGTTGCAATGCGATCATCGCAATGCTGCTTCATATCGATTAGCATGGCAAGATCCCGTCTATAGAAGTGAATGAAGGTCTCCAGCCACTTTCGCCTATCTTCGACCAGTGGAAATACAAAGAAATAAAATAACTATGGTATGAAAAATGTTTAAAAAAATATGAAAACCTTTCATCATGGTAAGAAACACATATGGGAAAAAAAGCATGTGAATTGTCCTGCTACTAAATAAAGGGGAACACAAAAACATATATTACAAAAGTCGATAACAAAACATACTAAAAAAATTAATAAAGGATACGAATGTCATCAATGGGGAACACAAAACATATATAAACATGTTACAAAAGTCGTTAACAACACATACATAAACATTTAGTGTCGACGTACGAACGACTAAAACTCATATGAATGACAGTGTATACGGAAATCGTTAACAACACATACGTAACTATGTTACAAAAGTCGTTAACAACACACACGTGAACTATTACAATCGCGTACCCCATCCATCGACAAGTGATCAATATCAAGTCTGGTAAAGGGCATGACAAATGGAAACACATCTTAAGGCTTCAACCTGGCGTGTCCTACCCGATCTTTCTTTTCTTTCCTCGATTAAGATGAATGGCCATCAGCTTGTTCCCCCAATGGCCGCTTCGTTGATACCGCCGAGCTATCTCCCTATGTCAAATACTACCTTATATATCTATTCATCGTTTTGACCCGGGGGAGGGGGGGCTCTCCCGGACTCATTCTCAGGATGCCATTGGATTATCTTAACAGTGTTTAGTCTGCCATTTCCTTACAACTGTTCCATGTGCCTGTTTACTAATTTCATGTTCCAATTCATGACTGATGGTCTCAGATTCGGGATTCCATCATTCTCTAACCCGAGCATGTCAAGGAAGAACATCTGCATTTCTGAAAAAAAAAATATTATCACTTGTATTAATAATCGATGGGTATCGTATCTCATACATACGTGTTTCGTGCTAAACATGTGAGCATTTGCATCGGTCCCATACCACTTAATAACTAGATTCATACTGATCAATGAATAAAAATCTTGTATTTTAATATATAATTCATATAAGTTTGTTACATAATACGTAATCTTAAGTAACGAATATCGTATGTGTAAAATATACCATTAGTAGACAGAGATCCACCTCGACGTATCCTTTAGATTCACGACCATACGCATGGAATGTGCCAATCAAGAATCGGAACCAGTTCAACTCAACAAAATTAGGGGCATTGGGTCTATAGATAACACCCAAAAAGTGCAAAGGTACTTTCTGTCCAACTTTCAGAACGAATAGATTACCAACTAAGAATAGAATAAACAAAGCAAAGCACTTCTTGTCGTCGACAGTGTTCCACAACACCTCATTCAGCTTCCCTAGTTCAATGGTGGTCGCCTTCCCATTCTGAATAGCCAACAGTCGGGCCCAAACCCTAACGTCTCCCAAATTGTTGTTTAGAAAATCGTAAACAGATGCTTTCCCACGAGGTCTGCCATATATTTTAGCAACATGATCCTCAGTCAAAGTGATATGAGCATCTGGCCTCACACTCAGAGTTAGAGTCGAGCAAATGAACTGCCTTATGAGCCACTTCATTCAATGTACTTTGAATGAACTAATCGTCATATATTGTAGAAACCCTAAACCCTTCTCCTCCAATAGTTGTCGAGGATTGGGGGGTATTTATCCAAACAATTACGCATTTTGTTAGAATGCACCGCCATTGAACCTAGGGACCTTGCTCCTCCTCCATGCTTTTGATATCACGAAGTTGATGGCGATACTTTTGCCGCTTCTACCAGTTAAGAATCTATTGGGATTAGTTGATATTTTCATGTGAAGAAGAAGATTTTTAATCCAAACCGTTATGAAAAAGAAACGGATGAGAGCTCTGTCTATGAAGAAGAAGAAGAATAAGATCACTACAACAAAAATAGTCTATAGTTGATGGCCAAATGCCCCCGACAATTATAGTCGGGGGTTGGCCAACAATGGTCGTGGGCGTATAGCCCCTGACAAATATAGTCGGGGGCCTGGCCCCCAACAAAGCCATGTCATTGTTGGGGGATAGGCCCCCAACTAAATTTGGTTCATGGGGCCAAATCCCTATTTTAGTCGGGTGCATTATTATTAGGGGCCACGCCCCCGACTAAATGGGTGGTTTAGTCTTGGGCAACGCTCCCGACTATTTTTGTCGGGGCCACACCCCCGACTAATGAGTGGTTCAATAGGGGCCCACACCCCCCACTAAACCACTCATTTAGTCGGGGCGTGGCCCCTGACTATTTTTGTCGGGGCCATGCCCCGACTAAATTTAAACTCCTTGTTATATTTTCTTAATCTTCCAACTCATTCTCCACTTTCTCTTCATTTCCTCTCTCCCTCAACTCTTTGCTGCCACCACCATCGTCCACCGCTACCGCCGCCATCACAACCAACTGTCCACCGCTGCGGCCGCCACCACCATCATCCACCGCTACCGCCATTATCGCCGTCCACAACCATAACGACAACCACAAACATCGTAGTCTCCGTCCACCTCAGCGCCGCCACCGTCGCCACTACTATCGCCGCCACCGCCCCGCCACCGTCGCCGCCACTCCGACAGTCGCCGCCACCGTCGCCGCCACCGTCGCCACTACTATCGCCACCACCGCCATTTTTGCGATCACCATCATCGCCACCGCCGTCCATTGAAAACCATTAGATATATATGTAATATCTATTATAAATATATTATTTATTATAAATGTAAATGCAAAAATAATTGTAAATGTATATATTTATAATTATATATAAATAAAATAGAATAATTTAAAATAAATATTCCATATTTCATAATAACTAACATAAAATAAAATAATTTAAATACTATATATATATATATGTATATTCAAATAAAATAAATAAAATAATTATTATGAAATATATATATTATGAAATAAAATATATAATATATATATATATATTTATATATATATATATAATAATATAATATATAAAGGGGACAACCAATCTTGTCGGGGGCGTGGCCCCAGACTAAATGGCCCCCCTATTTTTGTTAGGGGCGTGGACCCTGCTAAATGGCCCCCATATTTTTTTGTTAGGGGCCACGCCCCCAACTAAATTTGTTAGGACCGACAATTTTACGTTTGTCAGGGAAACTTTAGTGGGCGGCTAGACTGAAATTAGGGGGCATCGCCCCCGACCAAATTAATTAGGGGGGCATTGTCCCCCTCTATTTTCAGTTCCCCCGACTATATGGTTTTCTTGTTGTAGTGGATCTTGAGAGAGAAAACAAAAAATAGATCGTAATGAATTCATAACATAAACCTCTCTCTTAATTAATTAGTACAATTTAAATCTACCGAAAAGAGGGGACGTTCCAAAGGGACGGCTACCCTGCACATTCCCCAATAACTGCAAAGCTCAGCTGCACGCCAAAACTGTTCTCGCTAATCGCCCCCTACAAAAACCCAAAAATACCCCTGAAACTGGCCCCCAAGCCGGAATTAAATCGTAGCCATTGTTCTTGGGGTCCACACATATGGACGGCTGATGCACATAAATTATATCAGTTTGTCTCTCGCACCTAACCACATTTTGTAGGATTCCTACACCCATTTTCCATGAGTGTATTCCCTTTTTGCCTTATTTCGACATTTTACCCAATTATGGTGACTAGGGACTTTTACAGTTCATTTTCAATTGTTAGTTAGAGAGTGTCGCGAGAGCGTTTTCAGTAAGGCTCGTGCTAGGCGCTCCACTTTTTTGGCTTCGCTAAAATCAAAAGTTTTTTAATTGGTAAAGACCCACCCTTGTTTCAGTCAGAATGAGTCCCCGGGTCCCCGAGACATTGGCTTTCACCCTGCTCAAACGGATCTTCATGTGGAGGTCTGAAGCTTCTAGAGTGATCGCGTGAAGTCTGCACCCGGGAAGGACTGTCGACCAAACCCCTTTACACACCGCGAGCGCGCATTAAATATGCTCGGTCACCACCGAATGTTTTGGTCACAAATTGGGGACCAAGGTCCTTTGACCCGCGGTCCTGACCTCCGCGCCCGCGGCCTTGACGAAGTAAGAAGGTATCCACCCTCCCCAAGACCATTCTCCAAGGTCTCCATCCATCCCACGACCATTCTTCTCCTAGTTTCTTGTTTAGGAGTAGTTGTATTCTTCTTCTCTTCCTTGGCACACTAGACCTAGGGTTGGGGTAAGGGGTGATTCAATGGGTGTAAGGGTAGCCATGGAGCCTAATTGAGTGAATGGGGTTGTGAATGTAAGACCAAAAGTCCTCTAATGTTTATGCAACTTTTTCTAGTTCCAATTTCGTTCTCTTCTTGTGCTTGGGATGTTGATTGTGAGATATGCATATTTGTGGCCTTGAGTGCTGGGTAATTGGTTCCTAATTCGTTTGATGCTTGTTAGGATCCTAGGATACAGGCTTGTGTACTGATCTATATGTGCTAAGTGAGAGTAGTTGCATGTAGATTAGTCTTTCTTAAGTGAATTTCTCACTTAGGCATTTCATCGAACATGTGGCAGTGCATGATTCTTTTGTCAAGTGGAAGTGGTTAGCTTACCTTGCTTTGATGCGTGCGGTTCGAGCTCATTAAAGAGTCTAGGTTAACATTCTTTGAAGTGGTAGAAGGATTCGAATTGTGTACGTCTTGCATGAACTCCCCCAATAATCTGATTTCTCTCCATCCTAGTGGCCCCTAAGCCTATTGATGATCCCTACTTGCCCCTCCAGTTCTTTTCCTGTGAATCTTCCTTTATTGATTTCTTTTATGAGTTTCACCTTGTGTCGTTCTCTTATCTTCCATGTTCTTTGAGCCGCGTTGACTTTTCCCCTAAAGTTGACTTATGTTTTTTTGTTTGTTGCGTTGTTGTTCCACCCCTTTGATAGCACCCCTTCCACTCTGAGTAAACTTCATTGAAGGGACCCACCCTCCGCCACCGATCAGCTACCGCGATGGGCTTCATCATAGATTTAGCCTGAAAGGCCATCATCACTTGACGAACTGCAAGATGGCGGCCGAAAATAAGGGAAGAGAGAAGGAATAGGTTGGTGCTCGGTGTCTGAAGCTTATTGGTCTCTAGCAACACCTGTTTCTGTTCACCAATGATGACACTCGATTTGACGTGATTATCAGCCTCATTTAAGCGACATTTCTTTGCTTAAGACATGGTTTTTAGGGTAGAATAACTAATATTCAATCGATTGCCCTATCTCGTGCCATTTGTGTTACTTTGGCCCATTTGGGTCTATTTGATGGTTTTCTAGTGTTTTTACGTTAGCACAGGTTTTTGCCGTCAAATAAAGTAGCCATGGACGTGTCTAAGGCGTTGGAACATCGAGAAACTAAACCGGAATCGATCCAAGGAGCCGATCAAGTCAAACCGAAAGTCTGCCCATTCACACTTGCATCTTCGCGAAAATAAGCTTGCATCTTCGGCGAAAACAATAGTGCAAATCAACTGGTGCCGAGTCAAAGGAGATTTTCGGCGAAACCAATTAAGTGTTCGGTCCGAAAACGCAAGGCAGAGAGATCAGCCGGCGGAGCCTTCATTCACAAAGGAATTTTCGCCGAAAATTCCTTAAGAATTTTGGCGAAAATAATAAGAGGAATCTGGCTGATTAGGGTTAAGTATAAATACTTAACCCGGCGGCCCAAACAAGAGATACAATCATAATTTACAAAACACAACTTTTCGAGATCAGAATTCAGAGAATCCTCTCAAGTTCTGGAGCGAAGAGTTAGAGTTCGAAGAGCCGGATAGAGATCGTGACGCCATCCCTTCCATCTCGGAGAACTGGAGCTAGGAGTGTTATCTACCGAAGATCGAAGTCTGTCAGAGTCGTCTAAATTAGGTTTTTTAGATTCTTTTCTGTTCTTCCTTTGAATGATGAACTCTTTCTTTGTCTTTGTTTCTTTTGTAATAATCATGAGTAGCTAAACTCGTTAGAGCTTAGACTAGATGAACCCTAAGTGACCCAGGGCTTTAAAGCGGTCACGGATCGGCGGTGATTAGATTCGAAATTCAATCAATTCTTTTTCATGTTTGATTCGTTCTTCATTGTTCATGTTTCTTGTCTGGATTGATCACCTAGATTAGATTCTGGTTAAGCTAAGGATAGAAGCGAACGCTCGCCTTACTTTAGAATATCGAATTGAACAATTAACCTTATAATTGGAGCGTGCCTTTCGTAGGAACCGGTTAGGGTTAATTCACTGCAAGAGTAACTCATTAATCATTAGTAATTACACCAATTAATTAAGTTGTTGCGAGAGGCCACCGTACCCGGGCGGCTAGTTAATCTTGGTAGTTAGAACGGATAGAGCGAATGTTCGCGGTCTTAAACCTAAGGGTAAGGAGTTATGGTGGTGTCTTAGTAATTGATTGAATGAGAATCGAAATCCGCTGATCTGTTGATTGCCAATGCTCTGAGGAACGAAGGGGGATTCAAAGTCTAAGTTCGTCTGTCATCCTTGTTTTCAAACCCTAATTCCCAATTTGCTTTAGTTTAATTTGTTTTAATTTCTCTGCATTTCTTAGAGATAGAAGTCGTGGAACTCACACCAGGCACAACGTGTTTACCTTCGAGTATTTTGCTAATTCTGAAGTAACCAATCATAAGAGACCCTCGAAATACGATCTGCTATAGCTTTTTCTTAGCATTAGTAGTTTATTTGGTTGAAACGCATAACAACGATTGCGGCTCTCACCAAATTGGCGCCGTTGTCGGGGACCTTCTTTTGATTGTTCGAAAGAAGAACTGGCAATTTATTCTTCTATTTTCCATCGTTCATTTTTCCACCCACTTCGATTTTACACTGGTTTTGTTTGGCTTTGTTATCTATAGGTTCATAGGTGTATGCCTCACCGTCCTTGGACTCGCTCTCAAACCGAACAGGCCAAGAGTACACAGAGACCAGGCAGTTCTGCTACACCTCTACGATCACAGATTCTAAAGAAAGGCAGATCCAATCCATTCATCACTCCGATCAAGATCGAGGAACCGAAGGAGAGTTCCTCATCTCCATCTTCACCTGTACCGTCATCTTCATCCGCTTCATACACCGAGTCACTCTCACCTCCTCCATCTCCCACCATGGACGATAGATTACCACCACCACCACCACCTACACAGAAGAGTCTAGCAGACTATAACAAGCCGAGCGCGACTAGCGTTCGATCTGCCATTGCCGTTCCACGCATTGAAGGAGATCCTGACTATGAGATCAAGACTTAACGATGATCTCTAGGGATTTACAGTTTGAAGGAAGGCCCCTAGAAAATCCGTGCACTCATCTTGCAGACTTCCTTGATCTCTGCAGCACTTTCAAGAGCAGAAACCTCGACAAAAAAGTCTGGTCGCTCCCAGTTGCGAGTGGTGTGGAGCTTGCGCACATAACGGAGGCCGTTGTCAGAATTTTGGTAAGGCAGAAGTCTGGTCTACCGAAGAGGTAAATTTCATCCAACAAGGCTTCGTTAATAATCGGAATGGTTATGCTGGTTACCGTAACTTCAGACAGCAAGGGAACTATCAGGACAGACCTCCCTACAATGTTGACGCCAATCATAACTGAACCAGAATAACCGCCTGGCTGGTCCAGCTCAGGATAGAAGCCTAGCCATCCGCCGGCAGGTATCTACCAGCCGCCACATCGCAATCCGGGTAATTATGGAACTGCTCCTGGCAATCGCCAGAATCAATATCTCAACAATACCTATCCAGGGCAGCAGCATCAAAGAGAGAACAATGTCAGTGACCTGGATAAGAAGCTCAGCCAGATCATCACAAGACTCGATGATCATGACAGTCAGTTCAAGGCTCAAGCTCTTCTCAATCAAGAACAGATAGCATCTGGACAAAGAATCGAGCAAGCCGTGAACAACATCTCGAGCATGCTAGCATCTGGTCGACCATTTGGCCAGCTTCCAAGCCAGACAGAGCCAAACCCGAGAAAAGAACAGGCTAAAATGGTAACCGCTCGGAAACATCCAAACTAATTGCTGATGCTTGTTCTGTCTTACGCAGGATCGCTGAAACTCCGGAAGAAGAGGAAGAAGAAGAACAGAAGTCGGCGCCTAAGGAAGAAGTTCCTCCTCTTGCACCATACGTCGTGAAGCCTCCTTTTCCTAGAGCATTGCTGCCAAATGTAAGGATCGAGACTGGCATGAAGGGGAACAAGGAAGGATACCCTGACATTCGTATTAAGAAACCTGTTTCTCCATATCCAACTAAGTTATCTGATCCTGGTTCTTTTACTTTGTCGTTAGTCATTAATAATGTTGAGATTGAACGTTGCTTAGTTGATCTAGGAGCGTCTGTTAATGTCATGCCTATGAGCCTGTTTGAAAAGTTAAACCTAGGAGAACTTGAACCGCCTAGTATGCAACTCGTCTTTGCTGATAGATCACTTAAAACCCCTAAGGGAGAGATTAAAGACGTTGTCACTAAATGTGGTCCGTTCACGTTCTTAGCTGACTATGTGATTATGGATACTAGTACAGATGATGCTACTATTCTTATAGGTCGACCTTTCATGTCTACTACTGGAATGAATATTAACGTTCCAAATGGTTCATTAACTCTAAGAGTCGGTAAAGAAACGAAAACTTTCCGTCTTAAAGATGGCATGAAATATGACTCTAGGACTGAAGAATCTCACTGCCTAGCTGTTGAAACTGTGGGGTTGACTCCGTCAACTCCGTTACTAATGCTTCTTCTAGCGTCTTTAGATCAGTTGTTGCTGCAGGTATTGACCAGGTTATTAAGAAAAAGCCAGAAACTTCGTTCAGAAGCCGCTTAAGAAGAAGAAGAAGGAACTGCAAGCCTCTTCTAAACCACCGAGAAGACCTCGAGGAAAGAACAAGAAGACGAAGACCCAAATGGTCTGGAGACCAAAAATTCTGCCCTCTTCCATCGAGGCAGCTGCACCACCAATTAGCTCCGAGAAACCGGCGCCGGAACAAGTATGGAGGGAGAAGCCGAAAGCGTCTCCTAAGGAAGTACTAACGATCACCGATCCTGGTGATACCAAGCCGAAGAAAGAAAAGAAGAAGCCGACAGTCTTCATTCCTTCCATCGTCACACTCAAGAAGGATGATCTCTCCAGAGAACTGTTCGGACCTTTCAAGTTCGTCGATCATCTTCTCGATGGACGTACCAAGCTTTTACATGCAAATGTGAAGAGATTCACGCTTACCAGAGAAGTCCCGAAGCTGTACTTCATGAACTCCGACACGAGCGTTAAGGAGAATCTAAGTTGGTATGTCTCCTAATACCGTCCAGGTATCGTCCAGCTCAAGGACGTTAATAAAAGAGCGCTTTGTGGGAGGCAACCCACGGCTGGAGTCTGTTTTAATTTTTGTTGAACTTGGTATTTTAGAGTCAGGGTTTGGGGGAGCCAAAAGTGTCAGTTTATTTGATTTATTATTTTTCGTGTAGAGTATGTGTGTCATAGAGTCAGTTGCAAGTTGATTGAGGTCGTTCCGATTTTTGAGGATTTAACTGTGATTTTCTGAAGTTGGCCGGATTTGCGAAAATATTTTAAACCCGAACAGTTCAAAATTTTCGGCGAAACCACCTATTTTCGCGATTTATTTTTGAACCTGATTCTCCCTGTTCATCATTTTTGGTTCGAAAAGTTTTCTGTTTTCAGCGAAACTATTTTCGAAGACCATCAACCATCAACCATTTCAACTGTCATTTTCGGCGAAACTACCTTTGAAAATCCGGCAGTGCATTTGAACTGAAATTTTTGGCGAAACCACCCTTTTAATTTTGTCGAAAATAATTTTGAAAATCACCCAGAATTTCCTTTAAAATCCGGCCCACTTCCTCTCTCATCCACTCTCATTTTCGTTCTGCAACCCGAAAACTCCCTCCCCTATCCGTTTTAAAAATCGCCACCACCCACCTCTTTAAATCCGACTGCCGCCGCCATTTCCCCCATCGCTGACCGCCGCCGCTCCCTTCCCCTCCCAATTCCGAAACCATCGAGCCCTAGAACAGCCGAATCGGAGCTCTACAGCTCCAGTTCACCGAAAACCTAGTTTTCAACGTTTTTCACCGATTCCTCTCAGCCCGTTCATTTTTAGCAGTCATGACTTCAAGGTAAGTTGTAAAACTTTTCAATACGAATCTTTTGACATATATATTGCTGAATTTCGTTGGGGTTGACTTTCGGTTTGCCTCGTTTTGCGTGCCGACTGTTTTCGTGTGAACTAGAATTAGCAGAACTTATAGAACTGTTCTAGGTTGCTTAGGGAGTTCCGTGTTTAATTTCCATATCATTTGATCATATGTTGCTATTTCATAAGATTAATTCTTTGTAATGTTGACTTTTGTGAGAAATGTCGGTTTGACTTTGAATTGTATTTGATCGTTTGGCTGTCATAAGTATTCATTCTCGTTCAGATTATCGTGCTTGCCATTTGAGATCATATTTTACCGTCATTCTCCAAGTTATGATAGTCTTGCCATGATTAGGGTTCGATATGCCTAAATGTTGACTTTCTAAATGTCGGTTTGACTTTTTGAACTCTGATTGTGCTTATCCGATTCTGGCTGTTCCTAAGTATGTATTTTGCTGTCTATATTACCGGTTACCCCGCTTTACTTACCCCACTTAGTTTCCGTCATTTCTTTGTGAAATTGAGTTTTTCTACTAAGTGTGGGGTAAGGTTTTGGTTGACTAATCTGGTTTCATTCTGGTTTTAGGAACACCACTTATGAGCGCAGGACTAAGGGGTGACTTGATGGCGCCTCAAGCTCAGGAGCTGCCGCTCCCGTCACACCCGCCGTTCTGGGTCCCCCACCTGCACTACCTCGCCGAGCTGGATACCATCGCACCATAGCTCGTCTACCAGACTTCTACTTTGAGTGCTTCCAGAAGCTCGAGCATGGATTCCCTGCACGATCACGATGAGGACTACCACCGGAACGTGCATGACGCCTTAGCACCGGCTGGCCTCCTCGAGCTGACCACCATCGCCGCCGAGTTCCCAGACATTGCCCTCCAGGAGTTCTGGGCAACCTTTGATCTGGATGAGCACAAGAGAAAGCAACGCCAGAAGGTTGTCACCTTCTATCTTGGTGGGGTGTACAGGCAGCTCACCTACGATGAGTTTGCCGCTCATCTCGGCATTCCCTACGAGCACTATCACGATCATCACCTCGGTTGGGGAGAAGATGATGACGACGAGGAGTACAACGCGCTTTGGAGCCACATGACAGGCGTGCCTGGAGATCGCCTCGGAGTGGGCAACTCAGTTAAGTCTCTCTCTCACCCGCTCTATAAATATATTCATATGGTTTGGCGTAGATCCCTATTATATGCACCCGACAAGGATCGCCACCATATCCTTAAGGAGGAGCTCATGCTTCTCCGAGCCATTCGAGAGAGCTATCCTCTGCACCCCGACTGGGTACTGGCTCGCATCTTCCGCTAGAAGACTAGGAGGAAGACGCCACCTCGCAGGCTCTTGGGGGGCAACTTCATAGGACAGTTTCATCCTCTCCTTCGGCATCAGCCATGAATATGGCCCGCACATTCCACGACACCCAGTTAGGACTGTTGGAGGAGACTTGGCGGTTGAGTACGACTTAGAACTCGACCTCAGTCCCCATGTAGCAGCTGATCCTCCACTCCAACCTGTGGTCGAGTCAGAGGAAGAAGATGATGCTGAGGAGCAGCAGCCGCAGCCGCCACCAGAATTCCAAGATTATATACCCTCGCCACACCATCAGGCAGGGTATGATCACCAGTCGCAGCCGCACATTCCCGATGCATACCAGGCGCCTCCCCAGCAGCCCCGACACCACCCCGCGGATGTTGGGGAATTGTATGAGCGACTTCAGGAGTGGCGCATCACCGACAACGCCACTCAAGAGGCGCGGTAGACTATTATGCAACAACATATGCGCCGCGCCGACCGGCGATATGAGGCACAGATGGCGTGGCAACGCCAGCTCGGCGAATTCCTCCACTTTCCACCTCCCGGTTCACTGGACCAGCAGTGATCGGGTTGTATTCCTTTTCTGGTGTCTTTTTTTATTTATTATTTTTGGATTTCGATCCAACTTTTTCTGTGTGGATCCGGGGCACTTGTCCCGGTTTCCTTTTTATGTTTCATTTGTTTTTGTTTTGTAGGCAGTAGGGAGATTCCCTTTGCTTAGCTTGGGTAGATTCCCTCCGCTCCGAGGATCCGTGCTCATCCACTACGCCAATCATCTCGATCCAGGTTCTTCTACTTCACTCTGAACTCTAGTCCCTTCACTGTGAGGAACAGTCTGATTTAAGTGTGGGGTAGGATGCTAGAGAACCTTGCATGAACTTGATTGCCCTTAATTGCATTATTTGTGTGCCTCGTGATTCCATTCCAGTCTCTCTAGCATTAGAATGGCTCAGTTCTTGATTTTTGATGTTAAGTTATTGTTCAACCCTTCATAATGATGCTTAGACTGCTTAACCTAGAACTTGAGAACCAACTTGTATACTTTGATGCTAAATTGCCTGGTCAGAACAGAATTTTTAAAATCACACTTGTAGTTTGTAGCCTTGATTGCATGAAAATGACCGAATCCGACTAGCAAACCAACTGTGAGCTTTTGATCCATTGCACGTAACTTGCAATTTAAATTCTTTCTGAGTGGTTTTCTGTTTACTTGAATGAGTTAGAATTTGCATGAGACCTACTCGAGACCACACGATGACACGAGTTCTAGAAGGATAGGGGCACCTAGATTCAGCTCTAAGCCAGATAGCCTACCAAACGATAAAATCCACTAGGTTTAGACCCTTGAGCTTGGCCTGTTCTTTCGGTTCGATAATACGTTACAGCCATTTCCCATTTCTTTCATTCCCCGTTGATCCCCGGTGGTTGTAGTTCTAGATTGACCTACCGGAAGTCGGTTTGTGGTAACCTGCCTATAGCCATTAAATAGGTGGTCTTAGCTAATATGTCCAGACGTGTAAACCCCTCTAGCAACTAAAAGAAAATCGGCACAAAAGAAAAAAAAAGTAAAGAAAGAAAAAGAGAAAAAAATTTCAAAAAAAAAATGAAGAAAAGAAAGTCAGAAAAAGTTCAAAGTTTAGTTCAAATAAAACGTTCTTCTCCCTACAAATGGAAGAACGAAGTCAAAAGAAAAGTTGAAAAGAAAAAGAAAAAAATTGTGTAAAGAAAAAGAATAAGTGCTAGGTTGCTTGAGGGTATCATAGGACGAGCGTTCATTATTCCACCCGTGTTTGGTTAGACGGTAGGAAGCCATATATTAGATTCGAGGGAAGTTAGTCAAAGCTACACTGCACAAAGCCATCATCATTCATTCCCATCATTCATCTCATTATAAACCCGAGTAGTGTAGATTTCATTACGGTCCTAGCAGGGAAGTCCTTCTTGACTAGATACTCGTGTTGTCACAGTGGTGGAGATGTGGTTGAAATGCAAACAGAATTCGGTAACAAGAAAATGATCGAGAGCAGAAACACGTCCTTAAACACAGAGAGTGAGAGTTCACATTGTACTATATATATCCTGTGTGAGGAGTCTGGTCGGTCAGGTCAAATTCGTGCATAATTGGTTGCTAATTACTTGTCGTGTGCAGTTTATTAGTGAGACCAGGTAGTTTGGCTGATCTGTATGCATGTTAGGTTTCTTGTTCTAGGATCGATCTGTCTAATAATTCATTGTGTTTGATTGAGCTCCAATTTAATCGATCTTATCATTTATGAACATGAGCATTTCTATTCAGTTTGCTTGAGGACAAGCAAAAGCTTAAGTGTGGGGTATTTGATGACACTCGATTTGACGTGATTATCAGCCTCATTTAAGCGACATTTCTTTGCTTAAGACATGGTTTTTAGGGTAGAATAACGAATATTCAATCGATTGCCCTATCTCGTGCCATTTGTGTTACCTTGGCCCGTTTCGGGTCTATTTGATGGTTTTCTAGTGTTTTTACGTTAGCACAGGTTTTTGCCGTCAAATAAAGTAGCCATGGACGTGTCTAAGGCGTTGGAACATCGAGAAACTGAACCGAAATCGATCCAAGGAGCCGATCAAGTCAAACCAAAAGTCTGCCCATTCACACTTGCATCTTCGGCGAAAATAAGCTTGCATCTTCGGCGAAAACAATAGTGCAAATCAACTGGTGCCGAGTCAAAGGAGATTTTTGGCGAAACCAATTAAGTGTTCGTCCGAAAACGCAAGGCAGAGAGATCAGCCGGCGGAGCCTTCATTCACAAAGGAATTTTCCCCGAAAATTCCTTAAGAATTTCGGCGAAAATAATAAGAGGAATCCGGCTGATTAGGGTTAAGTATAAATACTTAACCCGGCGGCCCAAAAAGATATACAATCATAATTTACAAAACACAACTTTTCGAGATCAGAATTCAGAGAATCCTCTCAAGTTCTGGAGCGAAGAGTTGGAGTTCGAAGAGTCGGATAGAGATCGTGACGCCATCCCTTCCATCTCGGAGAACCGGAGCTAGGAGTGTTATCTACCGAAGATCGAAGTCTGTCAGAGTCGTCTAAATTAGGTTTTTCAGATTCTTTTCTGTTCTTCCTTTGAATGATGAACTCTTTCTTTGTCTTTGTTTCTTTTGTAATAATCATGAGTAGCTAAACTCGTTAGAGCTTAGACTAGATGAACCCTAAGTGACCCATGGCTTTAAAGCGGTCACGGATCGGCGGTGATTTGATTCGAAATTCAATCAGTTCTTTTTCATGTTTGATTCGTTCTTCATTGTTCATGTTTCTTGTCTGGATTGATCAAATAGATTAGATTCTTGGTAAGCTAAGGATAGAAGCGAACGCTCGCCTTACTTTAGAACATCGAATTGAACAATTAACCTTATAATTGGAGCGTGCCTTTCATAGGAACCGGCTAGGGTTAATTCACTGCAAGAGTAACTCATTAATCATTAGTAATTACACCAATTAATTAAGTCGTTGCGAGAGGCGACCGTACCCGGGCAGCTAGTTAATCTTGGTAGTTAGAACGGATAGAGCGAACGTTCGCCGGTCTTAAACCTAAGGGTAAGGAGTTATGGTGGTGTCTTAGTAATTGATTGAATGAGAATCGAAATCCGCTGATCTGTTGATTGCCAATGCTCTGAGGAACCTTGAATTTAATTCAACCTGGAAACAACCCTTTAAATCCTTTAGGTATCCCGTACCTTCCCCTAACCAACACAAAACAATAAGTCAAGCTACCACCTTTCCACCCTTAAAACTGCTCCTAAAAGTCTTACTTTGAAATACTGCAATAAATTCCTTTTTATTCTTACATGAACCTTAGAAAGCTCGTAAAAGAGTTTAACTCCCAAAAACTCCAGAATGATGTCGAATGACCTCGTGTTTCACTAACCACTACCGAGCCCGATCAAGCACCAGACTTCTGTCCCATCCTTTGCTTGATGAGGCCTTGACACAATGTCCAACCACTTTCTTCAATCTACTTTTGATTTCCCATTAAGGGCTTCCTAAATCACTATTTAGCTCCCTTCCACCTCGTGACTTACTTGAGTCCACCATGATACTTGACTGTGAATTTAATTCACCATTTTCCCGTCATCATCCCATTCATGAACTCATGAACACCTGACTAACTTAACCGTCTACTATGTCCTTCCACATTGAACAAACCTGCGTTGCCACCCGCAATTTCCCTAGTTGGTCCCAAACACTAATAGGCTGCATGCCTTAGAACCCTGATTCTATTCCTGTCAAACCTTACAGACGTTACCTCACCCGTAACGCTTGTTATTGAAACCGCAAAGCCCTTAGCCAACCAACACACAACGAGCGTTGTGTACTTTACAACGCCCGTTACCAACCGACCTGCAACGACCGTTGTGAACTTCCCAACGCCCGTTACTAACCGACCTGCAACGGCCGTTATGAAATTCATAACGCCCGTTACCCTTGATCCAACCTCAACGATCTCCAGTAGTCGAATCTCAAACCTTCCTTTAGTAAAACCTTGATCCCAACAACCCGAGGTCGTTACTTTATTGAACCGGTTGTATTTCCAGATGAACGTTGTAAACAGGTTTATCAAATAACTAATCTGCCAAAGTAGAGTAGATTGAATCTCTCGAGGTTTCTTCAAATCCACTACTCAAAGAAGTTGGCAAATTATTTAGGTTTAAACAGATTGTGCGTGGTGTGAGTTCCACGACTTCTAAACTATAATGCAAGGAAATTGAAATGAAATTAAAAGACAGATTGATTGATTGGGTTTTGACTAACGAGATGACAAACAAGCTTAGACTCGAATCCCCCTAAGATCACCAGGACATTGGCGATCACAAGACCAGCGGTTTTCAATCCTAATTCATTCAGTTCTCAGACACCACCATAACTCCTTACCCTTAGGTCTAAGTTCCGCGAAAATTCGCGCTATCGGATCTAACTACCAAGATTAATTAACCCTTCGTGCGTACACTTCTGCAACGGAGAACTAACTGGTGCAATTACTTGTGGTTAATGAGTTACTCTAGAAGCGGATTAACCCTAAATGGTTCCTACGAAAGGCACACTCCATTGAATAGGTTAATTGATTGATTTGATGTTTTAAAGTAAGGGGGAAGTTCACCAGTATCCTTAGCTTAACATGAATCTAATATAGGTGATCAAGCAAGACAAGAAACACAAACAATGAAGAACAAATCAAACATGCAAGAGAAACTGTCTGAATCTGAATTTAATTACCGCCGATCCGTGACCGCTTTAAAGCCCCAGGTCACTTAGGGTTCATCTAATCTAAGCTCTAACGAGTTTAGCTACTCATATTCGGCACAAGAGAATCAAAGACAATCATAGAATTCATCTCAGACTGGAAGAACAGAGAAGAAATGTAAAACTAATTTGACGATTCTGTGAAGCTTCAATCTCGAGCAATCTTCAACTCCTAGCTCCGAGCACTTCGAGGTGGGAATATGGTCTCACGATCTCTCTAGGAACTCTGAGGATGCTCTCAACTCTATCTGTCACTCAAGGCTCTCGCCTGTGTATCGGAAATGTATTCTGGAATAAGTGTGTGTAAAAGTATCATCGTCAGTTTGCTTAAAAGAGGGAACATTGAAAGTTCTCGCCGAGAACTTTAATGTAAATTCACTCTGTGTCTTCGACGAGGTTTCTCCATGCAATTCTTCAAATGTTCTCGGCGAAAACTTTGGAAGTTCTCGCCGAGAACTTCAGTGTAAACTTCCTCCTGGTTGTCGTCGAGAATTCCTTTTGGTTCCTTCAATAGTTTTCGGCGAGAACATTGGAGTTCTCGCCTAAAACTTCTTCACAGATAATGTTGGCAGCCTCGATGAGAATTTCTTTGACTTTCTTAAGGGATAATCGGCGAGAACATTGATTCTTCGCCGAGAATATTAGTGTTGGGCAGTCCTTTGTACTTTCTTTGATCTGGTAGAGTTCTAGATCGATTTCGGGGCATTCTTCGAGGCTCCATTGCTTCTCGAATATGTCCAAGGCCACATAATTGATGGCAGAAACCTGTGCAATCCCAAAGGCACTAGAAAACACATCAAATAGACCCATAACAGGCCAAAGTAACTGTAACATCCAAGTTCTGAGTTTTTGGTCAGGATTCAAGATTCTTGGTTAAACTGATTTTTAATTCGAATTTTAATAATTAAATTACGAGTATAATTTATTCCGTTGGCGGAATAAATAATTTTCGGGTTAAATTTATTGGGTTCGAGTTCTAAATCAATGGACCGAATCAATTGGTCGAACAAATGTGATCCGACCAAGGACGAAGGGCCGGGCTTAAAAGTGGGGGCTGGGAGTTGGCGTTAGATGAGAGAGGTGAGGAGTTGGGCTTGAAGCCCTGAACGAAATAAGGAAGGGAAAAGGGGGCCTAAGCCCGTGGGAGCAAGAGAAGTTGGGAAGGGTTTCCGTACATTCGGTTTGGGGCTGGAAAGAAAAGGGAGGAAGCACGCATCTGAAGGAAGGGTGCAGTTCATGGATGGGGGGAGTCGGCGCACAGAAAATAGGGAGAGAGAGAAGGATTGAAGACGTGGGTTCGGAAAGAGAAGGACTAAGATGTTTAGGGGCGTGTTTTCTTTAGCTCTCAATCACTTTCTCGACCGAAGTATGTCATAAGTTTGCAATTCGACCACAATCTCCACCACTGTGACAACACGAGAAACTAGTCTAGAGGACTTGCACGGGACTATAACGATCCTACACTACAAGGGTTTTTAATGAATGGATGAAGGGATGTATGATGATGGCTTTGGTGCAGCGTAGCAATCGACCAACTTCTCTGGAATCAAGTCTATGGCTTCCTACCATCTAACCAAACACGGGTGGAATAGTGTACGCTCATCCTATGATACCCTCAAGCAACCTAGCACTATTTTTTCTGATTTTTCTTTTTCTTTCCACATTTACTTGCTTTCGTTCTTCCATATGTAGGGAGAAGAACATTTTGAACTAACGAACTACTACTTTGACTTGACTTTATTCAACTTTTTCTTTTTTTTTCTTTTACTGCTAATTTTTTTAAGTTGCTAGAGGGGTTTACACGTCTGGACATAATAGCTAAGACCACCTATTTAATGGCTATAGGCAAGTTACCACAGACCGACTTCTGGTAGGCTAATTGATGACACTCGATTTGACGTGATTATCAGCCTCATTTAAGCGACATTTCTTTGCTTAAGACATGCTTTTTAGGGTAGAATAACGAATATTCAATCGATTGCCCTATCTCGTGTCATTTGTGTTACCTTGGCCCGTTTCGGTTTTATTTGATGGTTTTCTAGTGTTTTTGCGTAAGCACAGGTTTTTGCCGTCAAATAAAGTAGCCATGGACGTGTCTAAGGCATAGGAACATCGAGGAACTGAACCGGAATCGATCAAAGGAGCCAATCAAAGTCAAACCGAAAATCTGCCCATTCACACTTACACATTCGGCGAAAACAAGCTCACATCTTCGGCGAAAATAACAGTGTAAACCAACTGATGTCAAGAGAAGAACATCTTCGGCGAAAAGAGCCCAGGGTTTTCGGCGAAGATGCAAGGGAAAATCACTGGCGCTAACAGAAGGATGTTTTCGCGAAAACATCAAGTTTTCACCGAGTACTTATTCGGCGAAAAGGACAGAGGAGTCAGCCGAAGGAGCCGGGCATTAACAAGCAAATATTCGGAGAAAATAAGTCATTATTTTCGGCGAAAATGATGAACTGTTCCGGCCAATTTAGGGTTAAGTATAAATACTTAACCCGGCGGCCAAAAAGGGGGGATCGAACAATTAATCATAATACAACTTTTCGCGATCAGTTTTCGAGGATTTTTCTCTGGAGTTTTGAAGCGAGGAGTTCGAGTTCGAAGAGCCGGAAAGAGATCATGACGCCATCCCTTCCATCTCAGAGAACCGGAGCTAGGAGTGTCGTCTACCGAAGATCGAAGTCTGCCAGAGTCGTCTAAATTAGGTTTTTCAGATTCTTTTCTGTTCTTCCTCTGGATGATGAACTCTTTCTTTGTCTTTGTTTCTTTTGTAATGATCATGAGTAGCTAAACTCGTTAGAGCTTAGACTAGATGAACCCTAAGTGACCCAGGGCTTTAAAGCGGTCACGGATCGGCGGTAATTAGATTCGAAATTCAATCAGTTTCTCATTCATGTTTGATTTGTTCTTCATTGTTCATGTTTCTTGTCTGGATTGATCACCTAGATTAGATTCTTGTTAAGTTAAGGATAGAAGCGAACGCTCGCCTCACTTTAAAACATCAAATTGAACAATTAATCTTATAATTGGAGCGTGCCTTTCGTAGGAACCGGTTAGGGTTAATCCACTGCTAGAGTAACTCATAAATCACTAGTAATCGCACCAATTAAGTTAAGTCGTTGTGAGAGGCGACCGTACCCGGGCGGCTAATTAATCTTGGTAGCTAGAACGGATAGAGCGAACGTTCGTCGGTCTTAAACCTAAGGGTAAGGAGTTATGGTGGTGTCTTAGAATTGATTGAATAAGAATCGAAATCCGCTGACCTGTTGATTGCCTATGCTCTGGGGAACGAAGGGGGATTCAAAGTCTAAGTTCGTCAGTCATCTCTGTTTTCAAACCCTAATTTCCATTCTGCTTTAGTTTAATTTGTTTTAATTTCTCTGCATTCCTTAGAAATAGAAGTCGTGGAACTCACACCACGCACAACGTGTTTTTCCTTGAGTAATTTGTTAGTTCTGAAGTAGCCAATCATTCGAAGGCCCGTGGAATACGATCTGCTATAGCTTTTTCTTAGCATTAGTAGTTTATTTGCGTGAATCGTCAACGACAGGTTCACCAAATTGGCGCCGTTGCCGGGGAACTTCTTTTGATTGTTGAAAGAAGAACTGGCAATTTATTCTTCTACTTTCCATCTTTCACCTTTCCATCCACTTCGATTTTACACTGGTTTTGTTTGTTTTTGTTATCTGTAGGTTTACAGGTGTATGCCTCACCGCCCTTGGACTCGCTCTCAAACCGAACAGGCTAAGAGAATAGAGAGACCAGGCAGTTTCGCTACACCTCTACGATCACAGATTCTGAAGGGAAGCATATCCAATCCATTCATCACTCCGATCAAGATCGAGGAACCGAAGGAGAGTTCCTCATCTCCACTTTCACCAACACCTTCATCCGCTTCATACACCGAGTCACTTTCACCACCTCCATCTCCTACCATGGGTGATCGACCACCACCAACCGGTGATGCGCCGCCGCCACCACCACCTGCACAGAAGAGTCTAGCAGACTATAACAAGCCGAGCGCGACTAGCGTTCGATCTGCCATTGCCGTTCCGCGCATTGAAGGAGATCCTGACTATGAGATCAAGATTCCATTCTTGACTATGATCTCTAGGGATTTACAGTTTGAAGGCAGGCCCCTAGACAATCCGTGCACTCATCTTGCAGACTTCCTTGATCTCTGCAGTACTTTTAAGAGCGGAAACCTCGACAAGAACACCCTTTGTTTGAGAGCTTTCCCTTTCTCCTTGAAAGGCCCTGCTAAGAGGTGGCTTACTGGCAAACCACCTGGCTACTACACTGACTGGGATACTCTGGCTCAGGACTTTGTTGAAGAATACTTCCCTCCAGCCAGAACAACTGCCATCAAGGACAGCATTACCAGATTCTCCCAGAAAGAAGGAGAAAGCTTGTATGATACTTGGAATCGATTCCAAGAACTTCTCTATACCTGCCCTCATCATGGATTCGAGCAGAGGCAGTTAGCTGAAATCTTCTCTCGAGGACTTCGGGAAGAATCTGCCAAGTGGGTCAATTCTCTAGCTGAAGGGGATTGCACTACACTCACTCCTGAAGCTGCTCTTCGTCACTTCGCAAACTGTGCTTCCAAGTCAAGGAACTGGGAACGTCAATCTGAAGGATCAAGGGGCAAGCTAGATCTCGAAGCAGCTATCAAGGCAGAAGTAGAGAAGCATTTGAAGAAGTCTACCACACCGATCAAGCCGCCAGCAGCTTCTGTCTATGTTGCTGATTGCGAGTGGTGTGGAGCTTGCACACATAATGGAGGACGATGCCCAAACTTTGGTAAGACGGACGTCTGGTCCGCCGAAGAGGTAAATTTTGTCCACCAAGGCTTCGTCAATAATCAGAATGGTTATGCTGGATACCGTAACTTCAGGCAGCAAGGGAACTATCAGGACAGACCTCCCTACAATGCTGGCGCCAATCATAACCAGAACCAGAACAATCGCCCGGCTGGTCCAGCTCAGGATCAGAAGCCTAACCATCCTCCGCATCGCAATCCGGGTAACTATGGAACTGCTCCTGGCAATCGTCAGAACCAATACATGAATAACAACTATCCAGGGCATCAACATCAAAGAGATAACAATGTCAGTGACCTGGATAAGAAGCTCAGCCAGATCATGACCAGACTTGATGATCATGACAGTCAGTTCAAGGCTCAAGCTCTTCTCAATCAAGAACAGATAGCATCTGGACAAAGAATTGAGCAAGCCGTGAACAACATCTCAAGCATGCTAGCATCTGGTCGACCATTTGGCCAGCTTCCAAGCCAGACAGAGCCTAACCCGGGAAAAGAACAGGCTAAAATGGTAACCGCTCGAAAACTTCCAAACTTAATTGCTGATGCTTTTTCTGTTTTACGCAGGATTGCTGAAAATTCAGAGGAAGAAGAAGAATAGAAACCGGCGCCTAAGAAGGATGACCCTCATCTTGCACCGTACGTCGTGAAGCCTCCCTTTCCTAGAGCACTACTACCAAATGCAAGGATCGAGACTGGAATGAAGGGGAACAAGGAAGGATACCCTGACATTCGTATCAAGAAACCTGCCTCTCCATATCCAGCTAAGTTATCTGATCCTGGTTCTTTCACTTTACCATTGGTTATTAATGATGTTGAGATTGAACGTTGCTTAGTTGATCTAGGAGCGTCTGTTAATGTTATGCCTGTGAGTCTATATGAAAAACTGAATCTAGGAGAACTTGAACCGCCTAGTATGTAACTTGTCTTTGCTGATAGATCGCTTAAAACCCCTAAGGGAGAGATTAAAGACGTTGTTACTAAATGTGGTCCGTTCACGTTTTTAGCTGACTATGTGATTATGGATACTGGTACAGATGATTCTACCATTCTCATAGGTCGACCTTTCATGGCTACTACGGGAATGAATATTAACGTCCCAAATGGTTCTTTAACTCTAAGGGTCGGTAAAGAAATGAAAACGTTCCGTCTTAAAGATGGCATGAAATATAACCCTACGAATGAAGAATCTCACTGCCTTGCTGTTGAAACTGTGGGGTTGACTCCGGTCAACTCCGTTACTAATGCTTCTTCCAGTGTCTCTAGATCAGTTGTTGATGCAGGTATTAAACAGGTTACAAAGAAGAAGCCTGAAGCTTCGGTCCAAAAGCCGCCTAAGAAGAAGAAGGAACCGCAAACCTCTTCTAAACCACCGAGCAGACCTCGAGGAAAGAACAGGAAGACGAAGACCCAAATGGTCTGGAGGCCAAAAATTCTGCCGTCTTCCACTGAGCCAGCTGCACCACCAATTCGTTCCGAGAAACCGGCGCTGGAACAAGTATGGAGGGAGAAGCCGAAAGCCTCTCCTAAGGAAGTACTGACGATCACCGATCCTGGTGATACTAAGCCGAAGTTAAAAGAGAAGAAGAAGCCGACAGTCCTCATTCCTTCCATCGTCATACTCAAGAAGGATGACCTCTCCAGAGAACTTTTCGGACCGTTCAAGTTCATTGAGCATCTTCCCGACGAACGTACCAAGCTAATGCATGCGAACGGGAAGAAATTCACGCTTACTAGAGAAGCCCCGAAGCTGTACTTTATGAACTCCGACGCAAGCGTTAAGGAGAATCTGAGTTGGGATGTCTCCTAATACCGTCCAGGTATCGTCCAGCTCAAGGACGTTAATAAAAGAGCGCTTCGTGGGAGGCAACCCACGGCTGGAGTCTGTTTTCAATTTTGTGTCGAACTTAGTGTTTTAGAGTCGGTTCGGGGGAGCCAAAAGTGTCAGTTTATTTGTTTTCTTATTTTTTTGTGTGTAGTCTGTGTGTCATAGAGTCAGTAGCAAGTTGATTAAGGTCGTTCCAATTTTTTTGGATTTAACTGTGATTTTCTGAAGTTAGCCGAATTTGCGAAAATACTTTAAACCCGAACAGTTCAAAATTTTCGGCGAAATCACCCTCCATTTTCGGCGAAACCGCCTTTTGGTTATCACTGTATTTCGTAGTTCAAAGTTTTCGGTCCGAATAGCTGTCCATTTTCGGCGAAATAATTCTTGAAAATCAAACAGTCATTTTAATGCAAATTTTCGGCGAAAACATGTGGCCATTTTCGGCGAAATTCCTTTCGAAAATCGGCTGTCCAGTTTAACTAAAGTTTTCGGTGAAAACACCCTATAATTTTCGCCGAAAATAATTTCAAAAATCAGAAATCCTCCACTTTAAAATCCGGATTTGCCTCCTCTCTCTCCTTCACTCATTTTCGTTCATACCACCGAAAACAAAAACCTCCCCTATTTGTTTTAAAACCGCCGCCGACCACCCACTCCCTTCAACCCGCCGCCGCCGCCGTTTGCTGCCGTCGCCGCCGTCGCTGACCGCCGCCGCACCACTCCCCTTCCTTTTCTGATCCCAACGAGCCCTAGAACAACCAAATCGGAGCTTTGCAGCTCCAGTTCGCCGAAAACCTAGTTTTCAACGTTTTTCACCGATTCCTCCCAACCCGTTCATTTTTAGCAGTCATGACTTCAAGGTAAAG
The DNA here is from genome assembly GCA_034768395.1 of Linum lewisii. Taxonomy (NCBI): domain Eukaryota; kingdom Viridiplantae; phylum Streptophyta; class Magnoliopsida; order Malpighiales; family Linaceae; genus Linum; species Linum lewisii. Next base: position 50,172,132 of record CM068297.1, read on the forward strand.
TGTACAACTTTTCAATACGAATCTTTTGACATATGGATTGCTGAATTTCGTCGGGGTTGACTTTCGTTTGACTTTTTGTTTGCCTCGTTTTGCGTGCCGGCTGTTTTCGTGTGAACTAGGTTAGCTGAACTTGTAGAACAGTTCTAGCGTGCTTAGGGAGTTTTGTGCTTAATTTCCATATCAGTTGACCATGTGTTGCTTTGCATACGATTAATTCCTTGTTATGTTGACTTTCTGATTGTCGGTTTGACTTTTTGAACTCTGATTGTGCTTATCCGATTATAGCTGTTCTTAAGACATGTATTTTATTGTCTATGATTACCGGTTACCTCGCTTTGCTTACCCCACTTAGTTTCTCTCATTTCTTTGTGAAATTGAGTTTTTTTACTAAGTGTGGGGTAGGATTTTAGTTGACTAATCTGGTTTCACGTCTGGTTTTAGGAACACTTTTGAGCGCAGGACTAAGGCGCGACTCGATGGCGCCTCGAGCTCTGGAGCCGCCGTCCCCGTCACACCCGCCGCTCTAGGTCCTCCACCTGCACTACCTTGCAGAGCTGGATGCCATCGCACCATCGCCCGTTTATCGGACTACTATTACGAGTGCTTCCAGAAGCTCCAGAACTCCGGTGGAGCTGATGTGCGACCTCTATCCATGCAGTCCCTCTTCGATCACAATGAGGATTACCACCGGAACGTGCATGACGCCCTAGCACCGGCTGGTCTCCTGGAGCTGACCACCATAGCCGCTGATTACCCAGAGATGGCTCTCCAGGAGTTTTGGGCAACCTTTGACCTAGACGAGCACAAGAGGAAGCAGCGCCAGCAGGTCATCTCTTTCTATCTGGGTGAGTCTACAGGAAGCTGTCCTACGATGAGTTTTCCGCTCATTTGGGCATCCCCTACGAGCACTATCACGATCATCACCTAGGCTGGGGTGGCGATGATGACAATGAGGAGTACAATGCGCTCTGGAGCCACATGACAGGCGTACCTGGTGACCGCCTTGGGGCGAGCAACTCAGTTAAGTCTCTCTCTCACCCACTCTATAAATTTATTCATCTGGTGTGGCGTAAATCTCTTTTGTATGTTCCAGATAAGGATCGCCACCATGTCCTCAAGGAAGAGCTCATGCTTCTTCGAGCCATCCGGGAGAGCTACCCTCTACACCCAGGCTGGGTGCTTGCTCGCATCTTCAGCCAGAAGACCAAGAGGAAGACGCCGCCTCGCAAGCTCTTGGGGGTAACTTCGTCGGTCAGCTCATCCTCTCCTTCGACATCAGCCATGTATGGCCCGCACATCCCACGACGCCAAGTTAGGACCGTTGGAGGAGAATTGGCTGTCGCGTACGACTTGGAACTGGACGTCAGTCCCCATGTAGCGGCAGATCCTCCACTCCAACTTATGGACGAATCGGAGGAAGAAGATGATTCTGAGGAGCAGCAGCCGCAGCCGCCGCCGGAGTTTCATGACTATATACCCTCGCCACACCATCAGGCAGGGTACATCCACCAGTCGCCGCCGTGCATTCCAGATCCATACCAGGCACCTCAGCCTCAGCCCCGACCGCATCCCGCGGATATTGGTGAGCTGTACGAGCGACTGCAGGAGTGGCGCATCATCGACAACTCCACTCAAGAGGCGCGATGGACTATTATGCAGCAACACATGCGCCGCGCCGATAGGCGGTATGAGGCGCAGCTAGAGTGGCAACGCCAGCTCGGCGAGTTTCTCAGCTTTTCACCTCCCGGTTCACCGGACCAGCAGTGATCGGGTTGTATTCCTTTTCTGGTGTCTTCTTTTTATTTATTATTTTCGGATTTCGATCCAACTTTTTTCTGTGTGGATCCGGGGCACTTGTCCCGGTTTCCTTTTTATGTTTCATTTGTTTTTGTTTTGTAGGCAGTAGGGAGATTCCCTTTGCTTCAGGCTAGGCGACACTTCCTTCCGCTCTGAGGATCCGAGCTGACCCTCTGAAATCAACCGTCCTCACCCAGGTTCTTACATTCCAATCTGAACTCTAGAATTAGTCCTGTGAGGACACAGTCCGATTTAAGTGTGGGGTAGGATGCTAGAGAACCTTGCACGAACTTGATTGCCCTTGATTGTGTTTTGTGTGCCTCGTGATTCCATTTCAGTCTCTCTAGCATTAGAATGGCTCAGTTCTTGATTTTTGATGTTAAGTTGTTGTTCAAACTTTCATAATGATGCTTAGACTGCTTAACCTATAACTTGAGAACCAACTTGTATGCTTTGACGCTAAATTGCCTGGTCAGAACAGAATTTTTTTTTTTTTAAAATCACACTTGTAGTTTGTAGCCTTGATTGCATGAAAATGACCGAATCCGACTAGCAAACCAACTGTGAGCTTTTGATCCATTGCACGTAACTTGCAATTTAAATTCTTTCTGAGTGGTTTTCTGTTTGCTTGAATGAGTTAGAATTTGCATGAGACCTACTCGAGACCAAACGATGACACGAGTTCTAGAAGGATAGGGGCACCTAGATTCAGCTACTAAGCCAGATAGCCTACCTTAACGATAAAATCCACTAGGTTTAAACCCTTGAGCTTGGCCTGTTCTTTTGGTTCGATAATACATTACAGCCATTTCCATTTCTTTCATTCCCCGTTGATCCCCTGTGGTTGTAGTTCTAGATTGACCTACCGGAAGACGGTTTGTGGTAACCTGCCTATAGCCATTAAACAGGTGGTCTTAGCTATTATGTCCAGACGTGTAAACCCCTCTAGCAACTAAAAGAAAATCGGCACAAAGAAAAAAATTCACAAAAAGAAAGAAAAAGAAAAATTTTCGAAAAAAAATGAAGAAGAAGAAAAAAAAATCAGAAAAAGTTCAAAGTTTAGTTCAAATAAAACGTTCTTCCCCCTACAAATGGAAGAACGAAGTAGTAAGAAAAGTTGAAAAGAAAAATGTTGTGCAAAAGAAAAAATAATAATTTGCTAGGTTGCTTGAGGGTATCATAGGACGAGCGTTCATTATTCCACCCGTGTTTGGTTAGACGGTAGGGAGCCATAGATTAGATTCGAGGGAAGTTAGTCGAAAGCTACACCGCACCAAGCCATCATCATTCATTCCCATCATCATCTCATTATAAACCCGAGTAGTGTAGAATTCATTACGGTCCTAGCAGGGAAGTCCTTCTTGACTAGATACTCGTGTTGTCACAGTGGTGGAGATGTGGTCGAAATGCAAACCTATGACAGTATTCGGTAACAGAAAATGATCGAGAGCAAAAACACGTCCTTAAACATAGAGAGTGAGAGTTTCCATTGTACTATATACATCCTGTGTGAGGAGTCTGGTCGGCCAGGTCATATTCGTGCATGATTGATTGCTAATTACTTGTCGTGTGCAGTTTATTAGTGAGACCAGGTAGTTTGGATGATCTGTATGCATGTTAGGTTTCTTGTTCTAGGATCGAGCTGTTTAATAATTCATTGTGTTTGATTGAGCTCCAATTTAACTGATCTTATCATCTGTGAACATGAGCGTCTCTATTTAGTTTGCTTGAGGACAAGCAAAAGCTTAAGTGTGGGGTATTTGATGACACTCGATTTGACGTGATTATCAGCCTTATTTAAGCGACATTTCTTTGCTTAAGACATGCTTTTTAGGTTAGAATAACGAATATTCAATCGATTGCCCTATCTCGTGTCATTTGTGTTACCTTGGCCCGTTTCGGTTCTATTTGATGGTTTTCTAGTGTTTTTGCGTAAGCACAGGTTTTTGCCATCAAATAAAGTAGCCATGGACGTGTCTAAGGCATAGGAACATCGAGGAACTGAACCGGAATCGATCAAAGGAGCCAATCAAAGTCAAACCGAAAATCTGCCCATTCACACTTACACATTCGGCGAAAACAAGCTCACATCTTCGGCGAAAATAACAGTGTAAACCAACTAATGTCAAGAGAAGAACATCTTCGGCGAAAAGAGCCCAGGGTTTTCGGCGAAGATGCAAGGGAAAATCACTGGAGCCAACAGAAGGATGTTTTCGGCGAAAACATCAAGTTTTCGCCGAGTACTTATTCGGCGAAAAGGACAGAGGAGTCAGCCGAAAGAGCCGGGCATTAACAAGCAAATATTCGGCGAAAATGATGAACTGTTCTGTTCAATTTAGGGTTAAGTATAAATACTTTACCCGGCGGCCAAAAAGGGGGGATCGAACAATTAATCATCATACAACTTTTCGCGATCAGTTTTCGAGGATTTTTCTCTGGAGTTCTGAAGCGAGGAGTTCGAGTTCGAAGAGCCGGAAAGAGATCGTGACGCCATCCCTTCCATCTCAGAGAACCGGAGCTAGGAGTGTCGTCTACCGAAGATCGAAGTCTGCCAGAGTCGTCTAAATTAGGTTTTTCAGATTCTTTTCTGTTCTTCCTCTGGATGATGAACTCTTTCTTTGTCTTTGTTTTTTTGTAATGATCATGAGTAGCTAAACTCGTTAGAGCTTAGACTAGATGAACCCTAAGTGACCCAGGGCTTTAAAGCGGTCACGGATCGGCGGTGATTAGATTCAAAATTCAATCAGTTTCTCATTCATGTTTGATTTGTTCTTCATTGTTCATGTTTCTTGTCTGGATTGATCACCTAGATTAGATTCTTGTTAAGTTAAGGATAGAAGCGAACGCTTGCCTCACTTTAAAACATCAAATTGAACAATTAACCTTATAATTAGAGCGTGCCTTTCGTAGGAACCGGTTAGGGTTAATCCATTGCTAGAGTAACTCATAAATCACTAGTAATCGCACCAATTAAGTTAAGTCGTTGCGAGAGGCGACCGTACCCGGGCGGCTAATTAATCTTGGTAGCTAGAACGGATAGAGCGAACGTTCGCCGGTCTTAAACCTATAAGTTATGTGTAATGGATCAAAAGCTCACAATTGGTTTGCTAGTCGGATTCGATCATTTTCATGCAATCGAAGGTAAAAAACTATAAGCGTGACATTTATTTATGTTCTGGCCAGGTTATTTAGCATCAATGCAGGCAAGTTGGTTACAGGTTCTAAGTTAAGCAATCTAAGCATCATTATGAAAGATTGAAAAACAACTTAACATCAAAGGTAAAAAACCGAGCAATTCTATGCTAGAGGAGTCGGAAAGCACCACGAAATCACAGAAAACAAACAAGATCATGCAAACATTCTCTAGCATCCTACCCCACACTTAAACGGTTATGTGTTCTCACAGGACTAAAACTAGAGTAGAGAGATATGGAGAACCTGGAAGGCGATGGTAGGGGGTGAACATGGAGAGCATGGAGTAGAGTAGAGTAGCTACCAAAGTTCCTACAAAACAAAAACAAGAAAATATCAAAAGGAAACCGGGACAAGTGTCCTGGATCCACACAAAACAAAGTTGAACAACGAAGAACTGACTCAAAAATTTAAAACGGACTCCAGCCGTGGGTTGCTGATGTGACTTTATTTAGTGCATTTTTAGCTTATGATTGACCTATGAAATGCCCGTGTTTGATTCTTAAATGCAATGCTTAATATGCTTTTATTGAAGTTTTATGCAAAGTGCTCTTTTGTTGTCCGGTTGCCACTTTGAGGCCAATTCCGTGTCTATTGGAGTTGTTTTATTTGCATTTTCAGGTCTTGGTGTCATAGTACTGGTGACAAGGAGCACGTAGATCAAACAGGAGGTCAATCGGAGCTAGGACGGAAGAGATATGGCCGTTGCAAAATCGAGAAAAGTGCACAGCAAAACTGAAGAAGTTTTCGGCGAGAACTCTATGTTCTCGCCGAAAACTATCGGCTTGTCACAAACAGGAGGAGCCCGGAAATATAACGTTGGTTTTGTGAAGAAGTTTTCGGCGAAAACTTACAGAGTTTTCGACGAAAACCTATGAAGGAATGCAAGGCCAGCTCAGGGATTTTCAAAGAGATTTTCGTCAAAAGTTGTATAGTTTTCGTCAAAATTCAGGCTATTTCCAGCGGTACTATTTAAAGAGAGAGGCGATGGAAATTTGAGTAATACAATTCATTCTTTTCAACAACACAGCCTTCAACAAAACCTCTCTCTCAACTTTTCAATTACTTTCTTCTATCTCCAATCCACAACCCTAGAGCAAGGTGCAACTCAAAGTAGAGGAGCTTGGATTGAAGTCCACAACCTTGGAAGAGGAGATTGCAAGAGTAGGATTGCCATGGTGTTCTTGGTGATCATCTTTCTTTCTCTTTCCTTCATTTCCTTGGCCATGTGTGGCTGATTTCTTAGGTTTCCTTGGATTGATAGATAGTTGTGCTATGATAGAGGTTGATTGTGTAAACATGCTATGATTGATCTTGGATGTAAGAAGATGATCTCTAGACTTGTTGTTAATTCCATGATGGCTATGTTTGCTTGATTGGTCTATTCTTTGTGATGTAATGCATGAGAGTGCTTAGATTACATGGATTGTAGGTCTAGGGATTAAAGAGAGTGTGTTCTAAGAGATTAGATCATCTCAATTCAACCATAGTTGCTTGATTTCTCTCTTGTGCATTTTATCGAACACTTGGTGTGCATTAGGTTTTTCATTCAATTGAACTTTGATTAGTCTTTTGATGATTCTCTTAGTGTTAGGACATTGACATGAGAGTGTGGTGTCTAGCCTAGTGGTCATAGAGTCATAGGAGAGGGTTTTGTAGCTTGGCATTTCATCAAACACCTTTAATGCATCCTTAGTGACTTAGCTTGAGAGCAAGAGCCTAGGTTGAGTGGTTATAGGATAAGATCTTAGTGCTACGAGAGTGCATTGAGTCTATAGAAGGGATTTGCGTGGTCATTCGATTGCAACCTCAATCATGTTTGGCTTGTTTGTGCATTTGTTCCTCTTGAGCATGATGAAGCTATCTTTCCAAGTGAACCTCCTTTATCTTTGTGTTGCACCGCTTTGTTTGTTTGTTTAGTTTTCTTTATGTTTTCTTTTGTTCCTATTTCAAACCAAAACTCCTTTTAATGAATAGACCGTCCATGAACCGTGTGAGTATTAGCTATTGAGAGAGCCCTCGTGGAATACGACCTTGAATGTTGTGAGTTAAATCTTGCACATCAGTTGCCTCCCACGAAGCGTTCTCGTTTAACGTCCTTGAGCCGGACAGTACCTGGATGATGATCAAGATGGTCCCAACTCAGGATTTCCTTTACGCTTGCATCAGAGTCAATGAAGTATAACTTTGGTTTACCTCCGGTAAGAAGGAATCACCTCGCATTGATGTGAGTTAATTGTGTTCGTCCATCGGGGAGGTGTTCGGTAACTTCGAACGGCCCGAATAAGTCCTTAATATCCTTGCTTTCATCCGGTGGCTTATCGGAGGATGGCAGAGTAATTGGCTTACAAACCACCTTATTCTTCAGTTTGCTCTCCCTTTTCACTTCGCCAGGATCTTTAGCTCGTGGCGATTCAGCGGTGGATACCTTCGGTTCCTCCTTCTTCTTTGGCTTCTATGTCGGAGGTTCATTCTTCGGGTTGATGATCTCTTCAGCTCCTATCATAGCTATCTTGGAAGAAAGATTTGAAATGTCATTAGTAGTGGAGTTGACCGAGGCCAACTCCATAGTATCAATGGATAAACAATGAGCATCTTCCTTAGGGATGTATTTCATACCGTGATGTGATCCTCGCCACCAAGCCTGGCTTGGACACAACTGATGCCAATCCGACCCCAGCACGGATGCCGGGCTGAGAATACACCAGGCCTACACCAGCACCTCCCCAGGAGCCTTGGAAAGCCAAAGCCCCAGATCCAGACCCAGGGCCAAGCCTAGGGCCAAGTCCAGCCCCGAGCCGAGGGCCTCCACTAGGCCCTGGCCTGATGGCCCGATCTAGGAGTAGAGTCCAGCCAAGGATAAGAGCCAAGAGGTCAGCCCATGACCAAGCAGCCACGGGCCAAAGCTGGATTAATACTAAGCAAAGCTGGATTTCTGGACAGATTCGTAGCCCGACAAAGAGTGACGAATATGTGCTACCTCGAGACGAATTTGGGCTGATGTCCAACATGAAAGTTGTAGCCCATGGAGTGTAATACTGATCTACAAAAGATCATAATTTTACGAATTTATTTGGTATTTATTTGGCTAATATTTCAAGAACCCGTTTAGGCTGTTTTTGGGGAAACTTGGCTCCCAAGTTTGGAGTTCCTGATTAGGAAGGATATTTCCCCTTGTACGAATTTTACTTCCTTTTTAGTAGATTATGATTAGTTTAAGTCATTTTTAGTAGCTTAATTAGGACTTTTTATTATAATTTTATTAGAACAGGAAGTAGCTATTTAGGGGAATAAGAGAGCTTGTTCCCTACTTCTCCACACCTATATATAGAGGCCTTCGCCTCTCTTGTAAAAACAACTTATGAAATCAATAAACCCCCTTTTTCAGAACTTATGTTCTTGTAATAGTGTGTTTAAGAAGAGGGGATAGAATAGTGATGACACTCGATTTGACATGATTTTCAGCCCCATTTAAGCGACATTTCATGCCCCTTTGATGCCATTTTGATGAGTATTTGGTGAAAATGTGTTTATTATGTAATTTTAGGCTCCATAGTGCGTACATTGTCCATTTCTTGGCTGTTTTACCCTTTTTGTGAGCTTTTATGTTGAGCCCCTAGGTTACCACACTATAGAGGACTCTCTCACAAGTCCAGTGCTTCAAACGGGGACCGAATCGGAGTTCAAACGGGGCGGGAATGATCAAAACAAGTTGGAATTCTGCCCAGCTCAAAGTGCTGCGTTTTCGAGCTTACACGCCGTGTAAGCTAAATGCACTGTGAGCTTACAATGTAAGCTCCCCAAATGGGAAATTCCTTTCATTTCCAACAAGGAAAGGGTTTTTGGGGGTATGAATAGACTTTTCAAAGCGAGATTAGGATACATTCAATTTTGAGAGATCAGCCACGACTTGAGGACATTTGAGAGAGTATTTCGGAGCTATCAGAGAGATCGTGATGCCATCAATCCATCCCGGAAGATGCTCGGAGTTAGGAATTGAAGATTCTCAAGATCGAAGCTTCACAGATCATCGAAATTAGGTTTTTCAGATCCTTTTCTGTTCTTCCTTGGTTTAAGATGAATCCTTCTGTCGTCTTTGATTCTTGTTTGTCAGATATGAGTAGCTAAACTTGTAGAGCTTAGATTAGATGAACCCTAAGTGACCTGGGGCTTTAAAGCGGTCACGGATCGACGGTAATTAGATTCGAAGTTCAATCAGTTTCTCTTTGCGTGGTTGTTTTATTCTTCATTGTTTATGTTTCTTTTCTGGTTGATCGCCTAGATTAGGCTTGTGTTGAGTTAGGGTTTGTCGCCAGACAGCTTCCTTGCTTTAAAACATTAAAACTTGTCTTTCTTGATCACCTAGATTAGATTCTTGTTAAGCTGAGGATAGTAGCGAACGTTCGCCTTACTTTAGAACATCAATTCAAGCAATTAACCTATTCATTGGAGTGTGCCTTTCGTAGGAACCAGTTAGGGTTAATCCACTTCAAGAGTAACTCATTAATCATTAGTAATTGCACCAGTTAGTTTTGTCATCGCAAGAAGCGACCGTACTCGGGCAGCTAATTAATCTTGGTAGTTAGATCGGATAGAGCGAACGTTCGCCAGTCTTAAACCTAAGGGTAAGGATTTATGGTGGTGTTTGGGAATTGATTGAATAAGAATTGAAAACCGCTGGTCTTGTGATTGCTGTTGCCTTGGTAATCTAGGGGGGATTCAAAATCTAAGCTTGTCTGTCGTCTGTCTAAACCAACCAATCATTCTGTCTTTTAATTTCATTTTAATTTTCCTGCATCTTAGTCTAGAAGTCGTGGAACTCACACCACGCACAACGTGTGTAACCTAGTAATCTGCCTTTACATTTGAGTAGATCATTATTAGAAGACCCGTGGAATACGATCTGCTTAGCTTCCAGCTTAGTAGTTATTTGATACCCTGTTCTGCAGTTCATCAAATTGGCGCCGTTGCCGAGGATTCTTCTAATTGTTTGAAAGAAGAGTTGGCAATTTATTCTCTACTTTTCCATCTTTCATATTTCCATCCACTTCGATTTTACACCGGTTATGTTTTCTTTTGTTGCTTGTAGGTTGTTTTACAGGTTTATGAACCGCCCGCTCAATCGTTCTCCGTTTAAGCCGGGTAGTTCCGCTCTGCCAAAGCAACCGCGAGTTCCAAAGCAAGCCACTACCGATCCACCCTCATTCCTTCCACTAATTAAGATCGAGGAGTTGAAGGAGAACTCCTCATCTTCGTCCGCTTCATCCACTACTTCAGAATCACCACCACCTTCTCCTTCCGTAATGGCTGCTCAACGCACCATGGCGGATTAGAATAAATCGAGCGCGACTAATGTTTGGTCTAGCATTGCTGTGCCACGCAACGATGACGATCCTGACTATGAGATCAAGATCCCCTTCCTAAAATGATCTCTAGGGATGTTCAGTTTGAAGGGAAGCCGCAAGATAACCCACGTACACATTTGGCGAACTTCCTAACCATGTGCGTGACGTTCAAGAGTGGGAACCTCGATAAGAACACATTATGCTTACGAGTCTTCCCATTCTCCCTTAGAGGCTTCCCCAAGAGATGGCTCAGTAGCAAGCCGCCTGGACACTACACCGATTGGGATAGTCTAGCTCAAGACTTCGTAGAGGTATACTTTCCTCCTTCAAGAACTACGGCTTACAAGGACAGCATTGCCAGATTTGTTCAGAAGAGAGGAGTAAGCTTATATGATGCTTGGAACGAATTCCAAGAACTCCTCTACGATTGCCCTTGATGACACTCGATTTGACGTGATTATCAGCCTCATTTAAGCGACATTTCTTTGCTTAAGACATGGTTTTTAGGGTAGAATAACGAATATTCAATCGATTGCCCTATCTCGTGCCATTTGTGTTACCTTGGCCCGTTTCGGGTCTATTTGATGGTTTTCTAGTGTTTTTGTGTTAGCACAGGTTTTTGCCGTCAAATAAAGTAGCCAAGGTCATGTCTAAGGTGTTAGAACCCCGAGGGATTGCACCGGAATCGATCAAAGGAGCCAATCAAGTCAAACCAAAAGTCTGACCGTTTACACTGACATTTTCGGCGAAAAGAACCTATGGTTTTTGGCGAAAATGCAAGGAAAAATCCACTGATGCTCAGCCAAGGAAGTTTTCGGCGAAATCCCAAAGTTTTCAGCCGAGAACCATCATTCCGAAATTCACAGGAGAGAAGCAGCCGGACACCAGCCATTTAATGAAGGAATTTTCGCCGAAAATTCCTCAAGATTTTCTGCGAAAATATTAAGCTTATTTGGCGGGTATTAGGGTTAAGTATAAATACTTAACTGGCGGCCCACATCATAACATACATCATAATACACTTTTCGTAATCAGAATTTGAAGAATTCTTCTGGATGATGAACTCTTTCTTTGTCTTAGATTCTTTTGTGATAAACATGAGTAGCTAAACTCGTTAGAGCTTAGACTAGATGAACCCTAAGTGACCCAGGGCTTTGAAGCGGTCACGGATCGGCGGTGATTAGATTCGAAATTCAATCAGTTTCTCTTTCATGTTTGATTTGTTCTTCATTGTTCATGTTTCTTGTCTGGATTGATCACCTAGATTAGATTCTTGTTAAGCTAAGGATAGAAGCGAACGCTTGCCTTACTTTAGAACATCGAATTGAACAATTAACCTTATAATTGGAGCGTGCCTTTCGTAGGAACCGGTTAGGGTTAATCCACTGCAAGAGTAACTCATAAATCGTTAGTAATTACACCAGTTAATTAAGTCATTGCGAGAGGGACCGTACCCGGGCGGCTAGTTAATCTTGGTAGTTAGATCGGATAGAGCGAACGTTCGCCAGTCTTAAACCTAAGGGTCAGGAGTTATGGTGGTGTCTTAGTAATTGATTGAATGAGAATTGAAATCCGCTGATCTGTTGATTGCCAATGCTCTGGGGAACGAAGGGGGATTCAAAGTCTAAGTTCGTCTGTCATCCTTGTTTTCAACCCTAATTTCCAATCTGCTTTAGTTTAATTTTTAATTTTCTCTGCATTTCTTAGAATTAGAAGTCGTGGAACTCACACCACGCACAACTTGTTTGCATCCGAATAAATTGCTAGTTTTTGGAGTAGTCAATCATAGAAGGCCCGTGGAATACGATCTACCCTAGCTTTGTAGCTTTGTTAGTTATTTGGTTGAACCCGAAAAACGACTTGAGGTTCACCAAATTGGTGCCGCCGGACTTCTTTTGATTGTTTGAAAGAAGAACTGGCAAATTTATTCTTCTATTTTCCATGTTTCACCTTTCCATCCACTTCGATTTTACACTGGTTTTGTTTGTCTTTGTTATCTGTAGGTTTACAGGTGTATGCCTCACCGTCCTTGGACTCGCTCTCAAACCGAACAGCTAAGAGTATAGAGAGACCAGCTAGTTCTGCTCCACCTCTACGATCACAGATTTTGAAGAAAGGCAGATCCAATCCACCCGTCACTCCGATCAAGATGGAGGAACTGAAGGAGAGTTCCTCATCTCCGTCTCCACCGTCATCTTCATCTGCTTCATACACCGAATCACTTTCACCTCCTCCATCTCCTACCATGGACGATCAGTTACCACCACCACCACCAAATGGAGAACTACCACCACCACCACCTGCACAGAAGAGTCTAGCAGACTATAACAAGCCGAGCGCGACTAGCGTTCGATCTGCCATTGCCGTTCCGCGCATTGAAGGAGATCCTGACTATGAGATCAAGATTCCATTCTTGACCATGATCTCTAGAGATCTACAGTTTGAAGGCAGGCCCCTAGACAATCCGTGCACTCATCTTGCAGACTTCTTTGATCTCTGCAACACTTTCAAGAATGGGAACCTCGACAAAAACACTCTTTGTCTGAGAGCTTTCCCGTTCTCTCTAAAAGGCGCTGCTAAGAGGTGGCTTACTGGCAAACCACCTGGCTACTACACTAATTAGGATACTCTAGCTCAGGATTTCGTTGAAGAATACTTCCCGCCAGCCAGAACAACTGCCATCAAGGACAGCATTGCCAGATTCTCCCAGAAAGAAGGAGAAAGCTTATATGATACTTGGAATCGATTCCAAGAACTTCTCTACAACTGTCCGCATCATGGATTCGAGCAGAGGCAGTTAGCTGAGATCTTTGCTCAAGGACTTCGAGAAGAATCTGCCAAGTGGGTCAACTCTCTAGCTGAAGGAGATTGCACTACACTTACACCTGAAGCTGCTCTCCTTCACTTCGCAAATTGTGCCTCCAAGTAAAGGAACTGGGAACGACAATCTGAAGGATCAAGGAGCAAGCTCGATCTCGAAGCTACTATCAAGGCAGAGGTAGAGAAGCATTTGAAGAAGTCTACCACACCAATCAAACCGCCGGCAGCTTCTGTCTACGTTGCCGATTGCGAATGTGTGGAGCTTGCGCACATAATGGAGGCCGTTGTCAGAATTTTGGTAAGGCAGAAGTCTGGTCTGCCGAAGAGTTAAACTTCATTCAACAAGGCTTCGTTAATAATTAGAATGGTTATGCTGGCTACCGCAACTTCAAGGCAGCAAGGGAACTATCAAGACAGACCTCCCCACAATAATGGCGCCAACCATAACCAGAACCAGAATAACGCCCAGCTGGTCCAGCTCAGGATCAGAAACCTAACCATCCGCCAGCAGGTGTCTACCAGCCGCCGCATCGAAATCCGGGCAACTATGGAACTGCACCTGGCAACCGCCAGAACCAATACTTGAATAACACCTATCCAGGTCAGCAACATTGGAGAGAAAACAACGTTAGTGACCTGGACAGGAAGCTTAGCCAGATCATCACCAGACTAGATGATCATGATAGTCAGTTTAAAGCTCAAGCTCTTCTTAATCAAGAACAGATAGCATCTGGACAAAGAATTGAGCAAGCCGTGAACAACATCTCAAGCATGCTGGCATCCGGTCGACCATTCGGCCAACTTCCGAGCCAGACAGAGCCAAACCCGAGAAAGGAGCAAGCCAAGATGGTAACTGTTCAAGATCATTCAAGCTCATCTTCTAATACTTCTTCTGATATATTAAGGATGCCTGAAACTCCAGAGAAGAAGGAAGCACAAAAATGGCGCCAAAGGAGTCTGATCCTCCTCTCGCCCCGTACGCCGTGAAGCCTCCTTTTCCTAGAGCATTACTGCCACATGCGAGAATCGAAACTGGTATGAAGGGGAACAAAGAAAGATATCCTGACATTCGTAACAAGAAGCCTATCTCTCCATATCCAGCTAAGTGTTCTGATACCGGTTCTTTCACGCTACCTTTGGTTATTAATGATATTGAAATAGAGCGTAGTTTAGTGGATCTAGGCGCGTCTGTCAATGTTATGCCTATGAGCTTATTTAAAAAATTAAACCTAGGAGAACTTGAACCAACTACTATGCAACTCGTCTTTGCCGATAGATCACTTAAAACGCCTAGAGGAGAAATAAAAGACTTGTTACTAAATGTGGACCGTTCACGCTCTTAGCTGACTATGTGATCATTGACACTAGTAAGGATGATTCTACCATTCTTATAGGACGACCTTTCATGGCTACTACTGGAATGAATATTAACGTTCCAAATGGTTCTTTGACTTTGAGGGTTGGTAAAGACACTGTCACGTTCCGCCTTAAAGACGGAATGAAATATAATCTGAAGAATGAAGAATGTCATTGCTTAGCTGTTGAAACCGTGGAGTTGACTCCGGTCAACTCCGTCACTAATATCTCTTCTAGTGTGCCTAGATCTGTTGTTGTTACAGGTGCTGGACAGGTTATCAAGCAGAAACCAAAATCTGTTCTTCCCAAGCCGTCAAAGAAGAAGGAACTGCAAGCCTCTTCTAAGCCACCGAGCACAAAACCGAGCAGGCCTCGAGGGAAGAACAAGAAAATGAAGACTCAAATGGTCTGGCGACCGAAAGCTCCGCCGTCTTCTCCCAAGCCAGCTACACCACCAATTCGTTCCGAGAAACCGGCGCCGGAACAAGTATGGAAGGAGAAGCCAAAAGCATCTCCTAAGGAAATACTGACGATCACCGATCCTGTGATATCAAGCCGGAGATTAAAAAGATGAAGCCGAAAGCTCTCATTCCGTCCACCGTCTTCCTCGTAGAAGATGATCCCTTGACAGAGCTGTTCGGACCGTTCAAATTCATTGACCACCTTCCCGACGGACGTACCAAGCTTTTGCATGCGAATGGGAAGAGATTCACGCTCACTGGAGAAGCCCCGAAGCTGTACTTTATGAACTCCGACACGAGCGTTAAGGAGAATCTGAGTTGGGATGTCTCCTAATACCGTCCAGGTATCGTCCAGCTCGAGGACGTTAATAAAAGAGCGCTTCGTGGGAGGCAACCCACGGCTGGAGTCCGTTTTTTATTTTTGTCGGCCTTAGTGTTTTAGAGTCGGTTTCCGGGGGAGCCAAAAGTGTCAGTTTGTTTGTTTTCTTATTTTTCTTGTGTAGTCTGTGTGTCGTAGTGTCGTTCGCAAGTTGATTGAGGTCGTTCCGATTTTTGTGGATTTAACTGTGATTTTCTGAAGTTTGCAGGATTTGCAAAAATATTTTCAAATCGAGCAGTTCAAAATTTTCAGCGAAATGAACCCCTATTTTCGGCGAAATCGCCTTTTCAATTTTCACTGAATTCCCCTATTTCATATTTTCGGCCGAAAAATTCATTATGTTTTTGGCGAAATTATCTTTGAAAACCGGCAGTGCATTTGAACGTAAATTATCGGCGAAAACTCCCTATTATTTTCGCCAAAAACCCTTTGAAAATCACTCAAATTTCTACCTTAAAATCCGGTCTTATCCTCTCTCTCTCCACTTGCCATTTTCGAACGAAAACAAAACCCCCTACTGTTTTCGAAACCCGACCACCACCCCTTTAAAACCACCGCCGCCGCCGTTTGCCGCCACCATCGCCGACCGCCGCCGCTCCCTTCTCCTCTCTTTTCCGATCCC
Source organism: Linum lewisii (assembly GCA_034768395.1). Lineage (NCBI taxonomy): Eukaryota > Viridiplantae > Streptophyta > Magnoliopsida > Malpighiales > Linaceae > Linum > Linum lewisii. Next base: position 50,188,104 of record CM068297.1, read on the forward strand.
GTTGAGCCCTAGAACGTTCGAATTGGAGCTCTACAGCTCTAGTTCACCCAAACCCTTGTTTTCAGAGTTTTTCATCGATTTCTCCCAAACCGTTCATTTTTAGCATCCATGGCTTCAAGGTAAGTTGTTGAACTTTTCATTACGAATCTTTTGACATATTGATTGCTGAATTTCGTCGGGGTTAACTTTCGGTTGACTTTTCGGTTTGCCTCGATTTGCGTGCCGACTGTTTTCGTGTGAACTAGGTTAGCTGAACTTGTTGAACTGTTCTAGCATGCTTAGGGAGTTTCGTGCTTAATTTTCATATCATTTGATCATGTGTTGCTATGCATACGATTGATTCTTTGTCATGTTGACTTGTGAGAAATGTCGGTTTGACCATGACCTGTTTTTGATCATTTGGCTGCCGTATGTGTTTATTCTCGTTCAGATTATTGTGTTTGCCATCTGAGATCATATTTTACCGTCGTATGAGCTTTGCTTACCCCCACTCGGTTTTCCTCATTTCTTTGTGAAATTGAGTTTTTCTACTAAGTGTGGGGTAGGGTTTTAGTTTGACTAATCTGGTTTCGTTCTGGTTTTAGGAACACCACTTATGAGCGCAGGACTAAGGCGCGACTTGATGCCACCTCGACCTCCAGAGCCCCCGCTCTCGTCACACCCGTCGTTCAGGGCCCTCCTCCAGCACTACCTCGCCGGGCTGGATACCATCGCACTATTGCTCGTCTACCTGACTTTTACTTCGAGTGCTTCCAAAAGATCGAGCATGTTCGAGGAGCTAAGGTACGCCCTCTTTCCATGGACTCCCTTAGTGAGCACGACGAGGACTACCACCGGAACGTGCATGACGCCCTAGCACCGGCCGGCCTCCTGGAGCTGACCACCATAGCTGTCGACTTCCCAGACATAGCCCTTCAGGAGTTCTGGGCGACCTTTGATCTGGATGAGCACAAGAGGAGGTAAGGCTAGAAGGTTGTTACCTTCTATCTGGGTGGAGTATACAGGACGCTCACCTATGATGAGTTTGCTGCTCATCTAGGTATCCCCTACGAGCACTATCATGGCCATCACCTCGGCTGGGGCGACGATGATGACGAGGAGGCGTACCATGCACTCTGGAGCCACATGACTGGAGTGCTTGGCGATCGCCTTGGGGAGCATAACTCAGTTAAGTCGCTCTCTCACCCTCTCTTTAAATTTATTCATATGGTTTGGCGTAGATCGCTTTTATATGTTCCAGACAAGGATCGCCACCATATCCTCAAGGAGGAGCTTATGCTTCTCCGAGCCATCCGAGAGAGCTACCCTCTTCACCCCGGATGGGTGCTTGCTCGCATCTTCCGCCAGAAGACCAAGAGGAGGACGCCACCTCGTGCACTCCTGGGAGGTAACTTCACAGGTCAGCTCATCATCTCCTTCGGCATCAGCCATGAATATGGCCCGCACATTCCCCGACACCAAGTTAGGACTGTTGGAGGAGACTTAGCGGTCGAATATGACCTAGAGCTGGACCTCAGTCCCCAGGTGGCAGCAGATCCTCCCCTCCAGCATGTAGCCGAGTCGGAGGAAGATGATGATACTGAGAGCAGCAGCCCCAGCCGCAGCCAGAATTCCATGACTATATACCCTCGCCACATCATCAGGCAGGGTATGCACACCAGTCGCCGCCGCACATTCCAGATCCATACCAGGCGCCTCACCCTCAGCACCGACCGCACCCCGTGAACATTGGTGAGCTGTATGAGCGACTGTAGGAGTGGCGCATCACCGACAAGCCACTCAAGAGGCGAGATGGACTATTATGCAGCAACATATGAGCCGCGCCGACAGGCGGTATGAGGCACAGCTGGCGTGGCAACGTCAGCTCGGCGAGCACCTCCACATTCCACCCCCCGACACCACTGACCAGCCATGATCAGGTGGTGTCCTTTTCCTTGTCCTTTCTTTTTATTTATTCTTTTCGAATTTCGATCCACCTTTTTTCTGTGTGGATCCGGGACACTTGTCCCGGTTTCCTTTTTATTTTTTATTTGTTTGTGTTTTGTAGGCAGTAGGGAGATTCCCTTTGCTTCGCTTTGGTAGATTCCCTCCGCTCCGAGGACCCGTGCTCATCCCCTACGCCAATCATCTCGGTCCAGGTTCTTCTACTTCACTCTGAACTCTAATTTTAGTCCTGTGAGGACACAGTCCGATCTAAGTGTGGGGCAGGATGCTAGAGAACCTTGCATGAACTTGATTGCCCTTGATTGTGTTTTATGTGTGCCTCGTGATTCCATTCCAGTCTCTCTAGCATTAGAATGGCTCAGTTCTTGATTTTTGATGTTAAGTTGTTGTTCAAACCTTCATAATGATGCTTAGACTGCTTAACCTAGAACTTGAGAACCAACTTGTATACTTTGATGCTAAATTGCCTGGTCAGAACAAATTTTTAAATCACACTTGTAGTCTGTAGCCTTGATTGCATGAAAATGACCGAATTCGACTAGCAAACCAACTGTGAGCTTTTGATCCATTGCACGTAACTTACAATTTTAATTCTTTCTGAGTGGTTTTTTGTTTACTTGAATGAGTTAGAATTTGCATGAGACCTACTCGAGACCACACGATGACACGAGTTCTAGAAGGATAGGGGCACCTAGATTCAGCTACTTAGCCAGATGGCCTACCAAACGATAAATCCATTAGGTTTAAACCCTTGAGCTTGGCATGTTCTTTCGGTTCGATAATACATTACAGCCATTTTGCATTTCTTTCATTCCCCGTTGATCCCCTTTGGTTGTAGTTCTAGATTGACCTACCAGAAGTCGGTTTGTGGTAACCTGCCTATAGCCATTAAACAGGTGGTCTTAGCTATTATGTCCAGACGTGTAAACCCCTCTAGCAACTAAAAGAAAATTCGGCACAAAAGAAAAAAAATAGAAAACGAAGAAAGGCCAAAAACAAATTTGTAGCCAAACCTTTCCGTGAAATGTCAAACATAGCCAAAGCTATTCGTGTCACACTGTTTAGACCAAAATTTTAATTTTTACGACAAATATAGCCGATATTAGTTAGAATTTTAACACCGTTAGTGACAGTGCAAACGGAGCTGACGTGGCATCTACTTGACTGGTCAACTAGATGCCACGTCAGATGCCACGTCATTATTTAAAAATAAATTAATTAATCTAAAACAAAATAAAACAAAAAAATAAATTTGATGTAAAAAAAAAATGCTTCTTCTTCCTCACTCCACCCACGGCAGCCGGTGCTCCACCAACCCACCACCGTCGTCGTTGCTCCTCCAACCTGCAACCGCCGTCGCCCCCTAATCCCCCTCACCGACCCCCAATCCCCTAATTCGCCGACACCCTAATCCCCCTCACCACACCCCCAATTTCACCACTGAACCGTCGCCGTCACTCCACCCTACCCTCCGCCGTCCCCCAATCCATTAATCCCCCAACCCCCAATCCCCCTCACCGACCCCCAATCCCCCTCACCAACCCCCAATCCCCTAATTCCCCAAGTTGAAGTCTGTGGCGGAGGATGTTGTAGTAGGCGTGGCGGCTGGTGCAGCGGCGGGGGGGGGGGGGGGAGATGCAGGCGGCGGGTGGGAGGGGTGCAGGCGGCGGGTGGGAGGGGTGCAGGCGGCGGGGTGGGGGGAGAGATGCAGGCGGCGGGGTGGGGGGGGGGGCGATGCAGGCGGCGGGGTGGAGGGAGAGATGCAGGCGGCGGGGTGGGGGGAGAGATGCAGCGGCAATGAATTGTAATGTTTTTTTGTTTTTTTTTAATTTATAAATAATTACGTGGCAAAGAATTGTACACATCAGCTGACACATCATTTTAGGGGTTAAATTTCCGTTAACTTAGACGGAAAAGTTAACGGAAAATTTTTGGGGTTATGAATAGCTTTGGCTACATTTGACATATCCCGTAAAGGTTTGGCTACAAATTTGTTTTTGGCCAAGAAGAAAAAGAAAGAGAATTTTGAAAAAAAAAAGTGAAAAATAAGAAAAATCAGAAAAGTCTCAAAGTTTTAGTTCAATAAACGTTCTTCTCCCTACAAATGGAAGAACGAAGTCAAAAGAAAAGTTGAAAAGAAAAGAAAAAAAAAATCGTGTAAAGAAAAAGAATAAGTGCTAGGTTGCTTGAGGGTATCATAGGACGAGCGTTCATTATTCCACCCGTGTCTGGTTAGACGGTAGGGAGCCATAGATTAGATTCGAGGGAAGTTAGTTGAAAGCTACACCGCACAAAGCCATCATCATACATTCCCATCATCCATCTCATTATAAACCCAAGTAGTGTAGAAATCATTACGGTCTTAGCAGGGGAGTCCTTCTTGACTAGATACTCGTGTTGTCACAGTGGTGGAGATGTGGTCGAATTGCAAACCTATGACAGAATTCAGTAACAGGAAATGATCGAGAGCAGAAACACGTCCTTAAACACAGAGAGTGAGAGTTCCCGTTGTACTATATTTATCCTGTGTGAGGAGTCTGGTCGGTCAGGTCAAATTCGTGCATAATTGGTTGCTAATTACTTGTCGTGTTCAGTTTACTAGTGAGACCAGGTTGTTTGGCTGATCTGTATACATGTCAGGTTTCTTGTTCTAGGAATTAGTTGTCTAATAATTCATTGTGTTTGATTGAGCTCCAATTTAATCGATCTTATCATTTATGAACATGAGCGTTTCTATTCAGTTTGCTTGAGGACAAGCAAAAGGTTAAGTGTGGGGTATTTGATGACACTCGATTTGACGTGATTATCAGCCTCATTTAAGCGACATTTCTTTGCTTAAGACATGGTTTTTAGGGTAGAATAACGAATATTCAATCGATTGCCCTATCTCGTGCCATTTGTGTTACCTTGGCCCGTTTCGGGTCTATTTGATAGTTTTCTAGTGTTTTTGTGTTAGCACAGGTTTTTGCCGTCAAATAAAGTAGCCAAGGTCATGTCTAAGGCGTTAGAACCCCGAGGGATTGCACCGGATTCGATCAAAGGAGCCAATCAAGTCAAACCAAAAGTCTGACCGTTTACACTGACATTTTCAGCGTAAAGAACCTATGGTTTTCGGTGAAAATGCAAGGAAAAATCCACTGATGCTCAGCCAAGGAAGTTTTCGGCGAAAACCCAAAGTTTTCGCCGTGAACCATCAGTCCAAAAATCACAGGAGCGAAGCAGCCGGACACCAGCCATTTATGAAGGAATTTTCGCCGAAAATTCCTCAAGATTTTCGGCGAAAATATTAAGCTGATTCGGCGGGTATTAGGGTTAAGTATAAATACTTAACCGGCGGCCCACATCATAACATACATCATAATACACTTTTCGTAATCAGAATTCGAAGAATTCTCTGAAGTTCTGGAGCGAAGAGTTAGAGTTCGAAGAGCCGGAAAGAGATCGTGACGCCATCCCTTCCACCTCGGAGAATCGGAGCTAGGAGTGCAGTTTACGGAAGATCGAAGTCTGTCAGAGTCGTCTAAATTAGGTTTTTCAGATTCTTTTCTGTTCTTCCTCTGGATGATGAACTCTTTCTTTGTCTTAGATTCTTTTGTGATAAACATGAGTAGCTAAACTCGTTAGAGCTTAGACTAGATGACCCTAAGTGACCCAGGCTTTAAAGCGATCACGGATCGGCGGTGATTAGATTCAAAATTCAATCAATTTCTCTTTCATGTTTGATTTGTTCTTCATTGTTCATGTTTCTTGTCTGGATTGATCACCTAGATTAGATTCTTGTTAAGCTAAGGATAGAAGCGAACGCTCGCCTTACTTTAGAACATCGAATTGAACAATTAACCTTATAATTGGAGTGTGCCTTTTGTAGGAACCGGTTAGGGTTAATCCACTGCAAGAGTAACTCATAAACCGTTAGTGATTACACCAGTTAATTAAGTCGTTGCGAGAGGCGACCGTACCCGGGCGGCTAGTTAATCTTGGTAGTTAGATCGGATAGAGCGAACGTTCGCCAGTCTTAAACCTAAGGGTCAGGAGTTATGGTGGTGTCTTAGTAATTGATTGAATGAGAATCGAAATCCGCTGATCTGTTGATTGCCAATGCTCTGGGAACGAAGGGGGATTCAAAGTCTAAATTCGTCTGTCATCCTTGTTTTCAACCCTAATTTCCAATCTGCTTTAGTTTATTTTTAATTTTCTCTGCATTTCTTAGAATTAGAAGTCGTGGAACTCACACCACGCACAACTTGTTTGCATCCGAATAAATTGCTAGTTTTTGGAGTAGTCAATCATAGAAAGCCTGTGGAATACGATCTACCCTAGCTTTGTAGCTTTGTTAGTTATTTGGTTGAACCCGAACAACGACTTGAGGTTCACTAGCCCTCATCATGGATTCGAGCAGAGACAGCTAGCTGAGGTATTTGCCCGAGGGATGAACGAAGAATCAACTAAATGGGTCAACTCCTTAGCTGATGGAGACTACACCGCACTCACACCATAAGCTGCTCTTCTTCACTTTGCAAACTGCGCATCTAAGTCCAGGAATGGGGAGAGACAGTTTGAAGTAGCTAAGAGCCGATTATGCCTTGAAGATCAGATCAAGATCGAAGTACAGAAACAAATAAAGAAGAATTTTGGTACAGCAGGTGTCTGGTCATAGAGGAAGTGAATTTTATTGATCAAGACTTCACCAACAATCAAAGAGGCTACCCCGATTACCGTCAGTTCAGACAACCTCCTCAACAACAAGGAAGCTTCCAAGAGCGTCCTCCTTACAACTTCGGATTCGACCTGAGTCAGAATCAGTACTTGAGCAATAGTTATCAAGATCCTCCTGGATTCACCAGAGGACAACAATCTCAGAGATCTACGTCAGGGAACGCAAGGGAAATCGAGATAGACAAGAAGCTCGACCTGATCATGGCAAGACTGGATGACCAGGAGGAGAAACTCAAGTCTCAAGCTGTCTTAAATCAAGATCATGAAGCTCAAGGCCGGCGAGTGGAGAGCGCAGTGAATAGCATGGCTAGCATGGTAGCTAGTAGCCCCCTCTTTAATCAATCATCGATTCAAGACGACTCTACCATTAGGAAGGAGCACGTCAAGGCCATCTCCACAAGAAGTGGCAAGCAATTAGCTGGTCCTGCAGCTCCTGATCCGGCCATAATTCCTGATGCTATAGCCATTGACAAGCCAGAGATCGAGGAGGAGGATAAAGAAGAAGAGGAGGAGGTGATTGTCCCGCCTCTCCTGACAAAGACATCACCTGCGCCACCTCCTCCTCCATATCAGCCTCGGATTCTGTTTCCTAAGGCTTTGCAATCACAGGAGAAAGATCATGATACCCGGTATAGAAAGTGGTATGGATACTTTCATAACACAGATATCAAGATAACAGTTACCGATGCTATCCAGATGATACCGGATGTTGGAAAAATTGCAAAAGATCTTGCGAAGAACAAGAAGAAGGGAGAGTTGTCTTCTGTCATCCTCGAGGAGGAATGCTCTGCCATCCACAGCCAGACGACACCCATACCTCCCCCAGCTAAGTGTCACGATCCCGGTGCTTTTACTTTGCCTTGCACTATTAATGGTGTGAAAATTAACCGTAGTTTAATTGATCTAGGTTCTTCCATTAATGTCATGCCTACCTGCTTGTATGAGAAATTGAACGTAGGAGAATTTAAACCGATTAGCATGCATTTAGTGTTTGCTAATTTCGTTGTTATGGATACCTGAGGGGAATACGTCACTCTTCTCCTAGGCCGACCGTTTATGGCGACAGCCGGCATTAACACTAATGTCCCGAATGGCTCGTTGACATTAAGGGTCAGCAAGGATACCATGACATTCCGTCTCAAGGACGGTATGCAAGTCCCTGTCAAAGAAGAGGTGCATTGCTTCTCTGTTGAAGTTGTGGAGTTGGCTTCAGTCAACTCCAGTACTAATGAAAAATCTAGAGTTTCTTCAGAAATTTGCTTGCCAGGTGTCGGACAGGTCCCTAATCTGAAGAATGAGCGGCCGGCACAGAAGCCGAGAAAGAAGGAGGAGCCAAAGGCATCCCCTACTGAATCTCTGAAAGTTAAACATCCTGACGAGATGCAGAAGGAGAATAAAGAGAAGAACGGCCCCTCAAAAGAATTGTTTGGGCCATTGAAATTTCTGGTCATCTTCCAGATGGATGAACCAAGCTAATTCAAACAAACGGGAAGAAGTTCACACTTACCAGAGGATCCCCAAAGCTGTATTTCATGAACTCCGACTCGAGCCTAAGAGAAATCCTGAGTTGGGATGTCTCTTGATCACCGTCCAGGTATCGTCCGGCTCAAGGACGTTAAGCAAGAGCGCTTCGTGGGAGGCAACCCACGGCTGGAATTCATTTTAAATTTATCTAGTCAGTTTTTATTTATTTTGAGTCATTTTGGGAATTTAGTGTCGAGTCGGTTGAGTCTGGATGATAGAAAATAGTCAAAAAAAATATTTATTGGGTATTATTTGGGTTGAATTTATTGTTTGCAGGAAGACGAGTGACCAATTTGCAAGAAATTGGCAAAAATTCGGAATAGAGAACCCAAGGAGAGCTCATAAACACAATGGGTTTATACAGCTGTGTATAGCCCCGTGTAAGAGCTTACACGCGTGTAAGCTATTGCACTAAGGAGCTTACACTCCGTGTAAGCCCCAATTTTCACGGGTAAGTCCCTCCTTCCCTTCCATTTTCGTGATTTTCTTCTCTCTCCTCTCAATTTCTCTCCCGAAATTTCCCCCCCCACTTCTCCTTATCGCCGACCGTCGCCCCATTTAAACACCACCATCCCGTCGGCGTCACTTGGACCGCTAGCGTCGGACGTCGTCGCCTCACCGCACCCAACCACCGCCCGACCTCGAACGCAGCAGCAGCAGCTGCACTCGACGAAACCCAGCAGCAGCATCTCGAGTTTCTTCAACTCGAACCAACCAGCCATCCCCCCCTCGTTTCTCTTCGATTTCGTGTGTTTGAGTCGACATTCAGGTATGTAAATCACCTTCCCTACCTTCCATGATGCTTTAATCTAGGTATTTGCCATAAAAATCAAACTTGCAGGTGCTGAATCCGATTTTGGTGTTCTTGAACCAAAACCCTAGATTTTTCAAGTTTCTGATTTTGTGAAATTGACTTGATAGATATGAAATTCATGGTATAATATGCTTGTGTTTTGAATCGGGGGTCATTTCGACTTCGTTTGCCCATCCAATTGTGAAATTTCATAGACTTTGCATACCGATTTTTATTGAAATTGGGGATTTTTGCTTATGGACGAAATTGGATGAATTTTTGCTGTGTGATTGATCTTGTGATGATTTTAGACATGTATGCATGCTTGTTCCCGAATATCTACACCTTAATTAGCTCGTATGACGGATTAAGGTACACTTTTTGCATATTGATTTCATGAGTTGTGATCTTAGCTTGTGTGACTTATATGGCTGATTTGAACTTGCTTATTACTTGATTGTGATTTAAGTTTGAATTGCAATTGGTTATTTGCTTCCATGATGATCTTTGCCAAGGTTGTTAAATACCTAAATGTTGATCTTGCTAAGTGTGTTTAAGACCTAGATATGTGCTTATGGGATTGTGCTAGCTTCAGCTCCACCGACTGTTGTCTTCCGCAACACCGAGAGTACCAAGGAGTGTGAGATGTTTTGGCGCACCATAGCTCCGTCAGACCCGGTCAAGTATGACTCTAGTGCATCCAAGGCTAGTATGATGGAGCGGCCAATCTACAGGTTCTTACAGTTGGTTTCCGGGAGTCTATTACCCAAAGCTTGAACTCTGGCGGTGTCTGTAACGCTAGAGACCTTTTCATGTTACAGTGCATCGAGGAGGGACGGAAGGCCCATCTTGGCTCTTTGGTGGCCAAGTTATTTCAGCTTCAGCGCGAGCGCGGCACGAGACTTCTTTTGGGTGGCTCCTATGTCACCCGTCTGGTTCATAGGTACGACGTGCTCGCTTCATATGGTGCCATCCGCCTCTATCATCGTATCCCTCAGCTCCAGATCACCGGCGACCTTCCTCGGTCCAAAAAGGTTCCTGACATCCTCGCCCCCCACTGCGAGCCTTTCATTGAGCAACGACGAGGACCAGCACAAGAGCCAGAAGCGACCCCAGCATACGACTTCAGTGGATTGGAGCGCGAGCTTAGGGAGATGAGAGCAGATTCCGGCGCGCGTTGGGAGGCCACTCAGAAGTGGCAACAAGAGTCCGACGAGCGTTTTACTAGCTTTCAGGCATTGCAGCAACAGATGTACCAGTCCCAGATCCAGTTCTTTAGGCAGTTCCAGGCCCCAGATGATCGCCAGTACCCTCCGCCCCAGTGATTTCAGTATTTTTCTTTACTTTTCTTATCATCCAGAACTCTTTACTTTTTGCTTTTGTTCGTGTCAGTTTGTTTTGTTTTGGGTCATTATTGAACCTTTGTGGTCGGTCGAGTCTTTTCTACTCCAACTACTCTAATCGTGTGATGGATCCTCTCTTACTATATCATCAGGTTATGAACTCAGAATTCTCTATGGTTCTATTCACGTTTATACCTCCGGTGTCTCGCCAGCGCCATCTCCGGCGCCCTCACACTCATTTTACAATACTCATGTACACTTTCCTTCTCTTTTTGTGTGGTCCATTGAGGACAAAGTCTGATTTAAGTGTGGGGTGGGATTATATTTCTGAGGGTTGCTATTTTTGTATTTGTGAGATTTCTCTAGCATAGAATTTCTCAATTCTTGACTCGTGATGTTAATTTAGTTTTCAATTTTTCATAATGATGCTTAGATTACTTAACCTAGAACCTGTAATCAACCTGCTTGCATCGATGCTAGATTTCCTGGTTAGAACAGAAAAGCTTATCACTCTTGTAGCTTTTCACTTTGATTGCATGATAATGACTGAATCCGACTAGGAAACCAATTGTGAGCTTTTGATCCATTGCACATAACTTGCAATTTCAATTCTTTCTGAGTGGTTTTCTATTCTCTTGAATGAGTTAAAATTTGCATGTGATCTATTCGAGACAACACGATGACACAAGTTCTAGAATGATAGGGGCACCTAGAATTAAGCTATTAAGCCAGATAGCCTACCTAACGTTAAATCCTCTAGGTTTAAACCTTGAGCTTGGCCTTACAGCTCGCTATACATTACAACCAATCCCCATTCTTTCATTCCCCGTTGATCCCCTGTGGTAGTAGTTCTAGATTAGCCTACCGGAAGTCGGTTTGTGGTAACCTGCCTATAGCCATTAAACAGGTGATCTTAGCTATTATATCCAGACGTATAAACCCCTCTAGCAACTAAAAGAAAATCGGCACAAAGAAAAAAAAAAGAGAAAGAAACAAAAAAAATTCGAAAAAAACAGAAAAAGTTCAAAGTTTCAAAGTTTATAGTAGATTTCAATAACGTTCTTCTCCCTACATATGGAAGAACGAAGTCAAAAGAAAAAAATAAAGAAAAAGAAAATATGCAAAATAAAGTGTTAGGTTGCTTGAGGGTATCATAGGACGAGTGTACACTATTCCACTCGTGTCTGGTTCGACGGTAGGAAGCCATAGGCTAGATTCGAGGGAAGTTAGTCGAAAGCTACGCCGCACCAAAGCCATGATCATACATTCCCATCATCCATCTCATTATAAACCCTTGTAGTGTAGAATTCGTTACAGTCCAAAGCAGGGAAGTCCTTCTTGACTAGTTACTCGTGTTGTCACAGTGGTGGAGATGTGGTCGAATTGCAAACCTATGATAGAATTCAGTGACATAAAATGATTGAGAGCATAAACACGTCCCTAAACACTGAGTGCGAGAGTTCCCGTGTACCAAATATTACCTGTGTGAGAAGTCTGGTCGGCTAGGTCAGATTCGTGCATGATTTGTGTTTGCTACTTGTTGTGTGCAGATAATTAGTGAGACCGAGTTGTTTGGTTGACGTGTAAGCATGTTAGGTCTCTTGTTCTAGAAGTAGCAGTCTAATGATTCATTGTGATTGCTTGAACCTTAACTTGATCAATCGTGTCATTTGTGAATCTGAGTGCGTTCTAGTTCAGTTTGCTTGAGGACAAGCAGAGGCTTAAGTGTGGGGTATTGGATGACACTCGATTTGACGTGATTTTCAGCCCCATTTAAGCGACATTTCATGCCCCTTTGATGCCATTTTGATAGTATTTGGTGAAAATGTGTTTATTATGTACTTTTAGGCTCCTAGTGCATACATTGTCCATTTCATGGCTGTTTTACCCTTTTCTGAGCTATTATGTTGAGCCCCCAGGTTACCACATTATAGAGGACTCTCTCAAGAGTCCAGTGCTTTAAACGGGGACCGAATCGGAGTTCAAACGGGGCGGGAATGATCGAAACAAGTTGGAATTCTGCCCAGCTCAAAGTGATGCGTTTTGGAGCTTACACGCCGTGTAAGCTCCCCAGACGGGAAATTCCCTTCTTTTCAACAAGGAAAGGGTTTTTGGGGGGTATTAATAGACTTTTCAAAGCCAGATTAGGATATATTCAATTTTGAGAGATCAGCCACGACTTGAGGAGAGTTGAGAGAGTATTTCGGAGCTATCGGAGAGATCGTGACGCCATCAATCCATCCCGGAAGACGCTTGGAGCTAGGAATTGAAGATTCTCAAGATCGAGGCTTCTCGGATCATCCGAAATTACACTACAAAAAAGTCAGTTATCTGTGACAACGAAAATTCGTCACTAATAGCTAAATTCGTCACAAATAGTTATTTGTGACCATCTGTGGTCGTCGGACGTCGTCGCAAATACCCTCCCCACAAATGATATATTTGTCACCAACCGTCGCTAATAGTTATTTATGACGAACATGATTAATCAAAGTCGCTAATAGTTATTTATGACGAACATGATATATCTTTTAGGGTCATCAGAAAATACTTCACCAAATTAATCAAAGTCGTCGTAATTAGTACTTTGGTGACAAATTTCAATACGTCATGACACAATTCAGAGTCAGATTTTCAATACATTTAGATGAGTATATATTTGTTTGTAATATGTATATTCCAAGGCATAATTATCTGCCTCTATTGATTCTAATTTTTGCAAAATAATTTGGTTTATATATATTTAAAATCAGGTTAATTAGCATAGTTATTTAAGGAGCATTTGCGATGCTCTTATATGGAGCTTTGGTATGGTGACATTTGTTCTTCATAGATAAAATAGAAAGCCAAACAAATTCAAAATATATGTCCACTATGCATCTCAATGATATAAAGTTACATTGAGCACTTTGTAGAGCGAGTTAATTTGAGATTACACCAGCGCCTCCTCTATATTTCTTCATGTATTGAAGAAGACACATTGTTTGACATTGTCGATGACTCCACATACAGTCTTTGCAAAAACATACTTGCAATCTGTAGTCAAAATACGCATGAACGGATGAAAAATAAACTAGGAATTCAATATAAACATACGCTTGAAAAGCAAGAACATATCAAGTGTGGTGATGAGAACCACCACTACTGAAAAAAATATACTTATTACCTTGCCAATACGTAGGTTCAAGTGATTTGTCCTTGTAGTATATGTATGGAATTTCATAAAAGCAAAATCATCGCCCGTAGAAATCAAGTGATTGACAATAAATAGAAAACAAGCCAAAGTAAGGCTAACTTGTCGTCCCACCCACCACTACAATAAAATGAAACAAAAGAAACGAAGATTATATGTTGTCAATCGTTTAATGCAATCCGAATGAATAAATAAGCATTTGGTAAAATAAAAGTAAGGTTAGTTGACTGATCCTGGTTTTTGTCAAAAAGTGACAAATAGAAAATTATCTTCATTGAAGACGAAGAAAGAATAAATATTAAGAACGGGACGAAGTAGAAACAGAAAGCATTCGCTGCTACGAGATAAGTTGAACATGCTCCGGGGAAGCGCATCCACAGATGGAGCAGACATCAGACCGAGTCTGTGAAGACCTTGGCAAAGAGAAGCTAGATCCGCCGGAAGGTCATCAGGTTGGATGGTACTGGCGGCGGCACTCGGGCTCTTGGATTTATTCAGAGACGTCCAACACAAGGGTTTTCTTTACGACATTATAAAAAGGATTAAAAAACCCTAATATAGCAGAGGCTGGCACCCGAAGGCAGGCCCCGGAGCGAGCCCCAGACCGGGCCAAATGAAAGCACTAGGCCCTAGGCCACTTTCCACGAGTCCCGGACCAGCCCCAGCCCTTGGAGACCCTTGAAGGACACTTCTGAAGACTTGGCCGAAGCAGAATGCAAAAGGCCTGGCCAGAAATGAAGAAGGCTGAGACATGAGCCAGTCCTGGGCACCGGGCACGGTGCCAGGCGCCACAGAGGAGCACTTAGGACCGAACCGCCAAATGGCTCGGGCCTTTTGGGAAATTCCAGTTGTCTTGGATAGCTGAAAGATTCAAGAACACGGCCCAACAAACGGCGTTGCATTTGGAGGAGGAATGAAGGAGGAGCCACGTAGGGAAGTGCTCATACACGATCCGGTTCACACATGCAATCCTATCGAGCCAAGGACTCCCGGCCGGGCCAGGAATACAGGCTGCCACGTCTAGAAGACCTCGGGCCTAAGTCCTTCTAGGACCAGGACACGAGAAGGAGTCCTAATCCGAGTCAGAATCCTTGCCCGCCAGCACAGGACTTGCCCGACCGCCACGGATGCTGCCCGGATTTAGGGGTTTTGCCCGGATTGCCGGATTTTGCCTATTTAGTAATTTTCTTACTTTCCAAGACACTATTAGCTTCCCTTTTTAGTTTTTCCTTTTTAGGTTGGATGGTTAAGGCATTTTAAATGTCCTAATTAGTATTTAGATTATTTAATTCCTAGTTTAGGAAGTAGCTAATAGGGAGGAGAGCTTGTTCCCTCCCTATATAAGAAGGACGCCGGCCATCCATGTACACACAACTTTTATGAATCAATAAACCCCCTTTCAGAACTTTGTTCTAAATCCCTCGAAAATTTGCTTGATGCATTACTAAAGGTTTGGCTTATCATCAAGAGCATACATCTCTTGGCGTGGCGCCATCGACTTTATACTTTTGGTTCCTAACTCTTTATAGCTAGTGGGTCAAAGTCCTAATCTGCCCCGGTTCCATAGGTTTTTCACGAGTGCTAGGAGATCAGCTTGTGGTGTTTAAGGGCCATCTGCCCACAGTTGCAGCGGTTCACATCACATCCAACTAATTGCAATGATCCCATGTGCTTTGCAGATGACATGATTTATTACCTCATTTGGGGCTAGACGGCCGAATTGGTAACAATATACTTCCAAATTGTGCTCAGCTTGTTGACTTTCCGTTGACTGTGCAACCTCATGCGTTCAATACGAGACTAAGATTCGTGTATATAAAAATTAGCATATATATTTATGACAATTTTTTGTTAATGCAAGACTTACCCTGCTTCGTAAGGCGCATCAATGTATTCATCGATTTCCAGATGATGTTATCTGTCAGCGTACGAGAAATTACTAGAAAGTGCTCTCATGCCCAAATTTGAAGTATAGATACTGCTCCGCCAATCCGCTCCGACGAGGTATGAGTGGCTGCACATTTATCGGTATAGCCAGGATAGGTAAGTTGAACCCTAGCTCAGCGTGCCAGCATTATTGGTCGGGATGGGAGCTCGTGATACGTATTGGCCAACCATGAGAACTTTAGTTGTGACCCTTAATATGAAGACTACACTACAAAAGAATGGACCTTTAGCTACTGCAAAATTACAACGGCATGAAAATGCAGTAGCAAATAGTTAGTATTTGCTACGGCAATCACTATTTCATGTAGTAATTTGCAGTAGCAAATACTATTTGCCACACCACTATTTGCTACACCCAGCATCCCGTAGCAAATAGTGGTGTGGCAAGTAGTATTTGCTACTGCAAATTACTACATGAAATAGTGATTGCCGTAGCAAATACTAACTATTTGCTACTGCATTTTCATGCCGTTGTAATTTTGCAGTAGCTAAAGGTCCATTTTTTTGTAGTGCTACCAGCTCCAGTCCAATGCCTAAGAAATCATCACTCGTATGTATCCATGAATTTGGTGAAGTCTATCCAGTAATGATCCACCATTTATTGGCAACCCAGAAATGATGTTAACATCCTGTAGAGTCATCGTGCACTCCCCTTCAGGCATATTGAAGGTTTGTGTTTCTGGTCGCCATCTCTCCACAAGTGCATTGATGAGATCATGATCCAATCACATGTTGACCTTTAGGTGGATGCTGTATAAGCTCACACGTTTGAGATGTGGCGTGTACGCTTAATTGTACGTTGATCAAGTGACAGCTCTTCTACAGGCTAGCTAGTAAGGTATGCTCGTCCTACAAATTGTATAAGATAGTGCGTACATCCAATGTACTAAAAAATTCCAATTTTGATCTTAAAATCTTACGATTTTATGATACATTTGATGTCTAGCGATCTTGACTCCGTGTATAATCTATATATGGGTCGTGGAATCAGGTGAAATTTCGATTAAAATCTTTTTTTTTTTTTTTTTGGCGTCTTACAATTTTTCTTTCTAAGTGAAACTGCAAAATTTAAGCAACAAAGTTGGTGGTGAAACTTGAGCAGTTCATTTATGAATGAAGTGAAGAGCAGAAGAGGGAGGATTTGCTGTCAATCTCGGGGAACATGAAAAGATTTCCCTCAAGATTCACGTGGTAGTATATATATATATATATAACGTACGATGAAAGGATATTATGAATATATATAAAAGGAGCAGAACGTGGTCTTCCGTATATATATATATGTAATATGTAACTAATTAGTTGTGCTTACAAAAGGACAGAAACAGAAAAAAGGACCACTGGCTACTAAGAAAAGGAAGGACACTTGTTTGTACATGAACAAGCTGAGTTTGAGATGTTACTTTCCACAGTAGATCAATAAGTTAAAAAGAAAGAAAAGAAAAGAAAAACCCTAGCTAACTAGGTCTTTTCTTGATTGATCATCTTCCTGATCACGGCACTTGTTTCTTCCTCTGACATCCTTCCATCTTTACTCTTTGATTCAGCATAAGCTTCAAAGAACCCTTTGTTCTCTTTCTCAAGTTCATTCCACACTGCCATATGGATGCATCCATCAAATAAAACTAACTGGATTGTAAGAAATGGAATGTATTTCATTTCATTTCATTTCATGCATGCATGTGTATAACTGTGTTAGATAGATAGATGAAAATCATAGGTTAGATTAAATAAAACCACTAACCAGTGGAAGTGATGACAGGTTTGATGTTTGCATGCTTAGAGAGAGCTTCCATGCACTCTTCTTTGGTCATATGGAAAATGAGGCATTTCTCTATCAGATGTTGCACCTATAATAATATATATATATGCATGTACCATACAAATATTTAATCACAACCAAGTTAAAGGTGAAATACAAATCAGTTAATCAAGTAAGTAAACTAATTGGGTTATCATGAGTTGTATAAAAGAGAAGATTCAGTGATCTTTAGAACCAAACCATGTGTATGTAGGAAGCAGAAGAATCACCCTCCATAGAAGAAGCCTATAGCTGCTTCTTGAGCAACTACTGAAAGGAATAAGTGAAAGACTCAAGTGGGTACGTGCAACCCATATATATACATATACTGATCTTATGGTGAAGGCATTTACTGAAAGGAAAGGAAAGAAAGAAATGCAAGCAACAAAAGTAAAGATGGAAGTGTTTGGTAGAGACCCACGTGGGAGATTGATATTAATTGGACGAGAGAGGATTAGACCAGATTTTGTAAATGACCAAATCCCTTTCTCTTCAAGCTTTGCAACTTCAGACAATTTACCCCTTGCCCTCCACGTGATTGCTGGGGCCCTCCTTCCATGAAAAAAAAAACTCACACAAAAATATTATTGTTTCTTTTTTTTCTTTTCAGAGAAAAATCATCATCCATCCTTTCTTTCGTCTAGGCTTGTCTAGGGTTATTGACGAGCAAAGCCGCCTATAAGTGGTTTGAAGATTGGCTCGAAATAACGGCTAAAAATTGTTCAATATTATGTTTCGTATTTAGTCTGACAACAGTACATTAATTCTTTCTATCTTTTTCGCTCCCTCTCAACACTTGATCATAATATTGGTATGTTTTGCTTACATGGTCATTATACTAAAGTGGTCATTATACTAAAGACACAATAAAGGAAATGGGATGAAGATTGTAACTTAATCAGCTGCCAATCCCCAGGCAGTGATCAAGGGGGAAACAGAGATTCAATTCTCGGCAATCACAGAGCCCATGATTGCTGGATACTGAAGACTCAATCGTCGATAAGGAAAGTGGAACAAATCAATAGATTGATCAATTAGAATCCATCACCAATGGTCAGCAGACAATCAACGATACGAAGCTCTTCCAACAACTCTTTGACAAAGCATACGTCAATCTTCAATCCTCTGCACTATTTAAACAACATCTTTGCATGCAGCCAAGAAATTCAAACTTTGTAACTCAGTATAATTGGAGAGATATAGGCACTTTCAAAGACTGAACTTAGTGTAGTGGCTAGTTATCTATCAATGGGGAATTGGGTTTTAGATATAGCATTTGATTTTGGGGAGAAATTATGGTGTACTACCAAGTTCAAGGTTTTCAACAATTTGAAAGGCTCGAACAAATATTCTCAAGAGAAACCTTCCATTGCGACGTGGAGTAGGCTTCATTTGTCGAACCACGTTAAAAATCCCGTGTCTCTTTACTTACAACATTTTCCCTTCCCTCGTCTTATTGCTCCTTGTGAACTTCATAATTCATTAATACTTTGTTTCCATTCTTCAGGTTGCAGATGCTACAAAACAGAGTCAATGAGTCTGAAACTATGTTCAGCTGAAGCATTGTTGTACCGAGCTCGATTTGAAAAGCCTGGTCATCATATTCCAAAAGCCCATGTTCTTTCACTAATTCTTTCTGAATCATTTACTTTAGCTTTCCATTTTTTACTAGTGCTTAATATAAGTCTAAATCGCATCCTCCTGCGATTCGAAGAGGAACTTCGACTGAAAGGCACCATAGGGATACAATATGTGGCATCAGAGCAGGTCACCAAGGATTGTCGATCAAACGATTGCTGGTGTCTGATCTCATGTCGTATCTCTTTTCTTACTGGAATTGTTTTCTAACCATTTTTCTGTTCGATATATGAGTTCCAGCTAAGAAGATTTAGTCTTCCTTGCGGATGGCTTCTATCAGAACCGTCCACCATGGTTTGAAGGAGTTCATTGTGGATATTGGAAGAACATGATGGGCCTATTCATCAAGACAATTACCCAAAGGTATGGAGAGTTGTCATCAAAGGGACTGTCGATGTAAAGCTTGATTAAGACAATTGGTATGACAATGATTTAAAAAGGTACAACAAAACTCTCAAACTATGAACATTATGTATTGTGCTCTAAAACAGGAAGAATCTAATAGTCTCTAGATGTAAATCAACTAAAGAAATCTAGGATAAACTCTAGGCTACCTCTCAGGGAACATCCCTTATTAAAACTTCCAAAATTAACATGTTGAAACATGAGTTTCAACTGTTCAAAACGAACCAAGATGATTCCATTGAAACCTTAAGTTAGTAAGATCAAATTGAGATTTTGATAGAAGAAAGAAATTAACGATGATATTGAGTAGAGAGAGAAAGAGAGAAGTTCAGAATCGTTTCGTGAATTAAGATCGATGGTGTTTTCTTTGAGAGAAACACCAAATGAAATTGAATGGGCCTTTCCTTTTAGGCTTAGTTACTTGAATAACTTAAGCATGTTGAATACAATGAACTGAACTTGGGTTGTAAACCTCAATCAAATGAACTGAAGGTTTAAGAGACAGATGAACGTCGACGACTGAGAAACGGTGGGAGAGAGTGATCAACGGAAGTAGAAAATTGAAAGAGACATAGGGATATTTATGTGGTTCGGGGTTAACCCTACTCCAAGCCCAAGCAAGATTGGGAGAGACACTTTTATTATGATTTACTCTCACAACCTCAAACAACGCAGACTCTGTTTTAACCGGCTAATAGAGAAAACCACAACACCAACTGATACACTCCAAAGTTGCACCGAGAGCTTTGGAAAGATTTCCATTAAGTAGTGTCTTGAACTAGTCGTTGGCTCAAATCCGGAGTTGAATGCTGATTGATTTTCCTCCAAGATTTTCTCCTTACTCATTTTATCATGTAAAGATTTGGACAAATAAACACACAAAAGGAAAGATGAATATTGTACAGAATCAACCAAAGATCATTCTCTGAAAAGAGAGAAGTCCTTTCAAGGGCTTTGGCTTTTTTCTTCCAACATACATTGCTGCTATGTATAATAGGTTTCAAAGTAATGTTAATCGTCTAGATGGTCTACGAAGATGATATGATAATGAGGATCTTATTAGCAAAATCTTGTGGTCTTTACCTAAACAATGGAGTCCTAAAATCACTACAATATAAGAAGCTAAAGATCTTGCCACAATGAATATTGATGATCTAATAGGATCTCTTATTATTCATGAGTAAATAATTAAGAGAGAAGAGGGTGTAGAAGAAATTAAGAAAATATCTATTGCTTTAAAAACTAAAGTAAATTCTTCTGAAGATGATCTTAACAACTACAATCACTCTGAATTAGCCTTGCTATCTCCAGATTTTCAGAACTTTGCTTGCACTCATAAAAAGGAGACAATCAACTTGCGTGGCAGAGAAATTAAGGTCATATTAGCACGAGCATTCTTAGGAAACTCAATTGAAAGGACCCTTTCAAGGGTATTTCTAAGCTTGATTCTGATAAATATTTCTTTTGTGATGCTTGTGAAAAAGTAAAACAGAGTAAAAGCTCTTTCAAGACTTAGTCTGTTATCTCTACATCTTCTCCTCTTGAACTTATTCATATGGATCGTTTTGGTCCTGCAAATGTCATGACTTTAGGAGGAAAATACTATTGCTTTAATCTAAAAGTTCTTTCCATTCGTAGTGATAGTGGAGGTGAATTACTAGTGATAAATTCAAGTTATTTATTGAGGAACTAGGTATCTTTCATACTTTTTTTGCTTCTTGTACTTCTCAACAAAATGGAGTGGCTTAGAGGAAGAATAGAACTTTAATAGAGATTGTCAGAACCTTGCTGAAAGATTACAATTTACCTAAGAACTTCAGAGGAGAATTTTGAATATTAGGTTTCATATTTAGTTTGACAATAATACATTCTTTCCATATTTTTCGTTTCGTCTCAACACTTGGTCGAATTGGTGTGTTTTCCTTGTAGGGTTAGCATACTGAAGACACAATAAAAGAAAGGGGATGAATATGGTAACTCAATCAACTTCCAATCCCCATGCAGTAATCAAGCGGGGCATGGAGATTCAATTCTCATCAATCACCAAGCCATCATCAAGGACATTGAAGACTCAATCATCGATAAAGAAAGTGGAAGAAATCAGTAGATGGATAAATTAGAATACAGCACCAACGGATACCAGACAATTAAGGATGAGTTGCTCTTCTAGCGGCTCTTTGACAAAGCATACGCAGTCTTCAACTCTGCTGCACTATTTAAACAACAGCTTTGCAACCAAAAATTTAGACTATGTAACTCATTATAATTACAGAGATATAGGAAGTTGCAAAGAGTGAACTTAGTCTAGTGGTTAGTTATCTATCAGTGGGGAACTCGGTAAGATATAACATTTGATTTTGGTAAGAAACTAGGGTCTACTACCAAGTTTGAGGTTCTCAATGATTCGAAGGCTCGAATCAAATATTCTCAAGGGGAAACTTCCATTGGGACGTGGATTAGGCTTCATTTGTCAACCCACGATAAAAGTCTTGTGTCTCTTTACTTATAGCATTTTCCCTTTCCTGGTTGTACTACTTCTTGTGAACTTCAGAATTCAATACTCTATTTCCATGATTCAGATTGCAGTTGCTACGAAATAGATTTAAGGCTTCCAGAACTCTAGTGAGCTGAAGCATTGCTGTACCGGGCTAGATTTGAAAAAACCTGGTCATCATATTCACAAAGCCCATCATTTTTAACCAACATCTTCTTTCATTATTTGCTTTAAGAATCAGTTACTTCAACTTTCCAGTTTATACTCGTGTCTAGTATCAGTCTAAATCGCAGCCCGTGCGATCCGAAGAGGAACTTTGATTGAAAGGCACTGAAAGGATACAACAAAAAGCTCACTTGAAACTCGGCTCGTTTGTAAACGAGCCAGCTCAATAGTAAATGATCGAGCGTGATCTTACCCTCGCTCAACTCGATAGGTGTAACATCCCAACCTTTTTTGACAAGATATTGTCCACTTTGGACCTATGCCCTCACAAATTTGTTTTTGGGAGTTGGTGGGATTCGAACCCATGACCTCCTGATAAGAACCACTAAGCCGGTTCATTTCACCTCCCTCTCTCAAGATCAAGCCCCCACCACTACACACCAAAACACATCATGTCAATTAAGGTTGGATTATTTCTCATAGCCCGTGGATCTCTCCCGTGCTTTGTTGATGTGAGATTTTCCTAGAATTTCATATACACCCCCCTTAGGAACTCAATGTCCTTGTTGTGGTTCGTCCCACCATCGTTCAAGAGGGACGCGGAGAAGCTCCTATACCACTTGTAACATCCCAACCTATTCTAACAAGATATTATCTGCTTTGGGCCTAAGCCCTCGCGAATTTCTATTTGGAAGTTCGTGGGATTCGAACCCATGACCTCCCCGTCTCAAGATCAAGCTCCCCACCACTACACCCCAAAATGCGTCATGTTAGTTAAGGTTAGATTATGCTTCATAGCCCATGGATCTCTCTCGTGCTTTGTCAATGTGGGATTTTCCTAGGATGTTAGAGTAGGCCCACAAGCTGGCTCGTGAGCCGGCTCGTTTACGGCTCACGAGCTGTTTGAATAATATATCTCGTGAGCTGGGCCCGTTAGAGGCTCGATTTAAGGTCGTGTTTACGGATCGTGAGCTTTCTTAAAGAATATAGCTCGCGAGTTCGCCCGTTAGAGGCTCGATTAAAGAGCTCATGAACTAGCTCGATAATGGGCTCAATCATTTTAAGAGTTAATATGGGGTTTAAGATACACAATACATTTTAAGATACATTGTTACATTTAGGCTAATAAGGTTTAGGATTTAAAAATAACATTTTTTGGTTTAGACTCTATAATTAAGGTTTCGACTCTGAAAGTGAAGGTTAATATAGGGTTCAGGGTGTAAGAATAATAGTTTAAGGTCTAAACTCGATTCATTTTTATTTAGTCTTTATATATTAAAGTTTGGAGTTACTAATTAGTGTTTTGAAACTAGAATAATGATTTAAGGTGAAAGCTATATGTGGAAAGTAAGGTTAATAAGGTTTACATTCATTATTTTTTTTATAAGGTTTATAATGTAAGAATAACTGTTCAAAATTTGTGTTTTGTGTAAAAAAATCTCTCAAGGGAAAGAGCGTAAACACAGCTTAAAATATTTTAAAGTGTGAGCGTGAAGTGCGTGATTTCTCTCTTAACTTTCTTGACCTTCTCTTTGGCGATTTTTTCTCTTTGACGATGGCGCCTGCGCCTCCATTTACTTCTCTTCTTTGGATGTCTAATTTTGTTCCTTCCGATACTGTAGATTCGAAAGTGGTCAAGGCCTGGGCTAATCTCTTTAAATCAGACTTGGACCTTGCCCTTTCGTATGTTCAACCGGTGCTGATAAATGAAATTCTGCAGGTACCCAAAGAGATTGTTGACATTGGAATTTAGAAAATGAAACGGTGCCTGGTAGCGCAGTTTATTGGTATGAATCCGCCCATTCGTGATTTTCAATCAATGGCTTAGCTACTATGGGGGCGGGAAGGTTTCGTTCGGGTAACAAGGTCCAACCATGTTTTGTGTTAGTAACATAGGAGAGGGAGGGGAATAGGATATGGTGGGTTTAAGCCCAAGATGACTTCATCAAGAGAGTTTAGGGGAGGGAGGCTTTCGGCCGTTGTGCTGAACAAAAGATAGACGGCTTTGAGCCTGTAGCAACGGAGAGAAAGGGCAGCAATGGGCCTTAAGGCCGTAGGGTTTTGATTGTCTGAAGAAAAGAATTGGAAATGAGGACTTTTGACTCTAGTGGCACGAAAAAAGGGGGAAACGAATGTAGGCTCTGTTGTAGAGGAATCAATAAGGAATAGGAAAAGGGTCGTCAACGTTGGTGTTGCGGAAGTCGAGGAAAGCACCACCGACCAAAAATGAAGGTGGGGGGGGGGGGGAGAGCTAGTCCCGATGGTCAATTGGTAGAAGGATGGACATAGTCCACGATGGTTTACGACGGTGGCGAGGCTCGTTGAAGGCAAAGCAGAGTCTGTCGGCCTTGTCGGAGGTTCAGACGGTAGTGGCGATTCAGACGTGTTCCAAAGTTATGGGAAATGGTGGCGGCGGTGACTCGTTAGAGTAGAGTTTGAAGAAGAGGGACTAGTTGGCACCCCGGAGAAAGTCGGGTGACCAAACAACACCCTGAGAAAATTAAGTGGCCACATGGCAATTTCTGGAACCCTAGGTTTGTTTGGTAGTTTTGTGAATTTCTCTTTAGTCCCTAATTGTGGAAAGTTGACAGATAAGGACTTGGGCTCGTTTTGGCAACTTACAAAGTTAATAGGATCGTGCAACTTATTGGAGCTAGTTAGAGGATAGAATTGGAAGTTTGGCTCAAGGGGGAGTTTGGCAAATTAGTTTTGGAAGCTTTAGGTTGGTAATCAGTAATTCAAGCATAACTCACACGTTAGAGCTTCGATCGATGAACCGTCAGAACCGGTGGAATCAAGATAACGAGGCAGTTCATGTCATTTAGAAATCAGAAGTGTCAAATAAGTTCAGAGGTGAGGGTTTACTTATTTTGGTTTCATTCGAGCAGTTCATATCGGTTTATTGTACTGGTGCATTTATTGCTTCAACCTCAACTTGGCATCACTAGTACTGTGATATTATATGTATTGGTAGCAGTACTAGCCATGGTATTGGCTAGACCTCACAGGTGTTTATTAAACTAACTTATGGATTATGGATTATGGATTATGAAACTGGCTAAGGCCAAAGTCCTCGGTTCTTTAGTATGAGGATTATTGCCTCAAACAATAGTAGGCTAGAGTAGGCTTTCAGTGCTGGTGGCCCACCCCCTAATTGTGCAATCCTCTAGGTAACTGGTACTGGTATTGGGGTCCATATTGTGACTATACCGGAGGTCCTTAGTTACCACATATCGGAAAGTATTGGATCATTATTCTTGGGGGCTTCTAGCACTTCTAACGATTTACTAGTAGATGTTATGTTCTTCCTATGAAGAATTATAATGATTATAATGGGTAACACATGGTACCCTAGGTATTTGTTATGAGAATGAGTACAATATTGGCATGATTTTGCGGTGTGACTTGCTCAGGATTTAGACACTAAGTGATTAGCACTGACCCTCTACTGTCTTTCTTTTATTTGTGGTTTCGTTTGGATGCTCTTCAGGTACTCGAGCTAGATAGTGAGCTGGCGGGGGGTCTATTGGGTTATTTTTATTGTCTTTCCTAATTTATTTCATACCATTATTTTATGCAAAGTACACATCTATTGGCTATTTATTAAGTATTGTATTTTATGACATAAGGTTATCGGGTTATGTGTATTGGATTTAATAAAGGGAATTAATGTGTTTTATTGGGATTGTGAATGTATTCCTTTACGGTTCATTGTTTTTATGATTTATGTTTGCGAGTTAGTAGCACTAGTTCAGGCTTCTAGGGTAGGGTGCTACACCTTATCGAGCCGAGCCTGAGCCAAGCCAAAGCTAGGCTCAGCTCGACTAATATACAGTCATAGCCTTGCCTAAGGATGAAAATTGGTTAGAAGTTATTGATTATAATTAGTAATCTAACGCGACCAAGACCATAACCACCCAAGCCATAGACCGGATCACGCTCATTCCACTCCCAAAATCTGATCAGCCGTACAACACGACCAGTTCCCAAACTCCGAACGAGGCGTCACGATCGGTCATGGCCAACCTGGGCGCCTCGGTCACATAGCCAACCAAGGCTCCTCAACCGACCACCACGATGGCCTGACATCCAACTTGTATCCGAACATCTCAACCAGGCAACCAACGCCCCTTCAAACTCCTCGATGCCCGCCACGCCATCAATCGGGTGCCACGATCACCCTGGGCGTTACGACTGATCACAACCGCCCAAGTTTTTGTGACCGCCACAACTCGCATAGCTTGAGTCTCTCGGCTCTCGTCACTTGGCATCAAGACCCGATGCCCGACAATGGCGATTGATCCCAGATCGCCTCGATCATCCAGCCTAACGCCCACGACCGAATCCCATTACCTAGCGCTCCAGCCTGACGCCAGACCCCGACGTCACACCCGGTGCCCAGACCCTAACATTCCACCCCCGACGCCTAGACTCTATCAGCCAAGCTCGGTGCTGAAAAAGTGGACCACATCTGACCCCTAATTTGGTCGTCCCCCTGTCATGAAGCCCTAAGACCCGCCATCGTACGTCCCCTCCAGCGGCCTTCTACACGATCCAAGGAGGCCCGCCCACCATAAAGTGTGCTCCAACCAACCTAAGAAGATATGGGACCGACCAGCCCGCCCGACCCGTCGGTCATTATCACCTGAAACCCTAATGAACCCTAGGTATCACACGAATAGTTACGATCTTGTTCTCTTCTTGCTTTGGCATATTTTTGATAGGCTAGAGAGTTCGACTATATCATCTAGGGTTATCATCCCTTTTCGTGTCACTATTCGAGCTATACCTAGGGTTCGTAGCTCTTTAGCTATAGGGTACGGGTCCTATTCCATCCAAAGTGGGTTTGTTTTCGATTATTTGATCACGAACGAAGGGTTAATCATAATCGCCTTGGTTAACCATAGCCTTGGTTCACATCATAATCGCACCAAACTTTACAGTTTTTGGTTAATCACTAACAACAAGTGTGGTTAGTGGTGCAGTTTGTGGTTATCGAAGTGCTTTGTCTAATCATGAAACACCATATTAATAGCAATTTGGATCGCACTTCTTGTAACTCCCGTCCTAAATCACCATAGTCGAACCCATTGGTTAGACCAGAAATTAGGCATCACGATTAAAATACGAATCACAACGATAAAAACACCATAAAGTCACAATAAAAGAATATAAATAACACCAAACGAAAGCTTCCATAATTCAAAACCAAATCCAATTACAATAATAACTCCAAATATAATAGTCATCAAAACCATCCAACATCCCAGAACATCAACTGAAATAAAAATACAAAATCAACCTTCAAGTACTCGGTCACTGTCCTTCATCCATTTGTTGTATCCAAGCTACTTCAAAACACACGTTCAACTAACTGAAAATGGGAGATTAAGAGAGGATAATTTTCCCAATGAAATTGAGTGAACCCATGAGGCTTAACTATGCCTCGAACTATCTAGGGAGCATACCAGACTCCCACACTTAATACAACAATGGGACCCATACTTACGTCTAATTTGTTTTAACATCCTAATATAATAGTGCTAGGTGATCAATCATTTCCCCCCTACCAATATCCGATCATGCATTATCCCAAATCAATATCATCAACAAAATATCACAATCCATCAACACAACCCATACATATAGTTCAACCAGATAAGTCATACCAGACACATACGCACAATCAAAATCACAACACAACACATGTAACTCTATGTTTATGCACCAAAGGAGTTATTCCCTCGCTACCACGTCGGCCGATAATACGCACTTCCATATACCGGGAAGTCCTTGACGCATCCCTGAGGTTCCATCCTTGAAGGGAGCACGCCTACCCGTTGGTAGACCTTAACCAATTTCCACAACTCATCCCAGGGGCAACATTGGAACCTTTCTGTAATCTATTTTCATTTACAGCAATCAATCAAACACGTATGACACAGTGATGATTCTGATTCCCAATTCCACACTAAATCGACTTTCAACACCAATCCCAATATTACGATCTTGGTTTCACTATACCATTTCTTAATCAATCACTCAATACTTGTATCACTTTACACATACTCTTCTCAATTACTAAGGGTAAACGGCTAGTCTCACCACTAACCACCCCACTTATGAAAAGAAGAGAGACATGGGTAGTCATATCGTGAGATCTAGGGTCACCCTCATGTTGGTCCTTCACAAGATTATTCTTCATTTGGATTATCATTCTGCAACCAACATACCAAAATCCAATACAGTCCAACAACATTACATAAGCACAATCATGAAATGAACTCTCATTCTAGCCACCAAGTCAACCAAACATTAAATCAAGTAAAACCACACATAACACATCGAACACCGGACAATCACAACACTTAATTAATCAGTTTCAACTCTCAAATTCCATGCATCCTACATTTCAACTAGGCCAGATTATAATTCCTCACATCACAACTACCTATCGACACTAAGCCCTCATTTGGCTAAACTGGTCTTTCCTCTAAACTGGTCTTTCCTCCCCCGCCCCCGCCCCCCGAGATTGCACAACCTTGCCTTCCTTGAGAAAAACCCCACAACCACTACAAAACACCCAAAACGCCAACCAGGACTACTGATCATACATAGGGTTACACCCAATCGAGAAGAACTCATCAATCGGAAAGACCCTTACCTTAAATAGGAGACTGAGAGACACTCAAGAGATCACTTCTGACCTTTCTCCTTGATTCCTGGATCCCTCCCTTAGATCCTTGGATCTATGGTTCGTCAAAAACATCCTCCAATTTCCTCTGGAGATTAAGAGTCGAAAGAAAGGGTTTAAATGGTGTTGATATGCATTTTCAAATTATTATAATACAGATCGCAATGGTCGTTGTCCCCTTTACAATGGTCGTTTCCCACTGTGCAGAATCCGCATTCTGACTGAAAACGTCCACCTCGCTGTTTTGATTCCACAAGTTCAAACAGTTTGTTGTTTGGAATTCAAACAAGCAAGTTATGACCAATTAAGTTATTGCCACTTTCGGTTCCAGAACCTCTATGACAGAAACTTATAGGTTCTACCCAACTCACTCAATCTCGATTTAACTCGAAAATTTCAAGTAACAAAAACCAGGAATGGGTTGTTACACTTGTGTTATATGCAAACAAACACGATGGATATGTTGGAACACCTACAAGCTCATCCACCAAACGAGTAAGCCACACAATCTTAGATCAAACGTTGTTCATAGAATAATATTTTACCTCGGTTGACAACTTTGAAACACGTTCCTGTTTCTTACAATGCTAGTCCACAAGATGAATCATCCAACATAACACACCAATCGGAAGTAGATCAATGAGTATCGAGACAACTTGCATGATCATCATAAGTAGTAATATCACACGTACTAGACGCCAAAATGAAAACCCCAACACCCGAGGTTCCATGAAGATGCCAAAAAATCAGATAAACCGCCACTACAAAAAAACGCGTTTTAGCGTCGGTCGTATGCGCGTAATGGCGTCGGTCACCGACCGACGCTAATTTGAATAGCGTCGGTCGACAAAACTGACGCTGAAAGTGTTGATGCTAGTTTTTAGCGTCGGTTTTTGGTTGACCGACGCTAGGGCACTGACCGACCGACGCTAAATAGGCTGACAATCACAAAAAAAAATCAGCTGCAGATGCAGCTTCTTCTTTTTCTTCGCTCTTTCTTTTTCCCTTCGTCTTCTTCCTTCCTTCTTCTTCTTCTTTCCTTCCCTTCGTCTTCTTTATTTGCCTGAGCTTCCTTCTTCTTCTTCCTTCCTTCTTCTTCTGATACAGCTGCTTCTTCTTCCCTCTTACTTCTTCTTCTTCTGCAGATACACCAAAAACACTGTGAGGAGGAAAGCAAAAACCCTAAATCCATAAATCGAAATGTAGATCTGAGAAGACGAAGTACCTTAGGTTTAGGAATAGATGACGGTGGCTGAACGAATTTGAGCAAGATGAGCGGCGGCGAAGGGGCTGGGATGGCGCGGCGGCAGCCTTGGCAGGGATGGGCGCGGTGGCGGCCTTGCGCAAGATAGCGGCGGCGGTCTTGAGCGAGATGAGCGGCGGCGGTCTTGAGCGAGATGGATGGGGGCGGCGGTGGTTCAAAGAAGAAGAAGATAGGAAAGTGATGGCGGGGGGCGGCGGTGGTTCAAAGAAGAAGAAGATAGGAAAGAGATAGAGGAAAGACGCGTTTAGGGTTCATAACTTACTAATTTAGCGTCGGTCGACGTTTAACCGACGCTAAAACGCGTATTTTTTTTTGGCGTCGGTCGTTAGATCGACCGACGCTAAGCTCCTACGTTTCAACCGACGCCAAAGAACGCTTTTTTTGTAGTGCGCATCAAAGTGAGGTGTATAAGGAGTCTACATGTATTGGCTTACAATTTTCACTACATATGCGATATATGGACGTGTCGATGTTATGTAAATCAAACTACCCACTCATTGTTGATATTATCTAGCATTAGGGAGCTCGTCCCCCGCATCATGAGACAACTTTAGATTAACTACTACCGTGCAATCACAGCAAAAATACCCTTCAAGGACCAACTAATCTCAAGACCTAGAAAATACGAGAGAGAGTCGCGGTCTTTAAGTTTGAACTGGTTATGAAGGAAAGTCTTGGTTTTGATCATACCTATATTGTCATCCCTTGTAAACATCATGTTGTCTACATAAATCAGAAACACAACAATACTTCGTGTCTACCAACAGAGAAGTAGAGAGGTGTCATTTGAACTTTGAGTAAAGCCGAAACCAAAAATTGTGTGACTGAACTTATCAAACCATGCGCGAGGAGCTTGCTTCACTACAACAGACGAGTTGATTTGTTGCAGGCCGTCTGCGACAGAAAATTCAGTCTGTGACAAAACTCGTCGCAGGCGGAGCTGTTTGTCGCAGGTGCATCGCTGTTTGTGACAGGTTTGTCACAGACGGCCTGCGACAAAGTCCTGCCTGTGACAGGTTTGACGCAGGCCGCCTGCGACAAAGCCCTGTCTGTGACAGCTTTGTCGCAGGCTTCCTGTGACTAACAGCATAGGCCTGCGACAAACGAACGAATGATCCCCCCTTCTGACGCCTGCGAATTCAGTTTTTTCATTCTCACTTCTTCCGAAACTCTCTGAAATTCTCATTCTCTCCTCTCTTCTGACGCCTCCAACATTCAACCACCTATTTCGCTGTCCCAATCTCATCCTCCTTCATTCCCGAGCCTCCTCCGACTTCCCAGAGCCTCCTCCGACGTCTAAAAGCCTCCTCCGACGTACTGCCACATCCGCCAACAATCTCCACAATCTCCAGGTGAGTAATATCATCTACTCAGTTCGTCCGACGGTTCTGGATTTCATATTAAACGAGTTTCTGATTTCATAAATTACACTCTCTCAGCTCCCTTCTTCAATACATATTTCTTCATCGGAGATGGCTAATTCAGGCGGCATATCGAGAAGGCGGAGGAGGGTGTTTTCGAGGCGGACGATACCCAAGAGAGGGAAAGTGAAGGTGGCGATCGTGACCGGAATTGCTCACTCCTTAGCTTCAATTTTCTCCTTCAGTCACCAGAATATTGATGTAGTTGCTACTCCCTTGTCTTGAGAAATTAGTTACTGTAAGCTTTTGGATGTAAATACATATTAAGAAAAATGACAAGTTTTATGTTTGTAGTTTTAGTTCAGCTGATCATGTGTTCTTCTTTTAGTACCAATGAGATCGATCTCTATTGTTAATATCAATCAAATTCAAGGTTGTTTAATTTTTGTTTTTTTTCTGTTCTTCATTTAGCTGAATTAGTATGAATGACATTGATTTTCTCCTAATTAAACTCATAGGTCGGGAATATAGAGCAACCCGAACCCTGCTAAAACAGAGCAACTCAAAGCCCTGGGCTCCATCTGTGGTAGGCACTGTCTGTGACAATGTGTCTGTGACAAAGTTTGTCGCAGACGTTCGTTTGTCGCAGGCTGTCTGTGACAAACGTTTGTCGCAGACAGCCTGCGACAAACGAACTCTGCGACAAACTTTGTCGCAGACAGCGCCTGCCACAAAAAGCGCTTTGTCGCAGCAGATTTTGTCGCAGACAAAAATGCTATTTGTCGCAGGCGCCGCCTGCGAAAAACTTGGTGCTTTGTCACAGGCTCGGCCTGCGACAAACCGCGGTTTTTCCTGTGACAAATTTCGAGTTCTGTTGTAGTGGAAAATGACATCATCTAACTACTTGTCAGATCCCCAACCACACTCCAAGTAAATTGTCTCCTTCAAATCTCCATGGAGAATGGCATTTTTATCGTCCAGTTGATGGAGTTTCCAACCCTGTTGAGTAGAAAATGCAAATATCGTGGGAACCATTTGCATCTTAACCAGCAAAATAAACCAACCAACCCATATTCATGCTTAATGCCCTAAGCAACAACCTTTCCTTGTACCTATCAACTGAACCATCTGAATTATATTTGATGGTATAAACCCATCGACTACCAATAGTGGAAATATCAGGAGACCTAGGAACTATGTCCCAAGTATGATTGAGGTCCAAAGGCGTAGGTTCTTTTTGCATTGCCTCCACACACTTGGGATCGTGAGAACCCTAACGTAAGTCAAGGGGACCACCATCGGGGTGGTTGAATGGGGAAGCCAAATATCTAATGAAATTCCGAAACTTACTAGGTAGTAGACCTTTATTCACTCAAGTTGATCGACGTGGAGGAATGGAAACCTAGACATGTGTAGCCTCGTTAATAGCATTAAGTAACGTAGTCATCTCAACATCATGCATGGCTTGAATAGGATCATTGTCATACAGATCCACAACTTATAGTTCTTGAGCATTATGTTTTCCATCCACTTCCCCATGATTATCATAAAGAACAGTGGCATCGTGCACAAAGGTCAAGTTGATATGAACCAACAGAAACTGTGGGTGGTGACTCGATACCAAATCCTCCGCAACATGGAAATCAAATGCAATCCTCAAACAAGGGATGGAAACGGACTTGGACCCACTAGTTATAAGGAGCTAGGAACCTAAAGTATCAAGTGAATGGTACCACCAAGTCAAGGGTGATGACGTTGAGCCATTATAAACCAACCTAAAAGTTATGCAACAACGAGAAAAAGCTATAAGGAACAAAGAACAAAAGTTTTGAAATCAAATCTTTAATCAAGGGGGTGTGTCTTAAAAATAACTACAAAGGGTCCTATTTATAGGAGTAGGTTCGTCCAAGGCTTCTACATGTTCTTCGATGAAACTACTTCTAAAATAGTGAAATAGTTTGAATCATAATTAAAAACGAAGAATAAATCTGACTAAAACTCTAAAAAGATAAAAAGTCTTAACCTAACGCTAAAGTCTTAGTCCGACATTGAAATCTCAACGCTTAGCTTTCCCATTCCTTATTAGATAAAGAATGTCGAGATCTTCGATCCGCGGCTCGACAATTCTTATGAGGCTTGAATTTGGTCTTGCGACTATTTTCCAATCTAGGAGTGGGTTTGAGGAAGCTCGCCATTGGCCTATGATGGCCCAACATTGGACAATGGCAACACGGTATCGATCTGCCCAACATCTGAATTGGGCCATGCTCAGTTAGTGTTGGTTTGATGCTCAACATTGGCCTAACTTCAGGGCCTCGGTCCTGCATCAACATGTTCATTGGACTGGCATCCACATCTGGCTCGGTAGTGGCATTAGCATAAAATTGGCATCAACATAAGCTTTCGGCTCAGCACCAGCATCTAGATCGGTAGTGCTTGGCATCAGCATCCTTGGTTCTTCATCAACACCTGGATCAGGATCATGTGTTGGTCTGGTCTTGAGGCCTAGCATTGGCTTGCCAGTGCGCGAAATGATAGCCTTAATGATGTCTTAGCTCATCATTAGCGGGTCTCTCGGCCCTGCGTTGGTGATGTTGCCACTCGGCATCAGCGGGTCTCTTGGCCCTGCATTGGTGATGTCACGTTTCGGCATCAGTGGGTGTCTACGAACCTACATTGGTGATGTCGTGGCTCAGCATCAAGCACCCGATAATACTTGGCATCAATAGTAATGTCGGGCATTTTCTGCCTTTGATCTCCTTTGTTTTCGTTGACGTTGGGTCTTTCCCAACGGTGACTTGGGGGCTTCTTGACTCGTTGGCACTCGTAGCTTTCCACTGGAGTTTCTAGGGAGGGCCACGCCATTCTCACTTTCTTGAAAAAGATTCATCCTCGAATCTGGGTGGCCATCAACATCCGCTTTGACGTTTTCTTTGGCATCGACTCTTGCACTTGTTTTGGCATTCATCTCGGGATCAACGCTCAACATTCTTTTAGATAATGTCGGGAATTTCCCCAAATATTCCGGCACCAGCTCGACATCATATGATTTAGCCAAGATGGCTACACTTTTTTATCATGGAAGCCACATGTTCCTCCATCCTTGTCAACCTAGCATCATCCATCACTCGTTTTTGGGGAGAAAGTATTTAGTATTTTTTTTTTGGGAATTTTTATAAAATCATAAGAACAGAATACATAGTCCGAGAGTAGAACCAACGCTCTAATTCCAAACTAATATGAACCAACGACAACCGTGGGCCATGACCCTATACCAAATCCTCGGTGGCAAGACGATCAAATGCAATCCTCGAAACTATATGGAAATAGACTTGGAACCACTAGCTATAGTGAGCTAGGAACCCGAAGTATTAAGTCGAACGGCGCCACGAAGTCAAGGGTGATGACCTTGAGTCACGATAAACCAACTTAAAAGGATGCAACAACGAGCAAAAGGTAAAAGCTAGCAAGGATCAAAAGTTCTAAAATTAATCCTTTATCAAAGGGGGTATGTGCCTTTAAAACGAGTAAAAATGGTCCTATTTTTAGGAGTAGGTTCGGCCAAGGCTTCTTCGTATCCTTCTATGAAACTACTTCTAAACACATTAAAATTATATGAAGCCTAACTATAAAGGAAAAACAATCAGACTCCTAGAAAGGGAAAATATCTGAAAAAGTCTCAAACACCTAATCTGCCACTAGAGTCCTAGCCCGACATTGAAACCCTAACACTAGGCATTCACTTTCTTCTCGGAAAGGGATGCTGATTTTTTCGGTCACCGCTCGACGTTTCTTTCTTCTAGCCCAGTAATGGGCCTATGGAGGCCTAACATTGGTCAAACATTAGGGCCCTATATTTGTCTGCAATCAAAGCAAAACATTGGTCTGGCTTCAAGGCCTATCATTTTCCTATGATGCCTCGGCAAACAGACTGGTCTCTCGGCCCAGCATCAATACCAGATTGTGCTTGATCAGTGTTGGTATGATGCTCATCATTGGTCCGACTTCATCGCCTCGTTCTTAGATCAACATGTTCCTCGGCCTAGCATCCGCATCTGGCTCGGCAGTGGCATTAGCATCCGAATCGGCATCAACATCAACTTATGCTCGACACCAACATCTGGCTCGACAATGCTAGGCATCAGCATCCTCGGTTCTTCATCGGCACCTGAATTAGGATCAGGTGGTGGTCTGGTCTTAGAGCCTAGCATTGGCTCGATATCGTGTGACATCTAGCCTTGATGATCTATCGGCTTGGCATTAGCAAGTCTCTCGGCCTACATTGGTGATGTCGCGGCTCAGTATCAGCTGGTCTATCGACCATGCATTAGTGATGTCACGATTCGGCATCAGCGTGTGTCTACGTATTGCATTAGTGATGACGCGGTTTGGCATCATGCACCTAACAATGTTCAGCATCAGTAGTAATGCTAGTCATTTTCGACCTTCGATATCTTTTGCTTTTGTTGATTAAGGGGTCTCTCCCAAAGGTGTCTTGGTGGCTTCTTGACTCGTTGCCACTTGTAGCTTTTCACCGAAGTTTTTAGGGAGGGCCATGTCCAAAGGGAGTTGTTTGTAGTTTGCGTCTCTCCTTTTCTTTGTCATCTACCTTCTTCTTTTATCCATTGTGTTTGATGATTTGAATGTGTTGCGAGTTCGATTAGTTAATCCGGGTTGAATTTGTTTGAGTTGGATGTAGGGATGCTTCTATTGAAGGGTGTGTTGTTAGTTTTTTCTTCTCGGTTCTCTCTCGTAGTGGCTTTTTTGGTGAAGCTTGGTGTTTTTCAAAAGGTTGGAATGACGATTTCATTCAAGTAGAAGTTTGGCAGCTACACTTTACTCTTAGTTAATTGATACATAAGGCTTTCTATGAATCTGTTATTGGGTTGTGCCTTTTGGTTAGTTTATAGGACATATTTTATTTTAACTTTGTTGTATTGTACCTTTCCATGGCTTGACCGATCTTTGTTATCCTCTTCAATTATTTAATGAAACTAATCCATTTAAAAAAAATAATGATCACTTTGTTACAAAAATGACCAAATGTTCCCTTATTTATTAATGTTTCTTGATGTTGTTGTGCATTGGACTTGGCGGTGGGACACATTACACGTACGCAGCTGATATCACTAACTAATGATGAAGAAGTTAGCTAGCTAGTTGTTCCTCTACTTTCTTCCATTAAATTTAAGCTGGCCACAGTAACAAATATTACCTCTATCTACGTAGTAATCTAATCTTACCATCAAAGGCAAATTCTTTTCTGCCTCTATAGAGTTTTAGAGATAGATAGCATTTTAGATTGATATCTGCAAGGTTTAAACCCGGGTGGTTGAAAAAATTGTGTTATGTTCTTTCCACTTGGTCAGGAATTAGGAAGACTTATTAATTTTTTCTATTCAGTTTTTGAATATGAATTACAGAACTTAATTATATGTACAAACTAGGCTAAAAAAAACAAAATTTGAAAACCTAAATTTCTCCTTAATTATTATTAGAAAAAAATCATCAATGGTTATTATTATTATTATATATATATACATATTTCACCTTTTTGAATTTTTTTAATTATATTCACCTTTGTTTAAATTTTAGTTATATTTCCTCTAACACTTATCTATACAAAAAAGTACATAGTTTACAAGTTATCTACCTCTACAAATTTTAATCGTACAACATATAGCGGCAAATAAATTATATTCCAAGCAATTGTAATTTATCTGTCTCTACAATTTTTAATCGTACAACATATAAAGGCAGCTCTAAGTTATCTGTCTCTAAAGGAAATTTCCATATTACTTATAAAAGTAGTTATAAATTATCTGCCTCTAAAAGATTTAATCCATAACTAATAAAGGAAATTATAAATTATTTGTCTCTAAAATTATAAAAGCATATTTATGAAACTTTAAAATAAGTAAATAAAATTTCCATCAAGTTTCCTTCAACAACTGCATTTTCTCCTGATATAATAAATTATCATCTCTATCAAATTATTTTTTGTTCAAATCATCCTATTTATCCTTTAACGATATATAGTTTTTTATCTTAGGAAAAATAAGATACATGTTTATCCATCAAAATCAGCTTTACCTTATATATGATGATGGGTGATATATCAACTGGCTTGAGATCAGGCTCCAACCCTTTCCAAGGGTTGGAAGCCTTCCAACCTTTTCTCAGCCATTAGATCACACTTTAACCCTTTGACCAATCTAATGGTCTAGATTGTTAGGGATATTTAGGACTTTACACATACCATTTAATTTTTATATTTAGATTAAATATATTAATATTTAGTGATCAGCCGGTGAATCTCCGGCGACCGGCCAACGTCGCCGACGACTTTTCCGGCAACCGGCCGCCATCGCCGGTGAATTTTCCAGCGAGACTCCAGATAAATTATTATTTTTTTCCTTTCAATTTTTTTTTCAAAAAAACTTGTTAACACCTTTTTTCTGCTAACTAGCTAACAATGTTTTTTTAACTGATAACTAGTTAACATCATTTTTTGTTTGATAACTTGTTACCAGATTTTAACCTGATAACTAGTTAACAATGTTTTTTTTATTGATAACTAGGTAACATGGTTTTTTATTGATAACTAGTTAACATGGTTTTTAAACTGATAACTAGTTAACAATATTTTTTATTAGGTAACAATGTTTTTATTGATAACTAGATAACATCTTTTTCAAAAAAAATAGTTAACTAGATAACACCTTTTTTTGCTGTTAACTAGTTAACAGCGTTTTTTAAACTGATAACTAGTTAATACGGTTTTTATTTGATAACTTATTAATAACGTTTTTTGTTTGATAACTTGTTAACAGATTTAGGTGATAACTTGTTATCAACATTAGTTAACTAGTCATCAAATTAACATAATTAGTTAACTAGATAACTTATCGAGTTAACTAGTTAACATCATGACTAAGATAACTAGTTAACATTCTTTTAAGATGATAACTAGTTAACCAATCGAGTTAACTAGTTATCCAATCGTATTAACTAGTTATCAAGTTGTTAACTGGTCATCTAATCAAGTTAATTAGTTAACTAATCGTGTTAACTAGTTATTTTATTCTTATTAGTTCATTTATCGAGTTAACTAGTTAACATTATGATTGTATAACTAGTTAACGAGGGTATTTAGGTGATGACTAGTTATCAAAACTTGTTAACTAACTATACGAACTAGTTAACACGTTATTTGACAACTAGTTTATATATTTTCAAAGATTATTCGAAAAATGTCAACAACATAAAAAATAGTGACTGAAATTGTAATTTTTAATACAAAACAATCAAATTATCTATAACTTAGAATACAATGACTAAAATGTAATTATTAATATTTTATTAAATAACTTCGTCTTCTCCGATGTCAGCCGTCACCGTCGCCGTCTCCGACTCTACCTCCGCCGTTGACAACACCTCCTCAACCTCCCTCCGTTCTCCCTTCTCTTCCTCATCCGTCACCGACCCAACATCCTCAACCTCCCTCTGCTCTCCCCACTCCCGTTGTCACTGTATCCGACTCTACTTCTGCTGTCGCCGTCGCCGTCACCACCTTAACCTCCCTCCGTTCCCCCTCCTCTTCCTCCTCCGTTGCAAACTACTTCTTCGGCCTTGTACAAGGGCTTAAATTTCACCTTCACTGAGAACAAATCTAGGAAGGCGGAAGGCTTTGGAGTCTCGTTCCGAGAACTCGGAGCTAGCCGATTGCGTTGTGCGGACAAACGAAATTAGGGTTTTTTTAATGAAAGGACGAAACTGCCCTTCCGATTTTTTGTTGGAACCGGTCCAACCTTTAAAGGTTGGGTCCGGATCCAGAGCCTATATCAACCCGCAATTAAAAAGCAAAAATGAACTTGTTCATTAAAAGCAGCATGAGTATATTATTATTATTATTATTATTATTATTATTATTATTATTATTAAATCAAAGTGATAGAAAAAAAAAGTAAAACTGACCTTTATTTTGTACAAGGGCAGTAGGTTGAGATTGACAGGTTTATCTGTTTTATGTTTGAGCTCTTCATGTCCATGTTGCATCAATATATTCCCCTAATAAATAAATCTACGGTACTACTTGTTAAAAAAAAAAAAAAAACCAAGAATAGGTTGTTGGTATGCTGCTCAAGGCCAGTAAAGGACAGACTGTGTACTGTGGTCCAATAAGAAAGCAGCAGAGAGCATATATGATCATCTTCTTCCTTTGGTTCTTCTTCTGTTGCAATCAATTACAAAAAACATATTTCTGTGACAGCTTGTGGAACCGCATATAATTGTAGTCCTGATTTAACAAGGATTTCGATTATCATTCAAGATTGAAGAGGATGATGTGTCCAATCCTTATTGGCTTTTACAATTCCACAACTGTAGCATAGCAGGATCAAAATAAATGAACAAGAAGAGCTTGCTTCATGACGCCCTGTTGTCTGTTGTTGCATCATCATCATCCATTTATACTCTTTTTTTTTTTTACCTTCAATCAACCTAATCAATTGGGGGTAGTATAATATTTTTATTTTAGAATTGTAAAATTACAGCCTCAACTAATACGATTTCTTATGGCAACTCAACTAGCATTCAAATTTGATCTTCTAGAAGAAGGAGAACCTTGATTCGAGGGTTTACACTCAAGAGCTCGACAATACTTCTAAGGTAGACGAAACATTCTCAGAGTCAGTAATATTTGGGAATTTTGAGGACATCCACCAACGAGAGGCAGTCAGAAACACCTTACAATTGAGGGGAGAAGAGCATGCATAAGATATTTTAATTTATAATGATATTTTTAATTTACAAGTGTCGCTTCAGTGAAAAAATAGGTTGCTAAAATGCAAAATGTCATTTTAGCCCAACTTTTTACAACAAAATATACAGTTACAAATATGTCACTTAATCATTAATTATTTTGAATTAAAACAATTTAACAACACTGAATTTCATCTTTAAATAATAATAAAAATGTCCTCGTAATTACCAAAAAAAAATTTACTCTTGTCTCTGCTTTCATATATTCCGTATATAAACTTTCTAGTTCTTCCATTTTTAAATAAATTCACAATAGCTATAATAAATCAATACAAATTTGAGATATCTACATCTACACTATATACTAAGAATTTTAAAAATAGGGTACCTAAATCAAAACTTCTCTTTAAGTTTAGGATTTAATATACGAATAATGCGTGAGTTGACTGAGTTGACTTTCTCTCTAAAAGAAGTTTAGGGTTTTGCAGTCGATCATCGGCCTCTTTGGCCACGATCTCCTTGGTCGCCGTCCTCCCAGCCTCCTGCCGGACGGTTCTCTCTTTTCCTTCTTTTCTTAGTTGCTTCTTTCATGTCTTCTTCGTCAAACTCCCTGGAAGTGAAAGCCTGGATAGATCTGTTTGTTGGTTCGGCTGATCTATCTCTCTGTTTCATTGAACCAAAGGTGGTGGATGGGATTTTACAGGTTCCCAGGTCAGTCTTAGTCGATGGGAGGGAGCGACTCAATCTCTGCTTGGTTAGACAGTTTTCTGGCTCTCCTCTCGACAAGAACACCTTGTGCTTGCGAGCCTTTCCATTCTCTCTTCGAGGCCCCGCAAAAAGATGGCTCAACAGCAAGCCTCCCGGTCACTACGATAGCTGGGATAAGCTAGATCAAGAGTTTGTAGAGGAATACTTTCCTCCTTCAAGAACCACAACATACAAAGATAACATCGCTAGGTTCAGACAGAAAGAAGGAATGAGCTTGTACGACGCTTGGAATGAATTCTAAGAGCTTCTCTACAACTGCCCTCATCATGGCTTCGAGCAGAGGCAGCTAGCTGACATCTTTGCTCGGGGTATGAATGAGGAATCATCCAAATGGGTCAATTCCTTTGATGAAGGAGATTGCACTGCTCTTACGCCAGAAGCTGCTATGCTTCACTTTGCTAATTAACTGTGCTTCCAAGTCCAGAAACTGGGAAAGACAATCAAAAGGAGCCAGAAGCAAGCTCAACATCAAAGAGCAGGTTAAAGCAGAGATTGAGAAGCATCTGAAGAAGTCTATACTACGCCAATCAAACCTCCATCAGCTTCTGTCTATGTAGTTGATTGTGAATGGTGTGGAGCCTGTGCTCATAACGGAGGGAGTTGCCAGAATTTTGGGAACACATACGTCTCGTCTGTAGATGAGGTGAGCTTCATTACCCATGGCTTCCCTAATAACCAACAAGGTTATACCAACTACCGCAACTACAGGCCAGCTCAACAATAGGGAAGCTTCCAAGAGCGACCTCCCTCCAAACCCGGCTCCAATCAGAACCAGAATCAGAATAGTCGACTATCTAAGTCATATCAAGAGCAAAAGCCGAACACCCAAGCCGGAGGTGTCTACCAGCCGCCGCACAGGAATCAAGGCAATTACGGTATAGCACCTGGCAATCGCCAAAATCAGTACCTGAACAACAATTATCAAGGCCCTCCTAGATTCACCGGTGGACAACAGCCTCAACGTCCTACACCTCAAGACAGCAAGGATAGTGAATTGGACAAGAAGCTAACCCAGATCATCTCTAGGCTTGATGATCACGACAGTCAATTCAAGGCTCAAGCTATCTTGAATCAGGAGCAAATTATAAAAGGCCATAGAGTGGAGAGCCAAGTGAACAACATTGTCAACATGCTCTCTAGTGTTTGCCCCTTCGATAAGTTGCCAAACCAGACAGAATCAAACCCGAAGAATGAGCATGTCAAGGCTGTCTCTACTCGAAGTTGCAAGAGCTCAGCTGCTACTACATCTTCCGATCCGGTCATGACTCCTGATGTCGTAGCTATTGACATGTCGAAAATCGAAGACGAATAAGAGAAGGCTGCTACTACATCTTCTGATTCGGTCTCTACTTCTTGTTGTGTGCAGTTTTTAGTGAGACCAGGTTGTTTGGCTGATCAGTATGCATGTTAGGTTTCTTTTTCTAGACGTAGCTGTCTAATAATTCATTATGTATGATTGAACTTCAATTTAATCGATCTTATCATCTGTGAACATGAGCGCTTTCTATTCAGTTTGCTTGAGGACAAACAAAAGCTTAAGTGTGGGGTATTTGATGACATTCGATTTGATGTGATTATCAGCCTCATTTCAGCAACATATCTTGGCTTAAGACATGGTTTTTAGGGCAAATAACGAATAATCACTCAACTGCTCTATCTCGTGCCATGTTGGTTACTTTGGCCCGTTTCGGGTCTATTTGATGGTTTTCTAGTGTTTTTGTAATAGCACAGGTTTTTGCCGTCAAATAATGTGACCAAGGACGTGCCTAAGGCATTGGAACCTCGAGGAATCACACCGGAATCGATCCAAGGAGTCAATCAAGTCAACACAAATCCTGCCCAGCTTTACAAAGAAGATTTCCGAGAAAAGACCTGAAGTTTTCGCCGAAAATCCAAGAAGAAATCATCAGAGCATAAAAGAAGAAGTTTTCTGCGAGAAATCAAAGTCTTTGCCGAAAACTCTGAACGAAATAAACACAGGAGGAACAGTCGACCGGGTCAGCCTTTTTCAAAGAAGTTTTTGGCGAAAACTCCTTAAGTTTTCGTCAAAAATCTTAAACCTAATCCGGCTGGGAAAGGGTTAAGTATAAATATAAACCGGCGCCCCAAAAATAAGATACACTTTTCCATATACAACTTATCGCAAGTTCCAGACCTAGGAAGTTCGAGAGAATAGAGTTTGAGAGTTCGAAGAGCCAGGAAGAGATCGTGACGCCATCTTTTCATCTCGGAGACTCGGAGCTAGGAGTGAAGATTACCGAAGAACGGAGCTTTGTCGGAGTCGTCTTAATTAGGTTTTACAATTTCCATTTGTTCTTCCTTTTCATGATGAACTCTGTTTTTGTTGTTATTAACATGAGTAGCTAAACTCATAGAGCTTAGACTAGATGAACCCTAAGTGCCCCAGGGCTTTAAAGAGGTCACGGATCGGCGGTGATTAGATTCAAAGTTTAATCAGTTTCTCTTGCATGTTTGATTTGTTCTTCGTTGCTTATGTTTCTTCTCTGGCTTGATCAGCTAGATTAGATTCTTGTTAAGCTGAGGATAGTAGTGAATGTTCGCCTCTTTTTAAAACACTAAATCAAAAATTAACCTATTCATTGGAGTGTGCCTTTCGTAGGAACCAGTTAGGGTTAATCCACTTCAAGAGTAACTCGTAAATCGTTAGTAATTCCACCAGTTAGTTTAGTCGTCGCAAGAAGCAACCGTACTTGGTAGCTAGATCGGATAGAGAGAACGTTCTCCAGTCTTAAACCTAAGGGTAAGGAGTTATGGTGGTGTCTTAGAATTGATTGAACGAGAATTGAACACCGCTGGTCTGTTGATTGCCAATGCTCTGGTGATCTAAGGGGGATTCGAAGTCTAAACTTGTCTATCATCTTTGTTAAGTCAACCAATCTTTCAATCTGTCTT
Organism: Linum lewisii; assembly: GCA_034768395.1. Taxonomy (NCBI): domain Eukaryota; kingdom Viridiplantae; phylum Streptophyta; class Magnoliopsida; order Malpighiales; family Linaceae; genus Linum; species Linum lewisii. The sequence continues at coordinate 50,231,830 of CM068297.1, forward strand.
TCAATTCAGTTTTTAATTTACCTGCATTTCTAGAATAGAAGTCGTGGAACTCACACCACGCACAACATGTTTAAACCTGAGCAATCTGCCTTTATATTTGAGTAGACAACTATTAGAAGACTCGTGGAATACGATCTGCTTAGCTTCAAGCTTAGTGGTTATTTGATACCCTGTTCTGCAGCTTCATCAGGAAGCGAGCTTACTAGCTCAAAGAAGAAGAAGGAAGCATCTTCTGCTCCTTCCAAGGGAGAATGCTCGGCCATCCAGTCTCGATCGCCGCCCATACCAATCCCAGCTAAATGTTCTGATCCTGGATCTTTTACATTACCTTGCATCATTAATGACATAGAGGTTTAACGAAGCTTGGTTGATCTAGGTGCATCTTAAATGCCATGCCTATGTGTGTTTATGAGAAACTGAACTTAACTGACTTAAAACCGATTAGCATGCAACTGGTTTTTGCTGATAGATCAATGAAAACACCTAGGGGATTGGTCAAAGATGTGCTTGTTCGTTGCGGTCCGTTCACTTTCTTAGCTGATTTCGTAGTCGTGGATACCCGAGAGGAGGATGTTACTCTTCTCCTAGGCCAACCTTTTATGGCAACGTCCGACATGACAATTAATGTGCCTAACGGATCGTTGATAATTAAGGGTTGGAAAGGATATTGTAACATTTCGTTTCAAGGACGGTATGAAATACATGCCCAAGGGAGAAGCACACTGTCTATCTGTTGAAACTGTGAAGTTGGCCTCGGTCAACTCCATTACTAATGTCATTCCGAGTGTTTCTTCGAAGATAGCCGCTACAGGTGCTGAACAGGTGAGCAACCAGAAGAAGAAGCCTCTGATGAAGAAGCCGACAAAGAAGAAGGAGGAACTAAAGGCGTTGTCTTCTAAATCGCCACAACTTAAAGACCATGGCGAGACGAAGAAGAAGAACTCAAAGAAGCCCAAGATGGTGTGGAAGCCAATCACTCCATCACCCTCTACCGAGCCAAGTCCTCCGCCACCTTCTACCAAACCACCAGAGAAGAATGATCCTTTGAAAGACCTCTTAGGACCATTTGAAGTCACCGGACACCTTCCCGACGAACGAACCCAGTTGACGCATATCAATTGGAAGCGTTTCCTACTGTCCGGAGGTAAACTGAAGCTGTATTTCATGAACTCCGACGCGAGCGTGAAGGAAATTCTGAATTGGGATACATATAGAGCACCAACCAGGCATCGTCCAACTCAAGGACGTTAAGCAAGAGCGCTTCGTGGGAGGCAACCCACGGCTGGAGTCAGTTTTTGAAATTTTTAGTCAGTTCTCATGTTTAAAGTTGGTTCGGGGGAGCCAAAAGTGTCATTTGTGGTTTCTTATTTTACTTGTGTGTGTTGTGTGTTGTGTGTTCTCGGTTCAATTCCAATTTATTTGGAATTTTTTCGATTTTTGTTGTTTTTATTTTGAAATTTCAAAGTTGCGTGTCGGTGTTTTCGAAAATTGTTTTTGCCCAGGTCAAAAGATCTCGACGAAAACTTTCAAAGTTTTTGGCGAGAACTTTGGTTTTTAAAACCCACTGCCTCCTATCTCCGATTTCGACAAACTTCTCGCCGAGAACTTTGAAAGTTTTCGGCGAGAACTTTTCTTAAACCCGGTGCGTTTTGTGTCTCTTTTAAAACCGTTTTCAAACAAGTTTTTGACGAGAACTTTCAAAGTTCTCCCCGAGAACTTCAGTAAAAAATTTTGAAATTTCCCCCTTATATCCTTTAGTTCTTGCGACCGATCCCTATTTTCAAACTATTCTCGTCGAGACAAAACAAAACCACCGCCGCCAATTTTTCTTTTCGTCCGCCGCCGATTTTCACCCGCCGCCGCTCGATTCCCTGCCCTTTCCCGGTCAGACCGCCACCTAGATCGTCCGAATCGGAGCTCTAGAGCTTCGGTCCGCCCGAAACGAGTTTTTTGAGTTTTTGCCGATTTCTTCGTGTTTCGTCCATTTTCTGTAATCATGTCTTTAAGGTTAGTTGTTGGGTTTTCAATTTCGAATGTTTTGACATATTGATTGTTGAATTTCTTTGAACTTGATTTCGGTTGACTTTTCGATCTACATCGATATGTGTGCCTACTGTTTCGGTGTGAATTGTGATGAATTGTTTGAACTCAGATGATCTAGGATGCTTAGGGAGTGTCGTGCCTTGATTTGATGACGATTGAACTTGATATGCCATGCTTAATTGCTAAAGAATGTTAGGGTGTTGACTTTTTGTTCTATCGGTTTGACTTTGAGTGGATGTGGTGATTTTTTCTGTCTGGACAGTTCCTATGCATGTTTAAGGATCAGTTTTGGTTACCAAATGTTAAATTAGCTTATCCCCACTCGATTTTCCTCGTTTCTCTGTGAAATTGAGTTTTTCGACCAAGTGTGGGGTAAGTTGTCGGTTTGACTAATGTGGTTTCCAAATTTTGATATCTTTTAGGAACATGGGTAAGAGACCGAGAGTAGCACCCAGCGGTCCAGGATCGACCTCCGCCACTCCAGGCACCGGTGCGGGTGCGGGTGCCCTATCCCCTGTCACTCCCATTTTCGCCGGTCCTCCTCTAGTCAACCCCAACCGTCAAGGTCTTCACCGTTTCCTTGCATACCTCCCGGACAACTACTTTGACTGATACTGGAGGATCAGGGACATTCCTCCAGCCGACCTACGACCCCTCTCCATGCAGTCTCTCCAAAAGCACGATGAGGACTGGCACACCACCGTCCACCAGTCCCTTATCGCGGCAGGAAGACTAGAGCTCAGCACCATCGCTGATGACTATCCGCACGTCGCCCTCCAACAGTTCTGGAGTACATTTGAGCTCGACACCCACAAGAGAAGACAACGCTCGAAGGTGATCACCTTCCACCTCGCCGGCCGGCTCCATGAGCTCACATACGATGAGTTCGCTGACCTCCTCGGCATCCCGGCCGAGCACTACGCTCATCACCACCGAGGATGGGAGAGCAACAAGACGACGGGTCCGATCTTTGATGCCCTATGGAGCTACATCACTGGCAAACCGGGTGTCAAGTCCACCAACAAGAATTACATCAGCCAGGTTACTCATTCTCTCTTTAGATTTCTTCATTATGTTTCGCATCGTTCTTTGTTTTATGCACCAGAGAAAGACAGCCATCACGCCTGTTCCACCAGAAGACCAGCTCTTCCAAGCTCCCGCCTGTCCTCCTTGGCGGTTCCTTCATTGGCCGCCTCATAGCCAGCCAAAACCTCTCCGCCTCCTAGGAGTCTTGGGTCGCACGCGTCCAGGTGCACACTGTTGGAGGAGATCTCGCGGTGGAGTTCGAGCTCGACTTAACAGTCGAGCCAGGAGTGTACGTATCGACCCCCAACTCTGCGGATCCTGAAGAAGAGGAGGATGATGAGGAGGAGGAGCCCCAGCAACCCCAGTAGTTCTATTACCAGGAGCCTTCGCCAGAGCCTCAGTTCCAGCACCCTTCACCACCCCAGTACTTTGGCGAGTATGGTGAGGTTCTTACCCATCTGGAGCAGTGGCAGACAGACTTCTCCACCGGTTCCCATCTGTGGTAGAGGAACCGGGGTGCTTTCAAGGCCCGAGCCACGACTTGGCACGAGGAGCAGAAGGCCAGGTGGATCATCACCCAACGCCACCACGTGCGGGAGACGGCGGCACATTACGCTCTGCTCGCCCACTTCGGCATTCCCATTCCATCGCCACCACCCCCACCACCCCCACCTGAGGGTCAATGATCAGGTCGTATCCTTTCCTTTATTTTTATTTATTCTTTTCGGATTTCGATCCAAATTTTTTGTGTGTGGATCCGGGACACTTGTCCTGGTTTCCTTTTGATCTTTAGTTTGTTTTTGGTTTGTAGGAGCTTGAGTAGATACTCCGCTCCGCTCCGAACTCTCCGTGTTCATGCCCTACGCCACCCATCTCTTTCCAGGTTCTTCGTATATCTCTCTCCTAGTTTAGTCATGTGAGAACACACAACCGTTTAAGTGTGTGGTAGGATGCTAGAGAGCCTTGCATGACCTTGATTGCCTTTCTGTGTGATTTCGTGGCATATTTCATTCCTCTAGCATAGAATTGCTCGGTTCTTGACTTGTGATGTTAAGTTGTCTTTCAATCTTGCATAATGATGCTTAGATTTCTTAACCTAGAACCTGTAACCAACTTGCTTGCATTGATGCTAAATTGCCTGGTCAGAACAGAAAACTTTTATCACGCTTGTAGTATTTCACCTTGATTGCATGAAAACTATCGAATCCGACTAGCAAACCAACTGTGAGCTTTTGATCCTTTGCACATAACTTGCAATTTCAATTCTTTTTAAGTGGTATTCTCGTATCTTGAATGAGTTAGAATTTGCATGAGACCTATTCGAGATCACACGATGACATGAGTTCTAGGAGGATAGAGGCACCTAGATTCAGCTACATAAGCTAGATAGCCAACCTAACGTTAAATCACTTAGGTGTAAACCCTTGAGCTTGGCCTTTTTCGGTTTGTTATACATTACAACCATTTCCCAAGTTTTTCATCACCCCGTTGATCCCCTGTGGTAGTAGTTCTAGATTAACCTACCAGAATTCGGTATGTGGTAACTTGCCTATAGTCATTAAACAGGTGGTCTTAGCTATTATGTCCAGACGTGTAAACCCCTCTAGCAACTTTAAAAAAATCGGCACAAATAAAAAAAAAGAAAAAGAAGAAAAATTCAAAAACAAAAGAGTTGAAAGTTTCAAAGTCAAGTAGTATAGTTCAATCACGTTCTTCTCCTTACATAAGGAAGAACGAAGCCTAAGAAAATGTTAAGAAAAGTCAGAAAAATTCAGAAAAAAAGAAAAAAAGTAATAAAGTGCTAGGTTGCTTGAGGGTATCATAGAATGAGCGTACACTATTCCACTCGTCTCTGGTTAGACGGTAGGAAGCCATAGGCTAGATTCGAGGAAAGTTAGTTGATGAACCGTAGAACGCGTGTCGTCAAATAACTACCAAGCACAACAAGGTAGATCGTATTCCAAGGATTTCTTCAAACTGACTACTCAAATGAGTCGGCAAATTATTCAGGTAAAAACAGGTTTGCTTGGTTTGAGTTCCACGACTTCTAAGCTATAAAGTGGGAAATAAGAAATGAAAACAGAAAGCAAATTGAAAGGTTGATTGACTTGACAAGAGGACAGACAAGCTTAGATTTCGAATCCCCCTAAGATTAACAGAAGCATTGATGATCACAAGACCGGCGACGTTCGACTCTAATTCATTCATCTCTCAGACACCACCATAACTTATGATCCTTAGGTTTAAGACTGGCGAACGTTCGCTCTATCCGATCTAACTCCCAAGATTAATTACCGCCCGAGCTCTCGCTTCTTGCGACGGAAAACTAACTGGCGCAATGACTAGTGATTTATGAGCTACTCTAGCATCGGATTAACCCTAACTAGCTCCTATGAAAGGCGCACTCCAATGATTAGGTTAATTGTTGATTTGATGTTTTAAAGTGAGGCAAACGTTCACTACTATCCTCAGCTTAACAATAATCCTAACTAGATGATCAAGCTAGAAAATAAAACACTGGCAACGAAGAACAAATCAAACATGCAAGAGAAACTGAATGAATCTGAATTTAATTACCTCAAGGATCAGCTCAAGGATGCTACTCTAGTGGCTATTCGAGACGAAGTTAAGAAGGGTTTGGACAATGGTTTGGAGGTAGTCGAAGGGTTGTTGAAGTGCAAGGGTCGCTTGTGTGTGCTGGAAGTGGAGGAGTTGATGATGGAGATTCTCAAGGAGGCTCATTCCTCGATGTATGATATGCATTCCGGTATGTCTAGGATGTATAATGATTTGAAGGGGAGCTTTTGGTGGCCGGGAATAAAGAAGGATGTAGCTCGATTTATGTCGACTTACCTAGTTTTCCAAAAGATGAAGGCGGAGCACGGAGCTCCGGGCGGGTTACTGCAATCTCTATCGATTCTGGAGTGAAAGTTCGCAGACATCACCATGGACTTTGTGTCGGGTTTTCCGACGACTAGAGAGGGCAAGGATGCTGTTTGGGTGATAGTTGATCGTTTGACGAAGGTCGCTCACTTCATACCCATTCAGTTTAAGCCAAGTGTGGAGGAGTTAGCCAAGTTGTATATAGAGGAGGTGGTGAGGTTGCATGGAGTTCCTCAATCAATTGTTTCTGATCGGGATCCGAGTTTCACATCCCATTTTTGGGAAGGATTGCATACGGCGCTAGGAACTAAGCTTAAGTTCTCGACGGCGTATCATCCTCAGACGGATGGCCAATTGGAGAGGACAATCCTTACTCTGGAGGAGTAGCTGAGGAGTTGTGCTATGGAATTCCAAGCCCCTTGGACTGATTTACTACCATTGGTTGAGTTTGCATACAACAATTCGTATCATAGTAGTTTGAAGTCCGCGCCTTTTGAGGCTTTGTATGGGAGGAAGTGTAGGACGCCTTTGTGTTGGGATGAGGAAGGTGCTAGAGTGTTGTCGGGTCCTCAAGTTGTCCAAAAGACGGAAGATCGTGTTAAGGTTATCAAGGATAAGTTGAGAGCGGCTCAAGATAGGCAAAAGTCTTGTCCCGATGGTCGTGATAGAGAGCTGAATTTTGATGTTGGGGAGAAGGTGTTCCTGAAGGTGTCTCCATGGAAGGGGCTGATGCGTTTCAGTAGGAAGGGTAAGTTGGCACCTCGTTACATTGGTCCTTATCAGGTCTTAGCTAAGTCGGTTCCGATTGTCTATGTGTTGGCCTTGCCAAGTGAGCTAGAGTGGATACACAATGTGTTCCGTGTGAGTATGCTTAAGCGGTATCATGGGGATAGCTCACATGTAATTCAGCCGGAGGAGGTGGAGATTGAGGAAGACATGAATTGTGAGGAGAAGCCGGTGGCGATAGTGGATAGGCAAGTTCGGGTTTTGAGGAATAAGCAGATTCCTCAGCTCAAGGTGGTATGGAGGAACCACGAGAGTGAATCGGCTACTTGGGAGACTGAGGAGAGTATGAGGAGACGGTATCAGGAGTTGGTGGAAGCTTACTGATGAACAGCCCGGTCATTGTGCGGACGTTCAAACAAATAACTAACAAAGCTACAAAGCTAGGGTAGATCGTATTCCACGGGTCTTCTTTGATCGACTGCTCAAATAAGATGGCAAATTACTCGGATTAAACACTTCGTGCGTGGTGTGAGTTCCACGACTTCTAATTCTAAGAAATGCAGAGAAATTAAAAATTTAAACTAAAGACAGATTGGAAATGAGTTGATTAAAACAGAGATGACAGACGAACTTAGACTTTGAATCCCCTTTCGTTCCCCATAGCATTGGCAATCAATAGATCAGCGGATTTTGATTCTCATTCAATCAATTCTAAGACACCACCATAACTCCTTACCCTTAGGTTTAAGACCGGCGAACGTTCGCTCTATCCGTTCTAGCTACCAAGATTAATTAGTCGCCCGGTTACGGTCGCCTCTCGCAATGACTTAACTTAACTGGTGGAATTACTAACGATTATTGAGTTACTCTTGCAGTGGATTAAACCTAACCGGTTCCTACGAAAGGCACACTCCAATTATAAGGTTAATTGTTCAATTTGATGTTCTAAATTAAGGTGAGCGTTCGCTTCCATCCTTAGCTTAACAAGAATCTAATCTAGGTGATCAATCCAGACAAGAAACATGCACAATGAAGAACAAACCAAACATGAAAGAGAAACTGATTGAACTTCGAATCTAATCACCGCCGATCCGTGATCGCTTTAAAGCCCTGGGTCACTTAGGGTTCATCTAGTCTAAGCTCTAGGAGTTTAGCTACACATATTCATCACAAAAGAATCAAAGACAAAGAAAGAGTTCATCATCCAGAGGAAGAACAGAAAAGAATCTGAAAACCTAATTTAGACGACTCCGGCAGAACTTCGATCTTCCGGTAGATTGCAATCCTAGCTTCGAGTCTTCAAGATGGAAGGGATGGCGTCACGATCTCTTTCCGGCTCTTCGAACTCTAACTCCTTGCTCCAGAACATGAGAGGATTCTCTAAATTCTGATTATTGAAAACTATTATGAGGTCCCCCCTCTTTGGGCCGCCGGTTAAGTATTTATACTTAACCCTAACTCTGCCTGATTTTGACTAATATTCTCGCCGAAAATATTGAGGAATTTTCGGCGAAAATTCCTTTGTAATCGGATGGTCTGCCGGCTGATTTCTCCTGTAAATTTCGGTCCCATAGTCTTCGGTCGAAAACTTAACATTTTCGGCGAAAATTCCTTTGTAAACCGGGCAGGAATTGTTTCGACTTGATTGACTCCTTGGATCGATTCCGGTGCAATTCCTCGAGGTTCCAACGCCTTAGACACGTCCTTGGCTACTTTATTTGATGGCAAAAACCTGTGCTAACATAAAAATACTAGAAAACCATCAAATAGACCCGAAACGGGCCAAGGTAACACAAATGGCACGAGATAGGGAAATTGATTGAATATTCGTTATTCTACCCTAAAAACCATGTCTTAAGCAAGGAAATGTCGCTTAAATGAGGCTGATAATCACGTCAAATCGAGTGTCATCAAAATACCCCACACTTAAGCTTTTGCTTGTCCTCAAGCAAACTGAATAGAAACGCTCATGTTCACAGATGATAAGATCGATTAAATTGGAGTTCAATCAAACACAATGAATTATTAGACAGATAGATCCTAGAACAAGAAACCTAACATGCGTACAGATCAGCCAAACTACCTGGTCTCACTAATAATCTGCACACGACAAGTAGTAGCAACCAATTATGCACGAATTTGACCTGACCGACCAGACTCCTCACATAGGATATATTTAGTATAATGGAAACTCTCACTCTCTGTGTTTAAGGACGTGTTTCTGCTCTCAATCATTTTCTGTTACTGAATTCTGTCATAAGTTTGCATTTCGACCACATCTCCACCACTGTGATAACAAGAGTACTAGTCAAGAAGGACTTCCCTGCTAGGACCGTAATGAATTCTACACTACAAGGGTTTATGATGCGATGGATGATGGGAATGTATGATGATGGCTTTGTGCGGTGTAGCTTTGAACAACTTCCCTCGAATCTAGTCTGCGGCTTCCTACCGTCTAACCAGACACGGGTGGAATAATGAACGCTCATCCTGTGATACCCTCAAGCAACCTAGCACTTTTTCTTTTAATTTTCTTTACACAATTTTTTTCTGACTTTTCTTTTGACTTCGCTCTTCCATTTGTAGGGAGAAGAACGTTTTATTGAACTAAAAACTCTAACCTTTTTGGCTTTTCTGATTTTCTTCTTTTCATTTTTTTTCGATATTTGCTTCTTTTCTTCTCTTTTGTATTTTTTTTCTATTTTTTTTTCTTTTGTGCCGATTTTTCTTTAAGTTGCTAGAGGGATTTACACGTCTGGACATAATAGCTAAGACCACCTGTTTAATGGCTATAGGCAGGTTACCACAAACCGACTTCCGGTAGGTCAATCTAGAACTACAACCACAGGGGATCAACGGGGAAATGAAAGAATGGGAAATGGCTGTAATGTATTATCGAACCGAAAAAACAGGCCAAGCTTAAGGGTCTACACCTAATGGATTTTATCGTTAGGTAGGCTATATGGCTTAGTAGCTGAATCTAGGTGCCCCTATCATTCTAGAACTCGTGTCATCTTGTGGTCTTGAGTAGGTCTTATGCAAATTCTAACTCATTCAAGCAAACAAAAAACCACTCAAAAAGAATTGAAATTGCAAGTTACGTGCAATGGATCAAAAGCTCACAGTTGGTTTGCTAGTCGGATTTGGTCATTTTCATGCAATCAAGGCTACAAACTATAAGTGTGATTTTAAAAATTATGTTCTGATCAGGCAATTTAGCATCAAAGTATACAAGTTGGTTCTCAAGTTCTAGGTTAAGCAGTCTAAGCATCATTATGACAGTTTGAACAACAACTTAACCTCAAAGATCAAGAAATGAGCCATTCTAATGCTAGAGAGACTGGAATGGAATCACGAAGCACACAGAAAACACAATCAAGGGCAATCAAGTTCATGCAAGGTTTTCTAGCATCCTACCCCACACTTAAATCGGACTGTGTCCTCACATGACTAATTCTAGAGTTCAGAGTGAAGTAGGAGAACTTGGACCGAGATGGTTGGCGTAGGGGATGAGCACGGGTCCTCGGAGCGGAGGGAATCTACCCAAGCGAAGCAAACAGAATCTCCCTACTGCCTACAAAACAAAAACAAATGAAACATAAAAAGGAAACCGGGACAAGTGCCCCGGATCCACCTACTGCCTACAAAACAAAAACAAATGAAACATAAAAAGGAAACCGGGACAAGTGCCCCGGATCCACACAGAAAAAAGTTGGATCGAAATCCGAAAAGAATAAATAAAAAGAAAGGACAAGGAAAAGGACACCACCTAATCATGGCTGGTCAGGGGCGCCGTGAGGTGGAAAGTGGAGGAATTTGCCGAGCTGACGTTGCCACTCCATCTGTGCCTCATACCGCCTATCAGCGCGGTGCATATGATGCTGCATAGTAGTCCATCTCGCCTCTTGAGTGGCGTTGTCGGTGATGCGCCACTCCTGCAGTCGCTCATACAGCTCACCAATATCCGCGGGGTGCGGTCGGTGCTGAGGGCGAGGCGCCTGGTATGGATCTGGAATGTGCGGCGGTGGCTGGTGTGCATACCCTGCCTGATGATGTGGCGAGGGTATATGGTCATGAAACTCTGGCTGCGGCTGGGGATGCTCCCACTCAGAATCGTCTTCTTCCTCTGGCTCGTCCTCGTCTTCGAGAGGAGGATCCGCTGCTACCAGGGGGCTGATGTCCAGATCGAGGTTGTACTCGACCGCCAAATCTCCTCCAACGGCACGTACTCTGTGACGTGGGATGTTCGTGCCATATTCTTGGCTGAGGCCGGGGGAGATGATGAGTCGGCCCACAAAGTTGCCTCCCAGGAGTGAGCGGGGGCGACCTGATCTCTGAGTCTTCTTGCGGAGTAGGCGAGCAAGTACCCATCCGGGATGAAGAGGATATCTCTCCCGGATGGCGCGAAGAAGAAGAAGCTCGTCCTTGCTGATATGGTGGCGGTCCTTCTCTGGAGCATATAAAAGCGATCTACGCCAAACCATATGAATGTATCTAAAGAAAGGGTGAGAGATCGACTTAACTGAGTTATGGTCCCCCGAGGTGATCACCGGGCACTCCAGTCATGTGGCTCCAGAGCGCATGGTACTCCTCGTCGTCGTCGTCGCCCCAGCGAGGTGATGACCGTGGTAATGCTCGTAGGGGATGCCTAGATGAGCTGCAAACTCATCATATGTGAGCTCCCTGTGCACCCCGCCTAGATAGAAAGTGACAACCTTCCTGTGCTGCCTCCTCTTGTGCTCGTCCAGCTCGAATGTCGCCCAAAACTCTTGGAGAGCGATGTCTGGGAAGTCAGCGGCGAGCGTGGTCAACTCCAGCAAGCTGGAATGGGTCAGTGTATCGAGCACGTTTCGGTACCAGTCATCATCGTGCTCTGAGAGCGACTCCATGGAAAGAGGGTGAACATAAGCTCCACGGGTGTGCTCAAACCGCTGGTAGCGTGCAAAGTAGTGCGGGGGTAGGCGAGCAACGGTGCGGTGGTACCCAGCACGGTCAAGGAAAGCTGGTGGAGGGCCCTGATCGGCGGGTGTGACGGGAGCGGGGGCTCCGGAGCTCGAGGCACCATCAAGTCGTGCCTTGGTCCTGCGCTCAAAAGTGGTGTTCCTAAACAAGAAAACAAACCCGATTAGTCAAACTAAAACCCTACCCCACACTTAGTCGAAAAACTCAATTTTACAAAGAAATGAGGAAAACCGAGTGGGGGTAAGCAAAGCAGATTAACCGATAATCACGAGCAATAAAATACATGCTCAGGAACAGCCTAAACGGATTAGCACAATCAAAGTTCAGAAGTCAAACCGACATTTCAAAAAGTCAACATTATAGAACATTGAACCCTAATCATGGCAAGACTATCACAAAGCGGGAAATGACGGTATAATATGATCTTAGATGGCAAACACAATAATCAGAACGAGTATGAGCACATAAGGCAGCCAAATGATCAAAAATAGTTTACGATCAAACCGCATTTCTTAAAAGTCAACATCACAAGGAATAGGACTTAGGCATAGCAACACATGACCAAACGATATGGAAATTAAGCACGAAACTCCTTAAGCATGCTAGAACAGTTCAACAAGTTCAGCTAACCTAGTTCACACGAAATCAGTCGGCACGCAAATCGAGGCAAACCAAAAAGTCAACCAAAAGTCAACCCTGACGAAATTCAGCATCCAATATGTCAAAAGATTCGCAATGAAAAGTTCTACAACTTACCTTGAAGCCATGGATGCTAAAAGTGAACGGATTGGGAGAAATCGGTGAAAAATCGAAAATCCTAGGGTTTGGGTGAATTAGAGTTGTAGAGCTCCGATTCGGCTGTTCTAGGGCTTAAAATGATCGGAAATGGGAGGGGAAGGGTGCGGCGGCGGCGGCGGCGGTGGTCGGCTTTGGTCGGCAGCGGCGATGTAAGGTGGCGTCGGCGGTTTTCGAAAAGGAAGACAGGAGATGAGTTTTTTTCGGGCTTGGTTCGAAAATCGAAAGTGAGGGAAGAGAGAGGGTGAATCCGGATTTAAAGTGAATAGTTGGTTGATTTTCAAAGAAATTTTCGGCGAAAATAAGTGCAAGTTTTCGCCGAAAATTCTAGTTAAAAAGGACTGCCGGTTTTCAAAAGAAATTTTCGCTGAAAATATTAGTACTTTTTCGCCGAAAATGTGAAACAGGAACGTTTGGAAAACTCTGTGGGATTTCAAAGAGAATTTTCGCGAAAATATGGGTTATTTTCGCCGAAAATATTGAACTCTACGATTGAAAATATTTTCGCAATCCCGGCAGACTTCAGAAAATCATAGTTAAATCCACAAAAATCGGAAAGACCTCAAACGACTTGCAACTGACACTATGACACACAGAATACACACGAAAAATATGAAATCAAACAAAATGACACTTTTGGCTCTCCCGAACCGACTCTAAAACACTAAGGTTGACACAAATAAAAAACGGACTCCAGCTGTGGGTTGCCTCCCACGAAGTGCTCTTTTATTAGCGTCCTTGAGCTGGACGATACCTGGATGGTGTTAGGAGACATCCCAACTCAGATTCTCCTTAATGCTAGCATCGGAGTTCATAAAGTAGAGCTTCGGGGCTTCTCCGGTGAGCATGAATTTCTTCTTGTTCGCGTGTAAGAGCTTGGTACGTCCGTCGGGAAGGTGGTCAGTAATCTTGAATGGTCCGAACAGCTCTGTCAAAGGATCATCTTCTACAAGGAAGACAGTAGACGAGCGGCTCCTTCTTTTCTTTGACCTCCGGCTTAATATCACCAGGATCGGTGATCGTCAGTATTTCTTTAGGAGATGCTTTTGGCTTCTACTTCCATACTTGTTCTGGCGCCGGTAGCTCGGAACGAATTGGTGGTGCAGCTGGCTCGGTAGAAAGTGGCGGCACAACGGGTCTCCAGACCATGTGAGTCTTCGTCTTATTGTTCTTTCCCCGAGGTCTGCTAGGTTTTGTGCTCGGTGGCTTAGAAGAGGCTTTCAGTTCCTTCTTCTTTGGTGGCTTAAGAACAGATTTCGGTTTCTGCGTGGTAATCTAGCCAGCACCTGCAACAGCAATTGATCTAGGCACACTAGAAGAGATATCAGTAACGGAGTTGACCGGAGTCAACTCCACAGTTTCAACAGCTAAACAATGAAATTCTTCATTCTTAGGATTATATTTCATTACGTCTTTAAGGCGGAACGTGACAGTTTCTTTACCAACTCTCAAAGTTAAAGAACCATTTGGAACGTTAATTTGCATTCCAGTAGTAGCCATGAAAGGTCGTCCTATGAGAATGGTAGAATCATCCTTACTAGTGTCAATGATAACAAAGTCAGCTAAGAACGTGAAAGGACCACATTTAGTCACAATGTCTTTGATTTCTCCCCTAGGATTTTTAAGTGACCTATCAGCAAAGATAAGTTGCATACTAGGCGGTTCAAGTTCTCCTAGGTTCAATTTTTCATATAGACTCATAGGCATAACATTAACAGACGCGCCAAGATCAACCAAACAACGTTCTATCTCAACATCATTAATGACAGGAGGTAGAGTGAAAGAACCAGGATCAGAGCACTTAGCTAGATATGGAGAGGACGGTTTCTTAATACGAGCATCAGGATATCCTTCTTTATTCCCCTTCATGCCAGTCTCGATCCTTGCATTCGGCAGCAATGCTCTTAGAAAAGGAGGCTTCACGACGTACGGTGCAAGAGGAGGATCCTCCTCCTTAGGCGCCACTTGTAGTGCTTCCTTCTTCTCTGGAGATTCAGCGATCCTGCGTAAAACAGCACAAGCATCAGCAGATAAGCTTTGAAATTTTCTAACAGATACCATCTTGGCTTGCTCCTTTCTCAGATTTGGTTCTGTCTGGCTCTAAAGTTGGCCAAATGGTCGACCAGATGCTAGCATGCTCGAGATGTTGTTCACAGCTTGCTCAATTCTTTGACCGGCTGCTATCTGTTCTTGATTGAGAAGAGCTTGAGCTTTAAACTGACTGTCATGATCGTCGAGTCTGGTGATGATCTGACTAAGCTTCTTATCCAGGTCACTGACATTGTTCTCCTTCTGGAACTGCTGCCCTGGATAGGTGTTATTCAAATATTGATTCTGGCGATTGCCAGGAGCAGTTCCATAGTTACCCGGATTGCGGTGCGGCGGCTGGTAGACACCTGCCGGCGGATGGTTAGGCCTCTGATCCTGAGCTGGACCAGCCGGGCGGTTATTCTGGTTCTGGTTATGGACGGTGCCAGCATTATAGGGAGGTCTGTCTTGATAGTTCCCTTGCCGCCTAAAGTTGCGGTAGCCAGCATAACCATTTTGATTATTAACGAAGCCTTGTTGAACGAAATTTACCTCTTCGGCAGACCAGACTTCTGTCTTACCAAAATTCTGGCATCGGCCTCCGTTATGTGCGCAAGCTCCACACCATTCGCAATCGGCAACATAGACAGAAGCTGCCGGCGGTTTGACTAGTGTGGTAGACTTCTTCAAATGCTTCTCTACTTCTGCCTTGATAGCTGCTTCGAGATCGAGCTTGCTCCTTGATCCTTCAGATTGTCATTCCCAGTTC
The DNA here is from genome assembly GCA_034768395.1 of Linum lewisii. NCBI lineage: Eukaryota > Viridiplantae > Streptophyta > Magnoliopsida > Malpighiales > Linaceae > Linum > Linum lewisii. The sequence goes on from CM068297.1 coordinate 50,247,062, forward strand.
CTTGACTTGGAAGCACAGTTTGCGAAGTGAAGAAGAGCAGCTTCAAGTGTGAGCGTAGTGCAATCCCCTTCAGCTAGAGAATTGACCCACTTGGCAGATTCTTCTCGAAGACCTCGAGCAAAGATTTCAGCTAACTGCCTCTGCTCGAATCCATGATGAGGGCAGTTGTAGAGAAGTTCTTGGAATCGATTCCAAGTATCATATAAGCTTTCACCTTCTTTCTGGGAGAACCTGGCAATGCTGTCCTCGATGGCTGTTGTTCTAGAAGGAGGAAAGTATTCTTCAACGAAGTCCTGAGCCAGAGTATCCCATTTAGTGTAATATCCAGGTGGTTTGCCAGTAAGCCACCTCTTAGCGGCGCCTTTTAGAGAGAACGGGAAAGCTCTCAGACAAAGAGTGTTCTTGTCGAGGTTTTCGTTCTTAAAAGTGCTGCAGAGATCAAGGAAGTCTGCAAGATGAGTGCACGGATTGTCTAGGGGCCTGCCTTCGAACTGTAGATCCCTAGAGATCATAGTCAAGAATGGAATCTTGATCTCATAGTCAGGATCTCCTTCAATGCGCGGTACGGCAATGGCAGATCGAACGCTAGTCGCGCTCGGCTTGTTGTAATCGACTAGACTTTTCTGTGCAGGCGGTGGTGGTGGTGGATTTCCGCCTGGTGGTGGTGGTGGATTTCCGCCTGGTGGTGGTGGTGGTGGTAATTGATCACCCACGATAGGAGATGGAGGAGGTGAAAGTGACTCGGTGTATGTAACGGATGTAGGTGACGGTAACGGTGAAGATGGAGATGAGGAACTCTCCTTCAGGTCCTCAATCTTAATCGGAGTGACGGGTGGAGGTGGATTAGTTCTGCCTCTTCTTGGAATCTGTGATTGTCGAGGTGGAGCAGAACTGCTTGGTCTCTCTATACTCTTAGACTTGTCGGTTTGAGAGCGAGTCCAAGGGCGGCGATGCATACACCTGTGACAAACCTACAAATAACAAAAACAAACAAAAACCAGTGTAAAATTGAAGTGGGTGGCAAAGTGAAAGATGGAAAATCGAAGAATAAATTACCAAGATTAATTAGTCGCCCGGGTACGGTCGCCTCTCGCAACGACTTAACTTAACTAGTGGAATTACTAACGAACCGGTTCCTACGAAAGGCACACTCCAATTATAAGGTTAATTGTTCAATTTGATGTTCTAAAGTAAGGCGAGTGTTCGCTTCTATCCTTAGCTTAACAAGAATCTAATCTAGGTGATCAATCCAGACAAGAAACATGCACAATGAAGAACAAACCAAACATGAAAGAGAAACTGATTGAACTTCGAATCTAATCACCGCCGATCCGTGACCGCTTTAAAGCCCTGGGTCACTTAGGGTTCATCTAGTCTAAGCTCTAGGAGTTTAGCTACACATATTCATCACAAAAGAATCAAAGACAAAGAAAGAGTTCATCATCCAGAGGAAGAACAGAAAAGAATCTGAAAAACCTAATTTAGACGACTCCGGCAGAACTTCGATCTTCCGGTAGATTATAATCCTAGCTCCGAGTCTTCGAGATGGAAGGGATGGCATCACGATCTCTTTCCGGCTCTTCGAACTCTAACTCCTTGCTCCAGAACTTGAGAGGATTCTCTAAATTCTGATTATTGAAAAGTATTATGAGGTCCCCCCTCTTTGGGCCGCCGATTAAGTATTTATACTTAACCCTAACTCAGCCTGATTTTGACTAATATTTTCGCCAAAAATATTGAGGAATTTTCGGCGAAAATTCCTTTGTAATCGGATGGTCCGCCGGCTGATTTCTCCTGTAATTTCGGTCCCATAGTTTTCGGTCGAAAACTTAACATTTTCGCCGAAAACTTCCTTCAGACGGCATCAGTGATTTTGTGCTGATATTTTCGCCGAAAATGCTAGGGTATTTTCGGTGAAAATTCCTTTGTAAACCGGGCAGGAATTGTTTCGACTTGATTGGCTCCTTGGATCGATTCTGGTGCAATTCCTCGAGGTTCCAACGCCTTAGACACGTCCTTGGCTACTTTATTTGACCGCAAAAACCTGTGCTAACATAAAAACACTAGAAAACCATCAAAAGACCCAAAACGGGCCAAGGTAACACAAATGGCACGAGATAGGGCAATTGATTGAATATTCGTTATTCTACCCTAAAAACCATGTCTTAAGCAAGGAAATGTCGCTTAAATGAGGCTGATAATCACGTCAAATCGAGTGTCATCACTTACACTTCAGGTATTACCTCTCTTTAGTGTCTTCTTGAGGTTGTTCGTTTGTTGTTTCATTTTAAGTGAGTGTAGGGTGTGCTTGGTGGTGGCTTTGTGTTGAGTAGAGTGGGTGTTGGTGTGTAATTGGTGGGTAGTTTCGAAGGTAGGGTGTTGGAGTTGTTAGGATTTTTGGAGGGTCAATGTGATTCTTGAGTTGCTGCACTTTGCTGCGTTTTTCGGTATCATGTTGTTAGGATGAGTTAGGAGTGATTTCGGGGATGAAATCCTTGAAGTTGTGGAGACTTGTAACATCCCCGCCCAACCAAACGGTTCGGAACCCAAGTTTGGGTGACTAGCGTGCTGGAATCAATGCCTCTGGGGTCCCATTGGGGTCTAGGACATCTAGGTTTAAGTTGGGTTGAAGATACAAGTGAAGGTGATGGGCTGTGAAGAAAACACGTCGTGTGTTGTAATACACGCCGTGTACCTGTGATACACGGTCGTGCACTAACTCTTGCAATTCTCGTCGAGAGTTCCAGTATATGATACACGGCCATGTTTTATAGAAACACGCTGTGTAGTGTCATAACACACGCCGTGTGTTATGAAACATGCCGTGTATCATGACCTGCATATAAAAGATGGGTTTTGGCGGAAATTCATAACTTTCAACTCCTTTCTCTCTCCACGAAAAGCCATTGACGAACCAACTTGTGCCAAGCTTGAGAAGGTGATTCCGGGAGTTGTAGAGGTCAAAATTGAGCTCCGTTTGTTGCTACGCGTTCCTAGTGACAAGGAAAAGATATCGCTAACTTTAATTTCTAGTTTCTCGATGTAGGTCGCGGTCAGTGAGAAGGGTTAGGCTACGAGTTTGGAGTTGGGGAAAACGAGTTTTTGAGGAACTAGAAGATGATTAGAGCCTCGTCTTCTATTCTAGGTGAGGGCTTAGCGTTGTTAGGTAGTCTTAGACGGCGTGAGGAGTTATAATTTGGACTTAGATGGAAAATAGGTGTTGCATGAAAATGGTGAGAGTAAAAGGGGGGAAAACTGTCTTGTAAATGTGTTCTGTGATTGTGTTCTGATGTGCTTGACTATTGATTGTTGTGATTGGGGGAATTGGTATGAAATGAACTGATTAATTAATTGGCTTAGAAATGAGAGTTAGGATGGAATTGGGGATATGGATGCTGGTAATGAGATATGAATTGTCAGTTTGTGGTTGCAGGAGAATGGCCCTGCCAATGTGGGGTCATTCTGAGAAAGAGGAACAGGTGGGTGGTTCCTAGACTCACGACATGGCTTCCCATGTACTTGCAGGTGGGGGTGGCCGGTGAGCTAGCCAATCACCCTATTGTGAGTTGTGTGGATAGATTGTACGATGTGACCGGATTGTGGTATCACGGAAGTGTGTGGTGAAATGTGAATGAAATGTGGTTTCGTGAGTAATGTGATGATGTGGATGGACGTGCTGTGATGAAATGATATGGAATGTGAATTGTATGTGAAAGTAGAACCGGAAGGAGCCCACACTGCCCCACCCGAAAAACTGTCGATGTCTTGTGCGGAGTTTGGAACCACTCCTTTGGTTTAGGACAACGTGTAGGTAAGCCCTGTGGGTGCACTCAATTTCAATAGGAAATTGATCCCTTCTCCCTTTCAGGATCTCGTTGGTAGTGAGAGTGGTGTCAGAGTTCAGAGGTGTGGGTTGATATCGAGAAGTCCCGGATTGAAGCTATGAGGTGAAGATTGGAGCCTACTCGGAGTTGACTCATTCTTTCTTTCAGTTGACCTAGACTATTTGGGGGGTTTTTCTATGGATTTATGTATCTTTCGAGTTATTGTTGGATTTTATGGATTTTATGTCGAGATGGATTTATGTACACAGTTTTAAAATTTTCATGGATTTATGGAGGCCTCTTATGTTGACTTTTATTTAAACCTTGGTTTTACTTGTTATTTATGTTGATTTTTTACTTAGTAATACTCGGGACCGGTTCAACCAAGGGTTTCACCGGGTTGATTCGGGCCGGGTGTTACAATTGGTCACTAAGAACACCATTGATGGATCCTTGTGATGATCTTAAATTCCCCACTTGTAAGCACCTCTCCCAAGGTTGGTTGACTTCAATCCAAGCTCCAATGACTTTGATTTGCACCAGAAATGCCTTCTAGGGTTGATGGGTGATGATGAGTCGAATGTGGAGTGGTGGAGATCGTCGGATGTTCAATGTTGAAGTGTGAATGAATTCCTCCTCAAGTCTCTCTTCATGGCTGCTTAAATAGATCTCCCGAAAAAAACCCAAGTTCTCAGTGAGAACATTGAAGTTCTCGCCGAGAACATTGAAGTTCTCGCTGAGAACCTCTTTGCAAAGTGGCCTGGAATTCTCGTCGAGTATAATGCCTTCATTCCTTCATAGTTATCGGCGAGAACATTGTAAGTTATCGTCGAGAACTTCTTCATAAATGTTGCTAGAAAATTCTTCATTAATATCGAACTTGCAATGGCCCTATCTCCCTCGTCCTAGCTCTGATTGAGCTCCCGTTTGATCCTACAGGCTCCATGTCACCTGTACTACCATGCCAAGGCCTAAAAATGCACAAAAGAAACTCCAATAGACAATGAATTAGCCCACAAGTGACTCCCGGACAACAACAGTGAAATTTGTGTAAAACAACTCTAAAAGCACACAAGCCATGGCATTTAAAGATAAAAATTGGGAGATACTTAGGTTAATCGTAGGTCTAAAACACGAGCAATAATATCACATCAAACTCCCCTATGACTAAGCTTTTGTTTGTCCTCAAGCAAATGAACTAGAATACACTCAGGTTCACAAATGACAAGATCGATCAAATTGAGATTCAAGTTTTCACAATGAATATTAAACTGGTACACCTAGAACATTAAGCCTAACATGCATACAAATCAGCCAAACAACCTGGTCTCACTAGTTCTCTGCACACAGACAAGGAGTAGTCACCAATCATGCACAAATCTGATCTAACTGAAAATTTTAAGTACAAGGGGAAACTCTCGCACTCTGTGTTTAAGGACGTGTTTAAGCTCTCAATCACTTTCTCAGCTGAACTCTGTCATTAGTTTGCATTTCGACCACATCTCCACTACTATGAAAACACGAGACTCTAGTCAAAAGGACTTTGCGCGGGACTGTACTGATCCTACACTACAAGGGTTCATGACGAATGGATGAAGGGATGTATTATGATGAAGGATTTGGTGCGGTGTAGCAATCGACCAACTTCCCTCGAATCAGGAGCTATGGCTTCCTACCGTCTAACCAGAAACGAGTGGAATAGTGTATGCTCGTCCTACGACACCCTCAAGCAACCTAGCACTTTTATTTATTTTTTCTTTTGGATTTTTCTGCTTTTTGCTTTGTTTTTTCCTTTTACACTTACTTTGCTTTCGTTCTTCCATTTGTAAGGAGAAGAACGTTTTGAATTTATAAGAACTTCTACTTGACTTTGAACTTTAAACTTGAACTTTTTTCTTTGACTTTTCTGTTTTTCTTCTTTTAGTGTTGATTTTTCAAGTTGCTAGAGGGGTTTACTCATCTGGACATAATAGTTAAGACCACCTGTTTACTAGCTATATGCAAGTTACCACATACCGACTTCTGGTAGGCTAATCTCAAGCTACTACCACACGGGATCAATGGGGTTAATAAAAACATGGGAAATGGCTGTAATGTATAACGAAATGAAAGAAAGGCCAAGAACAAAGGTTTACACCTAGAGGATTTAACATTTGGGATTGCTTTTGGCTTAAGTAGCAAACTCTAAGTGCCTAAATCATCCTAGAACTCGTGTCATTGTGTGGTCTCGAGTAGGTCTCATGCAAATTCTAACTCATTCAAGATACGAGAAAGCCACTCACAAAGAAATGAAATTGCAAGATACGTAGAATGGATCAAAAGCTTACAAGTGGTTGCTAGTCGGATTCAATCATTATCATGCATTTCAAGGTGACACTACAAGCGTGATTTCAAATTCTGTTCCGACCAGGTTATTTAACATCAATGTATGCATGCAAGTTACAGGTTCTAAATAAAGCAATCCAAACATCATTGTGAAACATAGAAAGAAACTTAACATCAAGAGTCAAGAATTGAGCAATTCTACGCTAGAGGGATTTGGATGCATCACGAAAACAGTAGGAATTCAAACAAGATCATGCCATCCACAATCATAGCAAATCATTCTACTTCTACCGGCAAACAATCATAGAAAACCTAAAATTCCCCCTACGACTAGAATGAGAATTGTCCTCAATGGTCAAGAGAGAGAGTAAGGTAGAACGAGAATACCACGCGGTGAAGGAGAGCATAGGAGGCAAGAGTGGTGAGAGATTCCCCATGAAGATCATTGGTGAAGAGTGATTCTCAAGTGCTTGCCAAACCTTATTCAAAAAGCTAAAAGAACACAAAAACACAAAGGCAATAAAGTAAAGATAGCATGGGGTGCCTCCCATGAAGCGCTTCTTTAACATCTCTAGCTAGACGAAGCACAAGGACAAGCTAGGTAAAACTATCCCAACTCATTACCTCTTTGAAGTCGATGTCATTAACTTCGTATGGCATACGGAACTTGAATTGGATCTTACCAACTTCAGGAGGTATAAGCTCGGGTTTCCCGGATGATGAAGTGTGAGCAATGGAGAACGTGCCAAACCACTTGGAGTGGCTCCTCTCATCGGGTGGCTTCTTAGACTTGCTCGTCTCACCAATTGGTGTGGCTTCCTTGTTCTTCTCGGGTGACTTCTTCACACCTTTCTTCTTAGCTTAGGTGGTGTCTTTGGAAGCACGAGAGTTGGAGCCTCCTTCACTTCCTCAGTTTTCTCCTGCACATCACTAAGTGCAAACAACTTTGCAAGACTATGACGGACAAGGTTAGTGCTATTAGTAGCCGAAGTAAACTCATTTGGATTCTTAGGATCATGGTGACTAGCATAAGACAAAGTGAACTCCATGCCATCGGAATGGTTAAAGATCATGCATTCATTATCGACTCTAACTGTAAGTCTACAACCATAGACATCAATCAAAGCACGAGAGGTCGCTAAGAAGGGTTGTCCTAGAATCAAAGGCACATCGGTATCACCCATAGCATCTAGAATAACAAAATCCACAAGGAATTCAAAAGCACCGACCTTAACCAACACATCTTCAACAATACCACGAGTAGATTTCATGGATTTATTCACTAATTGAACATTCATTAGGGTTGGTTTTAGTTTCCTTAGGCCTAGCTTCTTAAACATGCAATATGGCATAACATTGATACTAGCACCCAAATTGGCTACACCTCTACCTATTGCATGTTCACCAATAGTGCAAGGAATAGTAAAGCTACCAGGATCCTTAAGCTTTTTCGGTGGCATCTTAGAGAGAATGGTGGAACATTGTTCGTTGAGCTTTGCCGAGGTTACATCCGTTAACTTGCGTTTATTGGTGAAGACCTCTTTCATGAACTTCGCATATTGAGGCATCTTGGTGATTGCCTCCCCAAAAGGCATTATGAATTACACTTTGTCAAGAAGCTCAACAAACCATTTGAAATCCTTCTCCATGGAATCCGGCTTCAAATGAGAAGGGTAAGGCGGCTTAGGCTTGTATGGAGGCACAACCGGTGCGGGAGGAGAGACCGGAGTAGCACTCGTCGTAGCCTTTTGAGAACCAACCTTATTGGTAGTCTTAGGGGCTTCTTTAGTCTTAGCTCCTTTATCTATCACTTCAACATTATCCATGTCATCATCGGAGTCAACATCTTCCACCAAAACAAAGTCATCACCTTGAGCTTGTACCACCTTAGGTGCGGCATCTTGGATTTGCTTACCACTCCTCAATGGTACCGTCATAAGCTCCCCGGGCCCCTTGGGATTGACCTTGGTGTTAGCGGGTAGACTACCTTTAGGTATCTCCGAGAGTGCCTTGGCAAAATGACTAATTTGAGTCTCTAAGTTGGAGATGGAAGCTTGTGTATTCTTGAATAGTTGAAGAATAGCTGCATTAGTGTCTTCTTGAGATGTAGAAGATCCACCCTCTTTGTTTTGAGGAGGCTTGTTAAAACCGGGTGGTCCACTACCTTTGTGGTTATACATTCCCGATGGATTAGAACTTTGGCCACCACCTCGATTTCCACCTTGGTTACCTTGATTTTGGTTTCCTCCTTGAGTCCATTGGTTACTGCCTTGGTTGTACCATTGATTATGCCCCATGTAACCTTGGTATCCTCCTTGATTACCTTGATTATAACCCTTGTCGCCTTGACCTTGGTAACCTTGATTAGGCTTGCTGTAACCACTACTTTGGTTCCAAGAGCGGTTGTAGTTACCCCCTTGATAATTCCCTTGAGGGTTGAAGTTACCATACAATCTTTGACCTTGCACAAAGTTTACTTCCTCAATGTATTCACCTTGATTAGGCTTGGAAGTAGCGGAAGGGCAAACATTAGCATCATAGCCTTGACCTCCACAACACTCACAACACAACACCGAAGCAACCGGTGGATTATCCAAACGAGATGATGAAGCCTTAGAAGGAGGCTTAAGCATACTAAGATTGCTTACTTGTGAGGCCATGGCATCAATCTTTGACATGAGGAGAGCGATCATGGGATCATCCTCCTCACGGTGTCCCGGTATCTTCGGCTTCTTCCCATGGTTAGAAGGCTCCTTTGGCACGTCCACACTTACGGTCCAGGAATCATAGTGAGTGTCGCTTCCATACCTCAACTTGGGAGGTTGTTGTCTATCCCAACTCCTTGTCTTGTTGGCCATCTCCGCGAAGAGATCAAGATCATCTTCGGGAGTGAGCACCCTCAAGTCACCACCGGCCGCTTGATTGATCATCCTTGTATTCTCATAATCAAGGGATCTAGCAAAGATGTCCGCCAAAGTCCACTCGACGGTGTTGTGGTGAAGACAAGACCGGAGAAGTGCTTGGAATCGATTCCAAGTCTCATGGAAGAGCTCTCCATTATGTTGCCTAAAGTGGTTGATACGTCCCGGATCGCATTCGTCATATAAGGAGGGAAGAATTTTCTAGAAAAGCTTCGGCTAGGCCCTGCCATGTGGTGAAGGTCCTACTCGGTTGGTTCTCTAACCATGTCTTAGCCCTCCTCTTGATTGAGAAAGGGAAAATTCAGAGTCTCACACAATCCGGATGCACTTGCTCATTCTTCACCGTGTCACATATCTCCAAGAAGTCCTTGAGATGCCTAGATGGACATTCACCATCAATGACATTGAAAACAACCCTATTTTGAACCATTTGTATCATGTTGGCCTTGAGCTCAAAGTTCCTAGCATTGATGGGTCGTCAAACAATGCTAAAGGCGGTCCCTTCAAGAGTAGGGCGAGCATAGTCCGCCAAGGTACGTCTTGCACCCCTTTGTGAGTGATCATCATCATTGGTATGGTGAGAGTGCTCTGAACGATTGTCTTCATCCTCATGGTGAGACATGTTGTTGTGTGTGGTGCTATGGACTAAATGAGGAGGAGAGATGGTCGGTGGTTCAATCACTTGCGCAAGACCTTGAAGTCGTGCTTGGAGGCGAGTGAGTCGCCTCATGCACTAGCACGAGGTACCTACACACAAGCACAACAAGAACACCAAAGTAACACGACAATGTGGGATAACACAATCAAGCAAAAAAGTAACAAGGAAGCAAAAACTAAATTGGAAGGAAGTGAATAGATCGGTCCACTACTAAATGCTTTCTTAGGATTGAGAAAGTCACCGGCAACAGCGGCAAAAGCTTGATGTGCCAATAATCAACCACGAAAGTATGATTACTAGCACTCAATGTCGTATTCCACGAGGGCTCTCTCAAAGACTAATACTCACACTCCTTGTAGACGGTCTAATCATTTAAAATGAATTGGTTTTATTAAAGAGTTCAAGAACATAAGCAATAAACTAAGCAAGAAAGAAAAATGGTTCAATCAAAGACAAAGGAACTTCACTTGGAGGATAGTTTCATCATGCTCAAGACAACTAATTGAACAAACACACCAATTAAGAATGAGACTACATTCGGATGATCATGCACTTCACTTCTATAGACTCGATACACTCTCGTAGCACCAAATCCCTACCCTAATACCACTCAACTTAGGCTCTCGCTCTCAAGCTAAGTGCAAAAGGATGCATTAAAGGTGTTTGATGAAATGCCAAGACACAAAACCCTCTCTTAGAACTCTATGGCCACAAGGCTAGGCACAATACTCTCATATCAATGATCTAACACTAGGAGATTCACCAAATAGCTTTCGATACTTAAATGAATGAAAATCCACATGCACACCAAGTGTTCGATAAAATGTCCAAGAGAGAAATCACGTGAAAATGGTTGAAATAAGATGATCTAATCTCTTATAACACACTCACTTCAATCCCTAGACCTACAATCCAGGCACTCTCATGCATCAAATCACATTGAAAGAACCAATTCAATAAAATGGCAATAAGAACAAGTCTAGGAATCATCCTCATACAACCAAGATCAATCATGGCAAGTCTTATACAATCAAGCCTCTATCATAGCACAACTACTCTACCCATCCAAGATAAACCCTAGAAATCTAGCCACACATGGCCAAGGGGGTAAAGAGAAGAGAAAGAAGATTGGTCACCAAGAACACCATTGATGGATCCTTGTGATGATCTTCAATTCTCCACATGTAAGCACCTCTCCCAAGGTTGGTTGACTTCAATCCAAGCTCCAATAACTTTGATTTGCACCAGAAATGTCTTATAGGGTTGATGGGTGGTGATGAGTCGAATGTGGAGTGGTGGAGATCGTCAGATGTTGAATGTCGAAGTGTGAATGAATTCCTCCTCAAGTCTCTCTTTGTGGCTGCTTAAATAGAATTCCCGAAAAAGACCCAAGTTCTCGGCGAGAACATTGAAGTTCTTGCTGAGAACCTCTTTGCAAAGTGGCCTGGAATTCTCGTCGAGTATAATGCCTTGATTCCTTCATATTTCTCGGCGAGAACATTGTAAGTTCTCGCCGAGAACTTCTTCATAAATGTTGCTGGAAAATTCTGCATTGATCTCGAACTTGCAATGGCCCTATCTCCTCGTCCTAGCTCTGATTGAGCTCTCGTTTGATCCTATAGGCTCCTTGTCACCCGTATTACCATGCCAAGGCCTGAAAATGCACAAAAGCAACTCCAATAGACAACGAATTGGCCCACAATTGACTCCCGGACAACAAAAGTACAATTTGTGCAAAACAACTCTAAAAGCACACAAGTCATGGCATTTAAAGAAAAAAAAATGGGAGATTCTTAGGTTAATCGTAGGTCTAAAAAACGAGCAATAATATCACATCAAGGAGCCTAAGGCGTATCAAAGACAACAAGCAGTCAACCTCTAGTTGAACCACTTCATTGGTCCACTAGTCGAACTAGGAATATCAGTGTCTATAGCGGAACTAGAGGTAGTCCAACCTAGGTCATTACCTACTAATTAATATAAAACAATGAAATTATATGGAAAATTTCAAATTTTAAATTTAAGCCTAGTGTTTGACCTCTAGATTTAAAATTCGCCCATAATCTTCGACCATCTTGGTTCAACTATTATTTCAATATTAATTTTGTGTTGTGACTATGTATGGTATAACAACAAAGGCTAGGCTTCAACCGTGTACAAAAAAACTAGCAACCTTATTTTGAACTATTTTTATCTTCACTTGACAGGGAACTACTACTATTAGGACACCATTATGACGATTTAGGAACATGTTAATCTTTTTGGAACAGGTTCCATTATGATGATTTAGGAACATGTTCTTCTTCTTTGTTCCGATTTACTATATAGGAACATGTTCATGGTGTTACTCCTTTTAATTTTCTCAGTAATATGAATTCATAGTTCCTATTTTCCCACCACCGAATAATGTTATGGACATAATACTGATTACAAAGAATCATTCCAGAAAAATAAAAAATGAAATTGTTCCTATAAATGAAAAGGGAACAATTAACAAAAATATTATACAACGTCTGTCTATATGATTGTTCCTGAATATGAAAAAAGGAACAATTAACGATTATAAAGGATTACTGGAGAAGATAATTGAAAAAAGTATGATTAGAGAATATGGCTAGAGAAGCAAGAAAAATAACTTATATGAATGTGTTGCTGATAGGAATGAGTGTGCAGTCGCCATGGTGATGAACATGCAGTCGGCGAAAAATAGAACCATGGGAAGAGACGGAAAATTAAAATGTTTAATTTAATTACAATGAAAGATCTTGAAAATATCTTAAAATTACCTAAGTCTGAGGGGGAGGGGCAGGTTTGAAAGATCTCCATAGCTGGAACATTGCTAATACGATTAGACACATCTGGAACTTATTTATTCGTGGTGGCTTACTCTAGGTAGCCTGGATTTATAAGTACAGAGTGAAGAATCGTAGTTTGTGAGAGGTAAAGGCTAGCTATGACTCTTGATTTGGAAGAGGGTAATGAAATTGACGTTGATAGCCCAACAGTTTATGTATGTGGATGATGATGACTATTATTGCTGGAATGAACAAGTGATGACGAAGTTTAAAACGAAGATGGTATGGGATACTATTCGTGTTAAGAAGCCGAGTGGTCCTTGGGCTACTCTAGTTTGGGAAGGTTATCAGATCACTAACTTAAACTTCATAGCTTGGTTGATACTTTTTTTTTTTACTTAAACTTGGTTGATACTCATTAACCGTATTATGATGAAGGACAAAATAAGTAAGTGGAACAGTGCGGTGGATGAAAGCTGTATTCTTTGCTCTTGGCAGCTGGAGACTCGCTCCCACTTAATTTTTTAGTGCAGGTTCTCACAGGAGCTTGTTACTTCTATTTTGCCGGAGGCTGCAAGTTTGGATTGGGATGGAGTTTGTTAATGCTACGGGTATTTGGGATGGGCAGGATTGTAGGATCGTCCGTCACCAACAGGCCCACACTAGTATGATATTGTCCGCTTTAAGTCAAGCCCGCACGGATTTGCTCTTGGGTTCCTTCCCAAAAGGTCTCATACTAGTGTAGTTGGTGGACTCTTTTATGCTAGGCAAACTTCTTCTAGTTTGCCGATGTGGTACTTGGGATGTTGCCCCAACAATCCCTCCCTCAGACCAAGGACCACCTAATCTAGTGTCCTTCTGCTCCTGCGAAACACCTTTCTGTAGACATCTTGGCCGCCATTAACTCCAACGGACCCGCTAGCCTGACCTCCACCAGCCAGGAAGACATTCGGCACAAGGAACCACCACAGAACCCTTTCGCTAGCAACTTGAGGGTCTCCACATATCCAGCTTCTGCGATACATCTAGCCTCCTGGAATTCCGTGGCAGAAGTTAATCTCGATCTTCACAGCACAGCTCTGATACCAATTGTAGGATCGCCCGCCACCAACAGGCCCACACTAGTATGATATTGTCCGCTTTAGGCCAAGCCCGCACGGATTTGCTCTTGGGTTCCTTCCCAAAAGGCCTCATACTAGTGTAGTTGGTGGACTCTTTTGTGCTAGGCAAACTTCTTCTAGTTTGCCGATGTGGTACTTGGGATGTTGCCCCAACAAGGATATGGCTGCCAAAGTCAGAAAGTTAAAGATAATCATGATCTTTAATATGATTTGGAGTACTCGTTGTGCGGCGCTTTATGGGGGTTTGAGTATCTTTTGTGCTAGGCAAACTTCTTCTAGTTTGCCGATGTGGTACTTGGGATGTTGCCCCAACAAGGATATGGCTGCCAAAGTCAGAAAGTTAAAGATAATCATGATCTTTAATATGATTTGGAGTACTCGTTGTGCGGCGCTTTATGGGGGTTTGAGTATGAATATTGATAGTTTCATTACATAAATAGATAGGGACCTACGTAGATTTGCGTGTGGTAGGGAAGATGAAGATCTTTTTTTGAGTTGTATATAGGTTTTTTCCTTGTTTTGTTTCGGTTTATAGTTTCTTGAGTCTTGTAATTCATAGTTTTTTTTAAAATGAAACCAGTAATTCATCAAAAAAACTGAAAATCAATAATTAAAATTAATGATTATCGTTAAGGAAACAAAAATTAATAAAATTAAAGATCTAAAATTACATATATTCATTTAACATGGACCACTACCTCTTAAAAATTGGATAGTGTTGATTAGTGTCCTCATATGAGGACACTAAGGGGTGTCATGATGATAGAAATCTCCCACTTGACAACGGCATTTTTTTCAGTGACCAAATCTTAATTTGGTCCATTAAACCAAAGTCACCTCAGCCAATCATTTAATATTAAATATTAATTATATAATTACTAATCCAGACAGTTATGATATATCAATTAACTAATGAATAATTATGAAAATTAATTATTGATAAAATATTTTCTTTATTTCTACCATTTCTTTTGTTAAGTCTAATATCACTACAAGATAATTGCATTTTAACATCAATTTTCTAACGGCGGACAAAAATCCGCTATTAGAATTAAAGTCTAACGGCGGATTTTTAAAAATCCGATGTTAGATAACAGCGGAGTGACAACCGTTGTTAGATATCCGTTGTTAGCCATTTAATTCAGGGGGTGCCAAAATATCCCGCCTGAGCCGGAAATCAAAATTTTTGAGGGGAAACCTAGCAGAGGATATGAACCGCTGTTAGGTTATCCGCTGTTAGGTTTTGCTGATGTGGCAATCCATGTGCCCAACTCCAACCAATCACAATTTCTTACGGATTTTTCTTCTTTCTCCCTTATTTTTCTCTTCTCTTTCTCTTATTTGTTGTTAAATTTTATTCTTGTGACTTAGGGATTGTGTCTTATGGAAGAACAAAGAAAAGGGAGAAAAAGAAGGAGAAGAAGAAAAAAGTAGGAACAAGAAGAATGAGAAGAAGAAGAAGAAGAAGAAAGAAGAAAGAAGAAAGAAGAAGAAGAATCTAGATCTGGAATAGAGAAAGAAAAAGAAAAATAAGAAGAGAAGAAAGAAAGAAGAAAAAGAATCTAGATCTGGAATAAAGAAAGAAGAAGAAGGAAGGAGAAAAAAGAAGAAGAAGGAAGGAGAAGAAAGAAGAAGAAGAAAAAGGAAGAAAGAAAGAAGGAAGAAGGAAGAAGAACAACAACGCAGGTTTCTGCATTTTTTAAAAATCTGATCGTAATTCTAACGGCTGATTTTAACCGCTGTTAGGTTTATCCGTTGTTAGCTCACCTTACGTTAGTCAACCTAACAGCGGATATGCAACCGCCGTTAGGATTTCTAACAGCGGCCCATCCGCTGTTAGAATCACTTAAAATCCGCTGTTAGGATGTCGTTTTCTTGTAGTGTATGAATCCTAATTCTAATATAAAACAAACTCAAACTGCCGCAATTTCTTTCCTCCTTCTCCAGCCGATTCAATTTTGGTTCTTCTCTGGTCATATTACATCACATCTGATTTCCCCTTTCATTTTATCGGCCGGTTCAATTCATCGTTTCATTTTTCCAACTTTTTCAATCCCGCCGCCAATATAGTAATCAACCATGGATAAAACGAGAGTGTCCTAGTACATTTAAAGAGTGTCATAATACATACTAAGAGTGTCCTAGTACATCCTAAAAGTGTTCTAGTACATGCATTTGTATAAAACGAGTGTCCTAGTACATCCTAAGAGTAATCTCAGCCCTTCATCGTGGTGGGGTCGGCGGTGAAACGTATTGGTCGGTGTGGGTTTTCACGTTGGTCGGAGCTGGTGGTGGGGGTGGATTCGACGAGAAAGCGAAATCGTCGACAGTGGTTGTCGGAGAAAGGGAAATCGTCGGCAGTGAGGAAAATCGCTGGTGGGCGGCGTTGTAGTTATCAGCTATGGAGGAATAATAGCTTGGTGGAGAGTTATTGGCAGCTAAGGGAGGTGAGAATTAAGGGGGAGAATCAGAAAATCCACAGAAAATGAATTATTTGTCTCTATTTTTGTGGTAGGATTAATGGTAGGTTTTTTAATTTATTTCTTTATTTAATTACATTAAATTTCTGAAACTCATCTTAGTCATTTATTCACATCTAACAGCTCTTATTGATTTGGTATAATAGTCCAACAGGAAGGTTTGGTCCTCTATATGCTCCGCTTGACAACCTTTAAATTCACGGCAGTGTATTTCCAATAAATATGTGATGTTATTTCTTAACCAAAATCCTTGTGGTCTAGTCTACCAACTCAACTTGATCCTTTCTGGATGAGTGAGGGCCATAGGCTCCAAACACAACACTAGAAGAGCTCTTCTTCTTCTTCTTCTTCTTCTTTTCTTTTTGTGGTTGATTAGTCCAGACAATGAACTTACTTGCATACAAAGAAATGAATCGATTCTATATGCTTGAACTAAATGGTCAATGGCTTGAATTTATGGAGGGGACAACAATGGCTCCAAATTAGGATCACCATTCCTGGAAGTAACTACACTTGTCCGTCCAGATTCTAAATCACACCCTGATAATGATAAATCGTCCCCTCTCTGTTTTGACAACAACCTTTCCAGCAAATTGGGTTTCGTTTCAGTTAGTGTCTCTGTGGTTTGGTGGAGCACATGCTCAAGGCAGATCTGGACTGCATCATGTACTCTTACAAAGTACCATTCCTTGCCGATGAGTTCCACAATGCCAGCTTTTGAGAGTGTCAATAGGACTTGTCGGTTTGGATTCGAAATAGCTATCTGCACACAAAATTCCAACCTCTACGTTACTTCTGTAAGTAGTAGTCTCGGTTAATCTGCACATTTAAGAAAGGTTAACCAACCTGGATACCCCTTGACTTGTACTCTTGGTGCAAGTCTTTAAGAGCTTGGATGGCACTGGAGTCTGTGTACGTGACAGCTGCAAGAAAGACCAAAATGTCACTATCATCGGGCTCGTAGTGGTAAATTGAATTTAAGCCCTGAATCAAACTTACGCGACATCTCTAAAATCACAAAGTAAATCCTTTCGACTTCTGGCCCACGACAAGCTGATGTGTCTACACTAACTTCATAGTCACGCAGTCTTGAGAAAGAGGAAATCGAATAATTAGATGAGCAAAACAAGCATGCACGATAAGAGAGAATAGGTATAGTTTTCTACCCACCTGTCTTTTATAAAACTTGTATTTGCAAAATATATTGGTGCATCAATGCGAATAATTACGATTCCATGGTAAGTGTATGCTTCCGGGTATTGTTGAATATTTCTATACACAGTGGTGCCAGGAAGTCGCCCCAAGACAGCTGCATTAGCATTACAACAAATCTTCACTAAGTACAGGCATTCACGTATAGTAATATACAGCAGTTATTCATAAAACCAAATATGTAATATGTTCCTCTTAGTAGCTTACCAATATGCGGATTTGCAGCCTCATGGATGACAAAAGCAAGTGAAACACCAACCTATAATATCGAAGATAACAAGTTAACAACAACAAAAAAAAGTTAAAAAGACTGCTTCTTTGAGTCGCAGAACAGTCCGTGCAGATCAAAGTTTCAGGAATACTACGGTTGCATCTGGATCATCTTTATATTTAATCTTTTCTCATGTTCTCTGTTTGGAATTATATCAATCAAGCTAATGAAGACTTACCCCTATAAGAACACCAATCTCTATTCCAAGGAACAAAGTCAGGGTTGAAGTAATTATCCAAAGAAGAAAATCTTTCTTATCGACACGCCAAAAGAAGATTGCCTCCTCATATTCAACCTGAAAAATGTAATGACAAAACTGTCAAGGCACCCCTTATTTCACATTCAAAATTGGGGAAATATCATAACTAAAACTCAAAATGAAGGATTCCGTATATCAGTTCACTCACCAAGCCAACCACAGCAGAAACAACTATTGCAGCCAGCGCACACTGAAGAAGATAACAAGTAAAACAGGTGAAACCAAGCTCCTCATTCACTTGGAAATGTTACAACCCCAAAGCAGCATTCACTTCTATTGATTATCAGTACAGTTTAACAACAAGCCATAGAAGAGACAGGCATAAACTTGAAACCTAACCTGTGGTATGAGCTCAAATAATGGAGTAATGAATAAAAGAGAACAGCCCATCACAATTCCAGAAACGATTCCAGACAAACCACATTTTGCCCCACTCTCATTGCTAACAGCTGACCTGGAAAAGGAACCTTGGATAATGCATGTAGGAAAATAATCTTAGTTGTAAGGTACCGAGTCATTTACATATGAATATGCTTTCCAAGGCAAAAAATCTGAAAAATGAAAAGTAACCAGGTTACTGTATTTCTCACCTGTGGAAGGATATGAAGAGAAGAAAGATCCAAAGATATTTGCTAAGCCGAGACCAACCAACTGGAGAATGTTAACGATAAGTTAGCTATTTCTCACGCATTAAACCAGCAAGTTAGGTTAATTATTAGCTTAATCAGCATTTGATCTATTGCTAAGCACTAGTTCAATGAATAATAGTATTACATTGTCCCCCTCTTACTTTGCTTCCGTAGTTCCATCTATTCAAGAAAATGGATTCATCATACACAAATCCCAAAACTTTGGCACAAAAATTCTTGTATCACACGTAAATAACTGTACTACATTATCTTTAATATCTCACCCTCCCTTACCCCCATAAAATGAATTTCCTGTTGAAGATGATATAAGCAGTTTAAACTGTCTAAGATTTACCTCCTGACTTGAATCCAGTTCATATCCATTCTTTGCAGCCAAGGCTTTGGCGATTCCCACAGATTCCTAATAGTATTGGAGGTAGACTGATTAGACTGGAAAGAAAACCTCATATTTCAGATGCAAAATACACAGTATGGCCCAGTGCCAATGATGCTCTTACCAATATTGCCACGCCAGTAATGAGAAATGCTGTTGGTATGAGAGACTTTGCATACCCAAAATTCTTTGGAACTGCAAAGCTTGGGAGACCCTGTGGTATCTCTCCTATCTAAACCAAGACCGAAATCCTTAATTTGCTGGAGTCAAAGTTCAGATAATACCATGATTGCGAATAACTTCACTATATGTTATTGTCACATAGGCTTAAACAACCAGTTCTTAGAAAATTTTGCATAAGCAATATGCTATTCTCACCAATGAAATAGATGTTGGATGAAATATTTTAGCTAAGGTGGTCCCCAAAATGACACCTGTCAGGGGGCCTGCAGCTCGAAGAAAACTTAGTCGCTTCCTCGATTTTCCCTTAACAATAACAGAACAATCACATACAGAACAGCATGGCATATAACAGTACTAGTACCAAGTTAACTAACAAAAGGCTAAAAGCGATTCCATACCAAGTGTTTCATAATAAGAAGTACAACAAGAATGCCAGATCCCATCACGAAAGGAGGCCATGAGAACTACAAAAGCAAAACCTGCTGTTAAAGAAATGAATTAATGAGCGCAAATATGAGACTTCGCCTTTAAACAATAAGGACAAGATCACAGGAGGAGTGGGAATGAGGGGAAATTACAACCAGGCTGGGCAGTAAATGAGGGTTTAGATCCAAAAATTCCAATTAAAGGAAATCAGTGTGCATGTTTAAAGTCATTGGCAGGTTTATCAGGTCTCGGTAATGTTAAATTATCATAGCACAAGAAGTAAAGGTTCTTGACTTCATACTTTGTATAACATAATGAAGCATGCACGAATAATCCTACCTTGTCTGCTCCATCTATTATGCTCTTGATCAGTGGCACAATTTTGCTACTTTGTGTGATATTGTATCCCAAAAAATACTTGGTTTGAGATAGTCCAATAACAACGGCAGAAGCAGTTGTAAAGCCTGAAATAACAGAGTGGCTGATAAATCGCAAAAGCCACCCAAGCCTACAAATGGGACATGACAGAAAGTCATAAAGAAGATATTTTCCAAAAGATGGATTGACCTAAGGGCAAAAACCGGATCATCACCTACCTCAGAAGCCCCATAATGCACTCCAGTATTCCAACCATAAGAGCCAATACAATGGCAAGTTCAGTGTACAACTCATCGGAAGAACCAGCAATCTCCCTCAGAACATTAGACACCAGTAGAGAAACGAGGGCAACTGGGCCAATCGCCAGTTGCCGCGATGATCCAAACGCGGCGTACACGAAGATTGGGACAAAGCCAGTGTCTATCTTGCAAAAAACATTATTGAGATCCAAGTTAAAAAAAAAAAAAAGAACATATTGTAATGATGTAGAGTAAGAAATTGTACTGAGAAGTCACGGTGTATACTTACACAGTCCATAAATTGGTTGAAGCCCTGCTAATTTTGCATAAGCAATGGCCTGTTCAAAAAACGGTAACAAAAATAGACGATAAAGAGATGAAGTCTGATCAAAATCACTGAACCTAGACAGAATAAAAAAGTTTTCAGTAGATGATGGTGAAGGACCATCCAATAAAATCAAAATGAAGCAACAAAACAGATCATTTATCTGAATGCTGGAATATATGAATGGAGGAAACCTTGACGTATTCCTTTATGTTAATTATGGTGGAAGGCAGATAACGCATTCCAAATTCACAATTACGAACAAAAAGTAAAATGCATCCGAATCGTTGATAGTTTTGTGTCTTTAGAAAACCATATTAACAGATAGCAAAATGAACTGAGCATTAAAAGATAGCATTTAAGAACTGAGCATGATTCGGTTACATAAGCATAAACAGAAATGAAGGCGAGAGAGAGAGGAAGTGTGTGTGTGTGTGTGGACCGACCTGGGGGACAAGCATGACGCCGATGGTGAGACCGGCGACGAGATCGACCTGAAAATCGTCGCGCCATCTGTAGGTTCGAATCCAGCGGGAACAGGTAAGAGGCGCTCGATGAATTGGAGAAAGGTGATGCGTTTCCATTTGGTGAGCAGACGGGAGAAGAAAGTGGTCGGAGAAGTGGAGGAAGAGGAGGAGGAGCCGAAAGAGGGCTGCTGAAGAGGAATGATCTTCACAGGTCGGGGAGTGAGCATTGTGGAGGATGAGATGACGGCGGTTTGAGGGTTTGAAGTTGAAAGAGGCTTTAGCTTCGGCCAATCTGCCGGAGGTCCGGCAGGAACAAACAATTTGAGAACCTTAAATACAGAAAGAAAGATTACAATTCTGATTTGAAGAAGAAGAAAGATATCAAATTATTCATTATTATCATCACCCATGCTGCCCTGATATGCTATGCTATGCTATGCTAAGTTCCATCATCTCATAACAGAAATGCAGATGAACTGTGAAATGCTGAGCTAAATTAAAACAGTATAGAATAGAGCATTGTTTTGGAGCCCTAATTACAATTCAAAATGTGATTAGTTGGAGATTTGATGATTATATTATGTTTTATGAAGACGGCATTGAATGAATGTAGACGTCCTACGGCCCGGAGATGATGAATGTAGACGTCCTACGTCGGAAGGTTCAATATTTGACCAAAGCACATCTCACACCAATCACAAACGGGTTAAAAACATTGTCCTTGGTACATAACAACGTGATGATCTGTAACTACGCTCTCACTGAAGTTTGAATAATGTAACTAGGCAACATTTTCGGTCACTTTCGACTAAAACTCCGTCAATATTGATAAATAAACTTGCCACTTGCTCAAAAATACCATTTTTTTAATTCACTTATCAACCCGACATAACTTTTAATATCTTACCAGTCAACCAAAATACTCATTGATGACACTAGATTTACATTGTTTATCTTCTCATATTAAGCTAAATTTCTCAATATGTGCAATTATAATGACGTCTTGGTGTGTTTTCATTTTATATGGTCTTTGGGGCTTGAAATCTACACTATTGAACATATTTGGCTATTTTCATCTCGGTGAGATTTTTTTTATTGGCTGTCAGGTCACCATGCTATAGAGGACTCTCTTACGAATCTGACGCATCAAATAGGGACAAAAATGGAGATTAATCAAAGTGGGAATCATCAAAATAGTGAGGACAGTGAAGAATGTGCAGGCACATTCTCATGCCCATTTATTACCATGGCACCCATGATTTTACTGAAATTCTAGCAAAAAATGTGCATCATGCACATTGTTATGCACATTATTCAGCAAAAATAGGGTTTTGGAATTTTCTAACACTTTTTACAATTTTATGTATCGTCAGTAGCAAAATGCGTAACTATGTATAAAACTTGATAAATGTGACCGGCAGCCAGCGCATCGCTAGTCAGCCAACCCATCTTCAGCTGCCGTCTTTCTCCGTTAACGGAGTTAGGATTTTTTTTGGTCCTAGCGAGCTATGCGATGGCTAGGACTGAGGAAACCATGGATCCCAAATTTTTAGTATAAATACCCCCTTCAAGATGCTGTTTTCCACCACACATCTCTCTCAAACCCTGAAGTTAGCATTTCCAGCAGCCGTCATCTACCAAGCTCAGAATATGGCCTCTTCCAGCCGCTGTAACAGTACGTGAAATTATGTGGTGTTCGCTAGGGGTGGGAACTTGGGGTTGGGGTAGTGGGTACCCGCATACCCAACCCGAAATTTTGTGGGTAATGAGTACCCATAACCCACTACGGGTTGGGGTTTGGGATTGATTTTACTCATTTTTTGGGTAGTGGGTACCCACTACCCATATGGGTTTACCCA
This sequence comes from Linum lewisii, assembly GCA_034768395.1. Taxonomy (NCBI): domain Eukaryota; kingdom Viridiplantae; phylum Streptophyta; class Magnoliopsida; order Malpighiales; family Linaceae; genus Linum; species Linum lewisii. The sequence goes on from CM068297.1 coordinate 50,269,828, forward strand.
TGGGTACCCATAATACCCACAATAATTTAGTTTTTATTACTCATTACCCATTAGCATTTGGGCAGCAACATCCCACATCCCCTCCCAGACCAATCTCCTAACCGAAGTCCTAACTAATTCTTAATTCATCCAGTCGTGAGTTACTGAGTCATGACAACTCATCGCTCCTCACTGCTAAGCAGCACATCCACATCCACTCTCTCTAGTGTCCTCTCCCGACTCCCGACTCCCGCTCTCCCGTTTCGACATTTCTATTTCTTCCTTCACGATTTCCTTTGCTTATTGGTTAATATACCACCCAAATCATCAACATGGAAAGGAAGGAAGTCGGAAGAGCACGTCACCTTTCTTTTCTTTTTTGAAATTGATATTTGACAGTGGAATTGTCGGTTCATGTAATGGTTTAATGGACGTGGTTATGTGATGAAACTTGTACGGGGTTATCAACTACGAAGATTAGTCGGGTTTGAAGTTGATTGAAATTTTAGTTTTCGTCATATGTTTTATACTATGGGTAATATGGGTAGTGTGGGTTACCCACTAACCATTTCATATGGGTAGTGGGTACCCATTACCCATATAGGTATGGGGTTTGGGATAGATTTTTTGGAATTATGGGTATGGGTACCCATTTCCCACCCCTATCTAATATCTAATTTATGCACCTTTGATGCTTTACACCAATTACTGTTGTTGTTGCTTCACTAATTACTATTGTTGTTGCTTTGTACTAATTACTGATGTTGTATAGTTATAGATGTTTAGAGGATAATGCACAAGTTGAATAAGTAGGAGGAGGACTGGTTTGTGTATGAGGAAAGTGTAGTAAATTGCTGGTGCGACTTAAGCGCAACCAGATCCGTTGCCATGAAGGATCTGGAACGTTATTTCGGTTGCCATCGTGAGAAAGAGCTAGAACTATTCTCACATTCATATTTCGTGCATTTGTCATAGTTTTAAACCCTTTGAGTTCGCTTTTCTGTTCTGTAGGGTAAGGGTTGTGGATTCTATGAAAAATTGGAGGTGCGTGAGGCCGTGGATGATGTGAAGAGGGAGAATGACAAAATCATTGAGCGGAAGAACGAGCTAATTAGTCAAGCTGCCAATCGGATCCAGAAATTGAAGCAGAAGACAAGACACTGTCAACTTATGTCGACATAATGGTGAAGAACAAGCCCTTGTGGCAACTAAGAAGAGGTCATTCAGAGTGACGACCAACTTATACTTGGTGTTGTTGCAGTTGTTGTTGTTTGTTGTATGTGTTGTTCTTGTTTTTGTTGTTGTTGTAGCTTTTTTCCTTGTTTACCTTTCGAAGCTAACATACTCTCGTCTTGTACTTTGAATTATCGTTGGAAGTTATGAATTGCAAGATTTTAGCTACCCAAACATTTACCATCATCGAACAAAGACTAACATTACATACTGAATGAAAAGACTGGTACAACTCGAAGATGTGAACAAAGACTGAAATACTAAATGGTAAAAAAACATTGAAAAGACCACTAGGCGTTACATGCAGCCACGGCATGCGAACACGACATCTTTTTCCGTTGGAACTTTTCGCACGTGCATTGCCCGTCCGCGTCGGCGTAGAACAGGCGCACTTCGTGCCTATTGTTTCCCCTGCCATTGCTTCGATTTACCACCGTTTGTATTTAGTATATGCCGCTATCATAATCGAAAGTCCTTACTGTGTGGGAATTCTCCTTAAGCAGTCTTTTCTCCATACGTTCAAGACACTTCTTCGTCCAGATAGCAGCGGTCACCTGTTCTTCTCGAATCCTCTTTCATCGATCTTCAAAATATGTTTGCAGCCTACAAAAGGTGGATTCAACCAAAGCTGAAATTTCAAGTGCCTGAATTGACTTGAATGCCTCATTCACACTATCCTCCATGTTTTATGTCATGTTATTCCATCGCGCCCTGTCGTTACAAGCGTCTATGGCTCTTGACCAATAAAATTGATCTTCAAGTGCCCACCTTTTATTTGTGGGCTTGGCCCTTGCGAATGATAGCACACCCCTTCTGAACTTACTCAAGGAGCTCCGTTTAGCTACACGTAAGGGAGAGTGGATTAGAATGATATATGACAAATTTATTAAGAAAATGGTGGAGTGTCATGATACTTACATAGTAAGGTGCCATTTTAGTTTTGCGTTCTTCGCGGTGCTGTTGTAATTGCTTACATAGTAGCGGATGCACCAACGCCAATGTCATCGATATCTACTTTTAGACATCGCACACCTGAGGCCAACATGTCGGTCGGATATGATACATACTCTGGATCTGTTTGTGACTAGCTATTGGATGCACTTAAAGAACCATTCACAGTTCTCATTGCTCTCAACTTCCACAATTGCAAAGGCTACGGTAAAAATGTTTTTATTTCCATCTAACGAACTAGCCATGAGTAGTGTGTTCTTATATTTTCCCGTCGTGAAGGTGCCGTCAACAATGAGCACAAGAGGACAATGTTTGAAACCTTCGATGCTTGGGGCGAAACTCCAAAAAACCCTGTCAAATTGGCGGACTATATCTCCACCAGGCGTAGTCACCGCTTTCGTGATGAATTCAACATGTGTCCCATAGTTTTGATCTTGCACAGCTTTTAGGAGGGTTGATAACTCGTTGAATGATTCCTCCCAGTTACCATATATACACCCCATGGCCCGCTGCTTGCCGTTCCATGCTTTCTTGTATGAAATATGCTTGTTGTACCCAGTCAAAATCCCTGTCTGGAAAATATTGATTCGATCATGGGGGTGTACTTGGACGAAGGGCATGACCGCATCAGCTATCACACGAATGCCGACCTGCCTTGAACTGATGTTGTGTACGTTGCCCGAACACAGATGTATCGGATTGAACTGTTTTACCGTCCAAACACCACTCTCATATATAGTGAGCCTTATCCTCCATAGGCAGTCATTGCCTTGCTATCCATGACATCGTTGCTCGAGCTGCCATTTGCTAGATCTCGCCGTGCATAACATGCAGTTATTCTTGAGTGTATATTGCTTGAGAACAACTTGGTCATCATCTTTCGTTTGAAATTCTTGTCCAATCGCAAACCGTGGGCCGTCAATGTGATAGCATGGAATGTTGTGAAATACATACTCATCATTACTTGACATCATACGTTCACCGATATCTTTAGGCAAAAATTTAAAATGCCCTAGGGGGTTATATTCCATCGGTGGTTGTGAATATTCACCGGTATTAAACTCGATGTCTGGTTCAGATACTTACGCTCGTCAGCTTCCGTGTTGACTTCGCTTTCTAATGACTCTCCTTCGCTACTATCTTTAGGCAGGTTACCACAAACTGACTTCCGGTAAGCTAATCTAGAACTCAAACCACAGGGGATCAACAGGGAATGAAAGAATGGGAATTGGCTATAATGTATATCGAACCAAAAGAACATGCCAAGCTCAAGGGTTTAAACCTAATGGATTTAACGTTAGGTAGGCTATCTGGCTTAGTAGCTGAATCTAGGTGCCCCTATCATTCTAGAACTCGTGTCATCGTGTGGTCTTGAGTAGGTCTCATGCAAATTCTAACTCATTCAAGCAAACAGAAAATCACTCAAAAAGAATTGAAATTCACATTTGGTTTGCTAGTCGGATTCAGTCGTTTTCATGCAATCAAGGCGACAAACTACAAATGTGATTTTCAAAAATCTGTTCTGACCAGGCAATTTAGCATCAAAATGTACACGTTGGTTTTCAGGTTCTGGGTTAAGCAGTCTAAGCATCATTGTGACAGATTGAACAACAACTTAACATCAAAAATAAGAACCGAGCAATTCTAATGCTAGAGAAACTAGGAAGGAACCATGGAACACACAAAAACACAATCAAGGGCAATCAAGTTCATGCAAGGTTCTCTAGCATCCTACCTGATGTGAACCGCTGCAACCATGGGCAGACGACCCTAACCACTGCTAGTCTTGGTCCTTCGCTCGATCGACAGTCGGCGCTGGGGCGGAAAAAGTACTAGGACCCATCGGTCGCGATTAACCGAGAACCCGTAGTGTCCGGTAGAATGGCTCCACGACAGAAGATGGATGCTTCTGTTGATAACACCGATCCTAAGCTATGCACGCAGCAAAAACTTAAAGGATTGAAGAACAAAGTTCTATTTTATAATTTGATTCGAAAAGGGTTGGGTCTACAATGAGGCCGAGGCCTCTTATTTATATTAGAGGAGCCGGGACATCCCCGCAGCTTCCTTCTTAGGTTACAACTCGGAAATTAATTAAAATAATAACCTAGAGTCCTAATTAGAATACAAAGGACTTATTTGTTCCTAAAGAATCGAAACTAAAAGGGGAAATCCGAGTCCAACACTTAAATAAAAATAAAACAAATAAAAACGTGCTAAAAATCCTAAACCGGCGGATCCGGTCGGGCTTGTCGCTCACACGCGGGCCGGATTAGGAAAGCCGGCGCCGCCTTTGCTGTCGGCCTTGGAATTGGCGGCGGCGTCAGTTGCTCGGGCTGGGAAATGCACGGGGCTCCAGTTGTCGGGCTCCGGTGGGTCTGATGCTGATTCTGCTCGGCATCCGGGGTTCTAGCTCGACCGGCCCGTTCGATCTTCTTCTTCTAACTTCCTCATTTCTCCCCATTTCTTCCCTTCTCTCGGGGTGGCGATTGTTAGGCTAGACTCCTGTGCTTTGGTAGAGCCGAGAGCCGGGGTTAAACCTCCTAGGGCTCGGGCCCGTTGTTGGCCCGATGCCGAGTGCCCGTCAGAGTCCCTAAGCGTCGTGTCCGACGCTCGGTCGGCCTGTCTCGGAGTCGTCTGGCTGGTCAGCAGAGTATATCCGGATCGGGTGATCCGGTCAGCATCCTCGTCGTGCCTCTCCTGGCTACAAGCCTTCATGTAGAGGGTGAGCCGTTCCTTGAAGGCCTTGGATTGGCTACGGGTTAGGGGTAGCTAGGGGCGGGTACAAGGAACGGGAGGCTCATCATTCCCCTCTTCTTGAGAAGGATTCGGCCTCGAATCCGGTTCTGCATATGTCTCATCATAGTATGGTGTTAGATCAGCAACATTGAAAGTAGCACTTACCCCATAGGAGTTAGGGAGGTCTATCACATAGGCGTTGTTGTTGATCTTCTGGATTATGGTGTAAGGACTGTCACCTCGGGGGAGGAGCTTAGATTTCCTTTGCTCGGGAAATCTATCTTTGCGGAAGTGAATCCACACTTGGTCACCTACTTCGAAGATCTTCTCCTTTCTCCCTCGGTTGGCGTTTCTGATGTACTGAGCAGTTCTTCTTTCGATGTTGGCCTTGGCCTTTTCGTGAAGCTTCTGAACATACTCAACCTTTTCTTGTCCTTCAGCATCTAAAAACTTGTGCAGAGGTAGGGGTGATAAGTCTAAAGGGGTTAGGGGATTGAACCCATATAAAAGCTCGAAAGGTGAGTACTGTGTGGCGGAGTGGACAACCCGGTTGTAGGCAAATTCAACATGGGGAAGGCATTGTTCCCAAGTCCGGATGTTGGATGAGATGATAGCCCGGAGCATTTGAGAGAGGGATCGATTAACCACCTCGGCCTGGCCGCCGGTTTGAGGGTGGCACGTGGTAGAGAACATAAGCTTAATGCCGATCTTGGCCCAAAGAGTCTTCCAGAAGTAGCTGAGGAACTTGGAATCCCGGTCGGACACAATAGTCTTAGGAATCCCATGGAGTCGGACTACCTCTTGGAAAAACAGGTCGCCAATGTTAGAAGCATCGTCAGCCTTGTGACATGCAATAAAATGGGCCATCTTTGAAAACCTGTCTACCACGACAAAGATGGAATCCTTTCCCTTCCGGGTCTTGGGTAGCCCTAGAATGAAATCCATCGAGATATCAACCCAAGGGTGTTTGGGTATCGGTAGAGGGGTGTACAATCCATAGGGTTGAAGGTGGGACTTAGCCCTCTGGCACTTAGAACACTGAGCAATGAGTTTCTCGACGTCGTGGCGCATCTTGGGCCAGTAGAAATGTTCCTTGAGGGTGGCTACGATTTTGGCTACCCCAAAGTGCCCCATTAGTCCTCCTCCGTGAGCTTCTAGGGCTAATACAGTCCTGCATGAATGATTAGGTAGGCAGAGTTTATTTTCCTTGAACAAGTACCCGTCTTGTCGATAGTACTTACCAAAACCTCCTTGTTCACATGCTTCAAAAATACTCTTAAAATCTTGATCGGCAGCAAAAAGTTCCTTAATATGTTCAAACCCGATGAACTTGGTGGTGAGGACAGAGGAGGGTATACCTCCGAGAAAGGGCGTCGGCTACCACATTCTCTTTACCTTGTTTGAACTTGATGATGTAAGGGAATGATTCAATAAACTCTACCCATCGGGCGTGTCTTTTGTTGAGCTTATGTTGGGCCTTGAGGTACTTAAGGGATTCATGGTCCGTGTGGATTATAAACTCCTTAGGCCACAAGTAATGCTGCCACGTTTTGAGGGCTCGGACTAGGGCATAGAGCTCCTTGTCGTAGGTTGGGTAGTTGAGGGGCGCTCCATTGAGTTTCTCACTGAAGTAGGCGATAGGCCTTCCCTTTTGCATGAGGACGGCGCCAATCCCTACTTCGGAGGCATCACATTCAATTTCAAAGGGCTTGTTGAAGTCGGGGAGCTGGAGGAGGGGTGCTTCGGTCAGCCTCTTCTTCAACGCCTCGAAGGCTGCTTGCTGACTCGGGCCCCATTGGAATGGAAGATCCTTTTTGATGACCGCCGTGAGAGGGGCGGCTAGGGTGCTAAAATCTCGGACGAACCTCCGGTAGAAGCTAGCTAACCCATGAAAACTCCGAACATCCGTGATGCTTTATGGGATTGGCCAGGACTTGATGGCTTTGATCTTTTCCTCATAACCCTTATTCCTGAAGAGCTAACATCAAAACCAAGAAACACAAGGTGATCGGTGCAAAAAGTGCACTTAGCCATATTGGCATACAATTGTTCCCGTCTTAGGGTTTCTAGGACTGACTTGAGGTGTCCTAGATGGTCTTCTAAGTTCTTGGAGTAAACTAAGATGTCATCGAAGTATACGACTACAAATTTTCCAATGTAAGACCGTAAGACTTGATTCATGAGTCTCATATAGGTGCTAGGGGCATTAGTTAAGCCGAAGGGAATGAGCATCCATTCATACAACCCTAGTTTAGTCTTAAAAGCAGTTTTCCATTCGTCTCCTTCCTTCATTCGGATCTGGTGGTATCCCGATCAAAGGTCTATTTTGGAGAAGATGGTAGACCCATGCCGCTCATCAAGCATATCATCTAGTCTAGGGATGGGGTGTCGGTACTTAACTGTTATGTTGTTGATGGCTGATGACACTCAATTTGACGTGATTATCAGCCTCATTTAAGCGACATTTCCTTGCTTAAGACATGGTTTTTAGGGTAGAATAACGAATATTCATTCAACTACTCTATCTCGTGCAATTTGTGTTACTTTGGCCCGTTTCGGGTCTATTTGATGGTTTTCTAGTGTTTTAATGTTAGCACAGGTTTTTGCCGTCAAATAAAGTAGCCAAGGATGTGTCTAAGGTGTTGGAACCTCGAGGAATCGCACCGGAATCGATCCAAGGAGTCAATCAAGTCGAACCAAATTCCTGCTCCATTTACAAAGAAGTTTTCGGCGAAAAGCCCTTGGAGTTTTCGGCAAAAACTCATGAACAAATCGGCAGTGCATTCAAGAAGAAGTTTTCGGCGAAAACTCCAAGTTTTCGCTGAGAACCCGGCGTCCGAAAATCACAGGAGAAAACAGCCGGCGATCACCCCATTTACAAAGAGATTTTCGCCGAAAATCCCACCATATTTTCGGCGAAAATTCCAGGCAAAACCGGCAGTATTAGGGTTAAGTATAAATACTTAACCGCGGCCCAAAACATATACTTTTTTGACATAGACTTTTACACAATACATCAAACATACCAAATACTTCGAGGATTCTCAAGAGTTTTGGAGTAGAGTTTAGAGTTTGAAGAGCCAGGAAGAGATCGTGACGCCATCCCTTCCATCTCGGAGACTCGGGGCTAGGATTGCAGCTTACCGGAGATCGAAGTTCTGCCGGAGACATCTTAATTAGGTTTTTCAGATCCTTTTCTGTTCTTCCTCTGTTCAAGATGAACTCTATCTTTGTCTTTGATTCTTTTGTGAAAAACATGAGTAGCTAAACTCGTAGAGCTTAGACTAGACGAACCCTAAGTGACCCAAGGCTTTAAAGCGGTCACGGATCGGCGGTGGTTAGATTCAAAGTTCAATCAGTTTCTCTTTCATGTTTGATTTGTTCTTCATTGTTCATGTTACTTGTCTGGATTGATCACCTAGATTAGATTCTTGTTAAGCTAAGGATAGAAGCGAACGCTCACCTTACTTTAAAACATCAAATAGAACAATTAACCTAATCATTGGAGTATGCCTTTCGTAGGAACAAGTTAGGGTTAATCCACTGCAAGAGTAACTCATAAATCGTTAGTAAGTGCACCAGTTAAGTTAAGTCGTTGCGAGAGGCGACCGTACCTGGGCGGCTAATTAATCTTGGTAGCTAGATCCGATAGAGCGAACGTTCGCCAGTCTTAAACCTAAGGGTAAGGAGTTATGGTGGTGTCTTAGAATTGATTGAACGATAATCGAAATCCGCTGATCTGTTGATTGCCAATGCTCTGGTGAAAGAAGGGGGATTCAAAGTCTAAGCTTGTCTGTCATCTTTGTTTCCAACCAATCTTTCAATCTATTTTCAGTTTTAATTTTTAATTTCCGTGCATTTCTTAGAATTAGAAGTCGTGGAACTCACACCACGCACAAAGTGTTAACTCTGAGTAATTTGCCTTTATATTTGAGTAATCGATCATTAGAAGACCCGTGGAATATGATCTACTTAGCTTTCTAGCTTCGTAGTTATTTGATACCGCTGTTCTGCAGCCTCATCAATGGCCCTACAGTCGACACACATCCTCCAAGTTCCTTCCTTCTTTGGGACTAGGATGACCGGGAAGGCACAAGGGCTCATGCTCTCCCGGACGTAGCCTTTGCCCATCAATTCTTCTACTTGGGACTGGATCTCCTTGGTTTCCTCAGGGTTGGTGCGGTATGCGGCCTTGTTTGGTAGGGCTGCCCCGGGTACCAAGTCAATTTGGTGCTCAATCCCTCAGAGTGGGGGTAGCCCGCTAGGGACTTCATCGGGCAAGACGTCCTTGTAGTCCTGCAAGAGAGATGTGACAAACTAGGTATCGTCGGGCTAGGGTTAGAGTTAAGGCATTCTTTGCACCGGATCACCACCATAGGTCTTCGGGCTACTAGGGCTTGCTTGATATCCCCGGGGGTGGCAACTAGTCTTTCTTTCTTGTTCTCCTGAGTTTCTGACCCAATAGGGGTTGGTTTCTCTAATTTTGAGCGTAGGGTTTGACTGGGCTGCTCTTTCTTCTCACTTTGCTGGAGTTCTTTTTCTTTTCTCTCTCGATTAACTCTCCTTTCGATTTGGTATTGTAGGATTTCAGAGGGGGAGAGTGGTTTGAGTTTGTACTTAGTATTTTCATGAGTGAGACTGTAGCTATTGGTCCTCCCATCATGTTTCGAGAACCTATCAAACTGCCATGGTCGGCCAAGTAAAACATGGGCAGCCTCCATGGGTACAACGTCACACAGAACTCGATCGATGTATCTCCCAATACTGAATGGGACGTGGGCCTGGCGGGTGATCCTCAGTTCTCAACAGTTACTGAGCCAGTGTAACTTGTATGGTTGTGGATGCCATCAGGTGCGGAGATTGAGCCTCGTCACTAGATCTTGACTGATAGCATTGGTGCAGCTGCCGCCATCGATAACCATGCTACAGACTTTATTTTGAAGTACACATCGGGTGTGGAACAGGTTGTCTCTTTGCTCCCTTTCGTGATTTAGGGTTTGGGCGCTGAGGAGCCGACGGGATACGACAGAGTATCGGGGGGTCTTTCTTGATCGGGTACCCCGGTGACAATTGGCATCCGTGCTGGTGAGAGTGTTATGAGGGCCGTCGGGGCCGGCTAGTGCGCCGGGGCTGGATAAAGAGTCAGGGATGGGCGGCCGTAGGTGTGAGAGCTGGGGCTCGGTTGGATTCATAGAAGGCCCGGGTGTCCGGCCTATGCAAAGGCTCGGGTCATGGCTCGGGTGACCCTGGTGGTGATGGTGCTCGGGGGTGGACCGGGGGTCGATCCGCCACTGGACGGAGGGTTGCTTGGCGATCAGTCAGGGACAGTCTCGACGGAACTGCTTGGGTTAACCGGTAGGTGCACGAGGGGGTGGCGCCGGGGGTTCTTCGGGCGTTGATCCGGCATGGTGGGTCGGGGGACTCGGGGCTGGTTCGGTGGAGTGCTCGGCCGGTATTAGGGTCGGTGCAGCGCTCAGGCAGGGCTTCGGGGCCAGCGCTCGGTTTCCTTCAACTGCCCTCTCGATCCTGTCTATTGATGCCTTCATCTGGGCTAGGATCTGTGCTATCGTAGGTAGGGTAGCTTCGAGCAGTGCGAGTTCTTCTTCTGTCATGTTAATTTAAAGATACAGGGAAGCAAATATATCTATCTACCCCTCTTCTTAAGATCAACCTATAATGAACAGAAACCCTAGGGCATATTGCCTTTCTTTTTGTTTTCTTTTCTTTTTCTTACTAAGCTTCGAACAAGAATGAAAATAGATAGGATTTTCTAGACTGATTTTCTGATACACGAAAACAAAGACAGGTAGGGTTTTTCAAGGATTTTTCTAAGGACAAAAGTAAAGGATATGAATCCAGGGTTTCAAACCTGAAGACTGGGATAGATTGTGGTTCCTCGTGTTGAACCGAAGCTCTGATACCAAGCTGATGTGAACCACTGCAACTGTGGGCAGATGACCCTAACCACCGCTAGTCTTGGTCCTTCGCTCGATCGACAGTCGGCGTCAGGGTGGGAAAAGTACTAGGACTCGTCGGTCGCTATTAACCGAGAACGTGTAGTGTCCGGTAGAATGGCTCCACGACAGAAGATGGATGCTTCTGTTGATAACACTGATCCTAAGCTATGCACACAGCAAAAACTTACAGGATTGAAGAACAAAGTTCTGTTTTATAATTTGATTCGAAAAGGCTTGGGTCTACAATGAGGCCGAGGCCTCTTATTTATACTAGAGGAGCCGGGACATCCCCGCGGCTTCCTTCTTAGGTTACAACTCAGAAATTAATTAAAATAATAACCTAGAGTCCTAATTAGAATAAAAAGGACTTACTTGTTCCTAAAGAATCGAAACTAAAAGGGAAAATCCGAGTCCAACACTTAAATAAAAATAAAACAAATAAAAACGTGCTAAAAACCCTAAACTGGCGGATCCGGTCGGGCTTGTCGCTCACACACGGGCCAGATTAGGAAAGCCGGCGCCGCCTTTGCTGCCGGGCTTGGAATTGGTGGCGGCGTCGGTTGCTCGGGCTGGGAATTGCACGGGGCTGCAGTTGTCGGGCTCCGACGGGTCTGATGCTGATGCTGCTCGGCATCCGGGGTTCCTGCTCTACCGGCTCGTTCGGTCTTCTTCTTCTAACTTCCTCATTTCTCCCTATTTCTTCCCTTCTCCCGGGGTGGCGATTGTTAGGCTAGACTCCTGTGCTTTGGTAGAGCCGAGAGCCGGGGTTAAACCTCGTTGGGCTCGGGCCCGTTGTTGGCCCGATGCCGAGTGCCCGTCGGGGTCCCGGAGCGTCGTGTCCGACGCTCGGTCGGCCTGTCTCGGAGTCGCCTGGCTGGTCAGCAGAGTATATCCGGATCGGGTGATCCGGTCAGCATCCTCGTCGTGCCTCTCCTGGCTCCAAGCCTTCATGTAGAAAGTGAGCCGTTCCTTGAAGGCCTTGGATTGGCTACGGGTTAGGGGTAGCTCGGGGCGGGTGCAAGGAACGGGAGGCTCATCACTACCCCACACTTAAATCATTATGTGTCCTCACAGGACTAAAACTAGAGTTGAGAGTGGAGTAGAAGAACCTGGACCGAGATGGTTGGTGTAGGGGATGAATACGGGTCCTCGGAGCGGAGGGAATCTACCGAAGCGAAGGGGAGTGTAGTAGACCCGAAGCAAAGGGAATCTACCAACTGCCTGCAAAACAAAAACAAATGAAAGATGAAAAGGAAACCGGGACAAGCGTCCTGGATCCACACAGAAAGAAGTTGGATCGAAATCCGAAAAGAAGAAATAAAAAGAAGGGTCAAGAAAAGGGATACAACCCGATCACTGCTGGTCAGGTGCATCGGGAGGGGGGATGTGGAGGGCGTCGTTGACCTACCGCTGCCACGCCAGCTGCGCCTCGTACCTCTCGTCAGTGCGGCGCATGTGCTGCTGCATAATAACCCATCTGGCATCCTGAGTGGCAGTGTATGTGACTCGCCACTCCTGGAGTCGCTCGTACAGCTCTCCAATATCAGTTGGATGCGGTCAGTGCTGAGGATGAGGCGCCTGGAATGGATCTGGAATGGGCGGCTGGTATTGGTATGCATACCCTGCCTGCTGCTGTGGCGAGGGTATATGATCATCAAACTCCGGCTCCGGCTGAGGAAGCTGCTCCTCAGAATCATCTTCTTCCTCCGATTCTTCCTCGTGTTGGAGAGGAGGAGCTGCCGCCATCTGTGGACCAAGGTCCAACTGGAGGGCGTACTTGACCGCTAAATCACCACCTATGGTGTATACTCTACGTCGTGGGACGTCCGGGCCATATGACTGGCTACGTCGTGGGACGTCCGGGCCATATGACTGGCTAAGACCGAGGGAGATGATGAGTCGGCCTACAAAGTTGCCGCCAAGGAGTGAGCGAGGCAGACTCGGCTTCTGAGTCTTCTGGCGAAATAGGTGTGCAAGCACCCATCCGGGATGAAGAGGATAAGCCTCCTAGATGGCGCGTAGAAGAAGGAGCTCCTCTCTGCTGATGTGGTGGCGGCTCTTCTCTGGAGCAAACAACAGAGATCTACGCCAAACCATATGAATAAAATGATAGAGAGGGTGAGAGAGGGACTTAACAGAGTTATGAGCCATAGTCTGAGCATCTGGCACTCTAGTCATGTGGCTCCAGAGCGCGTCATACTCCTCCCTGTTGCCGGTGTTATTCTCCCAGCCGAGGTGGTGACCCTCGTAGTGCTCCCGGGGGATGCTGAGATGAGCTACAAACTCATCGTAGGTGAATTCTTTATACACCCCGCCAAGATAGAAGGAGACGACCTTCTTGTGTTGCCTCCTCTTGTGCTCATCCAGCTCGAATGTAGCCCAGAACTCCTGGAGGGCGACGTCTAGAAAGTCAGCAGCTAGGGTGGTCAGCTCCAGAAGTCCTGAAGGTGCCAGTGAGGTGAGCACATTCTGGTGCCAGTCCTCATCGTGCTCGAGGAGGGAGTTCATGGATAATGGTCGAACGTCAGCTCCGGGAACATGCTCGAGCCTCTGGTAGCGCTCGAAGTAATGCACCGGTAGATGGGAAACTGTGGGGTGGTACCCGACACAGCCTGGAAATGCTGGTGGGGGACCAGAGATGGCAGGTGTGACGGGGGCCGGAGCTCGGGAGCTAGAGGCGGTGTCAAGTCTCGCCTTAGTCCTGCGCTCATTAGTGACATTCATATAGCAAGAAACGAAACCAGATTAGTTAACTAATAGCCCACCCCACACTTAGTAGAAAAACTCAATTTCACAAAGAAATGAGTAAAACCGAGGGGGGTAAGCAAAGTAAGTAACCGGTAATCATAATGAATCACAAAACATGCATAATGTCTAGCCGGAATGTTCACATCACAATTAGAGTTCAAAAGTCAAATCGACATTCAAAAAGTCAACATTAGTACACATTGAACCCTAATCATGGTAATTACTAGCTCAAAGCGGGAAATGACGGCATAATTATAAACTCAGATGGCAAACACAGCAATACGAACGTGAATGAACACACATGGCAGCCAAACGAGCATAAACAGTTCATGGTCAAACCGACATTTCACAAAAGTCAAAGCAACAAAGAATCAATCTTTAAGCATAGCAACTTATGTTCAAATGGTATTACAAGTCAGCACAAGTCTCCCTAAGCATGCTAGATCAGTCCAAAGCAATCAGCTAACCTAAATTCATACGAAACAGTCGGCACGCAAATCGAGGTAGACCGAAAAAAAGTCAACCGAAGTCATCCCTGACGAAATTCAGCATTCAACATGTCAAAAGACTCGAAATGAAAAGCTCTACGACTTACCTTGAAGCCATAGCTGCTGAAAACGAACAGAATGAGAGAAATCGGATAAAAAATCGAAAAACTAGGTTTCGGTGGAATTGGAGCTCTAGAGCTTCGATTCAGACGATCTACGGCTTGAAATGATCGGGAGAGAGAGAGGAATGGAGCGATGGCGGTAGCGGCGGTGGCAGAATCGGGTGGCGGCGGCAATGGTTGAGCGACGGCGATTTTAAATTGGGGGGCTGTTTTCGACGTTCGAAAATGAGTGAAGGGGAGAGAGAGAGAGCCGGAAAAAAGAAAAGAAATAGGGGAAAGAATTTTTGGATTTTCTCAAATGTTTCGGCGAAAAGTAGTGCAAGTTTTCGCCGAAAACTCAAGTTCAAAACGTCTGCGGGTTTTCAAAGTCAGTTTTCGCCAAAAAGTAGGGTACATTTTCGCCGAAAAGTTTAACAAAAATTGATCAGAAAACACAGTGGGATTTAAAGGGCAGTTTTCACCGAAAAGCTGGGACTTTTCGCCTAAAAATTTGACCTGCACGATTGAAAATATTTTCGCAATCCCGGCAAACTTAAAAAAATCAGAAATAATTTGAAAAAAATCGGAACAACCTCAAACAACTTGCGATTGAAACGATGACACACAGACTACACACGAAAAATAAGAAATCATTCAAATTGACACTTTTGGCTCCCCCGAATCGACTCTAAAACAAGGAGTTCGACACAAATTAAAACTGACTCCAGCCGTGGGTTGCCTCCGACGAAGCGCTCTTTGTTTAACGTCCTTGAGCTAGACGATACCTGGACGGTATAACGAGACATCCCAACTCAGGATCTCCTTAACGCTAGCGTCAAAATTCACGAAGTAGAGCTTCGGGGTATCTCCGTCGAGCGTGAATTTCTTCCAGTTAGCATGAGTGAGCTTACTGCGTCCATCGGGAAGATGACCAGTGATCTTGAATGGTCCAAATAGTTCTCTCGAGGGATCATCCTTCATGAGTGTTACAATGGAAGGGATGAGGACAGTCGGTTTTATCTTTTCTTTGACCTCCGGCTTCATTTCACCGGGATCCGTAATCTTTGGCGCTTCCTTAGGAGATGTTTTTGGCTTCTCCTTCTTTACTTGCTCCTGCGCCGGTGGCTTGACAGGGACTGGTGGTGTGGCTAGCTCGGAAGAAGATGGTGGAGCAATTGGCCTCCATACCATTTGAGTCTTCTACTTTTGATTCTTCCTCCATAACCTTCCAGGTTCCTTGTTTGGCGGTGAAGAAGAGGCTTTCAGTTCCTTCTTCTTTGGCAGCTTTTGAGACGAAGATCCTGGTTCCTGCTTGGTAATCTGCTCAACACCTACAACAACAGTTGATCTAGAAACACTAGCAGAGAAATCAGTAACGGAGTTGACCGGAGTCAACTCCACAGTTTCAACAGCAAGACAGTGAGGTTCTTCATTCATAGGAGTGTACTTCATATTGTCCTTAAGGCAGAATGTTATCGTTTCCTTACCAACCCTCAGGGTCAACGAACCACTCGGAACATTGATTTGCATTCCGGTTGTTGCCATGAAGGGTCGACCTATAAGAATAGTAGAATCCTCCTTGCTAGTATCTATGATCACAAAATCAGCTAAGAAAGTGAAAGGACCACATTTAGTAACAACATCTTTGATCTCTCCTCTAGGTGTTTTCAATGATCTATCAGCAAAGACAAGTTGGATGCTAGTCGGTTCAAGTTCTCCTAGATTCAATTTCTCAAACAAACTCATAGGCATAACATTGACATACGCGCCTAGATCAACCAAACTACGTTCTATCTCAATATCATTAATGACTAGAGGTAGCGTGAAAGAACCAGGATCGGAACACTTAGCTGGATATGGCGAGGAAGGCTTCTTGCTACGAATGGTAGAGTATCCTTCTTTGTTCCCCCGCATGCCAGTCTCGATCCTTGCGTTCGGTAGCAATGACTGAATACTAAATACTGAATGAAAATACTAGTACAACTCGAAGATGTGAACAAAGACTGAAATACTAAATGGTAAAAAAACATTGAAAAGACCACTAGGCGTTACATGCGGCCACGGCATGCGAACACGACATCTTTTTCTGTTGGAACTTTTCGCACGAGCATTGCCCGTCCGCGTCGGCGTAGAACAAGCGCACTTCGTGCCTATTGTTTCCCCTGCCATTACTTCGATTTACTGCCGTTTGTATTTAGTATATGCCGCTATCATAATCGAAAGTCCTTACTGTGTGGGAATTCTCCTTAAGTAGTCTTTTCTCCATACGTTAAAGACACTTCTTCGTCTTGATTGCAGCGGTCACCTGTTCTTCTCGAATCCTCTTTCATCGATCTTCAAAATATGTTTGCAGCCTACAAAAGGTGGATTCAACCAAAGCTGAAATTTCAAGTGCCCGAATTGACTTGAATGCCTCATTCACACTATCCTCCATGTTTTATGTCATGTTATTCCATCGCGCCCTGTCGTTACAAGCGTCTATGGCTCTTGACCAATACAATTGATCTTCAAGTTCCCACCTTTTATTTGTGGGCTCGGCCCTTGCGAATGATAGCATACCCCTTGACAAATTTGTTAAGAAAATGGTGGAGTGTCATGATACTTACATAGAGCCATAAGGTGCCATTTTAGTTTTGCGTTCTTCGCGGTGCTGTTGTAATTGCTTACATAGTAGCGGATGCACCAACGCCAATGTCATCGATATCTGCTTTTAGACATCGCACTCCTGAGGCCAACATGTCGGTCGGATATGATACATACTCTGGATCTGTTTGTGACTAGCTATTGGATGCACTTAAAGAACCATTCACGGTTCTCATTGCTCTCAACTTCCACAATTGCAAAGGCTACAGTAAAAATGTTTTTATTACCATCGAACGAACTAGGCATGAGTAGTGTGTTCTTATATTTTCCCATCGTGAAGGTGCCGTCAACAATGAGCACAAGAGGACAATGTTTGAAACCTTCGATGCTAGGGGCGAAACTCCAAAAAACCCTGTTTAATTGGTGGACTGTATCTCCACCAGGCGTAGTCACCGCTTTCGTGATGAATTCAACATGTGTCCCATAGTTTCAATCTTGCACAGCTTTTAGTAGGATTGATAACTCGTTGAATGATTCCTCCCAATTACCATATATACACCCCATGGCCCGCTTCTTGCCGTTTCATGCTTTCTTGTATGAAATATGCTTGTTGTACCCAGTCAAAATCCCTGTCTTGGGGGCGTACTTGGACGAAGGGCATGACCGCACACGAACGCCGACCTGCCTTGAACTGATGTTGTGTACGTTGCCTGAACACAGATGTATCAGATTGAATTGTTTTACCGTCCAAACACCACTCTCATCTATAGTGAGCCTTATCCTCCATAGGCAGTCATTGCCTTGCTATCCATGACATCGTTGCTCGAGCTTCCATTTGCTAGATCTCGCCGTGCATAACATGCGGTTATTCTTGACTGTATATTGCTTGAGAACAACTTGGTCATCATCTTTCGTTTGAAATTCTTGTCCAATCACAAATCGTGGGCCGTCAATGTGATAGCATGGAATGTTGTGAAATTCGTACTCGTCATTACTTGGCATCATACGTTTACCGATATCTTTAGGCAAAAATTTAAAATGCCCTAGGGGGTTATATTCCATCGGTGGTTGTGAATATTCACCGGTATTAAACTCGATGTCTGGTTCAGATACGTACGCTTTGTTAGCTTCCGTGTTAACTTCTCTTTCTAATGACTCTCCTTCGCTACTATTTTTCAAGTGTGCCACCGGACTTCATTGTCCACTCCGTCCACCATCCTCTTCTCGACGAGTATGAGTGCTCTGACCACTATATGAGGCGTTAGCTCTGTCACCCATGAATACAGATTGGCCTTGCACAAGCGTTGTAACATCCCCGCCCAACCGGAAGGGTTAGAACTCTAGTTCGGGTGATTTGAGGGATGAAATCAGTGCCTCTGAGGTCCCGTTGAGGACTGGGACGTTGATGAACACTGCAGAATAGGGTATCAAATAACTACCCAGCTAAAAGCTAAGTAGATCGTATTCTAAGGGTTTTCTAATAATTGTCTACTCAAATGTAAAGGCAGATTACTCAGGTTTAACACGTCGTGCGTGGTGTGAGTTCCACGACTTCTATTCTAGATAATGCAAGCAAATTAAAACTTAAATTGAAAGACAGATTGAAAGATTGGTTGACTTAACAAAGACGACAGACAAGCTTAGACTTCGAATCCCCCTTAATTCACCAGAGCATTGACAATCAACAGATCAGCGAATTTCAATTCTTGTTCAATCAATTCTAAGACACCACCATAACTCCTGACCCTTAGGTTTAAGACTGGCGAACGTTCGCACTATCCGATCTAGCTACCAAGATTAATCAGTGGCCCAGGTACGGTCGCCTCTAGCAACGGCTAAACTAACTGGTTGAATAACGATTTATGAGTTACTCTTGCAGTGGATTAACCCTAACTGGTTCCTACGAAAGGCACACTCCAATGAATAGGTTAATTGTTCGATTTGATGTTTTAAAGTAAGGCGAGCGTTCGCTTCTATCCTTAGCTTAACAAGAATCTAATCTAGGTGATCAATCCAGACAAGAAACATAAACAACGAAGAACAAATCAAACATGCAAAGAGAAATTGATTGAACTTCAAATGTAATTACCGCCGATCCGTGACCGCTTTAAAGTCCTGGGTCACTTAGGGTTCATCTAGTCTAAGCTCTACGAGTTTAGCTACTCATGTTCATAACGACAGAATCAAAGACAGAAACAGAGTTCATCATGAAAAGATAGAACATATAGAAACTATAAAACCTAATTAAGATGACTCTGGCAAAGCTTCGCTCTCCGATAATCTTCAATCCTAGCTCCGAGTCTCCGAGGTGAAGGGATGGCATCACGATCTCTTCCTGGCTCTTCGAACTCTAAAACTCTGCTCTCTCGAACTCCTTAGGTCTGGAACTCGTGAAAGTTATGAATTATGATATTCTCCTTATGTTTGCCACCGGTTTAAGTATTTATACTTAACCCTAAATCACCGGATTTGTGAAGGATTTTTCGGCAAAAACTTGATGAGTTTTCGCCGAAAACTTCAGTGTAAATGGAGTTTCGTCGGCTGATTCTCCTATGATTTTTGGACTTATAGTTTTCGGCTCAAACTCTGACTTCTCGCCGAAAACTTCTCTTTGTAAGCTCTGCCGATTTCTTCTGGAGTTTTCGCCGAAAACCTGAAGAGTTTTCACCGAAAACTGTAGTGTAAATCAGGGCAGGATTTCTCTTGAGTTGATTGACTTCTTGGATTTGTTCTGGTGCGGTTCCTTGAGGTTCCAATGCCTTAGACACGTCCTTGGTTACATGATTTGACGGCTGAAACCTGTGCTATCATGTAAACACTATAAAACCATCAAATAGATCCGAAACGGGCCAAAGTAACACAAATGGCACGAGATAGAACAGTTGAGTGAATATTCGCTATTCTACCTTAAAAACCATATCTTAAGCCAAGAAATGTCGCTTAAATGAGGCTGATAATCACGTCAAATCGAGTGTCATCTGAGGTCCGTGTTTAAGTAGGTTGAGGTTGCAAGTGAGTGTGTTGTGCAGTGAAGAACACACGCTGTGTGTCTTCAAGGTACATGCCATGTATCTGAGATACACGGTCGTGCACTATTTTCCAACGAAGTTCATTGAGATGTCCAGAAGATGACACACGGTCGTGTGTTATGAAACATGCCCTGTGTCTTGACCTGGGTATAAAAGATGGATTTTGATGGGATTTCATAACTTTCAACCCCTTTCTCTTTCCACGAAAACCTCTTAACGAACCAACTTTGGCTAAGCTTCAGAAGGTGATTCCGGGAGTTGTACAGGTCGGAATTACGATCCGTTTGTTCTAGATGTAGGTCGCAGTCAGTGAAAAGGAATAGACTACGAGTTTGGAGTTGGGGAAACTGATATTATGGGGAACTAGAAGATGATCAATTAGAGCCTCGTCTTCTATTCCAGGAGATGAATTGGCCTTGTTAGGTAGTTTGGACAACGTGAGGAGTTGTAACTTTGACTTAGATGAATGCTAGGAATTGCATGGAAATGATGAGAGTAAAAGGGGTAAATTGTTGAGTGAATGTGTTCTGATTGATTGTTTGATGATTGCTGTGGTTGGGGGCTTCGATGAAATGAATTGGCTTAGAATTGAGTGATAGGGTGGATTGGGGGATTTAGGTGCAAGCGATATGATATTATCAACTGTCAGTTGTGGATGCAGGAGAATGGCCCTGCCAATGTGGGGTCGTTCGGAGAAAGAGGAATAGGTGGGTGATCCCTAGACTCCCGACATGGCTACCCTTGTCCTTGCAGGTGAGGGTGGCCGGTGAGCTAGCCCATTACCCTAATGTGTGATTGTGATGTCAAGTTGTGAAATGTGATCAAAGTGTGGCATTATAAGGATGGATTGTGAAGTTGTGGATGGAACGTCTTGTGATGGAATTGTATGTGATGTGATGGAATTGTATGTGTTATGAAAGTAGAACTGGAAGGACCCCACACTACCCCACCCGAGATACTGGTTGTTTGAGTCTGATCCACTAGGGTGGATCCCCTTGACATGGGTGTCAAGGGTGTTGATGGATTACTCGATGAGAGATTATGATGATGATGATAACGTGTTCCCCATGCGGTAGGGGAGCACGAGGACCTCCCATGCGGTAGGGGGTGCGTCGGCCGGCCGGTGGTGGTGTGGATAACTCCTTAGTGCCTAATAACTCACCTAGTAAACTAGTATGTGATTGGTTGTGTGTATGTGTGATGATGTGTATATAAATGGTGATTGTGAACTGGTTGTGAACTATGTGTTATGATTTGTATGTTGCCTCGATTGTGATTATATTATGCCATTGCTTGTGAATGAGAATGAAGAACTGAACCTACGCGATCACCTAGACTGCTTTAGGATGTTCAAATATGGAAGGGGGTCAGGTCTGGTTCCACTATCGATGTCTTGTGCGGATTTTTGAACCGCTCCATGGTTTTGAACAACGTGTAGGAAGGCCCAGTGGGTTCACTCAATTTCAATAGCAAATTGATCCCTTCCCCCTTTCAGAATCTCGTGGCTAGTGAGTGGAGTTGTTGGTGTTCTGAGGTGGAGGTTGATTTCGAGAAGTCCCACCTTGAAGTGATGAGGTGAAGACTGGTGATGACACTCGATTTGACGTGATTATCAGCCCCATTTAAGCGACATTTCTTAGCTTAAGACATGGTTTTTAGGGTAGAATAGCGAATATTTACTCAACTGCTCTATCTCGTGCCATTTGTGTTACTTTGGCCCGTTTTGGGTCTATTTGATGGTTTTCTAGTGTTTCTGTAATAGCACAGGTTTTTTCCATCAAATAATGTAACCAAGGACGTGTCTAAGGCAATTGAACCTCGAGGAACCGCACCAGAATCGATCCAAGGAGTCAAGCAAGTGAACACAAGTCAACCCCGTTTTACAAAGAAAATTTCGGCGAAAAGGCTTAGAGTTTTCGCCGAAAATCCAAGAAGAAATCATCTGGCTATAAAAAGAAGTAGTTTTCAGCGGGAAGTAAAAGTCCGAGCCGAAAACTCTGATCAAGAAAATGACAGGAGATCAGTCGACAGAAGCAACCATTTTTCAAAGAATTTTTCAGAGAAAACTATTTAAGTTTTCGCCAAAAATCCTGAACTAATCCGGCGCTGATAGGGTTAAGTATAAATACTTATTCGGCGGCTCAAATAGATACCTCATAATATACTTTTCAGAAGAGAGCTTTTCACAAGTTCCAGACCTAAGAAGTTCGAGAGAGCAGAGCTTAGAGTTCGAAGAGCCTGGAAGAGATCGTGACACCATCTTTTCACCTCGGAGACTCGGAGCTAGGAGTGAAGATTACCGGAGAGCGAAGCTTTGTCAGAGTCGTCTCAATTAGGTTTTGCAGTTTCTATCTGTTCTTCCTTTTCATGATGAAATCTGTTTCTGTCGTTATGAACATGAGTAGCTAAACTCGTAGAGCTTAGACTAGATGAACCCTAAGTGAACCAGGACTTTAAAGCGGTCACGGATCGGCTGTGATTAGATTCAAAGTTCAATCAGTTTCTCTTTCATGT
Source organism: Linum lewisii (assembly GCA_034768395.1). Classification (NCBI taxonomy): domain Eukaryota; kingdom Viridiplantae; phylum Streptophyta; class Magnoliopsida; order Malpighiales; family Linaceae; genus Linum; species Linum lewisii. Next base: position 50,292,150 of record CM068297.1, read on the forward strand.
TTGGTTTGTTCTTCGTTGTTTGTGTTTCTTGTCTGGCTTGATCACCTAGATTAGATTCCTGCTAAGCTGAGGATAGTAGTGAATGTTCGCCTCACTTTAAAACACCGAATCAACAGTTAACGGGAGTTTTTTCGGTGACAAAGTCTAAACTTTGTCACCTATACAAAGTTTAATCTGGACCCTTGATCTCATATCCACATCTTAATTAATAATTTAAATCAATTTAATAATGCTATTTAAAGAAAATGTATAATTTAAATAAAAAACATTCCCCTGCAACCCTTTACTTCCATAACCGCCGCCTCTTTTAATTATTGTTTATTATTATATTTATTTTTCAATTATCTTCTCCTCAAAAAATGCTTGAAAATATTCTCTTAACAATTTTAGATAATCATAATCTTCTTCTTCATATGCTAATCACGCCATTAAAAAAAACTTCTGCATAATTTTTTTTAACAAATCAGTCCCCAATCATTAAAAAATCAATCTCAAGTTCAAGTTCAAGTTTTATAATGGATGAACCCGGTTCGAGTTCCCAAGTAAAAAAACCTTCCACCGCACCTCTGTTTGATCTAAATAATTCACCGATTGATCATTCCCCCGATGTTGATGATACATATGAACCATATGAGGATGCGATTCCGACGTCAGATGAACAAGGAACCTTACGTGGCTACGGTATGTTTTCCCTCCTTTTTTAGCCAATCTTCTTTCATTATAATATTACTTTCATAGAATCTACATAATGAATTTTTCTATCCAATCAAACCATAATTATTTTCACTGTTCAGTTTGTGAGTTTCGATTTATGTTGTTCAGTTTGTGAGTTTCAGTTTTTGAATTAAGATTATATTCATTGAGATTGATGCGGCTGGTCAGTATGCACGTAGTACTAGTATGCATGCAGTACTAGTATGAATGCAGTACTAGTATGAATGATCGACCAGAGGTTCATCATCAAAGTCATCCTACAATTCCAACACAAAGCAGAATACCACTGTAAAGACTACCATATATAACACAAACTATGACAACAGAGTACTAGAGTACTATAAATCGGCTTCCATACACACATATGCCGAAAAACCTAAACACAATACATAAACATAGGATTAAACAAGTTAATTGATCCGATATCCAAGAGAAACCATGAACAACATACTAGTACTGCTAATCTCCAAGTACGTTACAGATACTAGTATGTGCCGTGAAATAAATGACATGCTAATCTCCAAGAGAATATTTTCAAGCATTTTTTGAGGAGAAGATAATTGAAAAATAAATATAATAATAAACAATAATTAAAAGGGGCGACGGTTATGGAAGTAAAGGGTTGCAGGGGAATGTTTTTTATTTAAATTATACACTTTCTTTAAATAGCATTATTAAATTGATTTAAATTATTAATTAAGATATGAATATGAGATCAAGGGTTCAGATTAAACTTTGTATAGGTGACAAAGTCTATACTTTGTCACCCACCGCGCTCCCACAATTAACCTATTCATTGGAGTGTGCCTTTCGTAGGAACCAGTTAGGGTTAATCCACTGCAAGAGTAACTCATAAATCGTTAGTAATTCCACCAGTTAGTTTAGTCGTCACAAGAAGCGACCGTACTCGGGCGGCTAATTAATCTTGGTAGCTAGATCGGATAGAGCGAACTTTCACCAGTCTTAAACCTAAGGGTAAGGAGGTATGGTGGTGTCTAAGAATTGATTGAACGAGAATCGAAAATCGCTGGTCTGTTGATTGCCAATGCTTTGGTGATCGAAGGGGGATTCGAAGTCTAAGCTTGTCTGTCGTCTTTGTTAAGTCAACCAATCTTTCAATCTGTCTTTCAATTTAGTTTTTAATTTTCCTGCATTCCTAGAATAGAAGTCGTGGAACTCACACCACGCACAACGTGTTTAAACCTGAGTAATCTGCATTTATATTTGAGTAGACAATTATTAGATGACCCGTGGAATACGATCTGCTTAGCTTTTAGCTTGGTAGTTATTTGATAAACCTGTTCACAACGTGCATTTATATTTGATAAAACCAATACCTGAACACCACTTATACTAGATAGCAGCATCAGAGAGACAACAAGGATAGTGATCTTGACAGGAAACTCCATCAGATCATCACCAGGCTTGACGATCATGATAGTCAGTTCAAGACTCAAGCTCTCCTCAACCAAGAACAGATCACTTCCAGACAAAGAATAGAGCATGCGGTGAACCAGATCTCCCACATGTTGGTAAATGGCCGCCCTTCTGGCCAGCTCCCAAGCCAAACAGAGTCGAATCCAAGAAAGGAGCAAGCTAAGATGGTTTCTATTCAAAGTCCGACGAACTCACTTACTGACACTTCTTCTAGTTCATTCAAGGCCATTGAAGTTCTGGAGAAGAAGATACCAAAGGAGGTGGCGCCTAAGGAGTATGATCCTCCTCTTGCTCCATACTACGAGAAGCCTCCCTTTCCAAGGGCGTTACTACCAAATGAAAGGATCGAGACCGGCATGTGGGGAAACAAAGACGGACGCTCTGCCATCCGTAGCAAGAAGCCTTCCTCGCCATACCCAGCTAAGTGCCCCGATCCTGGTTCTTTCACTTTGCCTCTTATGATTAATAATGTTGAAGTAGAGCGTAGTTTGGTTGATCTAGGTGCGTCCATAAATGTTATGCCTATGAGTCTGTTCGAGAAATTGAATCTAGGATAACTTAAACCGACTAGCATGCAACTTGTTTTTGCTGATAGATCATTGAAAACGCCTAGAAGAGAAATTAAAGACGTTGTCACTCAGTGTCGTCCTTCCACTTTCCTAGCTAATTTTGTTGTTATAGATACTCGAGAGGAGGATTCTACTATCCTCATAGGTTGACCCTTCATGGCAACAACCGGGATGCAAATCAATGTCCCGAGTGGTTCTTTGACTTTGAGGTTTGGTAAGGATACAATAACATTCCGCCTTAAGGACGGTATGAAATACACTCATGTGGAGGAAGAATCTCACTGTCTTTCTATTGAAACTGTGGAGTTGACCTCGGTCAACTCCGTTACTAATATCTCTTCCAGTGTTTCTAGATCAATTGTTGTCACAGCTTCTGAACAGGTTATCAAGCAGAAGACTGGATCTACTACACAGAAGCCGCCGAAGAAGAAGGAACTGAAAGCCTCTTCTTCTCAATCACCACCAAGCAAAGAACCTGGCAGGCTACGGAGGAAGAATCAGAAGAAGCCTAGAATGGTCTGGATGCCAGTTGCTCCGCCATCTTCTTCCGAACCAACTCCTCCACCACTCCCTGTCAAGCCGCCGGCGCCAAGCTAGTGAAGGAGAAGCCGAAAGCATCTTCCAAGGAAGCATCGAAGATCACCGATCCCGGTGAAATGAAGCCGGAGGCCAAGGAGAAGACGAAGCCGACTGTTCTCATTCCTTCTACTATTATACTTGCAGAGGATGATCGTTCACGAGAACTGTTCGGGCCGTTCAAGATTGTCGGCCATCTTCCTGATGGACGTACCAAGCTTATTCATGCTCACGGGAAGAAATTCACGCTCGCCGGAGGTACCCCAAAGCTCTATTTTATGAATTCTGACGCAAGCGTTAAGGAGATCCTGAGTTGGGATGTCTCCTAACACCACACCAGTCAGTTTTTAGTTTGTGTCGAACTTAGTGTTTTAGAGTCGGTTCGGGGGAGCCAAAGTGTCTTTTGCATGATTTCTTATTTTTCGTGTGTGATTCGTGTGTCCTCGTTTCATTCCCAAATTGTTTGAGGTTGTTCCGATTTTTGTTAAATTAGTTCTGATTTTCCAATTTCTTCTATATTTCGTATATTATATGCTGCGAATGCGACTGTATTGCGAAAATGTTTTCAAATTGTAGGTCAAAGTTTTCGCCGAAAATTTGCACTTATTTCGGCGAAAACTCCTCTTTAAAACCCACTGTGTTTTCTGACCAATTTTTGATAAACTTTTTGGTGAAAAGAGCTCTACTTTTTGGCGAAAACTCACTTTGAAATCCGGTAGACGATTTGAACCAATCTTTTTGGCGAAAACTTGTACTCTTTTCGCCGAACATTCCAAAAAATCCAAAAATTCTTTTCCCCTTTTCTCCGGGTCATTTCTCTCTCTCCCCCATTATTTTCAATCGAAAACCAGACCCCCCTTTTTGAAAATGAAAATCGTCGCCGACCTTACCTCGCCGCCGCCGCCACCATCGCCGCACTCCTCCTCATCCTCCCCTGATCATTTCAAGCCGTAGAACGTCCGAATCGGAGCTCTAGAGCTTCAGTTCCGCCAAAACCTAATTTCTCGAATTTTTCACCGATTCCTCTTCTTCCGTTCGTTTTCACCCTCCATGACTTCAAGGTAAGTTATAGAGATTTTCATTATGATTCTTTTGACATATAGAATGCTGAATTTCGTCGGGGTTGACTTTGGTTGACTTCTTCAGTCTACCTCGATTTGCGTGCTGACTGTTTCGTGAGAATTTTGGTGAACTTATTAGCTTGGACTGTTCTAGCATGCTTAGGGAGATTTGTGCTGAAGTTTGATGCCATTTGATCATAAATTGCTATGCTTAGAGGTTCAATCCTTATGGTATTGACTTTTTGTGAAATGTCGGTTTGACCATGAACTGTTATTGCTCATTTGGCTGCCATGATTGTCCATTGATGTTCATATCGCTGTGATTATTTCCTGAGCTTATGTTATACCTTCATTCACTGATTTGTGCTCGTAATTGCCATAGTTAGGGTTCCAATTGTTATAATGTTGACTTTTTGGCATATCGGTTTGACCCACGAACTCTATTTGTGCTTTTAACGCTCTGGCTGATCCAATGCATGTTTTATGAATAAATGTGATTACCGGTTATCTGCTTGGCTGACCCCCACTCGGTTTTCCCTCATTTCTCTGTGAAATTGAGTTTTTCGACCAAGTGTGGGGTAGGTTTTAGGTTTGACTAATCTGTTTCCAATTATTTTTATTTAGGATCCCCGAGCGAGAGAGGAGAACCAAGGTGACGTGTGAATTTCAACTCACAACATTCAAGGTCGTATTCCATGGGGTTCTCTCAATGGCCACTACTCACATTCCTTGTAGACGGACTATTCATTTCAAAGGAGTTTTGGTTTGAAATAGAAATCAAAAGCTTGAAGGAAACTAAAGAAGAAAGAAAAACAAAGCGGTGCAAATCAAAGATAACGGAGGTTCACTTGGAAAGATAGCTTCATCATGCTCAAGATGAGACAATGAACAAACAAGCCAAACATGATCGAGGATGCAATCGAATGACCATGCAAATCACTTTTGTAGACTCAATGCACTGTCGTAGCACTAAATCCCTATCCTAAGACTACTCAACTTAGGCTCTCGCTCTCAAGCTAAGTGACTAAGGATGCACTAAAGGTGTTTGATGAAATGCCAAGCTACAAACCCCTCTCCTATAACTCTATGACCACAAGGCTAGACATCACACTCTCATGTCAATGTCCTAACACTAAGAGAATCATCAAAAGACTAATCAAAGTTCAACTGAGTGAAAAACTAAGTGCACACCAAGTGTTCGATAAAATGCACAAGAGAGAAATCATGGAACTATGGTTGAATTGAGATGATCTTATCTCTTAGAATACACTCCCTTCAATCCCTAGACCTAGAATCCATGTAATCTAAGCACTCTCATGCATTACATCACAAAGAATAGACCAAATCAAGCAAACATACCAACAAGTCTAGAGATCATCTTCTTACATCCAAGATCAATCATAGCATGTTTACACAATCAACCTCTATCATAGCACAACTATCTATCAATCCAAGAAGAACCTAGGAAATCAGCCACACATGGCCAAAGAAATGAAGGAAAGAGAAAGAGAGATGATCACCAAAAACACCATGGCATGGATCCTTGGACAATCTTCAATCCTCCACTTCTAGCTTCTCCTCCAAGGTTGTGGACTTCAATCCTTAGCTCCAATTGCTCCAATTTGGGTATTCAAATGGCCTCCTATGGTTCCAGAGGTGTTGGGGACAAAATGGGGTGTTCTTGGGTTGTAGGTGATGAAAGAGAAGTGATAGAATCCCCTTTTAGCTCCACAAATCGTCAATATATAGAAATCTGATGGGCATACACGTCGTGTAGAACTACACGTCGTGTACCCTAAAATCTGCACAGACCGCAATTTTGCTTCGCTCGTTTCTCACTCATTCGAGCTCCAATTTGGCTTTCGTTTGGTCCTATGGACTCCTTGTCATCTTTACTACAACGTCCTGGCCTAAAATGTACACAAAAGAGACTACAAAGCACGTCAAATGGGGCCAAAAGTGACCCCCGGGCAACAATAACTCAACTTGTGCAAAAAGGCTCAAAACGCATGCAAACTAGGATGGATGAGGATCAAATCACTGAGAAAACAAGGGCAGAACATAGGATAAATATGTATGAAATAAGGTCACATCAAACTCCCCTACGACTAAGCTTTTGCTTGTCCTCAAGCAAATGAATTAGAAGGCATCCAGGTTCACAAAGGACAAGATCGGACAAATTGAGATTCAAACATTAACAATTTGGCTTAGACTGTTCCACGAACAAACTTAACCTACACATGCAAGAACATCAACCAAACAAGTCTAGACCTCACTGCTTTCTGCACACTTCAAGTAGTTAATTAGGACACAGTTCTTACCGACCACAACAACACCAATTCTAATCAAAAGGACTTGAACTCGAGATATGAACGGATTAGGTGGAGGTAGGAAATATCTGGGGAACGGTGAGTGAACGTGACGTGGCTATCGACTCAACTTCATCCGCCTCTAGAACTGCACTTTACAAGCTCTTGCTAGGATCACTTGAACATGGGCAACTTTCAAGACTTTTCTTACTGCATGCTAGTGCTCGATTCAACACTTCACTTAGGTGTTGGACCTGCCTAGCTCACAGTCTTTGCCTCTGATAGTGCGCAACCCGACACTTCACTTAGGTGTCGAGCTTGCCTAGATTTTCTTTCGGCACTTCAAGAACTTAAGCAACTTGAACACTTTCTTGTGAGCATTTTCTTTTGAACATTTTCTTCACATATTAGCCACTTGATCCTTAGCCCCTTAAAACTTTCACACAAGATTTCAAATAGGAATTTCGTCTAATCTCAAGCCACAATCACGAGGGATCAAAAAGGTTATGAAAAACATGGGGCATGGCTGAGAATGTGTATAATCCAACAACAGGCCAAAGCTCAAAGGGGTTATCCTATAGGAAACTAATTCAGGTAGGCTTTTTGGCTGAATGTGGTGGAATTCTAATTGCCTTTATCATCTTAGAACGGTGTTATCAAGCGGTACAAAAACATGTATCAAACCAATCAACCAACATACAAGAGTGATCAAATATCTATTCTGGCTTATACTCATTTGATATTAGTGCTAACATGCTGGTTATAGGTTCTAAGTGGAACAGTCTAAACGTCATTGTGAAAACTTGAAGTCAATTAAACACCAAAAGTCAAGAACCAAATGATTCTACAATAGAGGAATTTGGCAATCAATCAAGAGCATGCACACAATCACAGCACATCATTCTACTTCTACCGACAAACAATCACACCAAACCTCAAATTCCCCCTACGACTAGCATGAGCATTGCCCTCAATGGTCAAGAGAGAGAGAGTAAGGTAGAATGATGTTACCACGTTTGGTAGAGCATAGGAGGCAAAAGTGGTGAAAGAGTCCCATGAAGATCATTGGTGAAGAGTGATTCCCATGTGCTTGCCAAACCTTATTCAAAAAGCTAATAGAACACAAAAACATAAAAGAACACATAAAAGCGATAAGGTAAAGATAACATGGGGTGCCTCCCAAGAAGCACTTGGTTACCGTCTTAAACTCGACGATACCTGTGTTATGGTGTCCAACTTAGTACCTCCTTGAAGTCAAGTAGCTTCTTCCATGATGAAAGTTGAGCTCCAAGAAACATCTTGAGAGAATGGTAGACTAGCCAATGCACATTAATGCTTGCATACCACTTGGTACCTTGGGGTGGCTTGCTACCCTTGAAATTCGAAGCTTGAGGAAGAGAGTAAGATGGGGGGCCCCCATTGAGCTCCATCGTGTCCAAGTTGGCGATGCCACACAAGGAGTCCTCCAGTTCAAGTATAGGCGACTCCACTCTTATGTATACCTTAGGAGGGGTCGAGATGCATGTGTCCCTGGTCTCTTGGCACAAATACTTCATGACCAAGCAAGAAGTTTGAAGGGTACTCTCAATTTTTGGTGGTACCACAATAGGGTGGTGTTGCTCACTTTCGTGCTCCACTCTCGGTACCACCTCTTCTTGAAGAGTCTTCAAATCATCTCTCACCACCTCTAAAGGGTCATCATCCTCAAGTCTCCTCGATCCTCCTATCCAAACATCGTGGTCATGTGGTGTGTCCTTGGGAAGAACATGTTCTTCAATCTCCTCCACTACCAAATCTTCATCCATGTCAAGTACTTCCGGTTCACAAGTGTCATCATCACTATAGACGTGCTCCAAATTATTGGGGCGTCGTTCATTCTCAAGAATCTCCGTGATGAGCTCCATGCTTTGAGCTAAACGACTAATCCGAGTTGCATTGTCTTCCGCAATATGTAGCATTTCCTCAATTGTGGGGGGAGGTGGATAGTGTTGCTCATGGCTTACAAACTCCTCTTGAGGATGCTCACTTTCTTTCACCATCTTCAAGAGTTCCTCTAGCATGAAAGGCGGTTGAGGGTGTTGTTCATGGCTTGTGAATTCCTCTTGACAATACTCATGCAAGATTTGATGGTAGAGTGGAGGTGGAGAGGAACATGTTCATTCCACATTGGTGTTGAAGCTTGCTGATCTTAATCCCACCATTGGCCATTTTCCATAAAAGTCTGTTGGTAGTAGTTGGATGAAGTAGGATGACCATAGTATGGATTAGGAGACGGATTCCACCTTTGATATGTACCATAAGCATTACTTCCATTCCACGAGTTCATCTTACTTGCAACCTTGCTCCCATTAACTAAATGAGGTAGAGAACGTATTGGTGGATCAATAACTTGCTCGAGGCCTTGAGGTTGTGCTTGGAAGTGAGTGAATCGACTCATACACTAGCACAAGGTACCTACACACAAGCTCAACAACACACCAAAGTAACACGACAAAGCAGGATAACAAAATCCAACAAACAAATACAAAGAAGCAAAAACTAAAACGGAAGGAAGTGAATAGATAGGTCCACTACTAAATGCTTTCTTAGGATTGATAAAGGTCCCCGGCAACGGCGCCAAAAATTTGACGTGTGAATTTCAACTCACAACATTCAAGGTCGTATTCCACGAGGTTCTCTCAATGGCCACTACTCACATTCCTTGTAGACGGTCTATTCATTTGAAATGAGTTTTGGTTTGAAATAGAAATCAAAAGCTTAGAGGAAACAAAACAAGAAAGAAAAACAAAGCGGTGCAAATCAAAGATAAAAGAGGTTCACTTGGAAAGATAGCTTCATCATGCTCAAGAGGAGATAATGAACAAACAAGCCAAACATGATCGAGGATGCAATCGAATGACCATGCAAATCACTTTTGTAGACTCAATGCACTCCCGTAGAACTAAATCCCTATCCTAAAACTACTCAACTTAGGCTCTCGCTCTCAAGCTAAGTGACTAAGGATGCACTAAAGGTGTTTGATGAAATACCAAGCTACAAAACCCTCTCTTATAACTCTATGACCACAATGCTAGACATCACACTCTCATGTCAATGTCCTAACACAAAGAGAATCATCAAAAGACTAATAAAAGTTCAATTGAGTGAAAAACTAAGTGCACACCAAGTGTTCGATAAAATGCACAAGAGAGAAATCATGCAACTATGGTTGAATTGAGATGATCTAATCTCTTAGAATACACTCCCTTCAATCCCTAGACCTACAATCCATGTAATCTAAGCACTCTCATGCATTACATCACAAAGAATAGACCAAATCAAGCAAATATGGCAATCAATGGAATTAACAACAAGTCTGGAGATCATCTTTTTACATCCAAGATCAATCATAACATGTTTACACAATCAACCTCTATCATAGCACAACTATCTATCAATCCAAGAAGAACCTAGGAAATCAGCCACACATGGCCAAGGAAATGAAGGAAAGAGAAAGAGAGATGATCACCAAGAACACCATGGCTTGGATCCTTGGACAATCTTCAATCCTCCACTTCTAGCTTCTCCTCCAAGGTTGTGGACTTCAATCCTTAGCTCCAGTTGCTCCAATTTGGGTCTTCAAATGGCCTCCTAGGGTTCCAGAGGTGTTGGGGACGAAATGGGGTGTTCTTGGGTTGTAGGTGATGAAAGAGAAGTGATAGAATCACCTTTTAGCTCCACAAATCGTCAATATATAGAAATCTGCTGGGCATACACGTCGTGTACCCTAAAATCTACACAGACCACAATTTTGCTTCGCTCGTTTCTCCCTCATCCAAGCTCCGATTTGGCTTCCGTTTGGTCCTATGGACTCCTTGTCATCTCTACTACAACGTACTGGCATAAAATGTACACAAAAGAGACTACAAAGCTCGTCAAATGGGGCCAAAAGTGACCCCCGGGCAACAATAACTCAACTTGTGCAAAAAGGCTCGAAACGCATGCAAACTAGGACGGATGAGGATCAAATCACGGAGAAAACAAGGGCAGAACATAGGATAAATATGTATGAAATAAGGTCACATCACAAGGCTAGGATGGATACCTCCGGTGTTGGACCCAGTTCCCGAGCTCATGCTCCAGGCACCCCCGCCATCCACGGACCTCCTCCAGAATTCCCGGATCGCATCGGGCATCACCACACCATTGCCCGCCTCCCAGTGCACTACTTCGAGCGCTACCAGCAGTTTCAGCACACTTTAGTTGCTGGCGTGCTTCCGCTTTCTCTGAAGTCCATCCTCGAGCACGATGAGGATTGGCACAGGACCGTGCACGAGTCGCTGGCAGCTGCAGGTCTTTTGGAGCTGACCACCATAGCTACCGACTTCCCAGAAGTCGCGCTCTAGGAGTTCTGGGCCACATTTGAGCTGGACACGCACGCGAGGCTCCAGCACAAGAAGGCTGTCTCCTTCTATCTTGGTGGGGGTGCACAGGAGCTTCACGTATGATGAGTTTGCCACCCACCTCGGCATCCCGCTTGAGCGCACCTACCGCGACCACCAGCTCGGTTGGGAGGACAACTCGGGTAATTTACCAGCTTATGATGCGCTCTGGAGCCACGTCACTAGCATCCCTGATGCTCGAACCGCGACTCATAACTCCGTTAGGTCACTCTTTCACCCTCTCATTCGCTTTATTCATATGGTTTGGCGTAGATCCATTTTATTTGCCCCAAAGAAGGATCGCCACCACATTAGTAGAGAGGAGCTCATACTGCTCTGTGCCATCCGAGAGGGCCGCCTGCTTCATCCAGGATGGGTGCTAGCACGCCTCTTCCACAAGAAGACTAAGACGACTAAGGCACCTCGCTCCCTCCTTGTGGCAACTTCGTAGGCCGCCTCATCCTCAGCTTCGGTCTCGGCCAGTCATATGGACCTGACATCCCGCGCCACATTGTACACACCGTCGGTGGTGACTTAGCTGTTGAGTACGACTAATGAATGATGTAATGCGTGCAGTCAAATAACTACTAAGCTGGAAGCTAAGCAGATCGTATTCCACGGGTCTTCTAATAATTGTCTACTCAAATATAAAGGCAGATTACTCAGGTTTAAACACTTTGTGCGTGGTGTGGGTTCCACGACTTCTATTCTAGGAATACAGGAAAATTAAAAACTAAATTGAAAGACAGATTGAAAGATTGGTTGACTTAACAAAGATGACAGACAAGCTTAGACTTCGAATCCCCCTTAGATCACCAAAACATAGGCAATCAACAGATCAGCGATTTTCGATTCTCGTTCAATCAATTCTAAGACACCACCATAACTCCTTACCCTTAGGTTTAAGACTGGCGAACGTTCGCTCTATCTAATCTAGCTACCAAGATTAATTAGCCGCCCGAGTACGGTCGCTTCTTGCGACGACTAAACTAACTGGTGGAATTACTAACGACTTATGAGTTACTCTTGCAGTGGATTAACCCTAACTGGTTCCTACGAAAGGCACACTCCAATGAATAGGTTAATTGTGGATTTGGTGTTTTAAAGTGAGGCAATCGTTCGCTTCTATCCTCAACTTAACAGGAATCTAATTTAGGTGATCAAGTCAGACAAGAAACATAAACAACGAAGAACAAACCAAACATGAAAGAGAAATTGATTAAACTTTGAATCTAATCACCACCGATCCGTGACCGCTTTAAAGCCCTGGGTCACTTAGGGTTCATCTAGTCTAAACTCTACGAGTTTAGCTACTCATGTTCATAACGAAAGAATCAAAGACAGAAACAGAGTTCATCTTGAAAAGGAAGAACAAATAGAAACTACAAAACCTAATTGAGACAACTCTGGCAAAGCTTCGCTCTCTGGTAATCTTCACTCCTAGCTCCGAGTCTCTGAGATGAAAAGATGGCGTCACGATCTCTTCCTGGCTCTTCGAAATCTAAACTATGCTCTCTCGAACTTCTTAGGTCGGGAACTTGTAAAAAGCTCTGTATTATCAGTTGTGCTCAAAGTATATTATGAGGCTCCTTTTTTATTTGGGCCGCCGGTTAAGTATTTATACTTAACCCTATCAGCGCCGGAATAGTTCAGAATTTTTGGCCAAAAACTTCTTCAGAAAATGGCTGGCTCCATCAACTGATTCTCCTGTGATTTTCTCGATCAGAGTTTTCGGCTTGGACTTTTACTTCACGCCAAAAACTTCTTCTTGTAAGCTCTGATGATTCCTTCTTGAGTTTTCAGTGAAAACTCTTTGTCTTTTCGCCGAAATCTCCTTTGTAAAACTGGGTAGGATTTTTGTTGACTTGATTAGCTCCTTGGATTGATTCCGGTGCGATTCCTCGAGGTTCCAATGCCTTAGACACGTCCTTGGTTACATTATTTGACGACAAAAACCTGTGCTATTACAAAAACACTAGAAAACCATCAAATAGACCCAAAAGGGACAAAGTAACACAAATGGCAAGAGATGGAGCAGTTGAGTGAATATTCGCTATTCTGCCCTAAAAACCATGTCTTAAGCTAAGAAATGTCGCTTAAATGGGGCTGATAATCACGTTAAATAGAGTGTCATCAACAACCTCCAACTGGACTACAGTCCGTATGTGGCAGCCGTTTTTCCTCCGCCTCAAGAGGGCGAGTCAGAGGAAGAAGATGATTCTGATGGGGAGCAGCCCCAGCCGGAGCAGGAATTTCATCACCAGATGCCCCCACAGCAGCCGCCAGCGGGGTATGCACCCCAGCAGCACCCTTTGCACCAGGGTGATTTCCAGATGCCTCATCCGCATCCCCGACCGCCTCCTAGCGAATTTGGGGAGATGCTTGATGATGACACTCGATTTGACGTGATTATCAGCCTCATTTGAGCAACAATTCCTTGCTTGAGACACAGTTTTTAGGGTAGAATAACGAATATTCAATCAATTGCCCTATCTCGTGCCATTTGTGTTACCTTGGCCCGTTTTGGGTCTATTTGATGGTTTTCTAGTGTTTTTTATGTTAGCACAGGTTTTTTCCATCGAATGCGGTAGCCACGGACGTGTCTTAGACGTTGGAACCCCGAATAATCACACATAAATCAACCGGAGAGATCACTCAAGGGAAATGAATTCCTGCCCCCATTTACACATATATTTTCGACGAAAATACCCTTGGGTTTTCGCCGAAAATGGAAGAAGAATCCACTGACCCGATCAAGAGGGAGTTCTCGGCGAAAATACATAAGCATTCACGGTGAAAACTCTAAGCAGAATCAACCAGATGGAAGAGACGAATGAAGCCACATTTGAACAGATACTTTCGCCAAAAATATCCTTGGATTTTCGGCGAAAATTCCAGTGGAAAAGCAGCAGTTGTCGGCTAGGTATAAATACAAAACCGAACGGCAACATAAAGGGGGGGATGACTTTTTTATCACACACACACAAAAAATGGAGAAAACTTCGAAGACTGAGAAAGGGAGAGAACGAGTGGATAGAGTTCGAGGAGCCATGAACGGATCGTGACACCATCCATCCATCTCGGAGAGCCAGTGCTAGGAGTTGAAGATCCAGCAGATTGAAGCTGCCAGGAGTCGTTGAAATTAGGTTTTACAGTTCTTCTCTGTCTACCCTACCGGAGATGTATTCTTTGTCTATCTTCGATTCTTCTATATTGAATATGAGTAGCTAAACTCGTGTAGCTTAGATTAGATGAACCCTGAGTGACCCAGGGCTTAAAGCGGTCACGGATCGGCGGTGATTAGATTCGAAATTCATTCAGTTTCATCTTTCATGTTTGATTTGTTCTTCGTTCTCTGTGTTTCTTGTCTGGTTTGGCCACCTAGATTAGATTCTTGTTAAGCTAAGGATAGAAGCGAACGCTCGTCTTACTTTAGGACATCAAGTTGAACAACCTTATAATTGGAGTGTGTCTTTCGTAGGAACCGATTAGGGTTAATCCATTGCAAGAGTAACTCATTAATCATTAGAACTTGCACCAATTAAGTTAAGTCATTGCGAGAGGCGACCGTACCCGGGCGGCTAATTAATCGTGGTAGCTAGATTGGATAGAGCGAACGTTCGCCAGTCTTAAACCTAAGGGTCAGGAGTTATGGTGGTGTTTGTGAACTGAATGAACTAGAATCGAAAATCGCTGGTCTGTTGACTGTTGTTGCTCTGGTAATCTAAGGGGGATTCGAAATCTAAGCTTGTCTGTCATCTTTCTAGTCAACCAATCAATCTTCAATCTTTCTTCGCTTTAATTTCATTTCAATTTTTCCTCACATTTTAGTATAGAAGACGTGGAACTCACACCACACACAACGTGTTTAACCTTGAATTATTTTGCTAACACCTTTGAGTAAGGAAGTAGAGGAAACCCCTAGAATACGATCTACCCTAGCTTCACAGCTTGGTAGTTATTTGATCGACCGCTATTCTGCAGCTCATCAAATTGGCGCCGTTGCCGGGGACTCTTCTATTTCATTGAAAGAAGAGTTTGCATTTTTTATTCTTCTACCTTTCCATCTTTCATTTTCCATCACCCTTCGATTTTACACCGGTTGTGTTTGTTTTTGTCTCTTGCAGATCATAGCAGGTACAGAAACGGATCACTTCCGTTCCATCTTCCTTTACCGCAATGGTTAATCTTAAGAGTGTTGCGGACTACAGTAAGCCGCGTGCATCCAACTTTCGATCCCCCATCACCGTGCTTTCTAATGACGATGATCCTGACTATGAGATTAAGAGTCCTCTCCTAGAACTGATCTCTAAGGATGTACAATTCGAAGGGAGGCCAGATGATAATCCCTGCACCCATCTAGATGACTTTTTGGCTGTCTGTAACACCTTCAAGTCTGGGAACCTCAACAAGAACGCTTTATATCTCCGAGTTTTTCCTTTCTCTGTCCGAGGTGCAGCTAAGTAGTGGCTTGGAAGCAAGCCGCCGGGTCATTACACTAACTGGGAGGCATTAGCTCAAGATTTTGTTGAGGAATACTTTCCTCCCGCAAGGACAACTGCTTATAAAGACCGCATCTCCAGATTCACTCAGAGAGAGGATGCAAGCCTGTATGACACTTGAAATGAATTCCAGTCTCTTCTTTTCAACTGCCCTCACCATGGGTATGAACAAAGACAGCTAGTTGAATTCTTTGCTCGTGGTATGCGCGAAGAATCTGCAAACTGGGTCAACTCCCTAGCTGGCAGAGATTGCACCGCCCTTACTCCTCAGGATGCTCTTCTGCATTTTGCTAACTGTGCTTCAAAGTCTAGAAACTGGAAGAGGCAAATAGAAGGAAACAAGAGTCAGAGTCAGATGAGTGTTGCAGAGCAGATCAAGGCAGAAGTCCAGAAACATCTACAAGCAGCTGGTATTCCCCTCGATCCCCCGTCAGCCACCATCTTTTCAGTTGACTGTGGATGGTGTGGGTCCTGTGCTCATAACGGTGGAAGCTGCCTCAACTTCGGCACAACAGAAGTCTGGTCTACAGAAGAGATAAACTTCATTGATCAGGGCTTCGCTAACAATCAGAAAGGCTATGTCAGTTACAGAAACTACGTGCCACGGAACCAGAGTATACCGGTTAGTAGATCCTTATTATAAACCTTCGGGATTCATCGGGGGACAACACCAATTTCAAGCGAATCCATATGATGACACTCGATTTGACGTGATTATCAGCCTCATTTAAGCGACATTTCCTTGCTTGAAACATGGTTTTAGGGGTAAAATAGCGAATATTCACTCAACTACCCTATTTCCTACCGATTTGGTTACTTTGGCCCTTTTTGGGTCTATTTGATGGTTTTCTAGTGTTTTTGTGAAAGCACAGGTTTTTGCCATCATTTATGTAGCCACAGACATGTTCAAGACCTCAAGGAGTGAACCGAATTCGAACCAGAAATCAAACCAGAGTCAGAACCGAAGATCCAACTGCCCAGCACAATGTTTTCGCCGAAAACACTATGAAGTTTTCGGTGAAAATACCTTCAGAAACCCACAGGCGGAATGAGCTGAATTACACTGAAGTTTTCGGCGAAAATACTATAAAGTTTTCGCCGAAAAGTTATGAAGAAATCAGCCGACGGAAGCAGCAATTTACAAGGGAATTTTCGGTGAAAACTCCCTTTGGTTTTTGGCGAAAATTCCTTCACAAATCCGGTGACTTAGGGTTTAAGTATAAATACTTAAACCGGCGGCCCAAAGAGAACAATCATTCATTATTCATATTTTCACAAATCAGACTTTTGAGAGTCAGCCGACTCTAGGGTCGCTAGATAGAGTTTAGAGAGTTCGAAGATTCGTGGAGAGATCGTGACGCCGTCCTTCCACCTCGGAGAGCTCGGAGCTTAAAGTTGAAGATCCAGGAGATTGAAGCTTCATCGGAGTCGTCAGAATTAGGTTTTTCAGTTCTTATCTGTTCTTTCTCTGTATGATGATTTCCTTTGTCGCTTTTGATTCTGCTGTCATCGTTATGAGTAACTAAACTCGTAGAGCTTAGATTAGATGAACCCTAAGTGACTCAGGGCTTTAAAGCGGTCACGGATTGGCGGTAATTAGATTCGAAGTTCAATCAGTTTCTCTTTGCATGGTTGTTTTGTTCTTGATTGTTTATGTTTCTTTTCTGGTTGGTCGCCTAGATTAGGTTTTTGCAAGCTAGGGTTAGTCGCTAGACAGTTCCCTGCTTTGGCGCTTAAACTTGTCTTGATCACCTAGTTTAGATTCTTGTTAAGTTGAGGATAGAAGCGAACGCTCGCCTCTCTTTAAAACATCAATTCAACCAGTTAACCTTATAATTGGACTGTGCCTCTCGTAGGAACCGATTAGGGTTAATCCACTGCAAGAGTAACTCGTAAATCGTTAGTAATTGCACCAGTTAATTAAGTCGTTGCGAGAGGCGACCGTACCCGGGCGGCTAGTTAATCTTGGTAGTTAGATCGGATAGAGCGAACGTTCGCCAGTCTTAAACCTAAGGGTAAGGAGTTATGGTGGTATATTGAAACCGATTGAATGAGAATTGAAAACCGCTGGTCTTGTGATTGTCGTTGCCTTGGTGATCTAAGGGGGATTCGAAATCTAAGCTCGTCTATCGTCCTGTTAGTCAACCTTTTAATCTTTCTGTCTTTTATTTTCCTGCTTTATTAGATTAGAAGTCGTGGAACTCACACCACGCACTAAGTGTTTAAACCTGAGTAATTTGCCAGCTTCTTTGAGTAGTCGATTAGTAGAAACCCTGTGGAATACGATTTAGTCTACTTCAGTAGATTAGTTATTTGATACCGCTAAAACTACAACATCACCATACTACAATAGAGATATAGACTATGAGAAGAAGTTTGATCAGATCATGAGCCGACTTGACGATCATGACATTCAGTTGAAAGCTCAAGCTGCACTCAATCAAAGACAGAGAGCTCAAAGTCAGGGGATAGAGGATGCTATAAGCAATATGACTAAACTCTTTACTAGCAATCCTCTCCTTAACCCAGTAACATTTCACGCAGACTCTGGTGCAAAGAGCGAACACGCTCAAGCTATTACCACTAGGAGCGGCAAGCAAACAACTGATCCAAAGGCTCCGGAACCTGACGTGATACCAGATACCAGTGCTGCCATGGATATGCCAGAAATTGAAGATATCACAGAAGAGGATGAGGAAGCATCCGCTCCTCCTCCTCCTCCGCCCAGGACAGCTCCTGCACCTGTTTTGGCGCCATATGTTCCTCGGATTCCCTTCCCAAAAGCTGTAATGAGCAAGGCTAAGGATCACGACACTCAGTACAAGAAGTGGTACAATGTTCTTAAGACTGCAGAGATCAAGATACCAGTGACTGAAGCTGTGGAGATCATACCACCACTTGGGAAGTTCTTTAAGGATCTCGTGAAGAAAGTGAAGAACGGGGAGGCGTACTCTATCACGCTTACTAATGAATGCGCGTCTATTCTCGGTGCGCCATCTCCCATTCGACAGCCGCCACCACCCCCAGCTAAGTGTCCTGATCCCGGTTCTTTCACATTACCGTGCATTATTAATGGCATTAAAATTGATCGCAGTCTAGTTGATTCGGGTGCTTCTATTAATGTTATGCCTGTTTATCTATATGAAAAGCTAAATCTAGGGCAATTAAAACCAATTACTCTGCATCTCGTGTTAGCCGATAGGTCTGTCAAACTACCTAGAGGTATAATAGAAGATGTAGCTGTTTGCTGTGGTCCATTTACTATAATTGCGGATTTCGTTGTTTTAGATACTCGTGAGTTAGACGGAACACTTATCCTAGGTCAACCTTTCTTAGCAACTGCGGGTGTAAATATTAACTGCAAACAAGGCCTGTTAACTTTAAGTGTAGGACAAGAGAGTGTTGCATTCCACATTAAAGATAGCATGAGATATTCTGTTGCTCAAGATGATAAATGTTATACTATTGATCCCCTAGAGTTGGCCTCGGCCGACTCCCTTACTAATGCTTTATCTAGTGATCTGCTAGAGTTGTGTTTGATTTCAGGGATTGATAATACGTTAGAAGATCCAGAGCAGCGCCTATGGCAAGATGAGTTAGACGAGCAGAAAGCGACATTCACACCCATCACCGCACCTACACATATTGAGCCAGCATCGAGTCGGATTACTACCTCATACGAGAATCTGCCAGAACTTACTTTGAAGGAGCTGCCTGACCACCTAGAATACGCATTTCTGGGGAAGGACTGCCAGTTACCAGTCATCATCAGTTCGAATCTATCTCCCGAGCAGAAAGAGCAATTGATTAGGCTACTCAAGAAGCATGTCCGAGCTATTGCCTGGCAGTTAGCAGACATCAGAGGCATCTCTGAAACCTTCTGCAAACATCGGATAGTCGTTGATGAAGAATTCAAACCAGTCAGACAACCACAACGCCGACTTAACCCTCTGATGCAGGAAGTTGTAAAGAAGGAAGTACTCAAGCTTCTAGATGCCGGTATCATCTATCCTATTGTCGACAGTCCTTGGGTCAGTCCGACTCAAGTCGTTCCGAAGAAAGGAGGGATCACAGTCATCCCTAATCCGAAGGGTGAACTCATTCCTACCCGCACAGTTACCGGATGGAGAGTCTGTATCGATTATCGACGCTCAATGATGCCACCAAGAAAGATCACTTTCCACTACCGTTCATTGATCAGATGCTTAGACGGGATGTCCGGTTACTTCCAGATCCCCATTGAGCTTGATGATCAAGAGAAGACAACCTTCACATGCCCATTTGGTACTTTTGCTTATCGTCGTATTCCTTTGGTTTATGTAAGGCTCCTGCTACCTTTCAGAGATGCATGCTTGCTATATTCGGAGATCTGGTAGAGAATGTGGTAGAGGTGTTCATGGACGACTTCTCCGTCTATGGAGATTCATTTTCAAAATGTCTGGCTAATCTGGATAGGGTGCTAGCTCGTTGTGAGGAGACCAACCTAGCTCTTAGTTGGGAGAAGTGTCACTTCATGGTTACCGAAGGCATTGTTCTAGGCCACAGGATATCTAAGACAGGTATAGAAGTCGATCGTGCCAAGCTTGAGACCATTGCCAGCTTACCACCGCCGACCTCAGTTAAGACGGTTTGAAGTTTCCTGGGTCATGCTGGATTTTACCGAAGATTCATCAGAGATTTCTCCAAGATCACTCTTCCAATGACGAAGCTTCTTGAGAAAGATGTTCCTTTCGTCTTTGATAAAGCTTGTCTTGAAGCCTTTGAAACCTTGAAGACTCAACTCACCACCGCACCAATTCTTACAGCACCGGATTGGAATCTTCCATTCGAGATTATGTGCGATGCTAGTGACTTCGCCGTTGGCGCGGTTCTTGGTCAGAGGAAGGAGAAGAGATTTCATCCTATCTACTTTGCTAGCAAGACACTTAATGATGCACAGAGAAACTACACTACTACGGAGAAAGAGCTTCTGTCTATCGTCTTCTCCTTTGATAAGTTTAGACAGTATCTGGTTCTTTCACATACCATCGTCTACACAGATCATGCTGCCCTGCGCCATTTATTAGCCAAGCAGGACTCGAAGCCACGTCTCATCCGATGAATCCTTCTCCTCCAAGAGTTCGACATTGAAATTAAAGATAAGAGGGGAGCAGAGAATCTAGCAGCGGATCATCTTTCCCGACTGGAGGAATCGCACACAGGTACGTCTACTACCCCTATCAATGATTCTTTCCCTGACGAGCTGTTGCGTGTTGAAACATATGAACAGGTTAACAACATAGCTATCGAGCCTTGGGCAATCCCTCACGCTCAAGATCTGAGTAATGCCGCCGATTCAGAGGAGCCTTGGTATGCAACTCTGGCTAACTATCTCTCACACGGCATTGTACCTCCTGAGCTGGATTTCAATGCACGCAAAAAGCTCTTTAAAGAAGCCAAGTCGTACTTCTGGGATGAGCCTTTCTTATACCGCATCAGTCTTGACAGAATGATCCGGAGATGTGTCTCTTACATCGAAGCTGCTGACATTATGCGTAAGTGCCATGAAGGACAGTTCGGAGGACACTTCGGAGGCAACCGCATGGCAAGAAAGGTACTCGAAACAGGTTTTTACTGGCCTTCAATCTTTAGTGACTGCGACGTTTTTGCTCGACGTTGTGATGCATGCCAGCGATCAGGTAACATCTCTAACCGAAATGAGATGCCCCAAATTGTTTCTTTAACTGTTGAGATTTTTTATGTTTGGGGAATTGATTTTATGGGTCCGTTCACACCCTCCAACGGAAACAAGTATATCCTTGTAGCTGTTGATTATGTTTCTAAGTGGGCTGAGGCTAAAGCTTTACCCACTAATGATTCTAGAGTGGTGGGTCGGTTCCTTACCCGTCTTTTCACGCGTTTCGGTTCACCGTGCTTCATCATAAGCGATAGGGGTACCCATTTCCATGGACAATTCGATCGGGTGTGCAAACGCTTTGGCGTCACCCACCGAATGTCCACAGCTTATCATCCTCAAGCGAATGGTCAAGCGGAAGTGACGAACCGTGAGCTCAAGCGGATTCTTGATAGGACAGTTGGCCGGTCTCGCAAGGACTGGTCATCTAAGCTCAATGATGCCTTATGGGCTTATCGAACTGCCTATAAGACTCCCATCGGTAACTCACCGTATCAGCTGGTCTATGGCAAGGCATGTCATTTACCAGTTGAGCTTGAGCACAAGGCATTCTGGGCTAACAAAGAGTTGAATATGAGCTATGCAGTAGCAGGTAATAACCGCCATAACCAGATCGCTGAGCTTGAGGAGCACCGTCTCCACGCTTATGAGAGCACGAAGCTATATAAAGAGCGCACAAAGAGAATTCATGACTCTCAATTGAAGACGATCAAGCAGTTCTATCCCGGAGAGGAAGTCCTCTTGTATAACTCTCGATTGAAGCTTTTTCCAGGTAAGTTGAAATCCCGATGGTTCGGCCCTTATACCGTGGTTCGGCAAACACCCTTAGGCAGCGTCTACATTAAATTGCACGATCAAGAGCCGTTTGTGGTCAACGGGCATAGGCTTAAGAAGTACCTGCAAGGATTAGCGGTCTCTTCCATCGACGTGCACTACTTCACGATGGATCCGTGATCTGAATCCAGGTATCGTCTAGCTCACGGACGTTAAACAAGAGCGCTTCGTGGGAGGCAACCCACGGCTGGAGTCAGTTATTTTCATTTTGAGTCGTTTCGTTTTGAAACCCTTAGTTTCATCTTTAAAAAAAAAAACAACACAGCTGACCATTTTCAAGTGAATTTTCGCCAAAAATATGACCACATTTTCGCCGAAAATTCTTGTTTTAATTCAACTTGTTCCTCCTGTTTCTCGCCACCTAGCCTTCTCGCCGAAAACCCTCTTCTTTTCGCCGAACCGGATTTTGATTTTACTATAAATTTTCGCCGAAAATTTCCAACTATTTTCGCCAAAAATTTGGTGTTTTCCGCCGACTATTTATTATAGTTTCGACTTCTGATTTTCGCCCCCCCCCCAATCCGAAAATTTCAAATAAAACCAAACTCTCTCCCCCTCTGTTCGCCGAGTGCCGCCCACCGCTGCCCCCCCCCCCCCTTGCCCGACCGCGCTCCGCCCTCTTGCCCGCCCCGCCTGATTAGCCGCCGCCCCTCTCTTTTTGCCCAGCCAGCCCTTTTCGAAACCCTAGAATCAGAGCTTTTCATCTCCGGTTCCGTCCGACCTAGTTTTCAAGTTCTTCATCGTTTCCTCGGGTTTCCAATCGTTTTATCGAGTCATGTCTTCACGGTTAGTTGTTCAGCCCTTGATTGTGAATCTTTTGGCTTTTTGACTTTCGGTTTTTGGCATGGTTGACTTTTTCGTTCTCCCTCGATTTTTCATGATTGCTTTGTCGGTGTCAATTGGCTAGGTTTTGGCATTCCCTTGTGACCTTTTGGCATTCGTGTTCATGAATCATTCCATTCCTCATGCATGCTTAATTGATTGACAGCTCTTTCCTGCTATATCTCGATTCGATGATCTCTCGATTTTATTGGCTTACCCCCGCTTGTCAACCTAAGTGTGGGGTAGAAGTCTTGTCTTCTGATGCTGGTTTTTCCTGAGTTGTGTTTTACAGAGCTCCCAAACGTTTTAAGACTACCAGTGCAGATAGAGCGCAGCGATCCTCAGCTCGCCAGAACAGGACACCACCCTCCCGACCACCCGCACCAGCTACACATACATCGAGGGCAGTAGCCATCATCCCCGAGGATGCACCAACCCCCGTGACTCCTATCTCGTCTATTCCTGCACCTGCCAATGGGGCCCTACATCCTTTCATTGCAGCTCTGGAGCCGCACCAACTAGAGATCTTTCAGAAGATCAAAGACATTCCTCCGGCCAAGGTGGTAGTTCTTTCTCTAGACAGTATCAAGGCGCACAATCTGGCTTGGCACTCCACCATTGCTACCGCCCTTCATAACGTCGGTTTACGAGTGCTGACCGCTCATGGTTCCCCCTACCCTCTTGTCGCTCTTCATGAGTTCTGGAGTTCGTTCCGGCGCCTCACCCCGAAGCCCATACGTGAGCAGAAATTCGTATCCTTCCGCCTCGGTGGTGTTCTCCACGAGAAGTCCATTCTCAAGTTCGGCCACCTGCTGGATCCGCACGTCGACCTCAATACAACATCCGCTGGCTTCAAGGACACATACTCCATCACGAGTGCTCCTTACCCAGAAGTGTGGAAATGGGCCTCTTGCCAATCTGAGATCATCCCCTATCGTCAACCCCACGGTCGGTGATATCTTTCACCCTATTCTTAAATTCTTGCATTATGTTTGGGTGCAATCTCTGTGTTATTGCAACAAGACGAGCCGTCACCATGTTTCTTTGGAGGAGCTCGTTTTATTCCGTGCTTTAGAGGAGGATGCCAACCTGCATCCCGGATGGTGGCTTGCACGATTCTTTCACAAGCGCACTACCACCAAAAAGCTTCCTTCTGAGCTTCTAGGGGGGCCTTTCATTTCAATTCTGATCGACAATCTCCAGCTCGGTGACAAATGGGGCCCCGATATTCCTCGTGTCCCGATTGAGCCCATAGGTGCCGACCTCGCCATAGCACGGGGCATTGATCTTTCCTTGGATTTTGAGCATTGCAAATCGCTCCCTCACCGCACCCCTCAGCCAGTTGACCGCCCACCGTCGCGGGCCCTAATCACCACGGAGATGAATGAGAGGCTGGCGCGTATTGAGAAGTGGCAGCTAGACTACTCGGTTGGTTCGCTTCAATGGCAGAAGGACCGAGTAGCGCATGAAGAGACGTAGAACGAGCGTTGGTCCATTCTCCAGCAATTCATGGCCGACCAGTCTGCCAGACACACGGACGATGTCGCATGGCGACAGCAGATGGAGCAGCGTTTCGCCATTTTCTCCATTGCCACCCCACCTCCACCCCCTCCCGCGGAATAGTGATCAGGTTGTTTCTATCCTTTTACATTCCTTTTCTTTCTTCTTTTTGGGTTTCTCCCCAATTTTATTCTGTGTGGATCTGGGACACTTGTCCTAGTATCCTTTTGATCTTTTTATTGTTTTTGTTTTTGTAGGAACTCAAGTAGCTACCCCGCTCCGCTCCGGACTCTCCGCGTTCATCCACTACACCGCCCTTCACCCTCCAGGTTTTTCGATTCTCTCTACTTTAGTTTGGTCCTGTGAGGACACAGAACAGTCTAAGTGTGGGGTAGGGTGTTAGAGAACCATGCATGATCTTGATTTCCTATATCTTTGTGTGCCGCGTGATTCCTGTCTAGTCTCTCTAACATTAGAATGGCTCAGTTCTTGATTTTTGATGTTAAGTTGTTGTTCAAACCTTCTTAATGATGCTTAGACTGCTTAACCTAGAACCTGAGAACCAACTTGTATACTTTGATGCTAAATTGCCTGGTCGGAACAGAATTTTAAGAATCACACTTGTAGTTTATAGCCTTGATTGCATGAAAATGACCGAATCTGACTAGCAAACCAAATGTGAGCTTTTGATCCATTGCACGTAACTTGCAATTTTAATTCTTTCTGAGTGGTTCTCTGATTGCTTGAATGAGTTAGAATTTGCATGAGACCTACTCGAGACCACACGATGACACGAGTTCTAGAAGGATAGGGGCACCTAGATTCAGCTACTAAGCCAGATAGCCTACCAAATGATAAATCCATTAGGTTTAAACCCTTGAGCTTGGCCTGTTCTTTCGGTTCGATAATACATTACAGCCATTTCCCATTTTTTTCATTCCCCGTTGATCCCATGTGGTTGTAGTTCTAGATTGACCTACCGGAAGTCGGTTTATGGTAACCTGCCTATAGCCATTAAACAGGTGGTCTTAGCTAATATGTACAGACGTGTAAATCCCTCTAGCAACTAAAAGAAAGAATCGGCACAAAAGGAAAAAAAGTCAAGTGAGAAAAGAAGAAGAAAGCTTCGAAAAAAATGAAAAGCAGAAAAAGAGAAAAGTTTCAAAGTTAGTTCAAATAATACGTTCTTCTCCCTACAAATGGAAGAATGAAGTCAAAAGAAAAGTCAGAAAAGAAAAATCGTGTATGCAAAAGAAAACAAGTGCTAGGTTGCTTGAGGGTATCATAGGACGAGCGTTCACTATTCCACCTGTGTCTGGTTAGATGGTAGGGAGCCATAGATTAGATTCGAGGGAAGTTAGTCGGAAGCTACACCGCACAAAGCCATCATCATACATTCCCATCATCCATCTCATTAAAAACCCAAGTAGTGTAGAATTCATTACGGTCCTAGCAGGGAAGTCCTTCTTGACTAGATACTCGTGTTGTCACAGTGGTGGAGATGTGGCCGAATTGCAAACCTATGACAGAATTCAATAACAGAAAATGATCGAGAGCAGAAACACGTCTTTAAACACAGAGAGTGAGAGTTCCCCATTTTACTAAATATTTATCCTGTGTGAGGAGTCTGGTCGGCTAGGTCAAATTCGTGCATAATTGGTTGCTAAGTACTTGTTGTGTGCAGTTTACTAGTGAGACCAGGTTGTTTGGCTGATCTGTATACATGTCAGGTTTCTTGTTCTAGGAATTAGCGGTCTAATAATTCATTGTGTTTGATTGAGCTCAAATTTAATCGATCTTATCATTTATGAACATGAGCGTTTCTATTCAGTTTGCTTGAGGACAAGCAAAAGCTTAAGTGTGGGGTATTTTGATGACACTCGATTTGACGTGATTATCAGCCTCATTTGAGCAACAATTCCTTGCTTGAGACACAGTTTTTAGGGTAGAATAACGAATATTCAATCAATTGCCCTATCTCGTGCCATTTGTGTTACCTTGGCCCGTTTCGGGTCTATTTGATGGTTTTCTAGTGTTTTTTTATGTTAGCACAGGTTTTTGCCATCGAATGCGGTAGCCACAGACGTGTCTTAGACGTTGGAACCCTGAAGAATCACACATAAATCAACCGGAGAGATCACTCAAGGCAAACGAATTCCTGCCCCATTTACACATATATTTTCGGCAAAAATACCCTTGGGTTTTCGCCAAAAATGGAAGAAGAATCCACTGACCCGATCAAGAGGGAGTTCTCGGCGAAAATACATAAGCATTCTTGGCGAAAACTCTAAGCAGAATCAGCCAGAAGGAAGAGACGAATGGAGCCACATTTGAACAGATACTTTCGCCGAAAATATCCTTGGATTTTCGGCGAAAATTCCAGTGGAAAAGCAGCAGTTGTCGGCTAGGTATAAATACAAAACCGAACGGCAACATAAAGGGGGGGATGACTTTTTTATCACACACACACACAAAACGGAGAAAACTTCGAAGACTGAGAAAGGGAGAGAACGAGTGGATATAGTTCGAGGAGCCAGGAACGGATCGTGACACCATCCATCCATCTCGGAGAGCCAGTGCTAGGAGTTGAAGATCCAGCAGATTGAAGTTGCCAGGAGTCGTCGAAATTAGGTTTTACAGTTCTTCTCTGTCTACCCTACCGGAGATGTATTCTTTGTCTATCTTCGATTCTTTTTTTTCGATGAATTGTGTAATTTCATTCGAAATGAACCTAACCCTTTAACCAAAGGGAAAGGAGGAACCAAGAGTTCTTTACAAGAATAAGAGAACTCACTATCAAACTACAACTAACCAAGACCACTATACAAGAATACTAATCAAACTGCCTCTACAGACCGCTATACAAGTTAGGTTAATAAACCTATACATCTCATATCAACAGCTACTTGGCTTTTTCCTACACTTAGAGACAAAATTTCATGCCAAATTCCTTTACAAAGCATTTCAGCACTAACAAATTGGCCAGCAAAAACCCTCTTACACCTTTCTCTCCAAATGCTGCTTATGACACTGCACCATGTAATCCTTCCAACTCTGTTTGCAGCAATGTTGCTCCTTAGGACATCTGCAACTCTATTAACTTCCAAAGACCACTCCAAAGCCATTTCACCACCCAATCTATTTTTCAGCAGCCTGTCATATATAGATCTTATGTAGCTGCAGGAAATCATGATGTGGTCAACTGATTCCAGAGTCTGCTCATCACAAAGGATACAAGAGCCATCTATTTGCTTCCCCCATTGCAAAAGCTTGTCCTTTGTGTTCAATCTCTTCAATACCACCAGCCAGGAAACAAAACTATTCTTTGGAATTATAGTACCTTCCCATAGGAGGTGATGCCAAGGAACAGTCACAGAGGTGGTTCTAAGTCTTTCCCAAACTCTCTTGACTGAAAACTTCTCCATAGGGCTATTATCCCACAGTTTATCCTCAGCTTGATCCGAGATAAAAGGCTTGATTTTGTTCCTTAGCTTTAGAACCTTCCTCCAAATCCAGGATCCCGAGCAGCTAGTGTCCCAAAAACACCTTCTCTTCAGCTTATAGGAGTATATCCATTCCACCCACAGAGTACTCTTCTTATTAATAATAGACCAAGCATGCCTAGCTCCACAAGCTTGATTCCAAGTCCTCAAATCCCTTATTCCAATCCCGCCTTCTGATTTGGGTCTAGCAATCTTTTCCCAAGCAACCTTGGCTCTCCCTTTACTCTCCAGTCCCCAAAGGAACTCACTGCATCTCCTTTCAATTTCTTTAATCACAACCTGAGGAAGTTGAAATACCATCATCCAAAAGTTTGCCATACTCGCTAAAACCGAGTTTATCAGCTGAATCTTACCAGCATAGGTCAAAAGCTTGGCTCTCCAGCAAGTTACCCTAGCCATAACCTTCTCAATAAGTGGCTGACAATCTGTGAAACTCAGCTTACCTGGAATCAAAGGCACTCCAAGGTACTTGACAGGTAATTTGCAGAGAGTGAAGCCAACTACATCAGCCATGTTCTTCATATCAGGAGCAGAACATCCTGCCAAGAAAAGCTGACATTTTGAAGGGTTAAACCGCAGCCCTGACAACTTATAAAACCCCTCTAGAATTCTACAAACTTCCTTCATAGCTGCTGCTGTCCCCTTAGTGAAAATTAAGAGGTCGTCAGCAAAGCAGAGGTGACTAATTCTTTGTTGCTTGCATTGGGGGTGGGTCGGCAATCTTCTCCTTTGCATATCATCGTCAATCATACAGGAAAGCGCTTCCATTGCCACTACAAACAAATAAGGGGACAAGGGGTCCCCCTGCCTCACTCCTTTCTTAGCATCAAAGTACCCCACAATGCCTCCATTCACATTAACACTAAGCTTTGCTGTCTGCAGACATGCTTTGATCCAGCCAACGAACACAGGAGGGAAGTTCATCACTTTCATAACCATGAACAAGTAATCCCAGTTGACTGAGTCAAAAGCCTTCATAAGGTCAATCTTGACCGTGGCTCTAGGGGAGATTCTGGTTCTGTTATAACCTTTGACCAGCTCATGAGCTAGCATTATGTTGTCACCCATTAATCTACCCTTGACAAATGCATATTGATTTCTACTAATCACAGAAGGCAAAACCGCACTCATCTTATTGGCAAGCAACTTAGAGATACCTTTGTAGAGGACATTGCAGCAGGCTATCGGCCTAAAAGATTTCATGACATCTGCACCAGGAACCTTAGGTAAGAGAGTCAACACAGAAGAGTTAACTTCCGGCAGCATCACCCCTGAAGTGAAGAAATCCCTTACTGCCAAAATAACATCCTTACCAATTACCGGCCAAGCCTTTATGTAAAACTCAATCGGGAATCCATCGGGTCCAGGGCTTTTTCCTTTTGGCATATTGAAGAAGACTTGCCTTATTTCTTCATCAGAAGGAATAGTACATAAGGAATTGTTCTCAGGGAGCTTGAATCTAATCAGCTTGCTTAAATCCTCTTCAGAGGCTGACTGAATTTCCTTCTTAACCGTTCCTAAGAGATTCTTGTAAAAATTCACTGCCGTTTTAGCAATGCCATCTATCTCCATATGCTCTTTGCCGTCCTTATCAATCAATTTACTTATAGTATGCTTAGATTGCCTTGCTTTGACATAGCTGTGAAAAAATTTCGTATTAGAATCCCCACCAGCTAGCCAATCAATTCTAGATTTCTGCCTAAACAGAATCTCCTCCGCACTCTTCAATCCCTCTGCAACAACAGCAGCCTTGTGCATAGCTTGAAAAGTTTCCTTACAGGGATTAGCCAATGCACTAACTTGACATCTCTTCAAACTCTCTTCTGCCACTAAGACTCTTCCAGAAATATTTGAAAACTCCTTTTTATTCAACTCCTTCAATTTACCCTTCAGAATCCTTAGCTTCCTACAAACTGCAGCAAGACCACATCCTTTAACTTCAGTATTCCAAGCAGCTTTCAGAATATCATCAAAAAGAGGATGAGATTCCCAGAAAGTAAAATACTTGAAAGGTTTGGGAAGACTCCGTTGAGAAATATATGTATTCAAGATCAGGCAAGCATGATCAGAGACCTTTGGGGCCAAAGCTTCAGCAAAACTATTAGGGAAAGCCAAGTGCCAATCATCAGTAACCATAAACCTGTCCAACTTCCGAGCAATAGGTTTTAGATCCTGGTTATTAGTCCATGTGAACTTAGGACCACTAGTTGCAAGGTCATTTAGCTCCAGTTTGTTGCACCATCTTCGATTCTTCTGTATTGAATATGAGTAGCTAAACTCGTGTAGCTTAGATTAGATGAACCCTAAGTGACCCAGGGCTTAAAGCGGTCACGGATCGGCGGTGATTAGATTCGAAATTCATTCAGTTTCATCTTTCATGTTTGATTTGTTCTTCGTTCTCTGTGATTCTTGTCTGGTTTGGCCACCTAGATTAGATTCTTGTTAAGCTAAGGATAGAAGCGAACGCTCGCCTTACTTTAGAACATCAAGTTGAACAATTAACCTTATAATTGGAGTGTGCCTTTCGTAGGAACCGATTAGGGTTAATCCATTGCAAGAGTAACTCATTAATCATTAGAACTTGCACCCATTAAGTTAAGTCGTTGCGAGAGGCGACCGTACCCGGGCGGCTAATTAATCGTGGTAGCTAGATCGGATAGAGCGAACGTTCACCAGTCTTAAACCTAAGGGTCAGGAGTTATGGTGGTGTTTGTGAACTGAATGAACTAGAATCAAAAATCGTTGGTCTGTTGACTGCTGTTGCTCTGGTAATCTAAGGGGGATTCAAAGTCTAAGCTTGTCTGTCATCTTTCTAGTCAATCAATCAATCTTCAATCTTTCTTCGCTTTAATTTCATTTCAATTTTTCCTCGCATTTTAGTATATAAGACGTGGAACTCACACCACGCACAACGTGTTTAACCTTGAATTATTTTGCCAACACCTTTGAGTAAGGAAGTAGAGGAAACCCCTGGAATACGATCTACCCTAGCTTCATAGCTTGGTAGTTATTTGATCGACCGCTATTCTGCAGCTCATCACTTGAGCGACTTCAGGAGTGGCGTGTGGAGGACAACGCCACACAAGACGCCAGATGGCTTATTACTCAGCAGCACATGCGTGTGCAGGATGAGAGATACGAGGCGCAGCTGGCGTGGCAGCAGCGGGTCACCAACTACTTCCGTTTTCCACCTCCCGATGCACCTGACCAACAGTGTCGGGTTGTATCCTCTTCATTGTCCCTTCTTTTTATTTATTCTTTTCGGATTTCGATCCAACTTTTTTCTGTGTGGATCCGGGACACTCACTACAAAAAAAGGGAAGTTTGGCGTCGGTCGGCAGGAAAGAATTTAGCGTCGGTCGATATATAACCGACGCTAAACCCTTGACTCGCGTTTGACCGAGGGTTTTAGCGTCGGTCATACACCGACCGACGCTAACATCTATCCAAAAAGCGACGCTAAAATTGATTCCGGGCCAAACCGACGGTGCAAACCGGTCATTATTTGGCGTCGGTTGGTATATTGGGCTTAGCGTCGGTTCCAACCGACGCTAAACACACGGGAATTTCGCGTCGGCCCAATGTCCAATTTAGCGTCGGTCATCGACCGACGCTAAATTCCCAAGCTATACAAACCCCGGACAGACGGCTAGAATCATTTGTGCAGTTTGCAGCCCTCCTCTCAATTCTCTCAACTCTCTCCACTCTCTCAACTCTTCTAAGGTATGTAGTTTGTTTTTTCATATTGTTGTATTTAGTTAGTGAATTAGGTAGTGAATTAGTTAGTTATTGGATTTTAGGGTTAGTAGTTAGTTTGTTAGGTTGTGAACTAATGAATTAGGATTTTGATATTATTATCTAGTTAGTGAAATAATCTATTTCAGAATAAGTGTGCATTATTAGTTAGTGAGTTAAATTGTGTTTATTTTGGTAGGCGTAATTTCGTTTGAGCTAGGAGCAGCGGTGACGCCGTCTCTTCGTTGTTTTCTCTTCTTCGGTAGTAGGTATGTATATATTAATTTTGCAATTGTGTCGTCTCATTGTTTTTTTTTTTAGGATTATTATGCTTACTGATTACTAATTGTGTCGTACATTTATCAGTGACCGTCTTTCTTCTATCCTCATTTCTCCTTGTTTCGCGTCTCATCCCAGGTGTACGGTATGCATTCTTTTAACTATGTTATTAGCTTCTTGCTATGTTCATTTGTTATTTGGAATTGCTATGTTCAATTGTATGTTAAATTGCTATGTTAATTTGTTATTTGAAATTGCTATGTTCAATAGGTATGTGAAATTGCTATTAAATTGCTATGGTATTAATCTTGCAATGAAATTGTTATGTTATTAATCTTGCAATTAAAATGATATGTTATTACATTGCTATGTTATTAATCTTGCAATTAAAGTGTTATTGTATGAGTTAGTTTTCTCAGTAATTTGCCATGTCATTAACTAATTGGTACTTTATTATGAGTCAACATAATTATAATTATATTGCATATCTCATTGTTACCTAATATAATCTTTGTTGTAGATATCTAATAGCTATTCCAATATAGCTATATAGTTAACTGATAGATATTACGATTTAACTTTCTAATTAATTCCATCACCTACACTAAATCATGCATCTTCCAAATGGATAAGTCTTGGATAACCAAGCATCGGTTGTCACATGAGTATAGGGATGGTTTAGAAATCTTTTTGAATTTCGCTTTCGCGCATAATCATGAAGGAGAGCAAATAATTTGTCCGTGTCCAAAATGTGGATTCAAGAAATGGCTGTATAGGGATGATGTATACGAACACTTGCTTCGCAAGCCATTTCCCACAACATACACTGTTTGGTATCGACATGGAGAGCGCCTTATTGCTGAATCTTCTCAGAGTGCAAATGCAGTAGTGCAAAACTATGAGCATACTAGAGCATTTCGAGATCTGGTTAATGATGCTTTTGGTGTTATTCCAGAGGAGGTCACTAGTACAATACAAGCCTCTGAAGATATTGTTATTGGTAATGAAGTAGAAAATGTTCTAGAAGATGATATGAACACTGTATTTGAAGATCACCCCATTGGAGAGGATGACATGAGCTACCCGAATGACACAGAGGAGCCGGATGAGACCAATGTCAACTTTAGGGATTTAATGAAGGATGGAGAAACACCCTTATATGAAGGATGTACAAAGTTCTCAAAATTATCTTTCATCTTGAGGCTTTATCATATCAAGGGAATGCACAACATCAGCGATAAAGCAATGTCGTTGATCATTGAGTTGTTGCATGACGCTTTTGAGTTTGCCAACATACCGAAATCGGGATATGGTGCAAAGAAAATGATCTCAAAATTTGGAATGGGGTACACGAACATTGATGCATGTGAGAATGACTGTATGCTGTTCTGGGGGAATGATATAGAAGAGAGTGTTTGTAAGATTTGCAAGCAGTCCAGATACAAAGATGATGGGCATGAGGGTGTAAGTCAAGAACATAAGAAAAAACGAAAAGCGATGAAAACATATCGCTACTTTCCCTTGATTCCGAGGTTGAGAAGGTTATTTATGTGTCCTACAACAGCTAAGAGTATGGTGTGGCATTCTATAGAAAAAGTTAGTGACGGAATGGCAAGGCATCCACGAGATGGAGAAGCGTGGATAGACTTTGACAATAGATACCCTGATTTTGCATCTGATCCTAGAAATATATGCCTTGGTCTTGCTACTGATGGCTTCAATCCATTTGGGAATATGAGTCTTAGTCATAGTACGTGGCCTATTATTCTTATGCCATATAACACGCCTCCATGGGAATGCATGAAATCAACAGGTATGATTTTGTCAAGTATCATCCCTGGAAAGAAAGCCCCTGGCAATGATATTGATATCTACCTACAACCTTTAATCAATGAGCTCAAAATTTTGTGGGAAGGTGTAGAAGCATACGATGCAGCCAAAAAGGAGGTATTTCAATTGAGAGCTTCCCTAATGTGGACTATTAGTGATTTTCCCGGACTGTCCGTATTATCTGGTTGGAACACTTACACAGGGCAAGCTTGTCCAACTTGTAATTTCGACCAAGAACCGTTACGGTTGGGAGGCAGTTTGAAAAACTGTTTCATAGGAAGTCGACGGTTTTTGCCTGCAAATCATCCTTTCCGACAACAAAAGTCTAAATTCAATGGTGATGTCGATTTCAGAGAGCCAACCAAACTATTATCTGGCTCTGAAATACTGAAACAGGTGGAGAATGTCACTGTCACTTTTGGGAAGACGAGTGATAGTGAGAAGGGTGCACCGCCAAAGAAGAGGTCTAGAAGTGATGGAGGGAACAAAAGGCAGACAGAACAATGGAAGAAGAAAAGTTGCTTCTTTCAATTGCCTTATTGGGAATCCAATAAATTGCGACACAATCTCGATGTTATGCACATAGAGAAGAATGTGTGTGACAATATTCTTTACACTTTGATAAATGACAAAGATCGAAGTAAGGATCATCTGAAAGCAAGGATGGATTTGAAAATCATGAAAATTAGAAGAGAGTTATGGCCAAGACCAGATGGAAGAACTTGTCCAGCAGCTATATACACAATGGGTAAACGAGAAATTCAAACAATGCTAGAGACCTTGAAAGATATTTCCGTACCAGACGGATACTCTAGCAACATATCCCGGTGCGTTGATGTGGAACACCGGAAGATATTGGGTTTGAAAACTCATGACTGTCATATCTTAATGCATGAGTTATTACCTTTGTCCATTCGGAATGTATTGCCATCACAAGTCTCTTCGGTGTTGGTCGAATTTTGTTCTTGCATGAAGCAATTATGCTCAAAAGTGGTCCATGTTGAGGGTTTGGATACGCTACAACAACGAATTGTTGTAGCTCTGTGTCGTTTGGAAATGATATTTCCACCATCATTCTTTACAGTCATGGTGCATCTAGTGGTTCATTTAGCCGAGGAAGTGAGACTTGGGGGACCAGTCTATTATCGTTGGATGTACCCTATAGAAAGGTACAACTATCAATTTCAATGTTCTGTATTACGCTGTCAATTCCAATAATCTATTCATACTGAACTTGTTCTCTTCATCAGATTTCTTGGGAAGTTAAAATCTTTTGTACGAAATCGATCACAACCAGAAGGTTCAATTGCTGAACGATGGATTTCTGAAGAAATCACAAATTTCACATCCCTATACTATGATGTTGGAGTCGATACTAGATTCAACCGTGGATCTCGACTTCATGATCAAGTATTAGAAGATGATTCACGTGATTTGTCCATTCTTCCATCTATTGGGCACAATGTTGGTAGTATAAATCACTTCCGATTGACAGATACAGAGTTGTTACAAGCGCATCGACATGTCCTTATGGGGTCCCAACTAGTCGGTCCATTTCTCAAGTAAGTATAATTCTTATTTGGACTTGTGACATGGTTCGTAATTCAACATGTTTAACGTAGGTGAATTTCAATAAAAATCATTCATTGTCCCGTAGGGAGTTCCAATCTATTACAACACGACGACTTCGAGGAAAATCAACAGCAGAAATTGAGAAAGCTGTCCATAGAGACTTCGTACAATGGTTTCGGAGTCGGGTACGTGCTTGTCTATGTAATTCAGCTGTGATATGGTTGTAAAAAAATATGAATATACTAATCTTGTCACACACTATTATTTATGTCAATTTAACAGATTCTTGATGATAACCAAGTAGTCCATTCCAAGGATCTAAGAGTGTTAGCTCGCGGTCCTCAACGACAATCAAAAAGATATGTTGCTTATGATGTTAATGGTTATCGGTTTCGCATAGTTGCTCGTGACAATCCCCTCAAAACTCAGAATAGTGGGGTATACGGCAACTATGAAACTCATAGTTACGCTAGCTCAGTGGACAATCGACCTCAAACAAGTGAACTGGCGTATTATGGCAAGTTAGAAGACATCATTGAGTTGAATTACTATGGAGAAATCTTCGTGGTGTTATTCAAGTGCAAATGGGCTAATACGCACAATCCTAGATACGTGAAGAAAGATGGATTGGGGTTCACATCCATTAATTTCTCACATTTGCTATATACTGGAACTCGTTTAGACGATGAACCATATATTGAAGCAAAAGATGCTCGAATGGTCTACTACGTTGAAGATACAGTGGACAAAGGATGGTGCATTCCCGTACATATCAAACCCAGAGATGTCTATGACATGGGTGATGAGGAAGGAAGCAATGTACATGAGTGTGAGATGTTTGGAAATCAAGAGTTGTCGGCTTTTGATAATTCCAATATTCTACCCCTAGTTAGGCCCGGAATAATTGCAGAGTTCGATTAGGGTTTGGTAATATATTCATTTAACTTATTATAGTACAAGTTAATCTATTTGCTACGTTTTACACATCTAATCCAATTAAATGTTTTTTGTTATACAGACATGGCTCCTTCAGGAAAGCATGAGGTGGAGCTCATCGATGGACGTGGAGTGAAGACTCTGGTCGACATTCCTAGTAATCAGATGATGAGTCTTCCCCATGGGAAGAAGGTTGTCATTCCTTGGGGTCTTACAGGACCCTTAGGTATTGGTCCAGCTACGATCCTTGGACAGTTCCATGGTCAGCTCTCCAGAGACACCAACCTTCTCCCGATCACATACGTCGGGTGGCCGAATGTGTCTGATGGTGAGAAGGACGCATTGGTCGCCGCTATATGGGTATGTATAAAATAATATTACTCTCAAACGACCTAGGTTATATAAATACTAATGTTTATAAAATTTGTTGTTGCAGAAAAGTATTGTCATTGAACCCGAGGAGGCAAAAGATAGAGCTCTTGACTATATCGTGAGTGATATAGGAAAGAAGTGGAGGGATTACAAAACGAAGTTGTGGGCAAGGAAAGTGATTGGGCCGTACAAAAAGTTTTTAAAAGCTGAAGCTGCAAAGAACAACCAAGATTTCGACCCAAAAGCGTTTGTGGTGCCGCCGAGACCGTGGGCACTAGAGAGGAGACCTCCTAATGTTCCTGCGCCTATGTGGACGCAATATGTGGACTTGAGGTTGAGTGAGCATATGGTGGTATGTAGCGAAATATATGAATGCTTTTCATTCAAGTAAATTTATTTCGTGATACAAATTGTGTTACTTAAAAATTCTTAATTTGTAGGAGCTGTCTCGGCTTAACTCTTTGAGGAGGGCGGAATACAAATCACCCCACACTGGAGGGTCGAAGAAGTTGAGAGTGAGAGGATCAGAATTGGTAAGATTTCATCCTAAAATCACCTTATTTAGTTAAATTATTTTAAAAGAAATTTATATTGTTTAGTTTATGCAAGTGTAGGAAGCCGTAACGGGAAAGAGGCCCACGAGAGGTGAGTTGTATGCCATCACTCACAAGAAGAAGGATGGCACATACACCGATCCTAATGTTGTAAGTGACATTTCATGTTTTTTTCCTTCCAACTTTTTGTCATTTCACATTTCAGAGATTGGTTTGAAAAATGTAATTGGTGGCCACTATGCAGCCTAAGATACTTGAGTTGTTGAACGACCCAACCGTCCCGACTTGGGTAAGTTCTAACGATGCATTGGGGCAAGTCTACCCCACTGAGCATAGTGGTCGAGTTCGAGGATTGGGATTTGGTGCTACACCCACGAAGGTACATATAGTATATTATGATCTGGATTGGTTTCAATTTATATAACACTAACAATTTTAATATTTTGTTGTCTCTTTTTTGTAGGTCAACTTGAGTAAGAAGAAGGGTGCAGCTAGCCAGAGTTCCACGCCATCAGCTACTGCCATGCATGACTTCGGACATTGCCCTGTACAAGGAGAAGTAGCAGAGTTACGGGATGAGGTTCGATTTCTAAAGGAGCAAATTGCACAGTTGGCATCAGGAGCTTCAGGATCCTCCGCTCGGGCTAAAGGGAAGGGGAAAGACACCTTGCAGGCGGTGGAGGAGGAGGAGGAAAGTGAGGATGAGGATGAGGAGGAGGAGAGTGAGGGTGAGGGTGAGGATGATGAGGAGGATGAGTGATGAGAGGAAGAGTGAATATTTATGCTGATATATTACACGTAGACATATGTAGTTATTAATATTATTAGAATTATACAGTATGTTATGCATATTAGTTATCTATGTCATTGGTTAGTAATGTGTGGTATAATTAGTATTGCATTCCATGAATGAAATTGCGGTTTGCAGGTTTGCAGGTTGGCACTAGAAGAGTATGAGAAAAGGAGCTGAAATGGCCAGAAAATTTTTAACCTGTACAACATATTTAGCGTCGGTCATACTTATTTGGCGTCGGTCAAAACCGACGCTAAGATGACCCGTAAATAGCGTCGGTCATAGGCCATTTAGCGTCGGTTGATAACCGACGCTAAAAAGGGCGCAGTCAACGCGTGTTTGGTCTTCGGTTGACCAATTTAGCGTCGGTTCTTACTTTTAGCGTCGCCTGATGACCGACGCTAAAAATTGGTTTGGTTCTCGGCCGGACTGGTCGGACCATAATTTAGCGTCGCTTATGAAAAGGATTTGGCGTCGGTCACTAAACAACCGACGCTAAAATTTAGCGTCGGTGAAATTGGCGTCGCTTTTCTGACCGACGCTAAAGTGCCGGATTTTTGTAGTGACTTGTCCCGGTTTCCTTTTTATCTTTCATTTGTTTTTGTTTTGCAGGTAGTTTGGTAGATTCCCTTTGCTTAGGGTCTACTACACTTCCCTCTGCTTTGGTAGATTCCCTCCGCTCCGAGGATCTGTGCTCATCCACTACACCAATCATCTTGGTCCATGTTTCTTCTATTCACACTACAAAAACACAGTTGTTTGGCGTCGGTCATACACGCATTTTAGCGTCGGTCATGACCGACGCTAAAATAAATAGCGTCGGTCGGTTAAAACGACGCCAGATTTGATGACGCTAAAATTTAGCGTCGGTCGTTTGGTCAACCGACACTAAACCGCGTGCCAACCGACGCTATAGTATATCGGTCGAACCACCAACCGACTCAGTGGTTAGACAATAGCGTCGGTCAATTTGTGTAACCGATGCTAAGTTGATTAACCGACGCTAAAACGCGGGTGTCTGGTCAACCACGCGCTGACCTGCATTATCATTTAGCGTCGGTTGTGACCGACGCTATTATAGGTCCAAACGACGCTATTACAGGTTCCAGTGGGCAGAATTCTGCTTGATTTTTTCGTTTTCTCATACTCTTCTAGTGCCAATACCTGCATAAATTTTCCTGCATACATCAATTCCATTTTCACATGCACCTTAAACAATAAATAAACATCCTACATACATCAATTCCACTTTTCCAATCAATAAACATATTGTATATAAATGTCGAAAACATCCTCCTAAAACATTCTACTAAAACATTCTACTAAAACATTGTTCTAACACATGCACCTTAAACATCCCCCTAAAACATCTAAATACACATGCTACCTACTCATCGTCCTCGTCATCGTACGAGTCCATGTCTGAGGGGGGCATACTCCCTTTTCCCTTAGAAGATGAACCCACCAACTGGCTGAGCCGCTGAACCTCCTCCTCCAGATGGCTCAAGCGTTGAACCTCCTCCTCCAGATGGCTCAAGCGTTGGACCTCTGCCTCTAACACCCTCACTCGATCGTCGGCGGGACAATGGCCGAAGACGTGAGTGGTAGTAGCTGAACTACTACCCTGACTTGATCCACCGGCTGCTCCACCACGTCTCCTACTCATATTAAACTGAATAGACAAAGACAACAAATAATTAGAATTTGACTAATTAGAATAGACAAAGACACCATATATCATATACTACATTACATTACCTGGGAGGGGGTCACGCCAGTTCCCATACCGCGAACTCTACCACTGTGCTCCTTCGGATAGACAAGTCTGAGTGCATCGTTCGCAGAAGGAAATGTCGGGACTGTGGGATCCTGCATCAGCTCCAGAATCCGAGGCTGCACATTGATGACACAAATGGGTTTCACAAACCAAAGTTAATAAAATAGACACTATTGGAGATTATTTTGTTAGATTGGAATAGGTGATCAAGTACTTACCACATTAGGATCAGTGTAAGTCTGATCCTTCTTTGTGTGAGTGATAGCATACAACTCACCTCTACTGGGCGCATTTCCTCCCCTTTCAGCTGCCTACAAGTGTACGAAATAAACAATATGAATACACTTTCTAAAACGTCCTAATACACAAAAAATTATTGGGAAGTTCAACTGGATTATTACCAACTCCATTCCTCTAACTCGCAACTTCTTTGACCCTCCAGTGTGGGGTGAGGTGTAAGTCCTCCGAGCGACTGAATTCTTGCGAGATCTCGCCTACAAAATGTTGTTCATTTAATTTAATGATTGGAAATTAGTACTTATTATTAAATTTACATAATGCTTAATTTGTAATCGACTTACCACATTATCGGGTCTCAGCCTGATATCCACAAACTGTGCCCACATAGGCGGAGAGATCCTGCCGGCTTGTGTTCTATTGCCCACGCCCTAGGGATCTCCACAAACTCATCCCAGTCGAAGTCCTGGCCCGCTTCTTCAGCTTCCTTCTTCAATTTATTCTTGTATGTGTTAACCACATAACTTCTCCAAAGGCGGGTTTGGCAGTCCTTCCACTTCCTGCCAATATCCTCCATGATGTACTTAGTCGCAGCGTCTGTCAACTCTGGTGGCTCAATCACGATACAATGCTGCATCAAATTCAATGATTGCAAATTAGTACTTATTATTAAATTTACATAACACAGGAATGAATTTCATATTTGAATACTTACAAACACAGTAGCCTTCAAATCATTCTTCTCTCCCTCCGTCACGTTGGGCCACTCCTCATACTGTAGTGGGATGAGGTTCTGGTCATTACCCAGCAAACCCGTGAACTGGCCCAACAGAGCGGTGGGGCCCGCAGCCGTAGGCCCTAGAGGCCCCCAAGGCATGATGACCTTCTTGCCATCACGAAGGCTCAAAATCTGGCTACTAGCCACAGGCTCCTGAGTCCTAACTCCTGCTGGATTGATGAGCTCTACCATCCAAGGACCTGAACGAGGAGCCATATCTGCAAATCCAAATCCAAATATTTATGAAACAATAGTTCGAGTATTGAATATAGAACAATAACACTTAGCTCAAAATAATTTTACCAAACACTAGTTAATCATCGAACTCTGCAATTCCAGGCCTGGCTAGGGGTAGTTCAGTGGAATTATCAAAATCAGTCAACTCTGGATTCATAATCATCTCACTCTCATGCACTAAGTTGCCTTCCTCATCACCCATGTCGTAGACATCTCTGGGTTTGATATGTACAGGAATACACCAGCCCTTATCCACCTTATCTTCCACATAGTAGACCATTCGGGCCACCTTTGCTTCAATAAATGGCTCGTCATCTAAGCGACTTCCCGTGTAGAGCAAATGTGAGAAATTCAGTTGTGTGAACCCCAACCTATCTTTCTTCACATACCTTGGATTGTGAGTGTTAGCCCATTTACACTTGAATAATACCACACGAAAATCTCCATAATAATTCAGCTCAAGTATATCTTCTAACTTTCCATAGTACGCGAGTTCGTTTGTGTGAGGTCGATTGTCCACTGAGATAGAATAACTATGAGTTTCATAGCTGCCGTACACACCACTATTCTGAGTACTGAGACCCTTATCACGACTAACTGTACGGAAATGATAACCATTCACGTCGTAACCAGTATACTGATAAGCTTGTCGAGAAGGTCCTCGCGCCAACAATCTTAGATTATTCGAATGTACTACTTTGGTATCATCTAATATTTGTGAAATGACAATAAAAATAATACTGTATCACAAACTAGATGATTGGAAGTTGTCGTCATGCAAAGGTTAATGAAACTCATAGTATACTTACACGACTCCTAAACCATTGCACAAAGTCTCTATGTACCACTTTTTCAACTTCAGCTGCTGATCTTCCTCGTAATCGATGTTTTGTGATTGCTTAGAACTCCCTAGTAAGTTCATATTCAATAGAGAAGAATTAAAATAGAATAATAGTCACACCATAAGTGCAGTTTAGTATATGTACTTACTGTAGGAAAGGACTGACTTCGTTAGCCCCTATAAGGACATGTCGGTGTGCTTGTAACCATTCCATATCATTTAACTTATAGGGGTGTTCGCCGCCAACATGCCGTCCAATTGAAGGGAACTTGGATATGCCAAGGGATTCATCTCTCACTTGATCATGGAGTCGAGACCCACGGTTGAACCGAGTTTCAACTCCATCTTCGTAGTATAAGGAGACAAATGTAATAATCTCCTCAGAAATCCAAACTTCTGCAATTGAACCTTCTGGTTGGGATCGATTTCTGACAAAAGATTTCAGCTTTCCAAGAAATCTGGTTTGGACAAGGAATTTGTTATTAGTAAAATCATAAAGTAAACGCATAACAAATGCATGTAACCGATTGTTATATTGTACCTTTCTATAGGCTACATCCAACGATAATAGACTGGTCCCCCAAGTCTAACTTCTTCAACTAGATGGACCACTAGATGAACCATCACTGTGAAAAAAGATGGAGGGAATATCATCTCCAAACGACATAGAGCTACCACAATGCGTTCTTGTAATGTATCCAACCCATCAACATGAACCACTTTCGAGCATAATTGCTTCATGCATGAACAGAATTCCACTAAGACAGATGAGACCTGTGCAGGCAACACATTCCGGATGGACAATGGTAGAAGTTCATGCATTAATATATGACAATCATGAGTTTTCAACCCTAATATCTTTCGGTTCTCCACATCAACACAACGAGATATGTTGCTTGAGTAT
Organism: Linum lewisii; assembly: GCA_034768395.1. NCBI lineage: Eukaryota > Viridiplantae > Streptophyta > Magnoliopsida > Malpighiales > Linaceae > Linum > Linum lewisii. The sequence goes on from CM068297.1 coordinate 50,334,917, forward strand.
CCATCTGGTACAACAATGTCTTTCAAGGTTTCGAGCATTGTTTGAATTTCTCGTTTACCCATTGTGTATATAGCTGTTGGACAAGTTTTCCCATCTGGTCTTGGCCAAAGCTCTCTTCTGATTTTCATCAGTTTCAAATCCATCCTTGCTTTCAAGTGATCCTTACTTCGATCTTTCTCATTTATCAAAGTGTACAGGATATTATCACACACATTCTTCTCTATGTGCATAACATCCAAATTGTGTCTCAACTTATTGAACTCCCAATAAGGTAACTGAAAGAAACAACTCTTCTTCTTCCATTGTTCTGTTTTTTTTTGTTTCCTCCATCACCTCTTGCTTTCTTCCTTGGCAGTTCACTCTCCTTCGTCTTCCCAAAGGTAACATTGATGTTCTCAACCTGCTGTAAAATTTCAGAGCCAGATAAGAGTTTGGTTGCCTCTCTTAAATCAACATCACCATTGAATTTGGATTTTTGTAATCTCCAAGGATGTTCTGCAGGTAAGAAACGTCGACTTCCTATGAAACAATTCTTCCCACTCCCCGCCAAACGCAATGGCTCCTGGTCTAGATTACAAGTGGGGCATGCCTGTCCTGTATAAGTGTTCCACCCTGATAATAAACTCAGTCCAGGGAAATCACTAATTGTCGACATTAGCGTTGCCCTCAACGTGAATGATTCTTTCTTCACTGAATCATATGCTTCTACACCTTCCCATAACATTTTCAGCTCATCAAGTAAAGGTTGTAGGTAGACATCGATATCATTTCCAGGAGCTTTCTTTCCCGGAATGATACCAGACAATATCATACCTATTGACTTCATGCATTCCCACGGAGGCGTGTTGTATGGCATTAGTACAATTGGCCATGTGATGTGACTAAGGCTCATATTCCCAAAAGGATTAAAGCCGTCAGTAGCAAGGCCGAGCCTAACATTTCTCGGATATGAAGCAAACTCAAGATACCTAGTGTCAAAGTCAATCCACGCTTGACCACTCGTGGATGCCGCGACATTCCACCAGTAGTTCTTTCTGTAGAATGCCACACCATACTCTCAGCTGTTCTAGGGCACATGAACAATCTTTGCAACCTTGGAATTATTGGAAAGTATCGATATATTTTCAATGCCTTAAGTTTCTTCTCTTTCCTTCCATCAACTACGTCATCATCAACACCACCATCCTTGTATCTAGACTGCTTGCAAATCCTGCAACTCGTGTCATCTATGTCATTACCCCAGTACAACATACAATCGTTCACACATGCATGAATTTTCGTGTATCCCATCCCAAGCCGTTTGATCATTTTCTTTGCACTATATCATGTTGGTGGTATGTTGGCAAACTCAAAAGCTTCATGCAGCAACTCAATGATCATTGATATTGCTTTATCGCTGATGTTATGCATCCCCTTGATATGATAAAGTCTCAGAATGAAAGATAATTTGGAGAACTTCTTACATCCTTCGTATAGTACCATTTCTCCATCTTTTAGTAAATCCCTCAAATTTACATTGTCATCATCAACCGGCTCTTGTATTGGCTCAGGGATGCTGGTGTCATTATCTTCGCTCATAGCAATTTCTTCATTTATTTGACCTGCCTCATTAACATCTTCATTAGCAAGTACTTCAGTAGTAGTCTCGCGGACCTCCTCAGTAACGACACCAAAAGCATCATTAACCATTGAACGAAGTGATCTAATATGATCACTTCCATGCACTGCAGTCCTAGAAGAAGATCCGTACAGACGCTCGCCATGTCGCTCTCCATGTCGATCCCAATTAGTATATCCTGGCGGAAATGGCTTGCGGAGTAAATGCTCGTACACATCATTTCTACACAACCACTTCTTGAATCCACATTTTGGACATGGACAGACTATTTGCTCTCAGTCGTTGTTGTTGGAGAAAGCAAAATTCAGAAAGCTTTCTAAGCCAGTCATGTACTCCGGTGATAATCTTGGGGTGTTAATCCAAGATTTATCCATTAGGAGATACCTGATTTAGTGTAGGGAATAGATTCTCAGTACTGGAGATCATAATCTATATATAAGTTAACTTAGGTAAAATGCTAAGATGTTATAACATTAATTTAGAATCGTATATTTCCAAATAATATACTAGTAACTAGTGTTTGTACGAAATTACCATGAAGTAGCTAGCTATATGCTACTGAGTTTAGTTAACTTAAAAAATAAACCCTAACTCAACCAATACATTCTAATATTAATCATATTCTAACAATTAATTAAAATAACAAACAATTCTACTAATTAATCTCATTTTAAAAACAAATTATAACTGATCATAGTGAAAACATACATATTACTAGAAATTAGATTAATCTTGACAACATACATATTACTATACAAGTTTAATCATTTTTGTGAGACATGCATATTACAATCAATTAATTTACGTGTAAAAAAAAAGACAGCAAATGCATACCTTACGCCGCGGTGAGTGACAAAAAGGCAGAAGACAGAACCACGAGAAAATAACTACTCGATACGGGCACTGAGAAAATAACCACAACATGTACAATTAGAACTAATCAGAATAACTATTTCAATCCACAACAAGGCTAATGACACATACAATCTAGAAACTAAACGAAATTTAAATTAAAATATACAATTCAATACTATTTTATGAGTCACAGCAATTTCAATTCACTACAATTCTAATAATCACAACGTATACATTTCTAATTCTCTACAATCCTAATAATCAGAACATATACAATTATAATTCTCTACAAAATAAACGAAATTTAAATTACAATCTAAAAATTAAATAACTTACACCGAAACACAGGAGGAAATGTCAAGGAAGCACGGTGATGAGAACAGCGTCACAGCAGCTCCTAGCTCGAATGCTGGCAATTTTAGAGGATTTCAGAGGATTTGGGAGTTGAGAGAATTTCAAACTTTGGGGAGGAGTTGCATACTGATTTCTGTCGTCTGGGGGGGTTTTTATATGTTCGTGGTTTAGCGTCGGTCGATGACCGACGCTAAAACGCGTGTTAATCGACGTTAATTACACGACCGACGCTAAATTGTTTCTTCTGACCGACGCTGAGCAAACCATCCGGTCAACCAGAAAATCAAACCATGAACGGCTTATAGCGTTGGTTGACGCGCTCATTTTAGCGTCGGTCGACTATCAACCGACGCTAAAACGCGAAGTCAACTACTTAGCGTCGGTTGTTGACCAACCGACGCTAAATTGCTACGTTTCAACCGACGCCAAACAGCTGTTTTTTTGTAGTGTCACTCTCTACTCTAGCTTAGTCCTGTGAGGACAAAGAACGATTTAAGTGTGGGGTAGGATGCTAGAGAACCTTGCATGAACTTGATTGCCCTTATTTGTGATTTTTGTGCCTCGTGGTTCCGTTCCAGTTTCTCTATCATTAGAATTGCTCAGTTCTTGATTTTTGATGTTAAGTTGTTGTTCAAACTGTCATAATGATGCTTAGATTGCTTAACCTAGAACTGGCAAACCAACTTGTATACTTTCATGCTAAATTGCCTGGTCAGAATAGTTTTTATATCACACTTGTATTTTGTCGCTCTGATTGCATGAAAATGACCGAATCCGACTAGCAAACCAACTGTGAGCTTTGATCCATTGCACATAACTTGCAATTTAAATCCTTTTTGAATGATTTTATGTTTGCTTGAATGAGTTAGAATTTGCATGAGACCTATTCGAGACCACACGATGACACGAGTTCTAGAATGATAGGGGCACCTAGATTCAGCTACTAAGCCAGATTGCCTACCCAACATTGAATCCATTAGGTTTAAACCCTTGAGCTTGGCCTTCGATATACATTACACCTGATCCCCATTCTTTCATTCCCCGTTGATCCCCTGTGGTTGTAGTTCTAGATTAGCCTATCGGAAGTCGGTTTGTGGTAACCTGCTTTTAGCCATTAAACAGGGGGTCTTAGCTATCATGTCTAGACGTGTAAACCCCTCTAGTAACTAAAAGAAAATTGGCACAAAAAACAAAAAAAAAAGAGAAAAAAAAAGAAAGAAAAATTCGAAAAAAAATATATAGAAAACTCGTAAAGTTTATAGTTTAGTTCAATAACGTTCTTCTCCCTACATATGGAAGAACGAATTCAAAAGAAAATGCAAGAAAAGAAAATGAAAAATCTGCAAAATAAAGTGCTAGGTTTCTTGAGGGTATCATAGGACGAGCATACACTATTCCACCCGTGATTGGTTAGACGGTAGGAAGCTACAAGCTAGATTCGAGGGAAGTTAGTCGAAAGCTACACCGCACCAAAGCAATCATCATACATTCCCATCATCCATCTCATTATAAACCCTTATAGTGTAGAATTCGTTATGGTCCTAAGCAGGTGAGTCCTTCTTGACTAGTTACTCGTGTTGTCACAGTGGTGAGATGTGGTCGAATTGCAAACCTATGACAGAATTCAGTAACAGAAAATGATTAAGAGCAGAAACACGTCCTTAAACACAGAGAGTGAGAGTTTCCCCTTAAACACAGAGAGTGAGAATGAGTGTAAGGAGACTGGTCGGTCAGGTCAAATTCGTGCATGATTGGTGATTGCTCCTTGTTGTGTGCAGTTTTTAGGGAGACCAGGTTGTTTGGCCTGATCGATATGCATGTTAGGTTTCTTGTTCTAGAAGTAGCTGCCTAATAATTCATTGTGTAGGTTTGATCTTCAATTTAATCGATCTTATCATTTGTGAACTCGAGCATTTTCTATTCAGTTTGCTTGAGGACAAGCAAAAGCTTAAGTGTGGGGTATTTTGATGACACTCGATTTGACGTGATTATCAACCCCATTTAAGCGACATTTCTTGGCTTAAGACATGGTTTTTAGGGCAGAATAGCGAATATTCACTCAACTGCTCTATCTCATGCCATTTGTGTTACTTTGGCCCGTTTTGGGTCTATTTGATGGTTTTCTAGTGTTTCTGTAATAGCACAGGTTTTTGCCATCAAATAATGTAACCAAGGACGTGTCTAAGGCATTGGAACCTCAAGGAACCGCACCAGAATCGATCCAAGGAGTCAAGCAAGTCAACACAAGTCAACCCCGTTTTACAAAGAAGATTTTGGCGAAAAGGCTTAGAGTTTTCGCCGAAAATCCAAGAAGAAATTGTCTGGCTATTAAAGGAAGTATTTTTAGGCGGGAAGTAAAAGTTCGAGCCAAAAACTCTGATAGAGAAAATCACAAGAGATCAGTCGACGGAAGTAGCCATTTTTCAAAGAAGTTTTCTGCGAAAACTCTTTAAGTTTTCGCCAAAAATCCTGAACTAATCCGGCGCTGATAGGGTTAAGTATAAATACTTATCCGGCGGCTCAAATAGAGACCTCATAATATACTTTTCAGAAGAGAGCTTTTCACAAGTTCCAGACCTAAGAAGTTCGAGAGAGCAGAGTTTAGAGTTCGAAGAGCCAGGAAGAGATCGTGACACCATCTTTTCACCTCGGAGACTCGGAGCTAGAAATGAAGATTACCGGAGAGCGAAGCTTTGTCAAAGTCGTCTCAATTAGGTTTTGCAGTTTCTATCTGTTCTTCCTTTTCATGATGAACTCTGTTTCTGTCTTTGATTCTGTCATTATGAATATGAGTATCTATACTCGTAGAGCTTAGACTAGATGAACCCTAAGTGACCCAGGGCTTTAAAGCGGTCATGGATCGGCAGTGATTAGATTCAAAGTTCAATCAGTTTCTCTTTCATGTTTGGTTTTTTCTTCGTTGTTTGTGTTTCTTGTCTGGCTTGATCACCTAGATTAGATTCTTGTTAAGCTGAGGATAGTAGCGAATGTTCGCCTCACTTTAAAACACCGAATCAATAATTAACCTATTCATTGGAGTGTGCCTTTCGTAGGAACCAGTTAGGGTTAATCCACTGCAAGAGTAACTCATAAATCGTTAGTAATTCCACCAGTTAGTTTAGTCGTCGCAAGAAGCGACCGTATTCGGGCGGCTAATTAATCTTGCTAGCTAGATCGGATAGAGCGAACGTTCACCAGTCTTAAACCTAAGGGTAAGGAGGTATGGTGGTGTCTTAGAATTGATTGAACGAGAATCGAAAATCGCTGGTTTGTTGATTGCCAATGCTCTAGTGATCGAAGGGGGATTCGAAGTCTAAGCTTGTCTGTCGTCTTTGTTAAGTCAACCAATCTTTCAATCTGTCTTTCAATTTAGTTTTTAATTTTCCTGCATTCCTAAAATAGAAGTCGTGGAACTCACACCACGCACAACATGTTTAAAACTGAGTAATCTGCCTTTATATTTGAGTAGATAATTATTAGAAGACCCGTGGAATATGATCTGCTTAGCTTTTAGCTTGGTAGTATTTGATACCCTGTTCTGCAACATCATCAACTGGAGTACACTCGAAGTTGACTAGTTCTTCCTTTTCAGTTGACGTTGGATATTTTGGGGGTTTTTATGTACTTTCGGGTTTATGTTGGATTTTTATGGACTTATGTCGAGATTGGACTTGTGCACGGTTATACCCTTTTCACGGATTTATGGAGGCCTCATATGTTTACTTTTCCTTTTAAATTTTGGTTTTACTTTGTCTTTTGTGTTGGTTTTTACTCGGTAATACTCATATTCGGTTCAACCACGGGTTTCACCGGATTAATTCGAGTTGAGTGTTACAAATGGTATCAGAGCCTGGTTAGTTGCTGTTGTACTGGTTGATTGTCTCCTCTCTTTGGGGAGTAATTAACCACGTTGGAGAGGGGACGAGACATCGGTACATGACCGACATTCCATGGGTTTTTCAAACTGTTTTAAACGGGTAGGAAGTTTGGAAACCAAGTGGCGATTTGAGAAGTTGGTAATATAACTGAATCGTTTTAATGTCCTCTTGTAGTGAATCCAGTCAATCAATGGGAAGTAGGTCCACTGGGAACTCGGGGTATGGAGGAGGAGCTCCTAGGTTTCAGCCAAGTCTGTTGAAGGGTTGAAACTTTGGGAGTTCAACGGAGAGGTAGCTGACCCTGAGGTTGTTGAGTAGTGGCTTCAGGAGTGTCAGTATAAGTTCTTGTAGATGGGACTTGATGAGGAGCTGAGGGTGCAGGCAATGACCTTTCTGTTTAAGGGTCATGCCTTATATTGGTGGAAATCGATGCCACAGAGTCGGGTGGTTCCGCCGGAGATGGAGTTCGATGAGTTTGTGGGGAGTTTCGTGACCAGTTCTGCTTGGATCTTTGGCGTGAGGAGAAGGCCAATGAATTCATGGGATTGGAGAAAGGTGAGAAGACCGTTCTTGCATAGTACATAGAGTTTACCTCTCTTTCTAAGTGGTATGACGAGCGGACTAACCGGGAGAAGAAGCTCATTAGCAAGTTCAAGAATGGGCTGAGGGTGGAGATCCAGGAGGGGGTCACCACCGCTGACATGGGGAGTTTGGTGGCGGCGCTTGAGAGGGAAAGGTTGGAGAACGGAAAGAAGGAGGAGAGGAAGAGGAAGGCACCTGCCCCGCCTACTCATTCGGCCACCCACAGCTACCCGGCCAAGAGAGCTCAGACTTCCTTTTCTGGGTTCAGGGCAGCCAGTCGGCCCCGCAGCAGGGTGTGATGACCTGTTTCACTTGTGGCCGACCCGGTCATAAGAGTGTGGCTTGTTATGTAAGGCATAGTTCATGAGTATCACGTATCACAAATATGATATTCAACATACGTCAGGTTGACTATCACAAGTGCATTGTTTATAAGTCACATAGTTAATATGTTTTTTTATACAATAAATCATATTTTCTACATGTTTCTACATCTTACTTTATTTATTTATTAGTGTAACTTAATTTAAGGAAATTTTAGAATACTTATTGTTTCGTCCCAAAGAGTCTGGTTGGTCCAATGAGTTGGTTCGAGTGGAGGATCGCTGGGATGTCTCGTCTGACTCCTGACGCTGGGAGGGTACCTCATAGTATATCAGACAAAGGGATAGTAAGGAGGGTGATATGGTCAGGGGTAAGTTTGCATTAGAGGTTATGTGGTAGAAAGAGGTCAATGATTCACCTCCAAATGGACTCCTTCTTATCGGTGGAAGCTATCTTTGCTGACGCCTGTAAGGTGGGACGTCATAGCCATGCAATTCGCTCGATTCTGGAGTGGTGCAAGCGGGATTGGGAGGTCCGCATTTCTCATGTTTTTAGAGAGGGAAACCTGGTTGTCGATTTTTCAGCCCATTTCAGGCATGGTCTCCCCTTGGATATTCACCCAGACTGTTTTCTCTGTCGTGACACTAAGCATGCTATTCTATGTGATTGTATTGGGTTGGTTTCCCCCGTTTATACTTTCAGATTAATTAAGGGTGCTTGACACTTGTGCTTCTACCCAAATAAAGTACCAGGGGGTGCTCGAGGGCGTTTGTGGATTCCTTGGACATACGAGTGTGCATCGTACGAACAAAGAAGTGTAGGCAGGTATGTATTTGTTGTTTCCTCTCTAAAAAGACAACAAGTACACACAACAAACAGATTTGCGAGATGCAGTTATCTCTAAAAAAAAAAAACAATAAATAACAATTCATACTTAAATTACAAATTGCATTTTACATTTAGCAATTAAAATAATTCACTCCTCCTTCTCTCTCTCTCATTAATAATATTATTATTAATTGTTTCACGCATTACTCTCTCTATCTCTCTCTACCCTTCGGATTGTTCTTTGTTTATCTATTCTCTTCCGCCTACCTTCTTGTTTTTGTAAACCATCTCATAATAATATAATAATAGTAGTGTGTTTGCTCCATTTTTCCTTGGACGATTCTCTCTTCAATCCAGGTTAGACAGAAGGTAATCCATCCGAGTCTCACATGTAGTTGTCCTTGTGTTGCTTATGACTTCATGGGTCGTCTTCCTCCTATGCTCTCCAAAATTCCTGGGCAGATTTGGTTTCCCACTTTTTTCTATTTTATGTATTTCTTTATATCTCCAAAATTATTTGTTATCATAAATTCTGTAGTTGACTTTCTCTTCCTCCCCCTAATTAAGTTTCTCTATCTTCACCAGGATTTATTACAGTGAATCTGCGACTAAAATAGGAGACAACTTTTGGTAATTTTCACCCGAATTATACCTTGCTACCGAGGAATCCACAATTCCCACATTTTTTCTTGTGTTCATCATCAAAGGTACGTTTGTTAGTCGCTGATGCTGATGCTGATGCTGATTCTGATAGGGTGAGGTTTGGTATTTATTGTGTTTTTTCTAGAAACCCTTTATTTTGGCTTCATAGGTTTAATACACATATGATCTTCTGAGTTGGTTTCCTCTTCCTGAATTTCTTAACCAGCCATATTATTTTCTGGGTTGTTTCGATTTTGCTTTGTTTCTTTAACATCTTAGTGGATTCTTCTTGTTTTGTATCAAACCATTCCACTCCATCGACAAATGGGAACTACAAATATAGCAAGTTTACTATGTTTACATTTTTCCTTGTCTTGGTTATGTGCAAGAAGCTTAATGTTGGACCTACTGTTGGTTTGTTTTCTGGAAGAAACTTGATCCTTTAAAGCATTTGTCTGCAGATTCGAACCATTGGTTTTCTCTCCTTATATGTCAGTTCTTTTCTCTTTGATTTGATAAGGTGGATTCTTGTATTCTTAGGAGCGGCTACATAGGTTATATTTATCAAATTGGTTCCGGAGTTGTGAGCGATAATGAAATCCAGACAACCTGTTCCTAGTGTTGTTTCAAGGTTGATGGGTTTGGAAGAATTTTCACAACAACAACCAGTTTTAAAGAAACCAAGAGTTCTTTCTGATAAATACACGAGGAGAGTTAGTTTGATAGGTACCAGAGAAAAACATAAAGACCTGGGTTATCTGAATTCGAGTTCCAACAAGTCTGAAGAGTGCAATCTCTTCGAGAGGGATAAACAAAATGCACAATCAGTTGGGAAGAGGAAAGCACAATGGAGTTCAGAGGTGTCATCAAGTGCTTCTAAGTACAGAAGCTTTGAGGATTGCGTCAAAATTTCAGTTGTTAGCAACCAATGGTACAGTGGCGGAGAATGTTGTAGGGATCTTGGTATCAATCATGGTTTGTGGTCTGGATCAAATGATGGGTTGCAATCCTCAACGGATAAAGTTTATGTTCAAATGCCAGCCTTGGCACATGGAGTAAGACCTATGAAACTGAGGACAAGTTCTACAATAAATGAAGCCAAAAGAAGTGTGCTTAGGAAAGATGCATTAGGCTCTAGATCCAGTAGGAATGCTGAGTTAACAACTTTGTCTTCCTTCCAGCAATTTGAAATAGGTATGACCATAACTGCTGATCAAGAACTTACTATTCCTAGTGAGTGCCTGAAACCAAGAAATTTACATTCCAATCATGATGAGTATCATTCTGCAAGCCTTGTTAGAGGTATAAGGTTCAAGAAGCATGGTCATTGCTCAGATAAAAGACGGCAGTATGGCTGGAAGGTCAGGACCATTGGATGCTTAGAAAGAACTACACCACTTCACTGGGATCTTAGTGCTATTCGAAACCGTGTACTAAGCACCAACCATGACTTTGCTAAATCTGATGTGCACTTGAGTAATCTCGAGTTTATAAATCTTGTTCTGCACAAGTCCAGGAAGCAGGATGGCAACCAAAGATACAGTTCGGTACTTGGAGTTTCTTCGAGAGAGTGCCATGAGAGCTCTTCGTCTGGTAAAGTTTTGGAAGTGGAAACAAGAATGTAGAAACTAGTTTTTTTCTTCCGAGCATAGCTGAAGACAAACTCGATAAGGATTTACATGGTCAGAGTTCAAAGGGGAAGACCTCTGAACACAGTCCTAGTATGGAAAGTGATGCAGAAACTGAGTTTATCAACAGATCTTTAGCACTTGATGAACAGTCATTGGATAAGGAAAAATGGCAATTTCCGATAAAAGACCAAGATGATTCATCTTGTCTAATTGATTCTTCAATACGAAAGGTTTGTTCCATCTTAGTACATAATACTTGTGACTGTTTTATTGCTTTGCTCCTTCTGTAAGATGTTAGTGTTTCATGTCCTATGAATCGAGTTGCTCAGCACGGCATTTTATATTGATACTGCAGGATAGATATGTAGGAACATATGAGAAAGAGTCCATTTCATCTTATTGCTCGTGCACCGATCCTGAATCTACAGTGAGCCTAGAAGATGCGTATCAATCTAGTCCAATTTCAATACTGGATGCATCATATTGGAATGAGAATTCTTTTTGCTCTGATATTTGGGATGATGTTGAAGATTCTTTGCATGGTATTCATTTCTTCTCTTCTTTTGTTTACCTTCTCCATTATATGATTAAATGCTTGCCAATTTATTTGATATTTTTTTAAATGTTTTCCCTTAAAAACTAGGCTTGCATTTGCGACTCAAGCTCCTAAAGTCAGAGATATCAGATGTATACTCGGAAGACTCTGACACAATGGTGTCTAGTGAGGGAGATATTCGAGCAGAATCTGTAGGTGATTTAAAAGAAGATGCAATGAAACTGTTGAGAGTCGAAGAGAGCAGGGATTTTTCGTACTTGGTTGATGTGTTGAATGAGGCAGGAGTCCTCAGTGTCGGTCCATTCATGGGAGTTAAACCATGGCACTCTGAGGAATGTATAATCAGTTTATCAGTCTTTGATGCACTAGAGAAGAAGTATGGGGACCAAACATATTGGAAGAGGACGGATAGGAGATTGCTATTTGATAGTATAAACTCAGGATTGCTTGAGATTTTGCAGTCATCTTTCATCAAACACTCGCGGTCAAATACTGTGGCAAGAAGGTTGATCCTCAGCCATGGTAAAGTAGACATTGAGGACGAGCTGTGGATGTTATTGGGTAGGCAAGAAAATGGAGTGGGAAAGGATTCAGAAATAGTGCTGGGAAGGATGACATGTGGATGGAATTGGGATATGAAATTCAGAGTATCAGTACAGAAATAGCAAGTTGTTTGTTTGATGAGCTTGTGGAGGATGCATTTAGAATAAACTCTGTAGAGATATGAGCTTACTTGGTATAATACATGTAGATATTATGGTTTGAAGAGTGTCAATGGGTGCTTTTTTTTTTTTTTTTCTGGTCCACTTGTGCAATTTAGTAAACCGCAAGGTGATAGATAGATAGATAGATAGATAGTAAAATGTAGGATTCACTCTTTCAAAGGGTGAGTGAGAGCATGAAATTTTGTTAATTACTAGTTAGTAGTATATCAGTAAGTTGTTGTAAAAATTGATTTATTTGTTTGTTGGTAATGGTTATGTTTGTAATCATCTTACTGAGTTTAAGAGATGATGAATTCATCCTACCCTCTTGCATGAGCTGGAAAACATCAATTGTAGTAACCTGAATTTATATGATGATTGGTTCAAATGATTACAACTAACAACTAACTTGTGCTAAAAAGATTCCTTCATTCAATTTAATTAAAACTAATACAGAGTGAGCTGTGGCTTGTGCTGTGAGCTTGCTTTCAGGTGGTCACCTAAACCTCTATATTGACCAACTGCACTCACTATATTTCAACCATTCCTCTGAACCACTTGTTTTAGTGCCTTGACTGACACTAACTCCTTGTCGTCACCAAACCAAAATCCATGCATGTTTGCTGACTCTGAACAATGAAAGGAAGCTCTAACAGTAGATTAATACTAATACAGTACACTCTTCTCTTCCAAGTACCCTCTGCCTGAAGCATTGATTTGCGACAACTTAATCTACACCCAAAGGTTACTCAATCAATGAATTCATCCCTACGAGTCACATAAAGGTGCTAGGCCAAGACGTTTTTACGAGATGGAGCCTTATTTGCCAATCAGAGGGAGGGGCCTTTGGAACATGGATGGTTTTACGAGATGAGAAATGGTCTTTATCATATACGAGTCGCATGTGTCTAGGACATACTAGATATTTAATCCTACCTACTTGATAGAAAATTCCAATTGGAAATAATACTTAGCCAACAACTACACCCCCCAGGCCCAATCAACTACTCCATTTCATCAAAACACACAAGGAAATAAATCAGAAGCAAGCAACCAAGCAACATACATACATACAAGTACAACTAGTTTAAAACTACAAGATACATGCTACAGCTCCTCAATCTTCATTCCTAGACCATGTTGTTCCTCTTCTTCATCTTCATCACTGCAATTATCAATCAGTCCTCCTCAGCTAGAACCATTATAGAAAACCCAATTCCTCCTTCAGGCCATCACCACCATTATAACCATCACAAGAATCTCACATTCCTAATGCAAAATGTGCTCAATGTGACCACCACAGTCACATATGATGATGGATCACAACCCAATCAATCCACGAAACACCTCACTACCAAAATCCCATTCCCTAAGCCTCTAGGCATATTCCCTCCAAGAAAAGGAATCTTAATCCCACAACAAACACTTGATGACTCAGTCATTGGCCTCCTTGGTAGATCCACCCTTGAGGAGCTGGAGGTTGGGAGTGTGGGAGATATAAGCCAAGATTTGTTTCAGAATTCAGGGAGTTATGGTCCAGCTGTTGTTGTTGGGAGAGCACAAGGGGTATTTGTAGCTTCTACCAGCTCAGAGCTAGAGGAGGACACAACCAACATCAGCCAAATGGTTGCAATGACTGCTAACTTATTTGATCACAAGGTTGATGTTACTGGAGATGGGCTGAGGTTGTTTGGTGTGGTCCATACTGATACTAGTAATAATAAGAAAGAAAACAGAGGAGATTCTCACATTGCTGTGATAGGTGGGTCTGGCAAGTATGAAGGTGCTAATGGGTTTGCTGTGATCAAAGCTGTTCATTTAGGACCTAATTATTTTGCTCTACACAACTACTAATTTCCTTCTCTTCAATCTATATCTCAGCTAGCTACTTACCTATAATAAATAAATTCCACAGCAATAGCTCCATCAGTTTTCCCTTCACATTCCCTATTGTTACAACTAAGCTGATTGGTTAGGATAATAAAGGTTTAACCTCCAGGTTTACTAGTTGGTTGAATATATATGAACGCACGTCAAGCCTTGATACGCCTTGGAGTCAAACGATGTTCATCACAAGGCGTACAAAAGACAATAGTAAGCATTGAAGGAAGGAAGTAAAGGGGGTTAATCGTATTTGAGTGAGAGACGAAGAAGTACAGAGGGGTACTGTAATGCCCACCTCGAACCAACAGTGTAACCCATTGTTAGACCGGGAATGGACGTCACCGTCGAACCAAAGCAACTAAAAACGATAATGAAATCTCAAAAGTAAATAGTCAAAAGAACAAAGGCCTCCAATAATAAAATCGGATACAAAAATCCAACTATCACAATTCGAATAAGAAATAGAAAACCGAGTACAAATACCCAAAATCAAAATAGTCAACTGGACAACAATGAGAGTCAACTCCGGGTCCAAGCCGCCAAGGTTTTCCTCATGATCTCCGTAACCACTTCAGCTAGCACCCAGCAACTCCAAACACCACTCACCACCTAGCGATGATTATATGAGGGAAAAAGGGGGAATCACTTTCCTAATGAAACTGAGTGAGGCAACACCCCACTTGTACGTCGAACTAAACCATAAGGATTGTAACACCCATCCTGAATCAACCCGAGTAAACCTGTGGTCGAACCGATTATGAGCATCACTAGTGATAAATCGAACCAAAATAACCAAAACAAAAACAGTGGAAATAAAATCGATAAAATATGGTCATTAAAACAAAAGACGGGGATCCCACTTAAAGAAATTTTAAACCGCGAACCGCCAAAAACCTCTTAAACAACATTAACAACAAAACACATTTGAAAATTCCCCAAACTGTCAACTGAAATAAAAATACATAAAATGACATCTTCGTCCTCAGTCACCATCCTTCAGTCTTCTAGCTCATTTCCACTGCCAACAACTACTGCTCCAAACTCCGCTCAGCTCACTAACTACTTCTAACTGAAAAGAGAGACTAAGGGGGGATCAGTTTCCTAATGAAATTGAGTGAATCCACTGTGCTTAACTATGCGCCGAACTACCTAGGGAGCATCCCAAACTCGCACATTGGAATACAACAATGGGACTCAGCCTTTCCATTAGTTCATTTTAACAACCTCGTAAGATAGTTCTGAGTGATCAATCATTTTTCCTCTACCCCTATTCCCATCGTGCAATACCCCAACAATTACATCTAATAATTATAAACAATCAAATTTATAACATCTACAACATCATAAATGAAACCAATATCAACATCATCATCACATTTCATGACATAGTATACAAGAAGAAACATCGCGAGGTAATTCACAGATCAATCACAACACAAGTCACAGCACAAGTAGTTCTATGTGTGTTATTTGGGGCAATTTATTCAGTGACCAAATACTAATTTGGTCCACTAAACCAAATCAAACATAGCCAATCATTTAATATTAAATATTCAATCAATCATTAACTTGTCTTAATAGTTATTGTAGAATAATTAATTATTTAATCCAGACTGTTATGGAAATTAATTATTTATGGAATATTTTTTTCTGCGGTTTATCATCTTTCCCTAAGAATCCTAATTCCAATATAATATTAAATAAGAATCCTACTTCACATATAACAGCTGCATCAAATCTCTTTCTTCTCCAGCAGCACATCATCCCTGCTCTCGCCAATCAATTTAATTTTGTTTCTTTCTCCGGTCTTATTTCTCTGGCCGATCAATTCAATTTTGTTTCTTTATCATCATCCCTTCTCTGCCCTTATTTCCATCATAGTAGTTCAACACAATTTATTCAGGTATCCCCATTCACCATTTATTCGGCCAGCCTTTTTAACTTATGTCGATTCAATTCAATAGTTTTATTATTCTGACTTTTGCAATCCTAGTGCAGGCAATATAGTAATCAAGTTTCTGACGAAAGGTGGGTGTACTAGGATACAAAGGTGGGTGTACTAAGACATGCAAACACTAGTTGGGTGTACTAGGACATTCAATTTATAATCTATCCTGGCAAGTGACCCTAGTGCGCGATTGAAGTTACAAATACAGAGATAATGTGTTCTACAACATTCATCTATAATGTGTGCTAGAAATTACAAATAGCTAGAGAGATACAATGTGATTCTAATATATTGTGCTTTGTAAAGATATCATAGTGCGAGATTGATGTTAAATTAGAAATTGGTAACAACATTATAATCAACATAATCAACATGCTAAAATTGCTTAATCAAATTATCCGCTCCAAAATGCATCATGTTCATCACAATTCTTCGCTTCAAAATTGCATCATGCTCATCACAACCAACAAGCGACACATCCAAAAATCCTAAAACATCATGCTATCCAAATCCTGCACAAGCAACAAACAACATAATAGCAACACATACTACAATCCAAACATCAACCATTATCCTAGAACAATTAACAAAACATGCAACCAACATAACACATATACTGCAATCCAAAGCAAAAAGACAGTTGATTGTCCTAGCACAGGTATATAATAGGACTAATAGGCTGTCCTAGTGCAATTATATAATAGGCTGCCTTAGTGCAATTATATAATAGATTGTCCTAGTGCAATTCTCTTTTCATAAACCTATGTTAGTTGTGCTAGTGCAGGTATATTACAACAGATCATGCAACCCTAGTTAGGTGTCTTATTACAATCCATCGTAGTTAACTGTCCTGGTACAAGCATGAATCGTAGAAACACACAACAATCCTAGTTAAATGTCCTAGTACAAGCAACAGATCATGCAATCCAGACCAAAATTATCCTGCAACAGATCTGCAATCCAAACCAAAACGCATAGTACTTCAATCCAAATCAAAACCATAATCTCTCCTTCTCCTATTTCTCTCC
Organism: Linum lewisii; assembly: GCA_034768395.1. NCBI lineage: Eukaryota > Viridiplantae > Streptophyta > Magnoliopsida > Malpighiales > Linaceae > Linum > Linum lewisii. Next base: position 50,351,749 of record CM068297.1, read on the forward strand.
ATCACGTTTGGCTATAGATTCCATCACGTGTAGAGTGTTGGAGGCTGTGCGGCGCAGAAGTCGAAGAACGACAAAAGGGAGAGAGAGATCAAAAGAAGATGGCGGCGCTAGGGTTGTAGGGTCGGAGAAGTCTAACCACTGGTGGACTCCTTTGGTGAGAGCTTCAATGTTGTCTGTTAGCGATCGAGAAGGAGAAGAAGGGTTGATTGGGTAGCTCGAGCTCCAGGAGAAGAGGAAGGAGTTTGATTATGCTGCTCGTTTGACCACGCCGATCGTCGTAGTTTCCATCTGGGTTCTCGGTTCGATAGAAAAGGTAAGGGGCAGATGTGAAGAAGGATCGGAGGTCGTTGGTGGTTAAAGAGGAAGAGATTTCAAGGAAGTTCGGAGCTCGCCGGCAGCGGCGACAACACTCATTGGAGAAGAACTATGGTGGCTAGGTTGAAGGTAGGGTTTTATTGTCTATATATAGGTCTAATCATGACCCTTAGATCTAAAACCCTAAAATCTAATGGTTATTATTAATTTGGTTTACTAGACCAAAGGAAGAGCTTGGTCACCCAATATGATCCGGTTATTTGGCGACAAAGAGTTTATCCTGCACCACCCTTGCCGGCCTGACGCACCCCTCTCCCTTGAAGAGGCCCAAAGACGCATCCTCTCCCTTGAAGGATACAACAATACATTTTCCTTGAAGGAATCATAAACAAGACTCACAAAACAAAATCGCGTCTTTCCTTTGAAGACGTTACCGCACCTCTCTCCCCTTGGAGAGGCACTTAGCACCCAAAGTGCAAATAAGGGGGCAGTGCAGGCTCCTACGGTTCTATCATTTCAATTCTGTTTCACACAACCACAAGAATTACACATATCAGCAATCAACAATACAATTCCATTTCATAATTCCATGTCCCAATTCCATTTTACAATTTCATGTCCCAATTCCATGTACCAATTCCATTTCCTAATTTCATGTACCAATTCCACATAATAATTCTACCCCGCAATTCACATCACACACTTAATACGGGCTGATTGCTAGCCTTACCGACCACCCCGCCTATAATAGTAAAATTGAAAGGGTGATCTTATCGCAAGGTCTAGGGCCACCCTCATGTTCATGTTCATAGGACGACCTCACATTGGCAGGGTCATCCTCCTGCAACCAACATTCCACAGTTCCAATAATATGAGGTCGTTTTCCCCGCAAGTAAAACTGGGTGGAATGTACCAAAGTCGTCGGATTCTGCCAATTCCATGTTTTCCAGCCGCTAAACATGCAATTGATTTGGACAACATTGAAATTCGACCCACTTTCAAAGCCACCCAAAGCCTTGTTTTCAAAACCTTGGTAATAAGTAGGGAACTGAGATTTTAGGCCCAGCAATTAAACCCCACCCAAAATTACCCTTCAAACATAAAGCAACAGTCTTTTGTTTTCAAAACCTTGCTCCTCCTACTCCTACGTTGTTTCTCTTCTTAACCGGAAAAAACGTTGCTTCTCTTCAACCTTTTCCTCTGCTCACCGTCGGCGACTACCAACTCCGATTTGCTCCGTTAAGTTTCTCTATCAACTTCTTTTTCTATTAACGTGTTCTGATTCATTCTCCATTCCACTTCACTTACCTGCAATAGAAATATGCATCTTCTTCTGCTATTGAACTCTGCTTCAGTAACTTCTTCTGCTATTTAACTCTACTTCCAATAACTTATTTTGTTAACATTGTTTCGATTTTGTCTTCTTCTTCTTCTTCTATTTCATCAATCTTCCAACTTTTCTTCTTTTGTTAAACATTCACTACAACAAAACCTAGCTACGGAGGCACACCATATTTGCCTTTAAAAGTCATTTTTCTGCCTCTATAGAGTTTTAGAGGCAGATAGCTTAAGTGCCACCAACGCTCATGTAGCTAAAGGTCTTTAGAGGCAAATACGGTGGCACATGTTATCTGTCACTAATGGAAGAAATAGTGGCAGACAATGTAGTTAAAATCGTGATTCCACGAAAAATCGAAAACTTAGGTGAAATCGGAATAGTAAAATCGAATCGTAAAATCATAAGATTTTATGTCCCAACTAAAAAATATATAAATAATTATTAATAAATATAATATGTTAATAAACTTAGAATTATACACTCTTATAACAATTAATATGGATGGCTTATAACAAAGAATTATAACAATGAGTTAATAATATGCTCAGAGGGATGCGTACATGGATGGCTTAGTGAAAATGAAACTACTATTTTGTTGAGAAGTGAGAACCATAGAACCGTAGGAAATGGGACAGAGGGATGAGGATTGCGGAGTACAGAGTAATTACTTGAAGCAGGTAGAACCGTAGATGAAATGAACTGTTATAGTTTGGTGAGTTGAAGTTTTGAACTTCTGATGTAGCCTCCGCCCTCCTTGCTTCAATTTCTGGGAAAGAGGAAGGTATGAATGAGTCAATTCTGGAAAAGAGGAAGGTATGAATGAGTCAATTTCTGGGAAAGATGAAGGTATGAATGAGTCTATGATTTAATTAGACCTGCACTTGCAGGGAAGGAGGGAATCGACAGGAAGGACAAAAAAGGTTGACTTACTGACTTGAAGTAGTGGAGAAGGAAGATGATGTTGCTGACCTTGTGTCCGAGTGAGGGAAGATGCTAGATGGTGAGGGAGGCCGGTGAAGGAGGGACTGAGGGGAGAAGGAAGTCTCGAGTCGACGGTGAAGGGACGAGACGACGACGAAACTGGAGAAGAATGGATGACGACGAAGCTGGAGAAGAATTGGAGTATCGGATGACGACGAAGGGGCGAATAGAAGGGAAGGAGGGAATCGACAGGAAGGACAAAAAAGGTTGACTTACTGACTTGAAGTAGTGGAGAAGGAAGATGATGTTGCTGACCTTGTGTCCGAGTGAGGGAAGATGCTAGATGGTGAGGGAGGCCGGCGAAGGAGGGACTGAGGGGAGAAGGAAGTCTCGAGTCGACGGTGAAGGGACGAGACGACGACGAAACTGGAGAAGAATCGCCGACTCAGAGAACGGACGACGACGAAGCTGGGGAAGAATTGGAGTATCGGATGACGACGAAGGGGCGAATAGAAGGAAGTCGTCGACGCAAAAGCGATGTTGGTGACTTGCAGCCGAGGAGAAGCACCGCCGGCGAGAAACGGAGAAAAATCAAGAAGAAGCAGCGCCAGCGAGAGTTGTAGAAGAATCGAACTTTCGATTTTGCGGAATTAGGGTTCAGCGAGTTATTTTGGGAAAAGAGGGATTTGGGAAAATGGGTTAGATTCTCAGGTTGAACCAAAAAACCAAACCAACCCATTGATATTTTGGTCTAGTCAGGAAAATTACAAAAATCGTATAAAATCATAAAATCGTTGATTTTACGATTTTAACAATTTTTCTCTCGATTTCACCTGATTTTGAAGGCCCACGATTTTGTAGTGAAATCAGGATCGTTTCTCATAGGTGAGATCGTAAAATCGTACAATTTTAAGATTAAAATCGCGATTTTGACTACACTGGTGGCAGATATAATTGTTAGTAATACTTTAAACTACTATTATTTTGCCATCTTAGCAGCCTTTTAGAGGCACTTATTTTTGTTGCTGATAATTTTTTTAGAGACACATATATATGCTTTTAAAAAGAATTTATTCTTACGAGGATATTTTCCCTTACTGGTCTATCTCACTATTTACATACATCATTTTCTACTTTTTTGCTATCTACGGGGTTTGAACCCGGGTGGTTGAAGGAAATGTGTTAAGTTTTTAGTCCTCATTTTTCGTCGCGGATTTGGGTGCAAGAATTTACCAATTTCGGTGGTTTTGACGAATTCCTTGTTTTCCGGTGACAAATGGTTCGTCCAATTATGACGGCATTGAAAGTCGGAGGGAAACCAATTACTCCCAAACCCCTTATTTCAATTACCGCTCAATTAGGTGGGTTTTACATTCCTCTACATTTTTTTAGTCTTTGTCGAGAGTACCCCTTCCTAATCTTTCTCTATCATTTCTTCAGCAGCCTCCATCGAAGCCTAGTCTAGGCTTTCTTCCTCGTCCTCTCATTCATTAGCTCCCTCCCTCCCTCATAAGCTTCTCCACATCCTTCTCAACCTCCATTGCCACCGCCCATTCCGTACAAGTAGTCGTTCAATTAATCGGCTAGTCTCCGAGGAACATCCATTACAACAACCCTCCAATTAATCGATTGGGTAGATTAAATTCGGGTGGATTGAGTTTAACGATGTGAGGACGTTTTGTTCTACAGTGTCGAATGTGTGAGAAGGATAACGGAAGCTCTTTGTGATCCCCTATCTAAAAAACTACTCCTAATCCAGATCTAGATCTTATGCGGATCTGGTTTCCCTCCTTGTCGAACTACGAGCTTGCCGTACTTTTTCCCCGGGAGCTCGCCAAATTACCAGTCGAAAACCATTGATCCAACAGAGATATATGGATTTGATTCAATTTATGTGATTCTCAGGAGGAGAGGAAGCCAATGTAACACCATTGGTTGACTCGTTGGACACTCACATCTGGTCGGGAGGAGAAAGGAAGGATTCTCCATGGAAGGAAGACTTATCAAGAAGAAACAGAGCTACCGCCTCAATTTTTCCCACCGAAAGCCACAACCAGTTCTCACCGAAGGCCACTCGTCTGCAGCCAATGTCCAACTTCGACGACCCCAAACACGACGACAAGCTTCAGATGCATGATCCACCGCAAGATCAGAGTAGTTATGCCGAAAAAATCTCGTCCTCCCTCACCGGAACTGCCAAGAACACTGTCGCGTCGAAGCTAGGGTACGAGATGAAGAATAGAGAAGAGAAGAGACATGGTCTGTTTTGCTACGCAGAGACCCAAGGATGAAGATGACTTTAAACTGTAGTTTCTGAATTAAATTATGGGTACAATTGTCTTTTTGTTTGTATTTGTTTGTAGTTGAATTAAATTCTTGTGTGTGCTAGACAATGGAAAACATAGAATTGAAATCTTGTGAAATTGTACATTACTCCACATTTGAATTTCCGTGGCATTAGGAATTTTAGGAAGATTTAAATTCCGCAATGGAAAACGAGGTCTTAGTTCTTACCACTTGGTCCAAGAGTACTTACTGATATTTTTTACGCTGTTTTTAAATATGAATCACAAAACTCAACGATATGCATAGAATATGTCAAGAAAAAAAATCAAAATTGAAAAACGTAAATTTCTCCTTAATCATTATTAGAAAACAAAACCATCAATGTTTATTATATATATAGATATATGGGTAACACTTCGGTACCCTGGGGTATGAGTACCCTATCACACTAAAATACTGCCATATTGGTGTTTTAACTTTGGAGTTTGTAATATGATTTAGAGTTTTGAGTCTATAATGTAGTGTTCGAGGGTTAAGATTTAGTGTTTAGGGAGTTAGCATTATTAACTAGCGCTCAGGGTTTATTGCAATAGGTTTAAGACTCATTATTTGAGTTTTAAAGTATAGAAATGTGAATGTTTATGCTAGCTAGGGTACCAATACCCACGGGCACCGAAGTGTGCACCATATATATATATATATATATATATATATATAAACATATATATACAGAAATGAGTTTTAGAAGTTGCCACCTCAGTATTTTTCAAACTTTACTCTCATCTCCTTCAATTTAGGATTCACCCAACATCTCTCTCTCAAAGAAAAAACTACCACGTATTTTGCTCAACCTATTATTTTACTCTTAACAATATTCTCCACCCATGTTTTTTGCAGATTTATTTTTGTCTTTATATTTATAGTTTTGAGTTGAAAAAAGAATTATTTTATGATTATTGTAGAAAAATAAAATTTATTGAAGTATTTACTATTTTAGAGTTTCATACTTTCTCTATTATTTATTATTATATAATTAGTATTATTAAAATTTGGAAAATTAATTTTTAATATTAAACTTTAATCTGTACGTAGATATGCTGATTTCAACCACATCTCGCCGATGGGCGGGGATAAATCTAGTGTATATATATATAAAAGTAGGTACTATAACTTGCAACAGATATGAACCCTTAGTTAATCCATTTCAGTTGAGATAATCTATTAAATAAGTTCAACATATACCAACACCTCTAGTTCGAACTCACCATCAGGCCCGTCCCTAAGATTTTAGAGGCCCTGTTCTAAATTTATTATTTGGCCTCGTTAAAATGAATTATTTAAATTTGGTTTATTTGAGTTAACCTAATTTAACTTGTTTGGGGTTGATATGCTCATTGGTTTGGGCAATAATAATACTCATTTGCGATGGTATACACGTCCGACCATTTGTCCCATACAAAAATACTATCATAGCGCCTGAACTTCTATGGAGTGAGTTTGGATATTGATGTGCCCACTTTGACATTGACCCATTGTCATTCCTAAACTACACGAAATTTATTAAAAATTAAAAAATATGAAAAGTAAAATAATATATAAAATATAACTTAATATCATATCATATTTGTATATTTAATAATACATTTAGATAAAAACAAGATGATAATAAGAATAGAAAGACTACTTAAGAAAAAATAATATTGATTAGAACAAAAACATTAGTTTCATTTTGTCAAAGATGAGGACTGAACCCTTGACCACCTAGAACAAATCAAAGAGTTAAGCCACTAGACCATCACTACACTTATGTTTATCTTTTGCAGATTTTATTTATAATATACGTCTTAGGTGTTTCTAGTGAACCCGAAACTCTTGAGGCCCCCGAAATTTTGAGGCCCTGTGCCGTAGGGCTGACCAGCACACCCTTAAGGCCGGCTCTGCTCACCATCCTTCAACAAGATAAACTTACACGCATAGACCATTCCACGTTGTTTCCCTCTTTATTGGACTTGTTAACAATTTTATTGTATTTGGTAAAGTAATTACTTAACCTCAAAATATAGCATTACTTCGTCTCTCCTCTTATTTTCTACCTTCATAGTAATTACGTAGAAACAACCTTCATTTAAAATTAATTTGTTTTGTTTCATTAGTAGGCTTGTTGCCAAAGTATTCAAATGCCGAGGTTAATGACGTTATCACTACAACAAAAATGGGCTTTTGCAACATTTATTGAATAATCTATAACGATAATTTCATTAAACGTCGTTAAATTACTAAATTTTGTAACTCTTGCGACATTTTGAGTAAATTTCACAAAATTATAATTTGTAGCGAAAAAAATCAATGACAATTTTTTATGTCACTATATTTATTAGATTTATATTTTAACTTAAAAAAATTTATTTATGTTTGGTGCATTCTATCTAACATATATATTATTTCAACATTCATAATATAGTTTAGAAAAAGCACTTTATTGTCACGCATCTAAGATTTTGTTATATTTTTCTACAGAGATCAAATTTAAATGATATAATATTTAACATACATGTTTTTTTGTACACATGTAAATCTCTTTGTACTCATGTAGTCACTTTTCGTATTCATGTACACATTCCCTATACACAAGTATAATGCAAGGTATCAGAGTCCTCTTTTACTTGATTTTACATGTTTTTACCTTTTGTAGACAGTACATATGTACACACTTGTTCTAATCGTGTAGATACGCATTGTACACACTCATGTGCAAACACCCTTAAATTAATGGAATTAATATACTAATCAGTTATGGTGTGTGGCATAATGGTAAGGACTCAATTTTATAACATTGAGGTCATGGGTTCAAATCTCAACATCAACAAATATTCTTTTCCAGGTGCTTGACCTGAGACAGTAGCTGGAGGGGGGCGATACAGAGGAGTATCCAACGTCTTATGGTCTATGGTAGGAGGTGGCTGGTGAGAGACAATAGCTAAAGGTTTGGTGGTGGAGGACTACCTGTTGGCCAGTGACAGACTTCCAACAACAAAAGTTGGTGGTTGGAGGGAAGGTCGATGACATAGGTTGTCAGTGACTATAGCGATGGTTAGAGACGATGTCAAATGACATATGTGATCGGAAACCGTTATGCTGGCCATTAGTGACTGGAATTATCATTTTAAAGGTTACAATAGTTTGTGACACTTATACATGTCATTTTAAATGTCACAAAAAATACTCACCAATAGTAATTGGAGTGTCACAAAAACATAAAGCGATATTGCTTTAAATGACATTATTACGACACTTGGACAAAACGTCGGTGAAAACTTTTAGCGACATTAGTTACCTTTTTAGCGACACATTAAAAGGTTGCAAAACCTTATTTTTGTTGTAGTTTATCTTTTTCAAGACGGAGGATCATATTGACAACTCTGTTGGTTTTGTACCTCCTTCTACTTTTATTGGACTTATTAGAACGTTATTGTTTGCCATGGGTTTGACATGTTTCTGGAAGGCGGTTGCATGAGAAATGGTTGCGTGAGAGGAGATCCAGGAAAGACTTCATGGTTGATGCTACCACATACAATGATAGATCGAGCTTGGATACCATAAGGGTGGATATGCATGTGTTCAAGAGGTTGTGTGAAGTACTGGTGGCTGAAGGAGGATTGCGGAAAACCAACAAAGTACTAGTAGAAGAAATGATTGTGATGTTTTTCTGGACTTTGGGCCAAAATATTAAAAACATAATCTTGCAAAAGAGGTTTGGTCGATCAGGGAAAGCCGGTTGTGTAGCAATTCACGCAGTCCACACTTCTGTTCTGAACATGCGACACACTTTGTATCGCAAACCTTTTCCTATTCCTGACCATTGCTAGCATCCAAACTGGAAACATTTCAAGGTGTGTTTCGAACCCCTAACTAGTATTTAACCATTTTCGTTCCCTAATCCATCTTGCACTGAACACCAATTGTCGTCTTACAGAAGTGTTTAGGGGAATTAGACGGGACACATGTTAAGGTTCGTGCAAAAATACAAGATCAACCTAGATATCAAAACAGAAAGGGTGAAGTATCTATCAACGTTTTGGGGGGTGTGCAATATAGACTGCCAGTTCATATATTGCCTAGCTGGTTGGGAAGGTTCCGCCCACAACGCACGGGTTTTACTAGATGCTTTGTGTAGACCTAATGAATTGACGGTACCCAAAGGTAATCAAACAATTCAAACGTTCCCCTTCTTAATGTTTGTACTAGCTATTTACCTAATAATCCTAACTATCTTCCATTAGGTTTCTACTATCTTTGTGATGTCGGCTATGCAAACTGTGAAGGTTTTTTTACACCATTTAGAGGTCAAAGATACCACCTGAAAGAGTGAAGTAACAATCAGCCAAACACACATGAGGACTATTACAACATGAAGCATTCAAGTGCAAGAAATGTAGAGGGTGTTTGGTTTGTTGAAGATGAGATGGGCGATCTTACGTGACACAACCTAGTTCTCTCCTGATGTCATTGCAAGACTTGTTCATGCTTGCTTCTTAATACATAATTTCATCAAGCAAGAAGTGGGTGTTGACGGTATAGAAAAAGCGTACAACCGAACATCATCAACAAATTCAGCCATTCCGGCTGAACAAATGGAAGAATTTATCTCTTCTATGCACCCGACTCCCGAGTGGATAAAATTTAGGTCTAATAAAGCTCAAGAAATGTGGGATAATAGATCTAGGCGTTTATGATATTTAGACTACTACTGTCGTTGATCATGTTATTTTATTTTTAATTTTTTGGACTTCACTTCAGAACATGACATTGGATGGTGTTATTTGTTTTGGATGTTAGCAAATAAAAATTCATGCCACTATATAATTTATTTGGTTCAGTACTTTAATTGTTCCTGCTTAATTATTGCTGCTATGAATTATAATTTGTGATGTTGGTTGTGTCTTGAATATATTCTTTCATTGCAGCCATGGTAAGGAAAATGAAAGATGATGAAATGGGGAAGCAGGACGAAAGTACTTCCCATGGAATGATGATCTTTATGAGGTTCTGGTTCAGTGTATCAACATTCTTGCTGAAGATAAGAAAATTGATGTAAAAGGGAAGTTCGTCAGTGGTGCTTACAAGGAATTGGAATGATTGATGGAACAAGAGAGACCAGGATGTGGGGTTAATGCTGACCCCAACATCATTTCCCGATGCAAAACACTAAATGAAAAATTTCTAGCGTTGCAAGAGTTACAAGGGTTGAGCAGCTCAGGATGGGATGACACAAAGAAAATGTTTATTATTGACGAACTTCTTATGCTGACTACGTTGCAGTAAGAGAATGGATAGTATGGTTAAGTATATGTCACTACGATTATATGTTATATTGTTCAAGGTTTTGTTTTTTGGTGCAGAAACACAGTCATTGTGCTAAGTTGAATTCGGTACCCTTTCCTTCTTATGATGGATTGGCAAAAGTATTCGACAAGGTTCGAGCAACTGGTAAAAGTGCTATTGGGATGGAAGAATTGAGAAAGGATGTCCTACCATTGAGGTACAAAATAACCTGATGTTAGGTTGGAAGAATACCCATTTTGGGGATGACGAATCCAACCCTCCAACTCCTACTAATAAGCGCGCCAGAAAACAATCCAATCCTCCAACGCCTACAACAAATGAAAAGTCCAAACCCCCAACGCATGATGATAAGGCTGCCCCATCTGAGGCCATCCCTCCTAAGGCTAATAACCAGGCTAAGAAAACTCGTCGATCAAGTAGTCAAGCTGGAAGTGAAATAACAGAATTGAAGCCAATGATCCAGAAGACAATCTATTCTCTAGAGTCAATGTTGGAGGAAGCAAATACTGTCCATAAGCGGAGGTCCATGTTGTATCAGGAGCTGCGAAAGGTAGAAGGTCATACGGACGAGAAGATTTGGGCTGTAACCGTGAGCCTTGGGAAGGACGGTAGTATGCTAGAAATATTCTTCAACCTGAAAGGAGAAGATCGCAAGAAATTCATCCTTTGTCTACTTCGTTGAAGTTGGTAAGTTCATTCTAATGGGGAGCAATGTCGAGGATTATTTTGAATTTTGATTTGCATATGATTGTTTGATGCTACACATCGAATTTTAGTTTCGGATTTGAGCAATCAATAGTTATTCGGGGAACAAGTTGCATTGTCTTTTAATTATTACTGCTTCTGAATCTGCTGCACAAACTGCAGCTGGCGATGGATTTATTCTTCATTCCTTCATATTCGTCCTTGTAGCTTATGTTCTAATCGAACCGCAACATGATGAATTTTCTCTTTCCTGTTGCTTCAAGGAAAGGACCCAATAGATCCATCCCCCAAAAGGCGAAAGGCCATGGAGACACGATGGGTTGGAGGGCGGTTGCCGGCAGGTGGTGCATGTTGGCAAATATTTGGCACTTGTGGCAACGTTTGACCAATGCTTCGGCAACTCGGAGGATGTGAGGCCAGTAGTACTCTTGGTGAAGGACATTCTTCTCTAGACTCTTGGTACCGACGTGCATGCTACACACTCTCTGATGAATTTCCCGTAGTACATACGCTGCTTGGGGTCAGCAAAAGATTTTCTGTAGAAGTTTCCCTCTAAGAATATGCATCTGGCGGCCTGCCGACGGACCTTGGTGGCGGCGGCTCGATCTTCAGGTAGGACATCTGCCTCAAATAGGCCCTGATGGGGGATCTCCAATCAATGTTTCTGCCTGTCGTAGGATCACCCTCGACATCTCCTATTGCTGTACAGCTCTGATATATTTCATTCTCTATCGTGACCATCCGTCCCTTGTCAAAGTTGAGGGCGGTGGCAAGTTTGGACAAGGCGTCTGCATGTGCGTTGTCTTCTCTCACAATTTGGGTCAGCTCTGATGCCTCAAAACCTCTTAGGGCCGTCTTAGATTCCTCGTAGTAGGGGACCAGCGTCTCCTCCCTAACTTCGTATTCGCCTCTAAGCTGATTAATCATTATGGATGAGTCCGAGTACACCTTGATGTGGGTGACCCCATAGACTTTGCCATGTGGAGACCTGCTATCATTGCCTCGTACTCAGCGGCATTGTTGGTGCGATGCTTGGCAAACCTTACGACGGTTTCATGAAGTACGCCCTGTGGAGCCTTGAGTACTATGCCCGCACCCGCTCCATTTTTGTTGGAGGCTTCATCAGCGTAGACTTCCCAGTAATCATCTAGCTTGCCTTCTGCTCATATGCACCCATCAACCATGAAGTCTACTAGTGCTTGCGCTTTGATGGCGGTTCGCGGTTGAAAGTGCACGTCGTACTAGCTCAGTTCTATTACCCACTTGGCCATTCTTCCCGCCACACTCATTGATCTGAGGGTCGTCCTGATGGGCAGGTTAGTTACCACGTTGATGGTGTGAGCATGAAAGTAGGGGCGCAACTTCCGAGATGCCACCACAATGGCGTACGCCACCTTCTACAATGAGATGTATCTACCATCAGCATCAACCAAGGTCTTGCTCGTGTAGAAGATAGGGCGTTCTTCCTTGTTTTCTCGTTTTACCAATACCAAGCTGACGGCAGCTGCTGCTATGGCCACGTATAGATTTAGCTAGATGCCCGGGAGCGGGGAGGCTAGTACGGGGGGTGTTGTTAGGGAAACCTTCAGCTCTTCGAACGCTCTGGAGCACTCTCAGACCAGGAGAACTTTGCTGCACCCTTCAACGTGGTAAAGAACGACGCATGTCTTTCCGCAGACTTGGGTATTAAGCGGTTCATGGCGGCCAGCCGTCCTGTCAGCATCTTAACGTCCCTAGCTGTCTTTGGCGGTGGCGTTTTTATTATGGCCTCTATTTTCTTCAGGTTGGCCTCTATCCCTCTCCGAGTTATGATGAACCTGAGGAACTTCCCCGATGATGCTCCGAACACGCACTTCTTTCGGTTGAGCCGAAGCTGGAACTTTCTCAAGCTGTCGAACGTCCGCCTTAGGCCAGTGAGATGATCATGCCCCGTTTTGGTTTTTACTAGGAGATCATCCACATACGCCTCCATATGCTGGCCTAGTTGGTCTTGGATTACCCTATCAATCATTCTCTGGTAGGTCACCCCGGCGTTCTTTAGGCTGAAGGGGATTACGTTGTAACAATAGTTCCCAAAAGGTGTTGAGAACGAGGTTTTTTCTTGTTCTGCCTTGGCCAGGGGGGATATGGTGATATCCCGAAAACATATATAGGAAGGATAGTGTTTCATGATTGGCGGTGGCATCCACCAGTTGATCTATGTTTGGGAGCGGGTAGGGATCCTTTGGGCAGGCATCATTAAGGTTGGTGAAGTCAATGCACATCCTCAAACTGCCATCCGATTTCCCCACCATGACTATGTTGGAGAGCCATTCTGGGTATTGGACTTCTTGAATGAAGCTCTCCTCCAGTATCTTGGTGATTTTTTCTTTTATGGCCTATTTTCGTGTCCAGTTGACCATCCTCTTTTTCTGGCTAACAGGGCGTGCAACCGCCCATATCGCGAGCTGGTGTTGAAAGATTGCCGGATCTAGCCCAAGCTTGTCTTGGGGTTCCATGCAAAAAGGTCACATATTCTCGTAGCAACGAGAGCATCTGGATTCGCTCTATCGCGAAAATATGGGTCGATAACTTTACCTTCTTCTCCGGGTCGTTGGTCGATAGTGGTACTTCGACATTCACTTTGCTGGGTTAAGGGTGGACAAACACATCTCCTCAGGTGTCAACCGCGAAACAGGCCTCTTCTTTCCTCATGGCACCTTGTAACATTTCCTTGCTAGGGGGTGTCCCCTCATACTATTCCAATTCTGCTCCCAACGGGGAATTTCATCATTTGATGTAAGGGAGAAGAGACGGCCTCAAACGCAGCTAACCTAGGGCCTCCTAGGATTATGTTGTATGCCAAATTGTAGTTCGTGATGTAAAACTTGACGTATTTGGTCTCCTGGAGCTCCTTGTCACCCAATGTGACTGGAAGCGATACGACCTCGAGGACCGGGACATCGTTTTCGGCAAACCCGGTGAGTACAATCTTAGATGACTACAGCCGGGCTAGATCTAGCCCCATTGATGAAACTTGAATTGACGTGATTATCAGCCTCATTTAAGCGACATTTCATTGCTTAAGACATGGTTTTTAGGGTAGAATAACGAATATTCAATCAATTGCTCTATCTCGTGCCATTTGTGTTACTTTGGCCCGTTTCGGGTCTATTTGATGGTTTTCTAGTGTTTCTATGTTAGCACAGGTTTTTGCCGTCAAATAAGTAGCCAAAGACGTGTTTAAGGCGTTGGAACCTCGAGGAATCGCACCGGAATCGATCCAAGGAGCCAATCAAGTCAAACCAAACTTCTGCCCCGTTTTACACTGAAGATTTCGCCCAAAACACCCAAGGTTTTCGGTGAAAATCCATGCACAAATCGACTGAGCTCAATCAAGGAAGTTTTCGGCGAAAATGTGAAGTTTTCGCTGAGAACCAATGGTCCGAAATCCACAGAAGAATCCAGCCCATAATCGGCAAAAATCTCAGTTAAAATCCGGCGGTATTAGGGTTAAGTATAAATACTTAACCGGTGGCCCATAATCAAATATACTTACTTTTTACCACTAATACCGAATACTTGGAGTATTCTCGGGAGTTCTGAAGGAGAGTTGAGAGTTCGAAGAGCCAAGAAGAGATCGTGACGCCATCCCTTCCATCTCGAAGACTCGGAGCTAGGATTGCAGTTTACCGGAAGATCGAAGTTCTGCCGGAGTCATCTTAATTAGTTTTTTCAGATCCTTTTCTGTTCTTCCTCTGTATGATGAACTCTATTTCTGTCTTTGATTCTTTTGTGAAAAACATGAGTAGCTAAACTCTTAGAGCTTAGACTAGATGAATCCTAAGTGACCCATGGCTTTAAAGTGGTCACGGATCGGCGGTGATTAGATTCAAGTTCAATCAGTTTCTCTTTCATGTTTGATTTGTTCTTCATTGTTCATGTTTCTTGTCTGGATTGATCACCTAGATTAGATTCTTGTTAAGCTAAGGATAGAAGCGAACGCTCGCCTTACTGTAAAACAACAAATTGAACAATTAACCTAATCATTGGAGTGTGCCTTTCGTAGGAACCAATTAGGGTTAATCCACTGCAAGAGTAACTCATAAATCGTTAGTAATTCCACCAGTTAAGTTAAGTCATTGCGAGAGGTGACCGTACCGGGGCGGCTAATTAATCTTGGTAGCTAGATCGGATAGAGTGAACGTTCGTCAGTCTTAAACTTAAGGGTAAGGAGTTATGGTGGTGTCTTAGAAATTGATTGAATGAGAATTGAAATCCGCTGATCTGTTGATTGCCAATGCTCTGGTGAACGAAGGGGTATTCGAAGTCTAAGTTCGTCTGTCATCTCTGTTTTCAACCCTAATTTCCAATCTGTTTTTAGTTTCAATTTTTAATTTCCATGCATTTCTTAGAATTAGAAGTCATGGAACTCACACCACGCACGAAGTGTTTAACCTGAGTAATTTGCCAGCTTATTTGAGTAATCGATCATTAGAAGACCCGTGGAATACAATCTACCCTAGCTTTCTAAGCTTAGTAGTTATTTGATTGAACCTTCACAATGACGGTTCATCAAATTGGCGCCGTTGCCGGGGACTTCTTTTAATTGTTTGAAAGAAGAACTGGCATTTTATTCTTCTACTTTCCATCTTTCATTTTTCCATCCACTTTGATTTTACACTGGTTTTTGTTTGTCTTTGTTATTTGTAGGTTGCTCACAGGTGTATGCATCGCCGCCCTAAGAGCATAGTGAGACCAGGCAGTTCTGCTCCACCTCGACAATCACAGATTCCAAGGAGAGGCAGAATCAATCCACTTCCAACCGTCACTCCAATCAAGATCGAGGAACTGAAGAAGAGTTCCTCATCTCCATCTTCACCGTCATCTTCATACACCGAGTCACTTTCACCTCCTCCATCTCCTACCATGGATGATCAGTTACCACCACCACCAGGCGATGATTTACCACCACCACCACCACTACCAGTAGCACAGAAGAGTCTAGCTGTCTACAACAAGCCAAGCGCGACTAGCGTTCGATCTTCTATTGCCGTGCCGCGCGTTGAAGGAGATCCTGACTATGAGATCAAGATTCCATTCTTGACTATGATCTCTAGGGATCTACAGTTTGAAGGCAGGCCACTAGACAATCCGTGCACACATCTGGCGGATTTCCTTGATCTCTGCAACACTTTCAAGAACGAAACCTCGACAAGAACACTCTTTGCTTGAGAGCTTTCCCGTTCTCTCTTAAAGGCGCAGCGAAGAGGTGGCTTACTGGCAAACCACCTTGATATTACACTGATTAGGATACTCTGGCTCAGGACTTCATTGAAGAGTACTTCCCTCCTGCAAGAACAACAGCTATCAAGGACAGCATCGCCAGATTCTCCCAGAAAGAAGGAGAAAGCTTGTACGATACTTGGAATCGATTCCAAGAACTTCTCTACAACTGTCCTCATCACGGATTCGAGCAGAGGCAGTTAGCTGAAATCTTTGCTCGAGGTCTTCGAGAAGAATCTGCCAAGTGGGTCAATTCTCTAGCTGAAGGGGATTGCACTACACTCACACCTGAAGCTGCTCTTCTTCATTTTGTGAATTGTGCCTCCAAGTCAAGGAACTGGGAGTGACAATCAGAAGGATCAAAGAGCAAGCTCAATCTCGAAGCTACTATCAAGGCAGAAGTAGAGAAGCATCTGAAGAAGTCTACCACACCAATCAAGCCGCCAGTAGCTTCTGTCTATGTTGCTGACTGCGAGTGGTGTGGAGCTTGTGCGCATAATGGAGGCTGATGCCAGAATTTTGGTAAGACAGAAGTCTGGTCCGCCGAAGAAGTTAATTTTGTTCAACAAGGCTTCAACAACAATCAGAACGGTTATGTTGGCTACCGCAACTTCAGGCAACAAGGGAATTAACAAGACAAACCTCCCTACAATAATGGCGCCAACCATAACCAGAACCAGAATAACTGACCTGCTGGTCCAGCTCAGGATCAGAAGCCTAACCATCCGCCGGGAGGTGTCTATCAGCCACCGCATCGTAATCCGGGTAACTATGGAACTGCTCCTGGCAATCGCCAGAATCAATATCTGAATAACACCTATACAGGTCAGCAGCACCAGAAAGAGAACAACGTCAGTGACCTGGACAAGAAGCTTAGTCAGATCATCACCAGACTTGATGATCATGACAGTCAGTTCAAAGCTCAAGCTCTTCTCAATCAAGAACAGATCGCATCCGGTCAAAGAATTGAGCAAGCTGTGAACCACATCTCGAGCATGCTAGCATCTGGTCGACCATTTGGCCAACTTCCAAGCCAGACAGAGCCGAATCCAAGAAAAGAGCAAGCTAAGATAGTATCTGTTCAAAAGTTTACAAGCTTATCTGCTGATGCTTCTTCTATTTTACGCAGGATCACTGAAAATCCAGAGAAGAAGGAAGCACAGAAAGTGGCACCTAAGGAGTATGATCCTCCTCTTGCTCCATACCACGTGAAACCTCCTTTTCCAAGAGCAATGCTACCGAATGCAAGAATCGAGACTGGCATGAAGGGAAACAAAGAAGGATATCCTTCTTTCTGTAGCAAGAAGCCTGCCTCGCCATATCCAGCTAAGTGCTCTGACCCTGGTTCTTTCACTCTACCTGTAGTCATTAATGATATTGAGATAGAACATTGTTTAGTTGATCTAGGCGCGTCTGTTAATGTTATGCCTATGAGTTTATATGAGAAGCTAAATCTAAGAGAACTTGAACCGACTAGCATACAAGTTGTCTTTGCTGATAGATCATTGAAAACCCCTTGGGGAGAAATCAAAGACGTTGTTACTAAATGTGGTCCTTTCACTTTCCTAGCTGACTTCGTGATCATAGATACTAGTGAAGAGGATTCTACCATTCTTATAGGTCGACCTTTCATGGCAACATCCGGAATGCAAATTAATGTTCCGAATGGTTCTTTGACTTTGAGGGTTGGTAGGGAAACGATAACATTCTGTCTTAAGGACGGTATGAAATATGCTCCTAAGAATGAAGAATCTCACTGTCTAGTTGTTGAAACTGTGGAGTTGACTCCGGTCAACTCCGTTACTGATGTCTCTTCCAGTGTTTCTGATGTGAACCGCTGCAACCGTGGGCAGACGACCCTAACCACCGCAAGTTGGACACCGTGCAATGAGGTAGAATCGTCGAGAACCGGGGGCGGATAAGTACTTTGACCCGTCGGCTGTATATAGCTGGGAACCAGAAGTGTCCAGTCGATGACGCCACGCCAAGAGATGGATGCTCTTGATGATAAGTCGGGGCCTTCAGTATCGCAACATGTAGATACAACAAGGTTTCAAGAACTGAGTTCTATCAAAAGGGGGTTTATTTCATCAAAGTTGTGTCTTACAAGGGTGGCCGGCGGCCTCCTTATATAAGTGAGGGAACAAGCTCTCCTCCCTAAAGACTACTTCCTAAATAATAATAAAATAAAGAGTCCTACTTTAAAAGAATCCTAAAACCCCTAAATAATCCTACTAAAAAGGAATAAAACATAAAATAATAGTTGTAGTCTTTAAAGCAGAATAAAAGACCTAAATTAGGTCAAAAACCCTAATTCGGCCGTGGTTGGGCTGCTCGGGCCAGTTGGGCCATGGTGGCGGTCGTGGGCCTGACCGGCCGGCCATCGGGCTTGATGCGGGTGGCGGTCGTAGGCCTGATGCTCCGGGCTGGTTCAGTGGCAAGGACTTTATCCAAATCACATGTTCTTCGTGGCCGGCTTCATAGAATTCCTCTGATCGGTCCGACTGCCGGTTTAGGGCTCGGGGCTGTTCTCTCCTTGGGCCTTCTCCATTTCCACTTGAGCCTTCTTCTTTAAGCTTCAGGTAGGCATCCAAGTAGCTCCTGATGTAGCTCTCCGGGGGTTGGGTCGGTCTAAGTGTCACGCCTCGGGGCCAAAGACTCCATTTCTTCTCATGGTTCGGCTCAGGGTCATTCTTTGGAAGCTCTCCTCTCCAGGCCAAGTATTCTTGGGCTCTTTTCCTCCTATACTCCAGAAATGCTTCCAGAGGGTCACTCGAGTGACGAGCTTCTTCTTCAGAGCTCCTGGAGGTCAGGCTAGGAGCAGGCTGAGGCTTTTCTCCAGTGCCAAGGCTTCTATCCTCGGCCAGCAACATGGCCTGGAATATCATTCCATCTCGTGGAGCCTTTCTACCTGCAAGGGAGGGACTTAGTCGATATTTCAGGGCATACCTTGGCTTTAGGGTTTGAAGATGGCTTGTCCTAGGCTCTTTATGCCTTTTGTGAGGTCCTAGGGTATTATCTCGGCCAGGTGACCCTGGTGGGGTGTAGGGGTACCGATTGGCATCAGGGCAGCTGGGCCGGGTCATATCATCCCCCTCTTCTTGCCTTGGATTTGTCCCCAAATCCATCTCGGGTTCTCTTCTAGCACTCATCACCCTCGTCCAAACTTCAGCAATCTTGTTGGCCACGGTCGGGGATGATTTAGCAGCATCTTTAGACTTAGGAGTGTCACTTGAGTCAGTAACGGACCAAGGCTCGGGTCCTTCAGCGCTTCCTCCATCAGTCTCCATAGCTCCCTCTCCTGAAAAACTATCAACAATAATGTTAAGGCTTGGGGAGGTATTCGGTGAGAGTTCCTCACTCATTTCCACATTCGGGTCAGCATCTGGATCTTCTTCACTCGGGGAAGCTCTCAACATTTGTCGGGAGGTGATCTCCCATTGGATCTTGGGTGCACATGGGGCTGTTGGTGAGGCGTCGAGTCGGGGCACGGGGGTGCCGGAGGTGGCTGGGGTAGGCCAGGGCACGTCGGGTGGGGTGGCGGTGCCGGGTAGTGGGGAGGCGGCGGCGTCGGGCAGTGACAAGGCGTTATCGTCAAGTGGTGGTGCGGCGGGCAGTGTGAAGCCGGCGGCGGCGGGCAGTGGGGAGCCGGCGGCGGCGGGCAGTGGAGAGCCGGCGGCGGCGGGCAGTGGGGAGCCGGCGGTGGCGGGCAGTGGTGCGTCGGGCAGTGGAAAGGCGGTGGCGGCGGGTAGTGATTCATCGGGGTGGTCGGGCGTCGGCCAATCGGTGGCGTCGGGCATTGTCACGTCGGGGTCGGGCATCGTCGCGTCGGGAACGTTGGGCAGGTGCTCGTCGGGAGGGTCAGGTAGTGGTACGTCGGGGTCGGCTAGGGTCGCGTCAGAACGTCGGGCAGTGATGCGTCAGAGGGGCATCGGGTAGCGAGGGGCCAACCAAGGTCGCGTCGTGGTCGGGCAGTGGGATGTCGGGGCCAGGTGCTGGGGCGCCAGGGCTGGACAGGGCCCTGTCGGGGGCGTCAGGGTCGGGCCGTGGTGCGTCGGGGTGGAGTGCTGGGGTGCCGGGGGTGCCGAGGCCGTGTCGGGCAGCGACTGGGCGGGGCGCTGGAGCGCCGGGGGCGGTCGGGGCCGGTCGGGCATCGTCGGAGCGGGGGTGGCCAGGGCGGCGGTGTGGGGTCGGAGCCGAGGCTGGGTCTGGTGCGGGGGTCGGGGCCTAGTCTGGCGTCGGGCGCCGGGGGCTGGTCGGGTGCCAGTCGCTGGTTGGGTGATGACACTCGATTTGACGTGATTATCAGCCTCATTTAAGCGACATTTCTTTGCTTAAGACATGGTTTTTAGGGTAGAATAACGAATATTCAATCGATTGCCCTATCTCGTGCCATTTGTGTTACCTTGGCCCGTTTCGGGTCTATTTGATGGTTTTCTAGTGTTTTTGTGTTAGCACAGGTTTTTGCCGTCAAATAAAGTAGCCATGGACGTGTCTAAGGCGTAGGAACCTCGAGGAATCAAACCGGAATCGATCCAAGGAGCCAGTCAAAGTCAAACTATTTCCTTGTCTTTGTTTCTTTTGTAATAATCATGAGTAGCTAAACCCTTTAGAGCTTAGACTAGATGAACCCTAAGTGACCCAGGGCTTTAAAGCGGTCACGGATCGGCGGTGATTAGTTTCGAAATTCAATCAGTTTCTCATTCATGTTTGATTTGTTCTTCATTGTTCATGTTTCTTGTCTGGATTGATCACCTAGATTAGATTCTTGTTAAAGCTAAGGATAGAAGCGAACGCTCGCCTTACTTTAGAACATCGAATTAAACAATTAACCTTATAATTGGAGCGTGCCTTTCGTAGGAACCGGTTAAGGTTAATTCACTGCAAGAGTAACTCATTAATCATTAGTAATCACACCAATTAATTAAGTCGTTGCGAGAGGCGACCGTACCCGGGTGGCTAGTTAATCTTGGTAGTTAGAACGGATAGAGCGAACGTTCGCCGGTCTTAAACCTAAGGGTAAGGAGTTATGGTGGTGTCTTAGTAATTGATTGAATGAGAATCGAAATCCGCTAATCTATTGATTGCCAATGCTCTGGGGAACGAAGGGGGATTCAAAGTCTAAGTTCGTCTGTCATTCTTGTTTCCAAACCCTAATTCCCAATCTGCTTTAGCTTAATTTGTTTTAATTTTCCTGCATCTTAGATTAGAAGTCGTGGAACTCACACCACGCACAACGTGTTTTCCTTCGAGTATTTTGCTAACTCTGAAGTAACCAATCATAGAGACCCTCGGAATACGATCTGCTATACGCTTTTTCTTAGCATTAGTAGTTTTTATTTGGTTGAATCCCGACCAACGACCAGGCGTTCACCAAATTGGCGCCGTTGCCGGGGAACTTCTTTTGATTGTTCGAAAGAAGAACTGGCAATTTATTCTTCTACTTTCCATCTTTCATTTTTCCACCCACTTCGATTTTACACTGGTTTTGTTTGTCTTTGTTATCTGTAGGTTTACAGGTGTATGCCTCACCGTCCTTGGACTCGCTCTCAAACCGAACAGGCTAAGATTGCAGGGAATCCAGGCAGTTCTGCTACACCTCTACGATCACAGATTCTGAAGGAAGGCAGATCCAATCCACTCATCACTCCGATCAAGATCGAGGAACCGAAGGAGAGTTCCTCATCTCCGTCTTCACCGCACTCTTCATCCGCTTCATACACCGCATCACTTTCACCACCTCCATCTCCTACCATGGACGATCGAGTACACATACCACCACCAAACGGCGATCAACCACCGCCGCCACCACCACCTGCACAGAAGAGTCTAGCAGACTATAACAAGCCGAGCGCGACTAGCGTTCGATCTGCCATTGCCGTTCCGCGCATTGAAGGAGATCCTGACTATGAGATCAAGATTCCATTCTTGACTATGATCTCTAGGGATTTACAGTTTGAAGGCAGGCCCCTAGACAATCCGTGCACTCATCTTGCATACTTCCTTGATCTCTGCAGTACTTTTAAGAACGGAAACCTTGACAAAAACACTCTTTGTCTGAGAGCTTTCCCGTTCTCTTTGAAAGGCGCTGCTAAGAGGTGGCTTACTGGCAAACCACCTGGCTACTACACTAACTGGGATACTGTGGCTCAGGACTTTGTTGAAGAATACTTCCCTCCGGCCAGAACAACTGCCATCAAGGACAGCATCGTCAGATTCTCCCAAAAAGAAGGAGAAAGCTTGTATGATACTTGGAATCGATTCCAAGAACTTCTCTACACCTGCCCTCATCATGGATTCGAGCAGAGGCAGTTAGCTGAAATCTTCTCTCGTGGACTTCGAGAAGAATCCGCCAAGTGGGTCAATTCTCTAGCTGAAGGGGATTGCACTACACTCACTCCTGAAGCTGCTCTTCTCCACTTCGCAAACTGTGCCTCCAAGTCAAGGAACTGGGAGCGACAATCTGAAGGATCAAGGAGCAAGCTAGATTTCGAAGCAGCTATCAAGGCAGAGGTAGATAAGCATTTGAAGAAGTCTACCACACCGATCAAGCCACCAGCAACTTCTGTCTATGTTGCTGATTGCAAGTGGTGTGGAGCTTGCTCACATAACGAAGGTCGTTGTCAGAACTTTGGTAAGGCAGAAGTCTGGTCTGCCGAAGAGGTAAATTTCATCCAACAAGGCTTCGTTAATAATCAGAATGGTTATGTTGGTTATCGTAACTTCAGACAGCAAGGGAACTATCAAGACAGACCTCCCTATAATGCTGCGCCAATCATAACCAGAACCAGAATAACCACCCGGCTGGTCCAGCTCAGGATCAGAAGCCTAACCATCCGCCGGCAGGTGTCTACCAGCCGCCGCATCGCAATCCGGGTAATTATGCAACTGCTACTGGCAATCGCCAGAATCAATATCTTAACAATACCTATCCAGGTCAGCAGCATCAAAGAGATAATAATGTCAGTGACCTGGATAAGAAGCTCAGCCAGATCATCACAAGACTCGATGATCATGACAGTCAGTTCAAGGCTCAAGCTCTTCTCAATCAAGAACAGATAGCATCTGGACAACGAATTGAGCAAGTCGTGAACAACATCTCAAGCATGCTAGCATCTGGTCGACCATTTGGCCAGCTTCCAAGCCAGACAGAGCCGAATCCGAGAAAAGAACAGGCTAAAATGGTAACTGCTCGAAAACTCCCAAACTTAATTGCTGATGCTTGTTCTGTCTTGCGCAAGATCGCTGAAACTCCAGAGGAAGAAGAAGAAGAGGAACAGGAACCAGCGCCGAAGGAGGTTGATCCTCCTCTTGCACCATATGTCGTAAAGCCTCCTTTTCCTAGAGCATTGCTGCCAAATGCAAGGATCAAGACTGGCATGAAGGGGAACAAGGAAGGATATCCTGACATTCGTGCTAAAAAACCTGTTTCTCCATATCCAGCTAAGTTATCTGATCCTGGTTCTTTTACTTTGCCTTTGGTCATTAATGATGTTGAGATTGAACGTTGCTTAGTTGATCTAGGAGCATCTGTTAATGTTATGCCTGTGAGTCTATATGAAAAGTTAAACCTAGGAGAACTTGAACCGCCTAGTATGCAACTCGTCTTTGCTGATAGATCGCTTAAAACCCCTAAGGGAGAGATTAAAGACGTTGTCACTAAATGTGGTCCGTTCACGTTCTTAGCTGATTATGTGATTATGGATACTAGTACAGATGATGCTACCATTCTCATAGGTCCACCTTTCATGGCTACTACTGGAATGAATATTAATGTTCCAAATGGTTCTTTATCTTTAAGAGTCGGTAAAGAAACGAAAACGTTCCGTCTCAAAGATGGCATGAAATATGACTCTAGGAATGAAGAATCTCATTGCCCAGCTGTTGAAACTGTGGAGTTGACTCTGGTCAACTCCGTTACTAATGCTTCTTCTAGTGTCTCTAGATCAGTTGTTGCTGCAAGTATTGACCAGGTTTTTACGAAGAAGCCAGAAATTTCAGTTCAAGAGCCGCCTAAGAAGAAGAAGGAACTGCAAGCCTCTTCTAAACCACCGAGCAGACCTCGAGGAAAGAACAAGAAGACGAAGACCCAAATGGTCTGGAGACCAAAAGCTCCACCGTCTTCCACCGAGGCAGCTGCACCACCAATTCGTTCCGAGAAACCGGCGCCGGAACAAGTATGGAAGGAGAATCCTAAAGCGACTCCTAAGGAAGTACTAACGATCACCGATCCTGGTGATAACAAGCCGAAGAAGAAAGAAAAGAAGAAGCCGACAGTCCTCATTCCTTCCATCGTCACACTCAAGAAGGATGATCTCTCTAGAGAGCTGTTCGGACCATTCAAGTTCGTTGATCATCTTCCCGACGGACGTACCAAGCTACTACATGCGAACGGGAAGAGATTCACGCTTACCGGAGAAGTCCCGAAGCTGTACTTCATGAACTCCGACGCGAGCGTGAAGGAGAATCTAAGTTGGGATGTCTCCTAATACCGTCCAGGTATCGTCCAGATCAAGGACGTTAATAAAAGAGCGCTTTGTGGGAGGCAACCCACGGCTGGAGTCTGTTTTAATTTTTGTTGAACTTGGTATTTTAGAGTCGGTTCGGGAGAGCCAAAAGTGTCAATTTATTTGATTTATTATTTTTCGTGTAGAGTCTGCATGTCATAGAGTCAGTTGCAAGTTGATTGAGGTCATTCCGATTTTTGTGGATTTAACTGTGATTTTCTGAAGTTAGCCGATTTACGAAAATATTTAAACACCCGAACAGTTCAAAATTTTCGGCGAAACCACCCTTGTTTTCGGAAAAATCAATTTTCAATTTTTGAACTCAATCTCCCTGTTCATTGTTTTCGGCGAAGCCATTTGAACTGATATTTTCGGCGAAACCGTACTATCATTTTCGGCGAAACCGCCTTCGAAAATCCGGCAGTCCATTTTAACTGAAATTTTCGACGAAAACACCCTTTTATTTTTGCCGAAAATAATTTTGAAAATCACCCAATATTTCCTTTAAAATCCGGTTTAACTCCCTCTCTCTCCTTCACTCATTTTCGTTCATACCACCAAAAACTCCCTCCCCTATCTTTTTAAAACAATCGCCGACCACCCCCCTCTTTCAATCCGCCGTCGCCGCCGCCGCCGCCATTGCCGACCGCCGCCGCTCCCTTCCCCTCCTTTTTGCGATCCCAACGAGCCCTAGAACAGCCGAATCGGAGCTTTGCAGCTCCAGTTCTCCGAAACCCCAGTTTTCAAGTTTTTCACTGATTCTTCTCAACTCGTTCATTTTTAGCAATCATGACTTCAAGGTAAGTTGTAGAACTTTTTGATACGAATCTTTTGACATATAGATTGCTGATTTTCGTCGGGGTTGACTTTCGGTTGACTTTTCGGTTTGCCTCGTTTTGCGTGCCGACTATTTCGTGTGAACTAGGATTAACTGAACTTATAAAACTGTTCTAGGATGCTTAGGGAGTTCTGTGCTTAATTTCCATATCATTTGGTCATGTGTTGCTATGCATACGATTAATTTCTTGTTATGTTGACTTTTGTGAGAAATGTCGGTTTGACCTTGAATTGTTGTGATCATTTGGCTGTCTGATGTGTTCATTCTCGTTCATATTTTCGTGCTTGCCATATGAGATCATATTTTACCGTCATTCTCCAAGCAGAATAAAAGACCTAAATTAGGTCAAAAACCCTAATTCGGCCGTGGTTGGGCTGCTCGGGCCAGTTGGGCCATGGTGGCGGTCGTGGGCCTGACCGGCCGGCCGTCGGGCTTGATGCGGGTGGCGGTCGTAGGCCTGATGCTCCGGGCTGGTTCAGTGGCAAGGGCTTTATCCAAATGACATGTTCTTCGTGGCCGGCTTCATAGAATTCCTATGATCGGTCCGACTGCTGGTTTAGGTCTCGAGGCTGTTCTCTCCTTGGGCCTTCTCCATTTCCGCTCGAGCCTTCTTCTTTAAGCTTCAGGTAGGCATCCAAGTAGCTCCTGATGTAGCTCTCCGGGGGTTGGGTCGGTCTAAGTGTCACGCCTCGGGGCCAAAGACTCCATTTCTTCTCATGGTTCGGCTCAGGGTCATTCTTTGGAAGCTCTCCTCTCCAGGCCAAGTATTCTTGGGCTCTTTTCCTCCTATACTCCAGAAATGCTTCCAGAGGGTCACTCGAGTGACGAGCTTCTTCTTCAGAGCTCCTGGAGGTCAGGCTAGGAGCAGGCTGAGGCTTTTCTCCAGTGCCAAGGCTTCTATCCTCGGCCAGCAGCATGGCCTGGAATATCATTCCATCTCGTGGAGCCTTTCTACCTGCAAGGGAGGGACTTAGTCGATATTTCAGGGCATACCTTGGCTTTAGGGTTTGAAGATGGCTTGTCCTAGGCTCTTTATGCCTTTTGTGAGGTCCTAGGGTCTTATCTCGGCCAGGTGACCCTGGTGGGGTGTAGGGGTACCGATTGGCATCAGGGCAGCTGGGCCGGGTCATATCAGTTTCTAGATCAGTTGTTGTTGCAGATGTTGAACAGGTTATGAAGCAGAAGCCAAAATTTGCTGTTCAGAAGCCGCCAAAGAAGAAGGAACTAAAATCCTCTTCTTCACCGCCAAGCAAGAAACCTAGCAGGCCCCGGGGGAAGAACAAGAAGATGAAGACTCAAATGGTCTGGAGACCAGTTGTGCCGCCACCTTCATCCGAGCTAGCTGCTTCTTCAATTCGTTCCGAGATACCGGCGCCGGAACAAGTATTGAAGGAGAAGCCGAAAGCATCTCCTAAGGAAATACCTACGATCACCGATCCTGGTGATACAAAGCCGGAGGATAAAGAGAAGACGAAGCCAATCATTCTCATCCCTTCCACCGTCTTCCTCGTACAAGATGATCCCTTGACAGAGCTCTTTGGTCCGTTCAAGATCACTGAGCACCTTCCCGACGGACGTACCAAGCTCATACATGCTAACGGGAAGAAATTTACGCTTAACGGAGATACCCCGAAGCTCTACTTCATGAACTCCGATGCTAGCGTTAAGGAGAACCTGAGTTGGGATGTCTACTAATACCGTCCAGGTATCGTCTAGCTCAAGGACGTTAATAAAAGAGCGCTTCGTGGGAGGCAACCCACGGCTGGAGTCAATTTTCATTTGTGTCAACCTTAGTGTTTTAGAGTTGGTTCGGGGGAGCCAAAAGTGTCAGTTTGTTTGATTTCTTATTTTTCGTGCATAGTCTGTGTGTCATAGTGTCAATCGCAAGTTGGTGGAGGTTGTTCTGATTTTTGTGGATTTAACTGTGATTTTCTGAAGTTTGTCGGGATTGCGAAAATATTTTCAATCGTAAAGGTCAAAGTTTTCGGCGAAAATGTACCCTGTTTCGGCAAAAAATCCCTATGAAATCCCACTGTGTTTCCAGATGATTTTAGTTAAACTTTTCACCAAAAAATCCTTAAAGTTTTCGGCGAAAATCCTTTTGAAAAACCGGCAGTGCATTTTAACTGATGTTTTCGACGAGAAATTGCACTACTTTTTGCCGAAAACTCAAGGGAAAAATTTTCGGATTATCCCTTTCAATTCTCGGTCACTTCTTCTCTCTCTCCTTATTTCATTTTCGAAAATTTTGTAAAACCTCCCCCAGTTTAAAACAAACCCGCCGCCACCGATACTACTTTCGCCGCCGCCGTCGCCGACCGCCGCCGCCCTACTCCCCTTCCATTTCTGATCGTTTTGAGACGTAGATCGTTCGAATCGGAGCTCTAGAGCTCCCGTTCAGCCAAACCCTAAAATTTTTGATTTTTCACCGATTTCTCTCTCTCCGTTCATTTTCAGCTCCCATGGCTTCAAGGTAAGTTGTAGAACTTTTCATTCTGAATCTTTTGACATGTTGATTTGCCTCGATTTGCGTGCCAACTGATTTCATGTGAACTAGGTTAGCTGAACTCTTTGGACTGATCTAGCATGCTTAGGGAGTATTGTGCTGAATTATAATACCAATTGTTCGTGTGTTGCTATGCTTAAGACCTATTCTTTGCGGTGTTGACTTTATGAGAAATGTCGGTTTGACCTTGACTTGTCTATGTTCATTTGGCTGCCATATGTGTTCATTCACGTTCGTATTAATGTGCTTGCCATCTGAGTTATTCATTATGCCGTCATTTCCCGCTTTGTGCTAGTATTGCCATTATTAGAGTTCAATGTACTATTATGTTGAATTTTTGAATGTCGGTTTGACTTCCGAACTCTGATTATGATGATTCCATTCTGGTTGTTCCTAAGCATGTGTTTTAATTGTTTGTGATTACCGGTTCATCTACTTTGCTTACCCCCACTCGGTTTTCCTCGTTTCTTTGTGAAATTGAGTTTTTCTACTAAGTGTGGGGTAGGGTTTTAGTTTGACTAATCTGGTTTGTTTTCTTGCTTAGGAATGTAACTCATGAGCGCAAAACCAAGCAGAGACTTGACACCGCATCCAGCTCCCGAGTTCCCGCTCCCATCACACCTGCCGTCCAGGGCCCTCCACCAGCTTTCCCTGGCCGTGTGGGGTACCATCGCATTGTTGCTTGCCTACCCAGTACTACTTCGAGCGCTACCAGCAGCTCGAGCATATCCCTGGAGCTGGTGTTCGCCCCCTTTCCATGGAGTCCCTCTTCGATCACGATGAGGACTGGCACCGAAACGTGCTCGATGCACTGACGCATGCTGGACTCCTGGAGCTGACCACGCTTGCCGCCGACTTCCCAGACGTCGCCCTTCAGGAGTTTTGGGCGACGTTCGATCTGGATGAGCACAAGAGGAGGCAACACAAGAAGGTCGTCATCTTCTATCTGGGCGGGGTGTACAGGACACTCACATATGATGAGTTTGCTGCTCATCTAGGTATACCCCACGAGCACTACGAGGGACATCACCTCGGCTGGGAGAACGACGATGGCGACGGAGAGAAGTACCATGCACTCTGGAGCCACATGACTGGAGTGCCCGGCGATCGTCTCACGAAGCATAATTCAGTTAAGTCTCTCTCTCACCCTCTCTATAAATTCATTCACATGGTTTGGCGACATTCTCTTTTGTATGCTCCAAAGAAGGACCGCCACCATATCAGCCGAGAGGAGCTTCTTCTTCATCGCGCCATCCGGGAGAGTTATCCTCTTCATCCCGGATGGGTGCTTGCCCGACTACTCCGCCAGAAGACTCAAAGGTCGAGGCCACCTCGCTCACTCCTATCAGGCTCCTCACCCACAGCACCACCCGCACCCCGCGGATGTTGGGGAGCTGTACGAGCGACTGCAGGAGTGTAGAATCACCGACAACGCCACTCAAGAGGCGAGATGGACTATTATGCAGCAACATATGCACCGCTCCAACGAGCGGTATGAGGCACAACTGGCGTGGCAACGCTAGCTCGGCGATTTCCTTCACTTTCCACCCCCCGACGCCCCTAACCAGCAATGATCAGGCAGTTGGGAGATTCCCTTTGCTTCACTTGGATAGATTCCCTCTGCTCCGAGGATCCGTGCTCATCCCCTACGCCAACCATCTCGATCCAGGTTCTTCTACTTCACTCTGAACTCCAGAATTAGTCTTGTGAGGACACAGTCTGATTTAAGTGTGGGGTAGGATGCTAGAGAACCTTGCATGAACTTGATTGCCCTTGATTGTATTTTTGTGTGCGTCGTGATTCCTGTCCAGTCTCTCTAGCATTAGAATGGCTCAGTTCTTGATTTTTTATGTTAAGTTGTTGTTCAATCTTTCATAATGATGCTTAGACTGCTTAACCTAGAATTTGAGAACCAACGTGTTTACTTTGATGCTAAATTGCCTGGTCAGAACAGAATTTTTAAAATCACACTTGTAGTTTGTAGCCTTGATTGCATGAAAATGACCGAATCCGACTAGCAAACCAATTGTGAGCTTTTGATCCATTGCACGTAACTTGCAATTTCAATTCTTTTTGAGTGATTTTATGTTTGCTTGAATGAGTTAGAATTTGCATGAGACCTACTCGAGACCACACGATGACACGAGTTCTAGAATGATAGGGGCACCTAGATTCAGCTACTAAGCCAGATAGCCTACCAAACGTTAAATCCATTAGGTTTAAACCCTTGAGCTTGGCCTGTTCTTTCGGTTCGATAATACATTACAACCATTTCCCATTCTTTCATTCCCCGTTGATCCCCTGTGGTTGTAGTTCTAGATTGACCTACCGGAAGTCGGTTTGTGGTAACCTGCCTATAGTCATTAAACAGGTGGTCTTAGCTATTATGTCCAGACGTGTAAACCCCTCTAGCAACTAAAGGAAAGAATCGGCACAAAGAAAAAAAAAGAAAAAAAGAGAAAAGAAGCAAAATTTCGAAAAAATGAAAAGAAAGAAGAAAAATCAGAAAAGTCAAAAAGTTTCAAATTTCTATTTCAATAAACGTTCTTCTCCCTACATATGGAAGAACGAAGTCAAAGAAAAGAAGTGTGTAAAGAAAATAAGTGTGTAAAGAAAATAAGTGCTAGGTTGCTTGAGGGTATCATAGGACGAGCGTTCACTATTCCACCCGTGTCTGGTTAGACAGTAGGAAGCCATAGGCTAGA
This sequence comes from Linum lewisii, assembly GCA_034768395.1. NCBI lineage: Eukaryota > Viridiplantae > Streptophyta > Magnoliopsida > Malpighiales > Linaceae > Linum > Linum lewisii. Next base: position 50,382,479 of record CM068297.1, read on the forward strand.
TTCGAGGAAAGTTAGTCGAAAGCTACACCGCACCAAAGCCATCATCATACATTCCCATCATCCATCTCATTATAAACCCTTGTAGTGTAGAATTCGTTACAGTCCTAGCAGGGAAGTCCTTCTTGACTAGTTCCTCTTGTTGTCAGTGGTGGAGATGTGGTCGAAATGCAAACTTATGATAGAATTCAGTAACATAAAATGATTGAGAGCAGAAACACGTCCTTAAACACAGAGAATGAGAGTTCCCCATTTACTAAATATTTCCTGTGTGAGGAGTCTGGTCGGTCAGGTCAAATTCGTGCATAATTGGTTGCGATCACTTGTCGTGTGCAGTTTATTAGTGAGACCAGGTTGTTTGGCTGATCTGTATGCATGTTAGGTTTCTTGTTCTAGGAATTATCTGTCTAATAATTCATTGTGTTTGATTGAGCTTCAATTTGATCGATCTTATCATTTGTGAACATGAGCGTTTCTATTCAGTTTGCTTGAGGACAAGCAAAAGCTTAAGTGTGGGGTATTTTGATGACACTCGAATTGACGTGATTATCAGCCTCATTTAAGCGACATTTCGTTGCTTAAGACATGGTTTTTAGGGTAGAATAACGATTATTCAATCAATTGCTCTACTCGTGCCATTTGTGTTACTTTGGCCCGTTTCGGATCTATTTGATGGTTTTCTAGTGTTTCTATGTTAGCACAGGTTTTTGCCGTCAAATAAGTAGCCAAGGACGTGTCTAAGGCGTTGGAACCTCGAGGAATCGCACCGGAATCGATCCAAGGAGCCAATCAAGTCAAACCAAACTTCTGCCCCGTTTTACACTAAAGATTTCGCCGAAAACACCCAAGGTTTTCGGCAAAAATCCATGCACAAATCGACTGAGCTCATTCAAGGAAGTTTTCGGCGAAAATGTGAAGTTTTGGCCGAGAACCAATGGTCCGAAAACCACAGAAGAATCCAACCGGCGTTCATCCCATTTACACTAGGATTTTCGGCGAAAATCCCTTCATATTTTGGCGAAAATCTCAGTTAAAATCCGACGGTATTAGGGTTAAGTATAAATACTTAACCGGCGGCCCATAATCAAATATACTTACTTTTTACCACTAATACCGAATACTTGGAGGATTCTCAGGAGTTCTGAAGGAGAGTTGAGAGTTCGAAGAGCCAAGAAGAGATCGTGATGCCATCCCTTCCATCTCGAAGACTCGGAGCTAGGATTGCAGTTTACCGGAAAATCGAAGTTCCGCCGGAGTCGTCTTAATTAGGTATTTCAGATCCTTTTCTGTTCTTCCTCTGTATGATGAACTCTATTTCTGTCTTTGATTCTTTTGTGAAAAACATGATTAGCTAAACTCTTAGAGCTTAGACTAGATGAACCCTAAGTGACCCAGGGCTTTAAAGCGGTCACGGATCGGCGGTGATTAGATTCAAGTTCAATCAGTTTCTCTTTCATGTTTGATTTGTTCTTCATTGTTCATGTTTCTTGTCTGGATTGATCACCTAGATTAGATTCTTGTTAAGCTAAGGATAGAAGCGAACGCTAGCCTTACTTTAAAACATCAAATTGAACAATTAACCTAATCATTGGAGTGTGCCTTTCGTAGGAACCAATTAGGGTTAATCAACTGCAAGAGTAACTCATAAATCGTTAGTAATTCCACCAGTTAAGTTAAGTCATTGCGAGAGGCAACCGTACCCGGGCGGCTAATTAATCTTGGTAGCTAGATCGGATAGAGCGAACGTTTGCCAGTATTAAACCTAAGGGTAAGGAGTTATGGTGGTGTCTTAGAAATTGATTGAATGAGAATTGAAATCCGTTGATCTGTTGATTGCCAATGCTCTGGTGAACGAAGGGGGATTCGAAGTCTAAGTTCGTCTGTCATCTCTGTTTTCAACCCTAATTTCCAATCTATTTTTAGTTTCAATTTTTAATTTCCGTGCATTTCTTAGAATTAGAAGTCGTGGAACTCACACCACGCACGAAGTGTTTAACCTGAGTAATTTGTCAGCTTATTTGAGTAATCGATCATTAGAAGGCCCGTGGAATACGATCTACCCTAGCTTTGTAAGCTTAGTAGTTATTTGATTGAACCCACACAACGACGATTCATCACCCATCTTGCTGAACGCGTCGGTAGATACGATGTCCGTCGAACTTCTTTCGTCTACCAGGACGTGCTCTACCAAGGTATCCTCCATGATTACCCGATCAGCCATGGCCTGGGTGCTGGGCTCCTTCCCTTTAGATCCGCCATTGAGAAAGAAATGGGCGGATATCCTCTTGCATGATTTACTAGAGAGGATTCGCCTACTATTCTCTTATCTTTGGGAGCGTCCTCTTCTCCTCCTAGGATCATGCTACAAGTTTTTTTGTACTTGATCCGGCTATCTTCTTTTACAGACTTTTTTCCCTCTTCTTCTTCTTTTTCTTCATCTTTCTTATTGCTTATTCTGTAAAAAATGCTCGCCTTTTTGGAGGGGGACCGCCCTTCTTTCTCCCTTCGGGGTGACTTTGGTCTTTCTCTCTCCTTCCTTCGGTGATTATCAATGATGTAGTCTCGGAGCTCCCCGTTCTTCAGTGCTCGCTCTATCTCGTTCATGAGCTCCTGACAATCTTCGGTATCGGGACCCCTCTGATTATGGAACTCGCAAAACTCACTGGAGTTTCCTCTTTTTACCACTGCCCTAGATAGCGGGGCGGGCCATCTGATCTCACCCTGTTTCTCCTGTAGGACGTGCATGAGTCACCGCTGAGACTCTGACAGGGGAGTATACTTCTCTTCGGGCCTTCTTTAAGTGTGGGGGTTGTAGTCTCGCCTGTCATCCGAGTGTTTATCCTTTCGGTTGATGTAGCTTTGGTTTGCCGGCCTTGATCCGCCTTGTATCATGGCTATGTTTTCCTCCACCTCAGCACTCTGAAGAATGCAAGACTCAAGTTCATTGTGATCCTTTGGCTTCTTCAGTACTAAGCATTTGACCAGCTCCTTACTAAGAGTGGTGGTCATAATGTGGTGCAGGGCGATGTCCAATGCTAGATGCGGGACAGCGGTTACCGCCTTGGCCCATTTGTCATAATACTGGCGAAGGGTTTCATTGCGGTTCTGGTTGAGTCCCCAAAATGTCATCATGTTCTTTCCCGCTTCTCTTTGGTTACTGAATTTGTTCAGGAATAGCTGACAGAAGGCCTCCCAATTTTTTATGATTCCTTTCGCCACGACATCGTACCATGTTAGGGAGGTGATGTGATCCTGGCCACCAAGCCCGGCTTGGACACAACTGATGCCGACCCGAATACACCGGCCCCAGGCCCACACCGACACCACCACCGGAGCCTAAAAGAGCCCAAGCCCCGGAGCTAGAAGATGCACCTGGGAGGATGCTGATCCTCAGCCAGGGACCAAGGCCAGCTCCTGCTCCAGCCAAAGTCCGGTTCATGACCCGCCAGGAGCTGATGTTGACACCGAGCCCAGACCCGGACCCCAGGCCAAGCCTAGCACCCAGCCTAGGCCCCATGCCGACCCCCACGGGCCCCCGGAGCAAAGACCTACCTGAAGACATCCCTAAGGTACCCTGGAAAGAAGGCTCGAAGCGGAACTCAAAAGGCCTGGAAAGAATTGAAGAAGGCCCCAAGCGAAGCTTGCCACAAGCACAGGGCCCATGCCAGCGCCCGTCAGAGGAGCACTTTTGGCCCAGCGAACAACTGACCCGTGCCTTTTGTGATTTTCCAAAGGCACTGGAATTCTTATGGCCCCAGGATTACCCTCCAACAAACGGAGCTCAGTTCGGAGGAGTATCAAGGGAGATAGGGCTAGAACAAGTCATAGTGATGCTTGGCCTAAGCATCAAGGAGTAGAGCTCGGATGCTGATCCGAGGGAGCTGACACGAGGAGCTAGGATCAGGCCACCTCCTGAGCCTTATCCAATGAAGGATGCTTGACCATCAAGGACACGGGACATGAAGAGAAGATGCCAAATACATCCAAGCAAGGAATCCTAATCAAGCTAGGATTTCCCGGTTTTGGACAGATTTCTAGCCTGACGAAGAATGACGGATTTGGGCTACCTGGAGATAGAATTTGGGCTGAATCCCAACATGAAAGTTGAAGCCCATGATGTCTACTAGTGATTTGCCAAAGGGCTTATTTTTCCTATTTTATTTGGTATTTATTTGGCAATTTCTCCCAAAACCCGTTCTGCTGTATTTTAGGATTTTCCAACCTCCTATTTAGGAGTTCTAGTTTAGGTAGGATTCTTTTCCCTTATAGGATTGGAATCCGAATTTTCCCTCTTTTTAGTCTAAATTAGGATTAGTTAAAGTCCTCTTTAGAATTCTAATTAGGACTCTTTTTATTTCTTTATTTTATTATTATTTAGGAAGTAGTCTTTAGGGAGGAGAGCTTGTTCCCTCACCTATATATAGAGGCCGCCGGCCACCCTTGTAAGACACATTTGAATTGAATAAACACTTAAACTTCGGATTTCTCTCTAGCATGGAATTGCTAATCTCTTCTCGACTTTCATGGAATTGACTGTCGTTTAGACCGGCTTATCGTCTAGGGTATCCTCCCCTTGAAGTGGCGCCATCGACTTGATACTTCTGGTTCCTAGCTGTTATATAGCTAGCGGGTCAAAGTCCTCTTCCATCCCGGTTCCCGACGGTTTCTGCCTCGTTGCACGATCATCAGCTTGCGGTGGTTAGGGTCGTCTGCCCACGGTTGCGGCGGTTCACATCAGGAGGCTCCCACCAGAGTTCCCGGGAAGGTTCTCTTGTATGTGGCGTTGCTTAGGATCTCCTAGTTTTTACAAAAGCTAATGAGGATGCTATTAAAGAGGTTACTAGTATTCTAGGAAGTTTCCATGAGCGTTATGGTTTACGGTTTAACCCAAAAATTTCATATTTATTCAACTAGAGCTAATGATGCAATGGAAGACAAATTGGCAGCAGTCTCAGGTTTTTGTAAGGGTGAGCTCCCTTTTCGATAACTTGGAGTTCCCCTTACTTCTGGGAGGTTGAGAAAGAGTGATTGCAAATCCTTAGTGGATAAAATCACGAATAGGGTGATTGATTAGAGAGCTGAAACTTTATCTTATGCAAGAAAGTGAGCTGATTGACTTTGTCATAGGGGGGACTCTTCAATGCTGGATGTCTCATTTCATCTTTACTTCTAGAGTCACAAAAGAGGTTGAAAGGATTTGTAACGACTTCCGCTAGGGAAAAGTGGATGGTAAAGGCAGAGTTAAGGTTTCCTGGAACTATGTCTCTCTTCCTAAGCAAGAGGGTGTCCTTGGACTCAATGACATGAGTTATGTGTATGATCCTAATCCTCTCATTTGTGACAAGCTTGCATGTGCCGTTTGTGAGAAGCTTAAGATAGTCCACACCATAACTGATGTGTTTTCTGGTTCAAATTATCCTACCATTAATCATTTTTCCCAAGGGTATGTGACCTTAGAATGTATCTAATGGAATGGTTGTATAATCATAATCCTCTCATTTGTGACATGGCTAACAAGAATTGGTTGAAATTTGCAAAATATTGGGATGACATTCATTTACTATTGGTTGAATATGTTGTTTTGGATCCGCGATATAAGTTACATGTCATCGAGTATTATGCTGATAAGTTTGGAAGTACAAATTTTAATATTGTGGGTGAGAGTATCAAGAAGGTAATATGCGATTTGGTGCTTGAATATCAACAAAAGTTAGAGAAAATTTCTATTGTTGGGTCTGGAACAAAACATGACGTCAATGTTCGTATTAGCTCTGTTGCGGATCTTTTGAGATACGCGTAAGGCAGAGAAAGAAGTCTAAAACTACCTTGGTAACTACTGAGTTGGATCACTTCTTAGTTGAGGATATCACTCTTAGAAGAAGTGTGGACTTTGATCTTCTTTTGTGGTGGAAACTAAATGGATCGAAATACCCTACATTACAAAAGATAGCTAGGGATTTGTTAGCTATAATAGTAACATTTATTGCATTTCTGTCCGCATTTAGTTCTGGTGGGAGGTCATTGGATCCTCATCATAGAAAACTACACTTTACTTTGGTGGAGACAATGATGTGCACTCGAAGCTGGATCAAGGTAGACATAAAGAGAGGTATTTTTTTTTTGTGTCATAATATGGCAATTTTTATGGTGACTGCACTATTATACAGTAATTTTTACTGCATTATTCAACCAATCATTCTTACATGTCATTATTAATATTAATTAATTAATTTAATTAAAGAAGGGTAAAAATGGAATTGGATGTTAATTCAATGAATCATCCTCTATACATGCATCTCCCCTTCTCTTATTTATCCTCTTTCCATCTCTTTTCCTCCATCTTCTCTTTCTAATAACTTTCTTTCCAGAAACTTTCTCTTTCTCTTTTTTCTTTCTTCTCCTTCATCGACACTAGTGCACCGCTGTCAGGCGCCTCCGGTCCTCACGGGTTCACCGCGCCGCCGCGTCTCCTCCTACCTCACACGCCGCCGAGTCTCCCCCGACCTCGCACGCTGCCACCACGTCCCCCCGACCTCGCGCGCTGCCACCACGTCTCCTCCCGACCTCGCGCGCTGTCACCGCTTCTCCCTCTGACCTCGCGTGCAACCGCCACTTCTCCCTCCGACCTCGCGCGCAGCCGCCGCGTCTCCCTCGATCTCGCGTGCTGCTATCGCTTCTCCCCCTAACCTCGTCTGCGGTTGCGTCTTTTGTAGCTCTAGTATGCGCCGTTGATGTTGCTTCCCCAGATCTGGGGTCACTATCCAGGTCTAAGGCTGACATAGTCATCTCTTCCCTAGATCCGTCGTCATCTCGTGTCCGTCTCTTCCCCAGATCCGTCGCCGCCGTCCCTTTTCCAGCCATTGCTCCGCCACTATCTATATCCGAAGTCTAGTAAGGTGAAGTGAGATATTTTTTTTGTATACACTAGTGCAATTTAGTTCTTGTCTTTTTTGGTATTTTTGGACCACTAGTGCGTTCTCAGATGCTTAATTGTTTTTTCATATGCACTAGTGCGTTCTCAGATGCTTAATTTTTTCTCATATGCACTAGTGTGGTATTCGTCGGAGCTCTTACGAGGAGGCGCGATGGAGTTTGGTGTCTGAATAATTTTTTATATGCACTAGTGTGATTGTGTCCGAAGCTCTACAAGAGACGATATATGCACTAGTGCAGTCGTTGCCGGAGTCGGAGCTCGATGAAAGACGGTGAATGAAAGCTCGATGAAGAGAAGGCTAAAGGATTTTTATCTCTTTTATTAATGTTGTTGAATATTTGGTAGTTATTTAAATTTTGAATATATTGCATTTAATAAAAGTAGTATATTCCTAAAATGCCCATAATTTAATCTAAGCGTTGGATCATATAACAATCTAAAGGTTAATATTAATTCTGTATTTTTTACTGCATCCCCTTGTAGTCATCAGAAGCGCTCCGGTCATTATATCTATACACTACAAGAAATTCACCTTTCTGCAACGGACTGAAATCGTCGCTAATAATACCACTTTCGGCGACAGTTATGAACTCTTTGTCACAGAAGGTCTCTACTAATTAGCAACAGCGATATTCGTCGCAAAATACCCATTTTTGCGTCGCATTAGCTTCTGAATTTTTTTGCTACGGATGGCTTCTGTCGCCGTAGATGTGTATAGTATTGGTGAAGGAAGATATCCATTGTCATAGGCCTTCATGTAATTGGGACGGATAGTTTCCGTTGCCGTATACCTGGAGAGTATTGGTGAAGGAAATTTTCCGTTGCCGAAGGCCTTTGTTGTATTTGTGATCGACATCGTATTTGTGTCAATATTATTTTCGACAGGTTGTTTCCGTCTCGGTATGGTGACAGCCATGGGCAATGAACTTTTTCGTCGTAGTATGCTATCAAGCTTATTTTCGGTTCAAATAAAAAAAAGTAATTTTTGTGTATGAAACCCACACCAAACCTGCAAAAATCCAGGGCCTCTACCATTTGGTCTGCTAACTGACTTGTTAATATATATATATATATATTATGGATGTTTTTTGCTGAAACACTTTTATCCAAACAAACACCTAACCTTTTTCCGTCTTCTTCTAATTTTCAGCAAACCCAAATGTCTTCAAAATTCTTTCTTCTTCGCCCGCGCCAAACCCAAAACTGTACCGCCAAAAATTTTCTTCTTCGCAGTAATTGAAGTTCCGACTTTCGTGAGCCAGTCCTCGTCAATCGTTAGCCGTCGTCACCCCTCATCAATCGTTAGCCGTCGTCACCCCTCGTCAATCATTAGCCGTCGTCGCACTTTCCCTTCTCCTTCTCTACGAGCCTTCCATGTGAACCCAAAGCCTCTCTTCCGCGTGAACCCAAAACCCTTCTTCCCTCTTCTAGTAACCTAGAATCAAACTCATTCTTCCTCGCTCAAATTTGCTCCTCCAAGTGTGAAAGTACTTCTTCCTTCAAAGCATTGACCAATTTCAGGTATCTATTTGATATAGTTGGAACCCTAATTTTATTTTGTGATTTTGAGTTGATTAATACATATACACATGTCTGCTGTGGAATTAAGTCCAAAGGAGTAAACAAGAATGGATCAATCTGTAATGGAGCATTCTCTAACTCTCAACAAGCTCTGAACTCTGGTACTTTGATTGAACTTTGGTTGTGGTTTATGTAGAGGATTGTAATATTTGTTTTGTTGTTTTTGTGAATTTCTGTTTGGATGTTGTTGCTGTTGTTTGCTCAGTTTGGTGAGCACAAGCTCTGGATTGTGGATTGATTGAGATGACTATGTTTTCTATATATGGGGGAAATTTTGTGTTAAGTATTTAGCTTTTGTTGTTTTTTATTTTGGCTTTTCTGACATCCATCCCTATTGTAATTGAGAAATGGTGATAATCAAGTTGGAAGCTGCAAACCTCATTTTAGTTTTGCAGATCAGATTTATTCTATTTCTTTCTTACTCTTACTCGACTCTAACTAATGTAGGAATACATAGGAAGGAATCCATGTATTTACAAATAACTCCCAACCTCTTATTGTCTGCAAACAAACAGGCCCTTGCATCAAAAGTGATAATAGTTTTATCCTACACACTGAATTGGACTAAATCAGTATTGCCCTCTTTCTTGTTTGAGTGGGACGACTTCTTTCCTCAAGAAGATACTTGTGAAAGTAAAGGGGGAATTTAATTTTAATTTATTTATTTGGTGTGGTTACTAAACCAACTGAATCACATCCTAGTAAGATATGTTTGATTTTATTTTTTTTCTTCTAGAGAATAGGTTCGGTATCCAGTTGAAAATTATATGTGACTTTGTGGAGTTGCAAGTTGAGATGCATTGCTTTCTAGATCTGACCTAGTTGAAATTTTATATATATGTGAGTTTTGATGTCAGAAGTAGAACTCCAATGCTTTTACACAAGATTATTTTGTCTGAATGACTGATTACAAACGATAATGTTAACTATGATTACAAACGCTACTTCATTTGATGCTATCTATTCATCAATATATTATTTTTTTTCCTGCAGATTTCCTAGTTTGAAGTTAATCCTAATAGCTTGCATATTTAAGCGAGACGTGGACACATTAATAATGTTTAACACACATACTTTCTCTTTCTTCACAAATGATGACTCCCTCGTCGCAAAGAAACGAGTTAGAGGACTAACAAAAGGAGTTGGGTTGTGCAAGCGTAACCGCAGGGAAGATAATAAGCTTAAGATTGTCATTGATCCTATGTTTGGATGAGTATTGATACCAGCTCATAGTGTGAAAGTTGCTAATGAGCTGGGTCAAATTGCTCTTTCATATCTTTGGCCAGTTAGGAAGAACGAATCTGTTAGAAGGCAGATTTTTGGGGATATTTTCCTTAAACTACAGGTTAGCGACTTTAATAGTAACGTATTATTTTGTATTGTCAACATGTTAACATTAGTATGAACAAGAACATGATTTTGTCATAGGGAAAGTTAAATATTGCGAACATAAGAGATGTTGCAGTCCAAGAGAAACTATGGAAATAATTTCTCACAATAGTGAGGTGTAGAAGGGAAAGATTTCACCAGATTTACAAGAGGAAGGGAAGAACATGTAAGCCTATCTATGTTTCTGAATCTACATGGAATTCCTTATGAGATTATTGGGATGAAGAAAAAGTGAAGATACACTTTGTAAATTACCAAGTAAGTGTGTTACAAATCATACAAATCAACTATTTTCCAATGTACTTTAACTACAGACCATATGTGCGAAAAACAAGGCTAATCGGAATAATCTGGCCAAGCCACACACCGAAGGACCAGTTTGCTTTGTTCCGAGTTATCATGAAGAGGTAAAATTGTATAGCCTATTTCATCTATTGGATTTATGTACAACTACTTAAATATAATTACGTGTGTACTAATGAATAGACAATTTAATATTTTTGTTTCATTACATTGAGCACAAAGAGAGTGAACGTAAACTTGAATAACACACGAGATTAACGAGGTTCACCGACAGGATGTCGGCTAGTCCTTAGAGGGAACGACGGCGGTGATGATTCTTATTAGAGAAGAACTGGAAACGAAAAACCTAATACAAAAATAATCCCTAACTCCTCTATTTATAGTGTATGGCTAATAACATAATAACCCACACAATAAATAGGAATAACAAACTACTCACTATAATTAACAGCCCTCCCTCAAATTGATGTAGATCTCGACACATCAATTTGCCAGCTAAAAACCAATGTCTGCTGGTGCACACCGCTTTTGTGAGTAGATCAGCTATCTGATTTTCGGTATGAAGATATTGCACCTTGATTGCACCATCATGAATGAGCTCTCTTATATAATGAACATGAGTCTCGATATGTTTGGTCTTGTCATGAAGCACTAGATTTGAGGCTATCTGAATAGCACTCGTGTTGTCTGCGTGGAGAATAGCTAGAGGAGAGATTCGTACCCCAAGCTCAACAAGTAATCTGGTCAACCAAACTATTTGCAAACACACTTCTGACATAGACCTTTACTCAGCTTTTGTCGATGATTTAGCCACACGATCCTGCTTCTTGCACCGCCATGTAACACATGCGTTTCTGAACTTCACGCACCAACAAGATGTAGATCATGTTGTATGAACACAACCTACATATGCAGAGATTGTGTCAGCACCAGCCAAAGGAAAGAAGATACCGACACGTCGTGTGCCCTGAAGATACTTGAGAATCCTATAGACCGCCAAAACATGTGGTTTACACGGCTCTGACATGAACTGGCTGACCACTTGAACCAAGTAACCCAACTTTGGACGAGTGCAAGTGTTCAAATAAATCAAGCTTCCAACTAGCTTCCTGTAAAGAGTTGGATCTGTCTCAACCTCCCCATCATCCCGACTTAATTTGACATTCATATCCATCGGAGTACTACACGGCGTGCACTCGGCGTGTCTGGCTGTCTGCAACAAATCATCAATATACTTCTATTGACTAACAAAAATTCCCTTATCCGAACGTTGAATCTCAAGACCAAGGAAATATGAAAGATGACCAAGATCTTTCATGTGAAAATACCCCTGCAAGAGTCGTTTAACCTCATCAGTACTAGCATTATCGTCTCCATAAATAATCATATCATTGACATAGAGTAATAAAATTGTGATCTTCCCTCCCATCGGTTTATTGAAAAAAAAGGGTCGTTAGAGCTCTGAACAAAACAACTTTGAAGGATAGTAGTCTGAAACTTCTCGAACCATGCTCGGGGTGCCTGTTTTAAACCATATAATGAGCGATGAAATGACACACAACATCACCTAATGAGGATTTATCAAAGCCCGGAGGACATTCCATGTAAGCAGTTTCCTTTAATGTCCCATGAAGGAAGGCATTCTTCACATCCAACTGCAATAAGGGCCACCCTCGTTGAGAAGCGACAGCTAACAGAGTTCGAACTGTGGGCATCTTTGCAACAGGGGAAAAGGTTTCCTCATAATCAATCCCATATTCTTCGCGGAACCCTTGAGCAACTAATCGTGCTTTGTGTCGCTCAATAGACCCATCCGGACGATACTTGAATGTGTATACCCATCGACTGCTAATGACGGAAGCATGAGGAGGATGGAGAACAAGGCTCCATGTATTATTTTCGACAAGAGCATCTAATTCCTCCAACATAGCAAGCTTCCATGTAGGAGACAGACTAGCAATTCGATAAGTAGCGGGTATGGTAGGTGCACAAGGAGTATCGTCGGTATGAAATGCGACAAAATCATCATAGCGAGCAGGACGCTTACCACGTGTTTGACGATGAGGACGAGGTGGCGGGTGAGTGAAGGATGGGCTAAGCATGGGAGATGATTCATGCAAAGATGGCGTGGGAATTGAATTGGTCAAGGAGTGGGACGTAGGAATTGTAAAATGGGAATAAGAGAAGTATTGGTTGTATGTGTTGTGGCAGGAGAGTGTGTGGGCATGTCAGGTGAGGATGAGGCAGGAGGTGATGTAGGTGGTAAGGGGATTGGGTGAATGGAAGTATGGGGAAGAGTAGCAGATGGTGTAGGTTCAGAGGAATGAAAAAGACCAAGATCAAATAGGCCTTGTCGAGGAATGGATATAATAGAGGATTGTGTGTTGTCCGGATAATAGAATTGATGCTCCAAGAATATAACGTGATAGGTGACTCGCATTCGTCGTAAATGAGGATCATAACAGAGATATCCTTTATGATGATCGGAATAACCCATGAACACACAACGAGCAACCTTTGATGTCAGTTTGGTCCGTTCCGAGCGGGGAAGAAGCACAAAACAAACACACCCAAAAACTCGAAGCATGGAATATGAGGGAGTTCAGCCGAATAGAGCATAGTATGGTGTCGTGTCATGAAGTGTCGAAGTGACCTGTCGATTTATAAGATATATCACAGTTTGAACAACCTCCGGCCAAAAGTTGGGTGGAACCTGAGACTGAAGCAGAATAGCACGAGCCAACTCAAGAACATGACAATTTTTCCTCTCGACAATGCCATTTTGTTCAGACACTCTAGGACAAGATTGCTGGTACAAGATTCCATACTGCTTATATAAGTCCCTTAATGCATTGGAACTATATTCACCGCCAGGATCAGATCTGAACATCTTAACTGTCTTATGAAACTGAGTACGCACCATCTTAATAACATCAGCCATTATAGAGAGCAAATCAGATTTGGACCGCAACATGTACACCCACATGAACCGTGTAGCATGATCAACAAATACGCGAAGTACTGATAGCCAAGGCGAGAGGTAACCGGTGACGGCCCCCACAAATCAGTATGAACGAGGTTAAAAAAATTGTCAATAACCGTGTCGCTTGAAGTAAACGGTTGCTTACTGGCTTTAGCCGCAATACAATGAGTGCAAGAATGAATAAAGTCATCAACAACTTTTAAATTCAAACGTACAGGTAACACATGATGTTTAATCATAAACTTGAGTCTAGCTGAATATGGATGACCTAGACGAAAATGCCATAGCCGCCACTTATTAACTGAAGATAACTGAGTAGAGAAGGAATCAAAGGCTGAAAAGCAACTATTTTGCAAACTACTACAAAATTCAACTCGTCCACCACTTCTACTCGTAGTCGTCTCCCTGGATCTCGATGGTAACGACTCCAAGTAAAAGCTACAACCGAGTTTACTACCCTTTCCTATTTGTTTCTCGCTCTTATGATCCTGCACAACACACCGAGACGGAGAGAATGTAACCACACAACCATTATCCGTTAATTGTCCAACAGAGAAAAGATTTGGAACCAAAGATGGAACATGTAAGGTATCCAATAGAGTAAGTTGAGAAGTCTGAAAGTCACGAATCCCAACTATAGGTAATTTCTGCCCATTTGCAACATGGACAGCCAAATTATGAAGTGCACGATAGTTCGCAAGATTCGACGCACGACTAGTCATATGGTTAAAACAAGCTGAATCAAGATTCCAAGAAGTAGTAATACTTGAACCCCCAAAGCTAGCAAAGGCTGTATTCAAGGTTGTGGGAAGAGTTTATTGAATAGCCTGTTGCACCATAGCCTGAATTTCTGCGGGACCAAAATTCGTAGACGTAACAGATGCCGAATCAGAGGGTAAAATAGAGTTGACAACTGATTAGGCTGCCCCACGTGGGGGAGCAGAAGACTGTGAAGAACTCCCATTTGTCATATAATGAGACCCATATGATTAAGCTTGACCACCATAAGATTTAGCTTGACCACCATTATTTCGGAAAGAAGGTTTTCGGCATTCTGTAATTATATGGCCTGGCTTCTTGCAATAGTTACAGAAATTGCGCTTGCGACACATATGTAAAGTATGCCCAATCTCGCCGCAATGACGACATTTCAGCTTTTGGGACGAGGACATACCATATTGTGGCCGAGGACCAGAACGATTATATGATTGTTGAGGATGACTTTGTTGAGTTGCAAAAACTGTACCACTGCCTAGAGAATGATTGTCGATTTGGGCTTGAGTTTTAAGCCGAATTTCAACGCGGATAAGATCACCAAGAACCGCGTCCATGTCAATTGTGTTTGACTGAATAAGTTGAGATCGGACCAATTCAAATTCAGGTCGAAGTTTCATAAGAACTGAAGAACACGACTGCGATGACGTTCCTGACGAACTGCCTCACTTGCGACAGGTGGGAGAAGAGCCATAGATAAAAGATCTTGTTCAGTCCAAAGAGTTTCAGAGGCAAGATGGAATGATCGAACATCCAGATCACCTTGTGTAAGGCGTTGAATTTCATACTCAACTTCGAACACTAGAGATCCATTGATTTGGGAATATGTTTTCTTAAGGTGAGACCACACATCTGCAGCACAAGTAAAGATTCGTAATGTCAATGCAATGGTCGGCTCAACCGAGCCAACAATCCAGAAGAAAACACGAGCATTGTTCGTCTCCCACTCAGAGAGATCAATCAAAGTTGGGGCTGATGTACTTCTGTCTCTATCAGGAGTCATAGTAGAAATACCCTTAGCTGTGGCCGAAGGTTTGACTGTCGTCCCGTCGAGATACGGCAACAACGATTTTCCTTGAACAAGAAGGCGAAATTGGAAAGCCTGTAGTTCATAATTCTTACCATTGAGTTTTACAGCAAGCAAATCAAAAACGTCAGACGTCATCTTGACAAGAAGAAGATCACAAACAAGAGGGTCGGATGAAGAAGATGATTGACCGAGAGACGGAGCTGAGCGCGAGGAAGCAAAATCAAGAACCAATCGTTGCAAGATCTAATACCATGAACGTAAACTTGAATAACACACGAGATTAACGAGGTTCACGGACAGGATGTCGGCTAGTCCTCGGAGGGAACAGTGGCGGTGATGATTCTTATTAGAGAAGAACTGGAAATGAAAAACCTAATACAGAACTAATCCCTCATTCCTCTATTTATAGTGTATGGCTAATAACATAATAACCCACACAATAAATAGGAATAACAAACTACTCACTATAATTAACAGACAGAAGCAAGTTGGTGCTTTGAACTTGATTGAATTTTGGAAGAAGTCGCACACTAAAAAGTTTGGTGAATGGGCTATTGATGCATGCCGAATTGAGTAGGTGAGTTCTTCACCATTCAAATGTAGTTAGTAACTATTATTTGTCGGTACATTTATTACTTGAGTAGTCTCTTAGGGGTAATGATCTTAATTGCCACACCTCTCCATTGCTCTGTCTATAATAGTAAAGTAAAGTCAGTAAGACAATTTGTTTGGTAGTTTTAGCTTTTGTTATAGGTTATGGGTAATGATCTTAATTACCACACCTCTCCGCTGCTCTATCTATTGCTCTCTTACAAGTGTTATATATGTATATGTGTTTACTGCAAGTGACACCCAATCACCTATTATTAACTAATGGATGACAGTGTGACAAATGCATGTTTTTCTTGTAGGATAAAATGCATGATAAAGTAAATGCAAGTAAGGAAACAAAGAATCCCATTGAATGTGATGATGCATTTTTTGAAGTTCTTGGAACTAGTCATGGGTATATCAAAGGACTCGGATATGGTCCTACTCCTCCATCTATAAAGAGTACGTACTTGGAAAGTGAGAATGCATATTTATGAGAACAAAACACCAAGCTCCATGAAGAGAACCGAAAACTTAAAGAAAAATGTGTTGTGCTAGAAGATAATGTGAATGAGTTGAAAGTTAGACAGGCAGCGTCTGATGAAAGATAGGCAGTGACTAATGAAAGAGAGGTGGCGGGGGAGGCAAAACAAGTAGAGTTAGAGAAGTTAATTCGGGACTTGATGGCTCGAAAGAAATGAGTCGTCCCAAATTACTAGTAAGTTTTTAATGTTATGCTTAGTGTAATGGTTGTTTATATTTGCCTTCGAGTTTGTTAATAAACAATATGTCTTTTTCAATTAGTAGAATGTTAGAATAACTGGCTATCTCCCATTCCCACATTCAAATATCCTCAACTCCCCCAACCACTACTTTGGTATCACTCCCACAGCCAGAGATGTATGCTTCTGTTTATAAATCTCACCACCTTCCAATACCCTGCTACCTACCTCCTTTTGTTTCTACTTATTATTTAGTTTTTGTTTTAGTTGCTTTTTTCTTATTTTATTACTTGATGACTAAGGTTGATACCCCATCCATAAGTTGCTACTGTTCAAGTTGGAAAAAACCATTTTCGGGTTTTAGTAATTTGAATGCAAAACATAGAAACCACAATAGAAATTGCTTGATCTTAGTACTAAATGCAATTGCCTTATTGGTGGTTTGTGTTGCATGGTTCAACGATAACACGTGAGATTATTGTATACTCTATTAACACTTTCTGATTGTCCATCTTAGTTTATTATACTGCTTTCATCCCATCGGTATAGTTAATTTGATTTATGCATGCTTCTTTTGGTGAATTCACAGGCAGCAAATTAGAGTATTCGATGCTGATGTTAGGAAGATGGAGGTGTTGACAGGAGCATTGTTCATGCATCTAGATTTTGGACTTATATTATCTCGTTAGTTAATGAAGCATTTGTATTTTGGACTTATATTCTATCGTTAGTTAATGAACTGGATGTTGTGATAACATAACTATGAGAACTCATGCTATATGTATACTTTTGTTAACAAATTTGGGATGATATAGAATGATTGAGAAGTATTATGTGTTCTATTTATTAACAAATAAGACAGAAACCACTGTTGGAAAATAAAACAGAACCATGCTGGGAAAAAAACAGAAAAATCACAGCTGGAAAATGTTGCTTATACAAACGAGAGAAACCGTTGCAGAAGAGCAAATCTACTGTGGCAGAAGGAACCGTTGCAGAAGCTTAAAGAAATGATGACAGAGGAAACCGTTGCAGAAGATCATACTCTACTGCAACAGAAAAATTCGTTGTAGAAGGTCAACCAAACGGCGACTAATGAAACCGTTTCAAAAGGTTACACAAACTGCAACGAAGGAAACCGTCGCAAAAGGATGGACCATCAACAACAGATACAACCGTAGCAGAAGAGTTTATATACGGCGACGGAAAAGTTCCAGCCGTCAAAAGGGACATTAAGCGACGCACTTTCTGCGACGGAAGCAAGAATTTTTACCGTCGCCAAATATTTTCTGTAATGGTTTATTGACCTTCTGCGATGATATTTTCCATTGCTAAATGGCTATTTTTTTGTAGTGATATGTGGAATGAATTGTATTTCTTTTTAAATTGTAATTGTTTGTTTGTACTTTGTTAGATTAAACTACGAAAATGAAACAACTAGAAGGGATTATCACTACACTCGCAATGGAGGTGCAACCGTTGAAGATGTTGGAATTAAATAATTCATATTCATTCATCTAGATATTTATCTTTAAAAATAGTAGTCGTCGTAAACTATTACGTTTTTCTTCTACAGATAATATGACGTTGAATGAAGAGAAGACAATAGCCTATAACTTTGATGATTTCCATAGGTAAAATACAGTATATTGAACTATGAATCCAATCTTATTTTGGTCATCATAATCGAAGTTGTGGTTTTTTCCATTTAATAGGTTGCTAAGACAATATTTGCATGGATTTCAACTTTGATGATTAGTTGCTTTTTGATGGGCCCAGGGCTAGGACCGCGCTCGGGACCTATGCGGCGGACCGTCCTCTCCAAAGGGAGCCGTCCTCCCAGATGATTTGACAAACAAGACAGAAAGACGGTCACCGCACCTACTATTGATGGCAACCCATTGGGGTCCACTAAGAGATAGACACGTGGCCCCCGCCACGTCCACTAGACCCTATAAATATAGGGTCACCCATTGAGAAGAGGACGACACACAACACACTCAGACCATATGCATGACACTGCACGCTAAGGGCTTTGGTCATCCGCCCTATTCTAGGGCGCACGCCCGGGTACTTCTCTGTTATCCATTGTCATCATATTCACACTCGTCCTCACTTTCACTAACACCTGTCCCACGCCTTGCAAGGTACTCCTGACCGTGAACAAGGCTGGCCCAGACAAATCAGGTTTGACCAACCATGGTTGAACACCAACAGTATTGAATGGCCCAACAGGGTGAATCAATTGGTGCGCTAGATATGGGTGCAAAATGTCTCATCCACTCCAAGAGCGACATGCAGACCCTAACAAAAGCATCGGCAAAAGAGGGCGCTGCAAAGGATATGGTTACCCTGGTCAAACAAGTCATACCCACGGGGATCCCACAAATTCCATAGATCCGTGACACCGAAGAGAGAAGTAATCGCCCGGGTGACAGCACGATACAGAACTTGAGACCGGGTGGCGAGGGCCTGGCTTCCACTTTGTCGCCACTAGCGTCAACGGCGGAACTGGCGGGACAAGTAGAGTAGCTCGAGAAGCAAAACGCGGAGATGGCAACCATGATGAGAATGCTCCTCACTCACACAACGAGGTGTGAGCGAAACAACGAGGACCGGACCGGTTCCCGGTATGAACGACCCTTATGAAATGTTCAGGCTTTTTCTGCCACAACACCAGTCAGGCCCCAGGCAGATAGCATTGCGCCAACCCTTGGACAAGACCTTGCTCAGTATCCCGCCGTCTCAGGGCTTTGTCCCGCCAGCTATGAAGACGTACGACAGGACGGGTAATCCAGACGAGCACTTGCTAACATTCATCATCGCCATGCAAATGTTCAGCGCTCCCGATGCTACTTACTATCGAACGTTCCCGGGAACTTTAGCAGGAGCCGCCCTGACTTGGTATGGTGGATTAGCTGAATGAATCATCAAGACTTGGGAGGATTTCTACCAATTATTCCTCCACAAGTTTAGTAACCAGAGAGAAGCTAGGAGGAATATGACGGCATTTTGCAGCCTCAAGCTGAACCGTAATGAAACCCTCCGACAATATTATGACAAATGGGCCAAGGTAGTGACCGTCGTCCCCCACTTAGCGTTAGACATCGCCTTGCATCATGACTACCACCCTCAGCGAAGAGTTGGTCAAATCTTTGGTACTCAAGAAGCCATGGACCCATACCGAGCTAGAATCTTGCATCCTAAGAGCGCGGAGGTAGAGGAGAATATAGCCATGATACAGGGCGGATCTGGACAAGGAAGAGAGGGCGGCAGTCGCGGCTACACCAGCCGAATAGATAAGTGCCCCGATCACAGGTGAGACAATCGCCCCTAGATCGAGAGGCGGACAAAGGACAAATACACCCTGATCTCAGAATCTCGACGACCCCCCATGCACGTCTTGCAGGAGAAGTAGGGTGGGCTCCGTTAGCCTACCCCATTATCCAGGGCGGCGGTGAAAAGGGGAAACCCCAATCAATTCTGTGAATTCCACAATCAAAGGGGCCATGACACCGAGGATCTGGGAACTCCGAAATGAGATAGAGGAGGCACTAAAGAACGGAGAACTCTGAGATTACATCATTGATAACTGCCGTCGAAAGGAGAGGAGAGGTTGGTGTCACCCTGGAGGCAAAAGGAAGGGCGGCCCCCCTCCAAAAAGGGGAGCGTGTTTGATAGGATAAGCAATAAGAAGGATGAGGAGGCCGAGGTAAACGAAAAGATGACAAGGATTATAGGCGGGTGAAGTACAAAAAGACGTGCAATATGATTCTGGGGGGAGAAGAAGACGCCCCCAAGGACAATCGGTTTATGGGCGAACACTCTTTGGTAAATTAGACTCGAGGGTACCTGCCCATCGCTTTCTCCACGGTGGACCTCAAGGGGAGGAGACCCATCACTTTAGCCATGGTCATACGAGTAATTATAGAAGAAACCCAGGTAGAGCGGGTCTTGGTGGACGAAGGTACTTCGGCGGAAATCCTTTTAGCTGACGTGTTCAGCAGAATGGGGCTAGACCCAGCTCGGCTCAAGTCATCCAAAATCGTGCTCACTGGTTTTGCTAGGAATGACAACCCAGTTCTCGGTGTCATCTCACTTCCAGTCACGTTGGGATATGAGGAACACCAGGAAACTAAATATATCAGATTCTACGTCACCAACTGCATTTTAGCGTATAACATGATCCTAGGGCGCCCAGGACTAGCTGCGTTCGAGGCCGTCTCCTCTCTCGTATACCAGGTGATGAAGTTCCCCTTTGGAGGCGGAATTGGATTGGCCTGGGGAGACACCCCCTAGCCAAGAAATGTTACAAGGTGGCCCTCAGGAAAGAGGAAGCTTGCTTCATAGTGCATACCCGGGGAGAGGTGTTTGTCCGTCCTGAGAAGCAGATGTAGAGGTATCGCTACTTCCCAGTGACCCAGAAAAGAAGGTGAAGTTTTTCGCCCACATTCCCGCGATCGAGCGGATCCAAACGCTCTCGTTGCTAAGGGATTATGCTGACCTTTTTGCTTGGAAATCCCAGGACATGCCTGGGCTGGACCGATCAATTATTCAGCACCAACTCGCGGTAAGGGCGGATGCCCGCCCCGTGTCACAGAAAAAGACGATGGTTAATTGGACAAGGAAGCAGGCCGTGTAAGAGGAAATCACTAAGCTACTAGAGGCAGGTTTTATTCGCGAAGTCTAATACCCCGAATGGCTCTCCAATGTGGTCATGGTGGGGAAGACTGATGCTAGTTGGCAGATGTGTATTGACTTCACCAATCTTAATGACGCATGTCCTAAAGACACATATCCTCTCCCTAACATAGATCAACTAGTGGACGCAACGGCCAATCACGAAACGCTGTCCTTCCTAGACATGTTCTCGGGGGTATCATCAGATCCCCATAGCCAAGGCGGATCATGAAAAGACCTCGTTCTCGATGCCCTTCGGGGACTACAGCTACAACGTGATGCCCTTCAGCCTAAAGAACGTCGGGGCAACCTACCAGAGGATGATCGACAAGGTGTTCCAAGACCAGCTGGGTCAGCATGTGGAAGCTTACATCGATGACCTCCTGGTAAAAACCAAGACGGGACACGATCATCTCATGGACCTCAGAGAACTTTCGACACTTTGAGAAAGTTTCATCTCAATCTCAACCCCGGGAAATGTGTATTCGAGGTGTTGTCAGGAAACTTCCTTGGGTTTATCATCACCCGAAGGAGAATAGAGGCAAACTTGAAAAAGATAGAGGCTATAATAAAAACGCCACCACCAAAAATAGCCAGGGATGTGAAGACTCTGACAGGGGGCAAGGCGCCATGAACGACTTCACCCCTAAGTCAGCAGAAAGACATGCGTCGTTCTTCACCACATTGAAAGGGGCTGCAAAGTTTGCATGGTCTGTAGAGTTCTCCAAGGCATTCGAGGAGCTCAAGACCTTCCTAACATCACCTCCGGTCGTAGCTGCTCCTATCCCAGGTGACCAACTATACTATACGTGGCCGTAGCGACAGCCACCGTCAGCTCGATGCTGGTAAAGCGGAAGGACAAGGAAGAACGCCATATCTTCTACACAAGAAAGACTTTAGTAGACACGAAAGGAAGATACACCCCGTTGGAAAAGGTGGCATACGCCATCATAGTGGCATCCCGAAAGCTGCGCCCATACTTTCATGCCCACACAATAAACATGGTGACAAATCTGCCCATCAAAATAGCTCTCAGACCAATGAGTGTGGCCGGAAGAATGGCCAAATGGGCAGTGGAGCTGAGCGAATACGACATGCACTTCCAACCATGAACCACCATCAAGGGGAAGACTCTAACGGATTTTGTGGTTGAAGGGTGTATAAGAGCGGAGGACAAACTCGACGACTACTGGAAGTTGTACGTAGACGAAGCCTCTAGCAAAAATGGAGCGGGAGTCTGCATAGTACTGAAAGCACCACATGGCGTTTTGCATGAAACCGCCCTGAAGTTCTCCAAAATCGCACCAACAACGCCATCGAGTACGGTGTAATGATAGCAGGTCCCCACATTAAGGTATATTCAGACTCAGCCATAGTGGTTAACCAACTCAGCGGCGAATATGAAATCAGAAAGGAAACACTAATACTATATTACGAAGAGGCTAAGGCAGCTCTGCGCAGTTTCGTGGGGTCTGAGCTAACTCAAATTGTCAGAGAGGACAACGCCCATGGGGACGCCTTATCCAAGCTGGCCACCGCCCTCAGCTTTGATGAAGGGCGTATGGTCACGGTGGAAATTGAAAAGGATCAGAGGTGCCTGGCCATAGGGGAAGCTGAAAATGATCCAGGGGCGGACAGGAGAACGGACTGAGAACGGACTGGAGATCCCCCATCAGAGCATATATCGAGACGGATGTCCTACCAGAGGACAGAGCCACCGCCTCCAAGATTCGGCGGCAAGCTACTTGATGCGTGCTCCTAGAAGGAAACCTATACAAGAAATATTTTGTTGGTCCCTACTTACGCTTCCTAGGAGAAGAAGAGGCCACATACTTACTACGAGAAGTCCACCAAGGCGTGTGTCGCATGCACGTCGGCACCAAGAGTCTAGAAAAGAATATCCTCTACCAAGGATATTATTGGCCTCATATCCGCTGGGACGCTGAAGCATTGGTCAAACACTGCCATGAATGCCAATTGTTCGCCAACACGCATCACCTGCCAGCGACCGCCCTTCAACCCATCGTGTCACCTTGGCCTTTTTCGTTTTGGGGAATGGATATTTTGGCCCCCTTCCCAGAAGCACCAAGCAAAAGAAGATTCATCATCATCGATGTGGATTACTTCACTAAGTGGGTGGAAGCGGAGGTACTTGCTTCGATCACGGCGCTTCAGGTGTAGAAGTTCGTGATGAAGAATATTATCACTAGGTACAGCCTCCCTTTGGGATTTGTATGTGACCATGGAACGCAATTCAACTACACATCGTTCCTGGAATTCTGCGAAGAGTATAAAATCATGGTGCGCATTGCATCAGTAGCATACCCCCAGGCGAACGGGAAAGCAGAGGCGGTAAATAAAATCATACTTAAGGGGTTGAAGAAGAAAGTGGAAGAGGCGAAAGGAAGGTGGGCTGACGAATTACCCAAGGTCCTCTGGGCGCATCGTACCTCCTACAAAACCGCTACCAATGAAATGCCCTACATGCTGGTGTATGGAACCGAAGCAGTCCTTCTGGTGGAAGTCAACTTACCAAGCCTCTGGGTACAACACTATAACACCCAGGGAAATGAAGAAGCCTTACAAAGGAACTTGGAAATGCTGGAAGAAAGAAGAGAAAAAGCCAGCATGTGCCTCCTTGCAGAAAAGGCGTAGCTAGCACGCCGATACAACGCCCACCTCCGCCCTCACCACTTGGCGGAGGGTGATTGGGTTGTGCGCAAGATTTTTAGGACAATCCCCCAACATGGCAAACTAAACGCCACTTGGTAAGGATCGTACCAGATTAGGGAAGTGATTGGGCCAAACACCTTTAAGCTACAATGACCCTCGGGAGGGCCCGTGCATAAGACATGGAACTCTATGCACCTAAGGAAGTATGAGGTGGCTGAGAGACCAGAAGAGTAGAGACGGATAGCTTTCTGTTTCTCCGTTTATTTAGGGTGTGAAAGGTTAGAGCACATTTTGCATGTATTTTTGGTAACAAGACCTAGCTATCAAAGAAGGGCAGGTCTTACAGACACACGCAGTCGTCTCAGTTTTCGTGCCCTAGTACCCCTAGACGGTATGGCATTACACACCCTTGAGGAGTTCAAACCACAAATGACAGGGTTTAAGTCCTCAAGAGCTTCTATAAGAATGTCGACGTCATGGAACCACTTAACGGTGACAACGTCCGATGTCCACACGCCCTTTGCGGACTTTGAACCCTAAGCGGTAGGGTTCAAGTCCTCGGATACTTCTACACGAATGCTTTTGCACCCCAATACTGCACGACGGTATGACACCACGCGCCTTTGAGGACTTCGAACCCCAAGCAGTAAAGTTAAAGTCCTCGAAGACGTCAAGAAAGACTTAAACGCCCTAATACCCTACGATAGTGTGGCTTTACACGCCCTTGAGGACTTCGAGCCTCAGGCAATATGGTGCAGTCTCCGGAGGCAAGTTCGAATCTCCAAGGCGGAACCCAACTCCGTCTTATGGCTAAGATTCCCCAAGGAGGAATCCAGCTCTCGGCGAAGATATATGAAAAAGGAGAAAGAGAACGAACATAGACTAAAACAAACAGGCAGAAGAGATTTCAATAACACAAAAGTATATCGCCCCACGCGATAATTATTTTTTGGGTACAAGAATGAAGGAGCTCAACATGGCGGAACAAAGAAAATTTATCTAATGTTTCCCACTGGAGGAGCCATCTTTTTCCGCCTTGTCCGCCTTGGACTTGTCAGCTTTGGCTTTCTTCCGGAGCTCTTTCTGGCGCTGGCTCACCTCCGCGTAGGCGTCCGTCAGTAGCTCATCTCGGTGGGCCTTGGGAATCCTTGAGAGTCAGTGGAATCCTCCTTAAATTCTTGGGCCATGAGCCTTTTGGAGGCTGATTGGAACATCTGTGCCTGATCCCAGACACATTCAGGATTGCCACAGCGTAACTCGTGGAGAACAGCAGCAAGAGCTGTGTTGATTGCGCCTTGAACTCGATCGCCCAGCTCCTTGGCCGCTACCTCCTGAGCGGCCTTGCGGGTCTCCACCTTGAGAGACTTTAGGGTGCCCTCAGCAGCCATCAGGGCGCTGGTTTTTTCCTCCAAGCTCTTAGACAGGTCGGCCTTTTCTGTCTCCACGGCGGCCACCTTGTCCGCCAGATAAGCATGCACAAGGAGGAGTAAATCCAGTTCGTAAGAGGTAGTTACTAGGAGCCGGGCCGCCTCTTCATCCATCTCTTTTTTGGCCTTAGTGTACTTGGACTTCCATTGCTGGGTGGCGGCCCTTGCCTCCCGCAACTCAGCCTCCATGGCTGCAGCACTCGGCGGTTGCTCCACCTGGTGTGCCTGATCCGTTGACAGAAAAGTGTCAGCGATCCCTAGAAGCTGTGTCAAACATTTGGGTCAGACCGATAGTCAAAACAGCAGAATACTATACTCGCGGAAAGACTAAGGAAGAACACTTACCCATGCGCCCATGGCCATCTACTCCATGGCCATTTTGTGAACGCCGTCCTCGGACTAGGGATGGTCGATATCCTAGTCTACGACCAGCTAGAGGGCGGCTTTGGTCAAAATCTCACTGCCACCCAGAGTCGATTCCATGGCGGGCAGGCGGGCCGAACTTAACTCGCCCATAGATGGCACTGGGCGAGTAAAGTCCGACTGACCTTGACACCCTCCGCCAGTCTTCCTCTTCTTGCGCCGCCACGATGAGGAATTGATTTCTTCCACTTCCCGCCCTCAGGCTTCTAGGGGGCAGACTGGGAGCTTTGTCCTTCTCTAGGTGCTCTTTTTCAGAGCGCTCCTTATCAGGGCGCTCCACTATATCGCTACCCCGAGAGCCTCCAGCCCCAGGGTTGAGGCTGGGTGTCAGCCGATCCTCCCCGAGCCTTGCAGTTGATAAGCACCACAAAAATGGAGCTCTCTACATCAAATAAAAGAAAAACATTGTTCGTACAAATACGAGTATATAGAAACACATAGAAAGGCCCTAACGACCCTAGACGCCCTCTGCTCACCGCCGTCTTCCCCCTATCATCGTTGGGCGCCGTGACCTCGACCTTTCAAGTTATAGTTCCAATAGTTCACCCATTCAAGGATGGCGGCGTCATTGCCATGATGGCGGTTGGAATTGTTGAATTCCTCAATCGCCCCATATGACCAACCCGGCGAAGGCGGTTAGCCCAGAATGCATCTTTAGTAGCATCAGGCTTCATGAAGAAGAAGTTGTGCCACCACACGAAGTTTGCCTTGATGGCACCATATATTCCACGACCTAAAGAGGCCTTCCGCTTCGTAAAAGTGACGCCATTCTGGAGATCTAGGCAGTGTACAGAAGGCGAAAGATGGAGCACTTGGGTAAACTTGCCTCTTCACACAAGCCACCTTGAAGGTGGTCATTATCACCCACACATGAGGCTGAAGCACGTCTAGGGACGCCTCCAGGAGATCTAGCACATTGATGACACTCGATTTGACGTGATTATCAGCCTCATTTAAGCGACATTTCCTTGCTTAAGACATGGTTTTTAGGGTAGAATAGCGAATATTCAATCGATTGCCCTATCTCGTGTCATTTGTGTTACCTTGGCCCGTTTCGGGTCTATTTGATGGTTTTCTAGTGTTTTTATGCTAGCACAAGTTTTTGCCGTCAAATAAGTAGCCAAGGACGTGTCTAAGGCGTTGGAACCTCGAGAAATTGCACCGAAATCGATCTAAGGAGCCAATCAAGTCGAAACAATTCCTGCCCCGTTCTACAAAGGAATTTTCGCCGAAAATCCTCCAGTATTTTCGGTGAAAATATCAGCACAAATCGGCGATGCTCATCAACAGAAGTTTTTGGCAAAAATAGGAAATTTTCGACCGAGAACTAGGGGACCGAAATTTACAGGAGAAATCAGCCGGCAGACCATCCAATTACAAAGGAATTTTCACCGAAAATTCCTCAATATTTTTGGCAAAAATACCAGTTAAAATTCGGCTGAATTAGGGTTAAGTATAAATACTTAACCGGCGGCCCAATAAAGAACATACTTCATTAGACTTCAATACATCTCATAATACATCAGAATTTAGAGAATCCTCTCAAGTTCGGGAACGAAGAGTTAGAGTTCGAAGAGTCGGAAAGAGATCGTGACGCCATCCCTTCCATCTCGAAGCCTCGGAGCTAGGATTGCAGTCTACCGGAAGATCGAAGATCTGCCGGAGTCGTCTAATTAGGTTTTTCAGATTATTTTATGTTCTTCCTTTGTATGATGAACTCTTTCATTGTCTTTGATTCTTTTGTAACGAACATGAGTAGCTAAACTCTTAGAGCTTAGACTAGATGAACCCTAAGTGACCCAGGGCTTTAAAGCGGTCACGGATCGGCGGTGATTAGATTCGAAGTTCAATCAGTTTGTTCATGTTTCTTGTCTGGATTGATCACCTAGATTAGATTCTTGTTAAGCTAAGGATAGAAGCGAACGCTCGCCTTGCTTTAGAAAATCAAATTGAACAATTAACCTTATAATTGGAGCGTGCCTTTCGTAGGAACCTGTTAGGGTTAATCCACTGCAAGAGTAACTCAATAATCGTTAGTAATTCCACCAGTTAAGTTAAGTCGTTGCGAGAGGCGACCGTACCCAGGTGACTAATTAATCTTGGTTGCTAGAACGGATAGAGCAAATGTTCGCCGGTCTTAAACCTAAGGGTAAGGAGTTATGGTGGTGTATTAGAATTGATTGAACGAGAATTGAAATCCGCTGATCTGTTGATTGCCAATGCTCTGGTGAACGAAGGGGATTCAAAGTCTAAATTTGTCTGTCATCTCTGTTTTAATCAACCAATTTCCAATCTGTCTTTAGTTTAAATTTTTAATTTCTCTGCATTTCTTAGATTTAGAAGTCGTGGAACTCACACCACGCACGAAGTGCTTAAACCCGAATATTTTGCTAGCTTATTTGAGTAGTCAATCATAGAAGACCGGTGGAATACGATCTACCCTAGCTTTTGTTAGCTTTGTTAGTTATTTGTTTGAACGCATCACAACGACTACGTTCATCAAATTGGCGCCGTTGCCGGGGACTTCTTTGATTGTTTGAAAGAAGAACTGGCAATTTATTCTTCTACTTTCCATCTTTCATTTTTCATCACACTTCGATTTTACGCCGGTATGTTTGCTTGTATTGCTTGTAGGTTGTTCTACAGGTTTATGAACCGCTCGATCGCTCATTCTCAGTTTAAGCCGGGTAATTCTACTCTGCCAAAGAAATCGCGAGCTCAGAAGCAAGTCATAATCATTCCGCTTACATCACCTATCTCTAATAAGATTGAGGAGTTGAAGGAGAACTCCTCATCTTCCTCCGCTCCATCCACTACTTCAGATTCACCACCACCTTCTCCTCCCGTAGAGGCCGCTCAACGCACTGTGGCGGATTACTGTAGACCAAGTGCGGCTAACTTTCGACCTAGCGTTGTTGTGCCGCACAACGATGACGACCCTGACTATGAGATCACAATTTCCTTCCTGAACATGGTCTCTAGGGATCTTAGATTCGAAGGGAAGCCGCAAGAAAACCCCTGCACACATTTGGCGAACTTCCTAGCCATGTGCGAGACGTTTAAGAGCGGGAATCTCGGTAAGAACAATCTTTGCTTACGAGTATTCCCATTCTCTCTTAAAGGCAATGCCAAGATATGGCTCAGCACGAAACCACCTGGCTACTTCACCGACTGGGATAATCTAGCTCAGGACTTCATAGAGGAATACTATCCCCCTTCAAGAACGACATTCTACAAGGATAGCATCACTAGATTCTCTCAGAAGGAAGGAGTAAGCTTATACGATGCTTGGAACGACTTCTCTCTGAATGCCCTCATCATGGATTCAACCAGGGACAGCTAGCCGAAATCTTTGCCCAAGGTATGAACGAAGAAACGACTGAATGGGTCAACAGTTAGCTAATGGCAACTGCACAGCACTTGAACCAGAAGCTGCTCTTCTTCACTTTGCAGACTGCGCATCTAAGTCCAGAAATTGAGAGAGACAGTTTGGAGCAGCCAAGAGCCAACCAAGCAGTGAAGATCAGATTAAGATTGAGGTACAGAAACATATGAAGGAGATCTTTGGTACAGCTAATAACTGGTCTAGAGAGGAAGTGAATTTCATCGATCAAGGCTTCACCAAGGATCAAAGAGGCTACCCCGACTACCATCAGTTCAGAACACCTTCTCAACAACAGGGAAGCCTCTTTGAGCGTTCTCCTCACAACTTGGGGCTCTACCAGAGTCAGAATCAACGCTGGGACAATAGTTATCAAGATCCTCCCAGATTCACCAGTGCACAACATCCTCAGAATTTTACATCTGAAAACACTTGGGAGAGGTGAATGGCCCAGAAGTTTGACCTGATTGCAGCAAGGCTCGATGATCACGAAGAAAGGTTTAAAGCCCAAGATGCTTTTAACCAAGGACAGATCGCACAAGGACAGAGAATAGAGAGCATGGTAAATAAAGTTGCTAGCTTGTTAGCCAACCTTCCTCTCTTCAGTCAGGCGCCGTCTCAAAACAACTCCTTCATGAAGAACGAGCATGCTAAAGTCATCACAACCAGGAGCAATGAGCAGAACAGCCTGGAGAAGAAGAAGGAAGCACTATCCATTCTCTCTATGGGAGAGTGTTCGGCTATCGTCTCTCAATCACCACCCATACCTATTCCAGCTAAGTGCTCTGATCCTGGTCCTTTTACGTTACCTTTAATCATTAATGGCATTGAAATTGAGCGTAGTTTGGTTGATCTAGGTGTGTCTATAAATGTCATGCCTATGTGTTTATATAAGAAACTGAACCTAGGTGAATTACAACCTGCTAGCATGCATGTAGTGTTCGCCGACAGAACTCTAAAAGAACCTAGAGGAATAATCAAGGATGTAATCACTTGTTGTGGCCCTTTCCGATTTTTCACTGACTATGTAGTAATGGATACTCAAGAGACATATTCTACCCTTCTCTTAGGCTGACCATTTATGGCGACAGCCGGCATTAACATTAATGTTCCAAATGGTTCGTTAACATTAAGGGTTGGAAAGGATACTGCAACATTCCATCTCAAGGATGGTATGAAATACACTCCTAAGGGAGAATCACATTGTTTATCCGTAGAAACTATGGAGTTGGCCTCGGTCAACTTCATTACTGACATCTCTTCTAGTGTTCCTAGCTCGATTGTGACTGCAGGTACTGGACAGGTTATCAAGCAGAAACAATAACCTGTCCCTCAAAAGCCGCCAAAGAAGAAGGAACTGCAAGCCTCGTCTAAACCGCCAAGCAAGGGGTATGGCAAGTCAAGGAGGCAGAATCACAAGAAGACGAAGACCCAAATGGTCTGGAGACCAGTTGTGCCGCCATCGTTAACCGAGCCAACTGCACCACCTATTCGATTCTAAGCTACCGGCGCTGGAACAAGTATGGAGGGAGAAGCCAAAAGCCCCTCCTAAGGAAATACTGACGATCACCGATCCTGGTGATATCAAGCCGGATATTGAAGAAAAGAAGGAGCCGATCGTTCTCATTCCATCCACTGTCTTCCTTGTGGAAGATGATCCCTTGACAAAACTGTTCGGACCATTCAAGATTACTGACCGCCTTCCCGACGGACGTACAAAGCTTTTACACGCAAACGGGAAGAAATTCATGCTCACTGGAGAAGCCCCGAAGCTCTACTTTATGAACTCCGATGCTAGCATTAAGGAGAATCTGAGTTAGGATGTCTCCTAACACCGTCCAGGTATCGTCCAGCTCAAGGACGTTAATAAAAGAGCGCTTCGTGGGAGGCAACCCACGGCTGGAGTCAGTTTTTTTCATTTGTGTCAACCTTAGTATTTTAGAGTCGGTTCGGGGGAGCCAAAAGTGTCAGTTTGTTTGATTTCATATTTTTCTTGTGTAGTCTGTGTGTCATATTGTCAGTTTCAAGTCGTTTGAGGTCTTTTCGATTTTTGTGGATTTAACTGTGATTTTCTGAAGTATGCCGAGATTGCGAAAATATTTTCAATCGTAGAGTTCAATATTTTCGACGAAAATAACCCATATTTTCGGTGAAAATTCTCTTGGAAATCCCACAGAGTTTTCCAAACGTTCCTGTTTCACATTTTCGGCGAAAAAGCACTACTATTTTCAGCGAAAATTTCTTTTAAAAACCGGTAGTCCTTTTTAACTAAATTTTCGGTGAAAACTTGCACTTATTTTTGCCGAAAATTCCTTTGAAAATCACCCAATTTTTCACTTAAAATCCGGTCTTATCCTCCTTCTCTCTCTCACTTCATTTTCGACACAAACCCGAAAAAAAAACCCCTCCCCCTGTTTTCGCCCAACCCCGCCGATGCCACCTTAACTCGCCGCCGCCGACCAAAGCCGACCGCCGCCGCTGCCGCACCCTTCCCCTCCCTTTTCCGATCAAACCAAGCCTTAGAACAGCTGAATCGGAGCTCTACAACTCTAGTTCACCCAAACCCTAGAAATCTTCATTTTTCACCGATTTCTCCCAAACCGTTCGTTTTTAGCACCCATGGCTTCAAGGTAAGTTGTAGAACTTTTCATTGCGAATCTTTTGACATATTGGATGCTGAATTTCGTCGGGGTTGACTTTCGGTTGACTTTTCGGTTTGCCTCGATTTGCGTACCGACTGATTTCGTGTGAACTAGGTTAGCTGAACTTATTGAACTGTTCTAGCATGCTTAGGGAGTATCGTGCTTAATTGTTATATCGGTTGATCATGTGTTGCTATGCCTAAGTCCTATTCTTTGTGATGTTGACTTTTGAGAAATGTCGGTTTGACCTTGAACTGTTTTTGATCGTTTGGCTGCCCTATGTGCTCATTCTCGTTCAGATTATTGTGTTTGCCATCTGGGATCATATTATACCGTCATTTCCCGCTTTGTGATAGTCTTGCCATGATTACGGTTCAATGTTCTATAATGTTGACTTTTTGGAATGTCGGTTTGACTTCTGAACTCTAAATTGTGCTAATTCCATTATGGCTGTCCTAAGCATGTATTTTATTACTCGTGATTACCGGTTAATCTACTTTGCTTACCCCCACTCGGGTTTCCTCATTTCTTTGTGAAATTGAGTTTTTTTCGACTAAGTGTGGGGTAGGGTTTTAGTTTGACTAATTGAGTTTGTTTTCTTGTTTAGGAACGCCACTTTTGAGCGCAGAACCAAGGCACGACTTGATGGTGCCTCGAGCTCCGGAGCCCCCGCTCCCGTCACACCCACTGTTCAGGGCCCTCAACCAGCTTTCCCTGGCCGTGCTGGATATCACCGCACCGTTGCTCGCCTTCCTCAGCACTACTTTGAGCGCTACCAGCGGTTTGAGCACACCCGTGGAGCTGATGTTCGCCCTCTCTCCATGGAGTCCCTCTCAGAGCACGATGATGACTGGTACCAGAACGTGCTCGATGCACTGACCCATGCCGGCTTGCTGGAGCTGACCAGGCTCACCGCCGACTTCCCAGACGTCGCTCTCCAGGAGTTCTGGGTGACATTCGAGCTGGATGAGCACAAGAGGAGGCAGCACAGGAAGGTTGTCACCTTCTATCTAGGCGGGGTGCACAGAGAGCTCACATATGATGAGTTTGCTGCTCAACTAGGCGTCCCCTACGAGCATTACCACGGCCATCACTTCGGCTGGGGGGACGACAACGACGACGAGGAGTACCATGCGCTCTGGAGCCACATGACTGGAGTGCCCGGCGATCGCCTCGGGGACCATAACTCAGTTAACTCGCTCTCTCACCCGTTCTTTAAATATATTCATATGGTTTGGCGTAAATCGCTTTTATATGCTCCAGACAAGGACCGCCACCATATTAGCAAGGACGAGCTACTTCTTCTTCGCGCCATCCGGGAGAGATATCCTCTTCATCCTGGATGGGTGCTTGCTCGCCTACTCCGCAAGAAGACTCAGAGGTCCGGTCGTCCCCGCGCACTCCTGGGAGGCAACTTTGTAGGCCGGCTCATCCTTTCCTTCGGCCTCAATAATGAATATGGCCCGAACATCCCACGCCGCAGAGTACGCAACGTTGGAGGAGACTTAACGGTCGAGTACAACATTGATCTGGACGTCAATCCCCTGGTGCAGCGGATCCTCCTCTCGAAGACGAGGACGAGTCGGGAGAAGAAGATGATACTGAGCAGCAGCAGCCGCAGCCGCAGCCAGAGTTTCATGACCACATACCCTCGCCACATCATCAGGCAGGGTATGAGCACCAGCCGCCGCCAGTCATCCCCGATCCATACCAGGCGCCTCACCCTCAGCACCGACCGCACCCCGCAGACATTGGTGAGCTGTACGAGCGACTGCAGGAGTGGCGCATCATCGACAACGCCACTCAAGAGGCGAGATGGAGTACTATGCAGCAGCATATGCACCGAGCTGATAGGCGGTACGAGGCACAGATGGAGTGGCAACGTCAGCTCGGCGAATTCCTCCACTTTCCACCTCCCGGCGCGCCTGACCAGCAGTGACCGGGTTGTATCCTCTTTCTTGTCCCTTCTATTTATTTATTCTTATCGGATTTTGATCCAAATTTTTTTTCTGTGTGGATCCGGGACACTTGTCCCGGTTTCCTTTTTATTTTTCATTTGTTTTTGTTTTGTAGGCAGTAGGCAGATTCCCTTTGCTTCGCTTGGGTAGATTCCCTCCGCTCCGAGGACCCGTGCTCATCCCCTACGCCAACCATCTCGGTCCAGGTTCTTCTACTTCACTCTGAACTCTAGAATTAGTCCAGTGAGGACACAGTCCGATTTAAGTGTGGGGTAGGATGCTAGAGAACCTTTCATGAACTTGATTGCCCTTGATTGTGTTTTCTGTGTGCCTCGTGATTCCATTCCAGTCTCTCTAGCATTAGAATGGCTCAGTTCTTTGATTTTTGATGTTAAGTTGTCGTTCAAACTTTCATAATGATGCTTAGACTGCTTAACTTAGAACTTGAGAACCAACCTGTATGCTTTGATGCTAAATTGCCTGGTCAGAAAAGAATTTTTAAAATCACACTTGTAGTTTGTAGCCTTGATTGCATGAAAATGACCGAATCCGACTAGCAAACCAACTGTGAGCTTTTGATCTATTGCACGTAACTTGCAATTTTAATTCTTTCTGAGTGGTTTTCTGTTTGCTTGAATGAGTTAGAATTTGCATGAGACCTACTCGAGACCACACGATGACACGAGTTCTAGAATGATAGGGGGCACCTAGATTCAGCTACTAAGCCATATAGCCTACCTAACGATAAAATCCATTAGGTGTAGACCCTTGAGCTTGGCCTGTTCTTTCGGTTCGATATGCATTACAGCCATTTTCCCATTCTTTCATTCCCCGTTGATCCCCTGTGGTTGTAGTTCTAGATTGACCTACCGGAAGTCGGTTTGTGGTGACCTGCCTATGGCCATAAAATAGGTGGTCTTAGCTATTATGTCCAGACGTTTAAACCCCTCTAGCAACTAAAAGAAAAATCGGCACAAAAGAAAAAATTAGAAAAAAGAAAAGAAGAATAAAAGAAGCAAGTTTAGAAAAAAAAAAGAGAAAGAAGAAAAAAAAGCAGAAAAAGTCTCAAAGTATAGTTCAAATAAACGTTCTTCTCCCTACAAATGGAAGAACGAAGTCAAAAGAAAAGTCAGAAAAGAAAAGAAAATATGTGTTAAAAGAAAAAAATAAAAAGTGCTAGGTTGCTTGAGGGTATCATAGGACGAGCGTTCATTATTCCACCCGTGTCTGGTTAGACGGTAGGAAGCCATAGGCTAGATTCGAGGGAAGTTAGTCGAAAGCTACACCGCACAAAGCCATCATCATACATTCCCATCATCCATCGCATCATAAACCCATTGTAGTGTAGAATTCATTACGGTCCTAGCAGGGAAGTCCTTCTTGACTAGATACTCGTGTTATCATAGTGGTGGAGATGTGGTCGAAATGCAAACTTATGACAGAATTCGGTAACAGGAAATGATTGAGAGCAGAAACACGTCCTTAAACACATAGAGTGAGAGTTCCCATTATACTAAATATATCCTGTGTGAGGAGTCTGGTCGGTCAGGTCAAATTCGTGCATAATTGGTTGCTACTACTTGTCGTGTGCAGATTATTAGTGAGACCAGGTAGTTTGGCTGATCTGTATGCATGTTAGGTTTCTTGTTCTAGGATCTATCGGTCTAATAATTCATTGTGTTTGATTGAGCTCTAATTTAATCGATCTTATCATTTGTGAACATGAGCGTTTCTATTCAGTTTGCTTGAGGACAAGCAAAAGCTTAAGTGTGGGGTATTTTGATGACACTCGATTTGACGTGATTATCAGCCTCATTTAAGCGACATTTCCTTGCTTAAGACATGGTTTTTAGGGTAGAATAGCGAATATTCAATCGATTGCCCTATCTCGTGCCATTTGTGTTACCTTGGCCCGTTTCGGGTCTATTTGATGGTTTTCTAGTGTTTTTATGC
The DNA here is from genome assembly GCA_034768395.1 of Linum lewisii. Lineage (NCBI taxonomy): Eukaryota > Viridiplantae > Streptophyta > Magnoliopsida > Malpighiales > Linaceae > Linum > Linum lewisii. Next base: position 50,417,921 of record CM068297.1, read on the forward strand.
TAGCACAGGTTTTTGTCGTCAAATAAGTAGCCAAGGACGTGTCTAAGGCGTTGGAACCTCGAGAAATTGCACCGGAATCGATCTAAGGAGCCAATCAAGTCGAAACAATTCCTGCCCCGTTCTACAAAGGAATTTTTGCCGAAAATCCTCCAGTATTTTCGGCAAAAATATCAGCACAAATCGGTGATGCTCATCAACAGAAGTTTTCGGCGAAAATAGGAAATTTTTGACCGAGAACTCGGGGACCGAAATTTACAGGAGAAATCAGCCGGCGGACCATCCAATTACAAAGGAATTTTCACTGAAAATTCCTCAATATTTTCGGCAAAAATACCAGTTAAAATCGGCTGAATTAGGGTTAAGTATAAATACTTAACCGGCGGCCCAATAAAGAACATACTTCATTAGACTTCAATACATCTCATAATACATCAGAATTTAGAGAATCCTCTCAAGTTCGGGAGCGAAGAGTTAGAGTTCGAAGAGCCGGAAAGAGATCGTGACGCCATCCCTTCCATCTCGAAGCCTCGGAGCTAGGATTGCAGTCTACCGGAAGATCAAAGTTCTGCCGGAGTCGTCTAATTAGGTTTTTCAGATTCTTTTCTGTTCTTCCTTTGTATGATGAACTCTTTCATTGTCTTTGATTCTTTTGTAACGAACATGAGTAGCTAAACTCTTAGAGCTTAGACTAGATGAACACTAAGTGACCCAAGGCTTTAAAGCGGTCACGGATCGGCGGTGATTAGATTCGAAGTTCAATCAGTTTCTCTTTCATGTTTGGTTTGTTCTTCATTGTTCATGTTTCTTGTCTGGATTGATCACCTAGATTAGATTCTTGTTAAGCTAAGGATAGAAGCGAACGCTCGCCTTGCTTTAGAACATCAAATTGAACAATTAACCTTATAATTGGAGCGTGCCTTTCGTAGGAACCGGTTAGGGTTAATCCACTGCAAGAGTAACTCAATAATCGTTAGTAGTTCCACCAGTTAAGTTAAGTCGTTGCGAGAGGCGACCTACCCGGGCGACTAATTAATCTTGGTAGCTAGAACTGATAGAGCGAACGTTCGCGGTCTTAAACCTAAGGGTAAGGAGTTATGGTGGTGTCTTAGAATTGATTGAATGAGAATCGAAATCCGCTGATCTGTTGATTGCCAATGCTCTGGTGAACGAAGGGGGATTCAAAGTCTAAGTTCGTCTGTCATCTCTGTTTTAATCAACCAATTTCCAATCTGTCTTTAGTTGAAATTTTTAATTTCTCTGCATTTCTTAGATTTAGAAGTCGTGGAACTCACACCACGCACGAAGTGCTTAAACCCGAATATTTTGCTAGCTTATTTGAGTAGTCAATCATAGAAGACCCGTGGAATACGATCTACCCTAGCTTTTGTTAGCTTTGTTAGTTATTTGTTTGAATGCATCACAACGACTACGTTCATCACACATCCAACTCCCAGGGTCCAAGGGAAAGCGCAACCCATACAACAACACTTCAACCCACACTCCTATCCAGCCAGGAGGGCAGTTACCAATTGAGCAAAGGAGGGCAGGGGCGGCGTATAAGAAACGCTATGGAATGTCGTAGTCATTTAGCATTCTAGCCAAAGCAGGAGTCTTCACTCTTTCATTTGTCGTTTCGTGCTTTTGGTTAAACCTGTGCTTGAGTGGTGTTCGATCTCGGTTCAATCTCGAGTAAACTGGGCTGATTCAGGACGAGTGTTACAAGTGGTATCAGAGCCTATCTCCATCCCTCTTGAACGATGGTGGGGCAAACCTCAACGAAGACGTTGAGTCCCTGAGGGGGGTGTATGTGACATTCTAGGCAAATCCCACATCGACAAAGCACGAGGGAGATCCATGGGCTATGTGGAATAGTTCAACCTTAACTGACATGACGCGTTTTGGGGCGTAGTGATGGGGGTTTGATCTTGAGAGGAGGAGGTCATGGGTTCGAATCCCACCAACGCCCAAAAACAAATCCGCGAGGGCTGGGCCAAAAGTGGACAATATCTTGTCAGAAAAAGGTTGGGATGTTACAGTGAACGTAGTGGCTATTGGTCCTCTTGTACACCCCTATGAGTGGTGGGGAGAAGTTTGTTGGCAAAGCCTATACTAATAGTGCCCTGGCCAACGGCTGTCTCAATCCCATCTGACGTTCGCCCACCTTATATGACGACATGAACAAACGGAGCATCTCCTCAGAGTTAACCATCTCTTGCTAGGTGGTCCATGATGGTTCTCCCTAGAAGAGCTATCTCTTGTACAAAATGTCTGGAAAAGAGTTGCTAGGCTCTCGTTCTGCTTCTACGGCACCATAATCTGTTTGGCCTAATCCTTTATGGTGAGAGGATGTTCGCCTAAGGAAGATGTCAAGTACGCTAGACCTCCTCCTCCTGGGTAGGTCGTTCACCCTCGACCGACCCTACGAGTTGCTTCTCTGCATCTCATCGTCTGGCCTCCTCCTCTGGTGTCGTGTTAGCCCGCGTCGAGGCTTCTCCTTCAGTATAACTTTCTCCCAGCAGGAGGTGGATATCCCCTATCATCATTTGCCTGCTAGGAGTTTTATGAGCAGTGTTGCTTGCTCCATTGGTGCCAGGAGTATTCCGTTGAATAGGTGATGAACCTAAGATCGTTGTGCGGGTTCAAACAAATAACTAACAAAGCTAACAAGCTAGGGTAGATCGTATTCCACGGGCCTTCTAATGATTGACTACTCAAATAAACTAGCAAATTACTCAGGTTTAAACACTTCGTGCGTGGTGTGAGTTCCACGACTTCTAATTCTAAGAAATGCAGAAAAATTAAAAATTGAAACTAAGAACAGAATGGAAATTGGTTGATTAAAACAGAGTTGACAGACGAACTTAGACTTTGAATCCCCCTTCGTTCCCCAGAGCATTGGCAATCAACAGATCAGCAGATTTCGATTCTCATTCAATCAATTCTAAGACACTACCATAACTCCTTACCCTTAGGTTTAAGACCGGTGAACGTTCGCTTTATCCGTTCTAGATACTAAGATTAATTAGTCGCCCGGGTACGGTCGCCTCTCGCAACGACTTAACTTAACTGGTGGAATTACTAACGATTTATGAGTTACTCTTGCAGTGGATTAACCCTAACCGGTTCCTACAAAAGGCACGCTCCAATTATAAGGTTAATTGTTCGATTTGATGGTCTAAAGTAAGGCGAGCGTTCGCTTCTATCCTTAGCTTAACAAGAATCTAATCTAGGTGATCAATCCAGACAAGAAACATGAACAATAAAGAACAAATCAAACATGAAAGAAAAACTGATTGAACTTTGAATCTAATCACCGCCGATCCGTGACCGCTTTAAAGCCCTGGGTCAGTTAGGGTTCATCTAGTCTAAGCTCTAAGAGTTTAGCTACTCATGTTTATCACAAAAGAATCAAAGACAAAGAAAGAGTTCATCATCCAGAGGAAGAACAGAAAAGAATCTGAAAAACCTAATTAAGACGACTCTGGCAGACTTCGATCTTCGGTAAACTGCAATCCTAGCTCTGAGTCTTCGAGATGGAAGGGATGGCATCACGATCTCTTTCCGGCTCTTCCGACTCTAAACTCTCGGCTCCAGAACTTGAGAGAATTCTGAAGTTCGGTATTAGTTCGTAATTATGATTGTTGTGTAAAAAGGTATATTGATTTTGGGCCGCCGGTTAGGTATTTATACTTAACCCTAATACCGACAGATTTTGCCTGATATTTTCGCCGAAAATACTGGGGAATTTTCGCCAAAAATCTTAGTGTAAATGGATGGTCCGCCGTCTGCTTTTCTCCTGTGATTTTCGGTCCAATTGTTCTCGGAGAAAACTTAGTGTTTTCGCCGAAAACTTCCTTTGATGAGCATCAGTCGATTTGTTCTTGCATTTTCACCGAAAACACTAGGGTATTTTCGGCGAAAACTCCTTTGTAAACCGGGCAGACTTTGGTTTGACTCGATTGACTCCTCAGGATCGATTCCGGTGCAATTACTCGAAGTTCCAACGCCTTAGACACGTCTTTGGCTACTTTATTTGACGGAAAAAACCTGTGCTAACATAAAAACACTAGAAAACCATCAAATAGACACGAAACGGGCCAAGGTAACACAAATGGCACGAGATAGGACAATTGATTGAATATTCGTTATTCTACCCTAAAAACCATGTCTTAAGCAAGGAAATGTCGCTTAAATGAGGCTGATAATAACGTCAAATCGAGGTGTCATCAAAATACCCCACACTTAAGCTTTTGCTTGTCCTCAAGCAAACTGAATAGAAACGCTCATGTTCACAAATGATAAGATCGATCAAATTGGAGTTCAATCAAACACAATGAATTATTAGACAGATAGATCCTAGAACAAGAAACCTAACATGCATACAGATCAGCCGAACTACCTGGTCTCACTAATAAACTGCACACGACAAGTAGTAGCAACCAATTATGCACGAATTTGACCTGACCGACCAGACTCCTCACACAGGAAATATTTAGTACAATGGGGAACTCTCACTCTCTATGTTTAAGGACGTGTTTCTGCTCTCAATCATTTTCTGTTACTGAATTCTGTCATAAGTTTGCAATTCGACCACATCTCCACCACTGTGACAACACGAGTATCCAGTCAAGAAGGACTTCCCTGCTAGGACTGTAACGAATTCTACACTACATGGGTTTATAATGAGATGGATGATGGGAATGTATGATGATGGCTTTGTGCGGTGTAGCTTTCGACTAACTTCCCTCGAATCTAATCTGCGGCTTCCTACCGTCTAACCAGACACGGGTGGAATAATGAACGCTCGTCCTATGATACCCCCAAGCAACCTAGCACTTTTATTATTTTTCTTTACACAATTTTTTCTGACTTTTCTTTTGACTTCGTTCTTCCATTTCTAGGGAGAAGAACGTTTTATTGAACTAAAAACTTGAAACCTTTTTGGCTTTTCTGTTTTTCTTCTTCTCATTTTTTCGAAACTTGCTTCTTTTCTTCTTTTTTTTTCTATTTTTTTCTTTTGTGCCAATTTTTCTTTTAGTTGCTAGAGGGGTTTAAACGTCTGGACATAACAGCTAAGACCACCTGTTTAATGGCTATAGGCAGGTTACCACAAACCGACTTCCAGTATGTCAATCTAGAACTACAACCACAGGGGATCAACGGGGAATGAAAGAATGGGAAATGGCTGTAATGTATATCGAACCGAAAGAACAGGCCAAACTCAAGGGTCTACACCTAATGAATTTTATCGTTAGGTAGGCTATCTGGCTTAGTAGTTGAATCTAGGTGCCCCTATCATTCTAGAACTCGTGTCATCGTGTGGTCTCGAGTAGGTCTCATGCAAATTCTAACTCATTCAAGCAAACAGAAAACCACTCAAAAAGAATTAAAATTGCAAGTTACGTGCAATGGATCAAAAGCTCACAGTTGGTTTGCTAGTCGGATTCGGTCATTTTCATGCAATCAAGGCTACAAACTACAAGTGTGATTTAAAAATTCTGTTCTGACCAGGCAATTTAGCATCACAGTATACAAGTTGGTTCTCAAGTTCTAGGTTAAGTAGTCTAAGCATCATTATGAAAGTTTGAACAACAACTTAACATCAAAAATCAAGAACTGAGCCATTCTAATGCTAGAGAGACTGGAATGGAATCACGAGGCACACAGAAAAACACAATCAAGGGCAATCAAGTTCATGCAAGGTTCTCTAGCATCCTACCCCACACTTAAATCGGACTGTGTCCTCACAGGACTTAATTCTAGAGTTCAGAGTGAAGTAGAAGAACCTGGACCAAGATGGTTGGCGTAGGGATAAGCACGGGTCCTCGGAGTGGAGGGAATCTACCAAAGCGAAGCAAAGGGAATCTCCCTACTGCCTACAAAACAAAAACAAATGAAACATAAAAAAGAAACTGGGACAAGTGCCCCGGATCCACACAGAAAAAAGTTGGATCGAAATCCGAAAAGCATAAATAAAAAGAAAGGACCATAAAAGGAATACAACCTGATCACTGCTGGTCAGGTGGGCCGGGAGTGGAAAGTGGAGGAAATCGCCGAGCTGGCGTTGCCACGCCAGTTGTGCCTCATACCGCCTATCAGCACGGTGCATATGCTGCTGCATAATAGTCCATCTCGCCTCTTGAGTGGCGTTGTCGGTGATGCGCCACTCCTGCAGTCGCTCATACAGCTCTCCAACATCCGCGGGATGCGGGTGAGGCTGCGGGTGAGGCGCCTGATATGGATCTGGGATGGCTGGCGGTGACTGGTGTACATACCCTGCCTGACGGTGTGGCGAGGGAGTATGGTCATGAAACTCTGGCTCGTACTGAGGCTAGGACTCCTCAGAATCATCGTCTTCCTCTGACTCATCCTCGCTCTGGAGGGGAGGATCTGCTGCTACCTGGGGACTGAGGGCCAGCTCGAGGTCGTACTCGACCGCCAAATCTCCTCCAACGGTGCGGACTCTGCGGCGTGGGATGTTCGGGCCATATTCATGGCTGAGGCCGAAGGAGATGATGAGCTGGCCGATGAAGTTGCCTCCCAGGAGTGAGCGAGGTGGCGTCCTCCTCTTGGTCTTCTGGCGGAAGATGCGAGCAAGCACCCATCCGGGGTGAAGAGGGTAGCTCTCCCGGATGGCGTGGAGAAGCAGAAGTTCCTCCTTGCTGATATGGTGGCGGTCCTTCTCTGGAGCATATAATAGCGATCTACGCCAAACCATATGAATGTATCTATAGAGAGGGTTAGAGAGAGACTTAACTGAGTTATGGTCTGTGAGACGACCGCCGGGGTACTCCAGTCATGTGGCTCCAGAGTGCATGGTAGGCCTCCCCGTCGTCCTCGTCGTTCGCCCAGCCGAGGTGATGACCGTGGTAGTGCTCGTAGGGAATGCCTAGATGAGCTGCAAACTCATCATAGGTGAGAGTCCTGTACACCCCGCCCAGGTAGAAGGAAATGACCTTCTTGCTCTGCCTCCTCTTGTGCTCGTCCAGATCAAAGGTGGCCCAGAACTCCTGGAGAGCGACGTCAGGGAAGTCGGAGGCTATGGTGGTCAGCTCTAGGAGGCCGGTCGGTGCCAGGGCGTCGTGCACGTTCCGGTGGTAGTCCTCATTATGATCGAAGAGGGACTTCATGGAAAGTGGTCAAACATTAGCTCCCGGAACATGCTCGAGCTTCTTGTAGCACTCAAAGTAGTAGTCGGGTAGACGAGAAACAGTGCGATGGTGCCCATCACGGCTAGGGAATGCTGGTGGAGGGCCCTGGACGGCGGGTGTGACGGGAGCGTGGGCTCTGGAGCTCGAGGCGGCGTCAAGTCTCTGCTTGGTCCTGCGCTCTAAGTGGTGTTCCTAAACAAGAAAACAAACCAGATTAGTCAAACTAAAACCCTACCCCACACTTATTTGAAAAACTCAATTTCACAAAGAAATGAGGAAAACCGTGTGGGGGTAAGCAAAGCAGCTTTAACCGGTAATCACGAACAATAAAATACATGCTTAGGAATAGCCATAATGGAATTAGAACAATCAGAGTTCTGAAGTCAAAACCGACATTCAAAAAGTCAACATAATAGAAAAGTGAACCCTAATCATGGCAAGACTATCATAAATCAGAGAATGACGGTATGATATGATCTCAGATGGCAAACACAATAATCTGAACGAGAATGAGCACATAAGGCAGCCAAATGATCAAAAACAGTTCATGGTCAAACCGACATTTCTGAAAAGTCAACCTCACAAGGAATAGGACTTAGGCATAGCAACACATGATCAAACGATATGAAAATTAAGCACAACACTCCCTAAGCATGCTAGAACAGTTCAACAAGTTCAGCTAACCTAGTTCACACAAAATCAGTCAGCACGCAAATCGAGGCAAACCAAAAAGTTAACCGAAAGTCAACCCTGACAAAATTCAGCAATCCACATGTCAAAAGATTCGCAATGAAAAGTTCTACAACTTACCTTGAAGCCATGGATGCTAAAAATGAACGGATTGGGAGGAATTGGTGAAAAATCAACAATTTTAGGGTTTGGGTGAACTAGAGCTGTAGAGCTCCGATTGACTGTTCTAGGGCTTGGATCGATCGGAAATGGAAGGGAAGGGAGCAGCGGCGGTCAGCAGCAGTCGGCGGCGGCGAAAATGGGTGGCGGTCGGCGGCTTTGTGATGCTGCAGTTTTAGCGGTATCAAATACTACCAAGCTGTGAAGCTAGATCGTATTCCACAGGGTTTCTTCTAATTGACTACTCAAAGAAGCTGGCAAATTACTCAGGTTTAAACACTTAGTGAGTGGTGTGAGTTCCACGACTTCTAATCTAAGATGCAGGAAAATTAAAATGAAACTAAAAGACAGAATGATTTAAGGGTTTAAACAGATGACAGACAAGCTTAGATTTCGAATCCCCCTTTGTTCACCAGAGCATTGGCAATCAACAGATCAGCGGTTTTCAATTCTCATTCAATCAATTTCAATACACCACCATAACTCCTGACCCTTAGGTTTAAGACTGGCGAACGTTCGCTCTATCCGATCTAACTACCAAGATTAATTAGCCGCCCGGGTACGGTCGCCTCTCGCAACGACTTAACTAACTGGTGCAATTACTATTGATTTATGAGCTACTCTTGCAGTGGATTAACCCTAATCGGTTCCTACAAAAGGCACACTCCAATTATAAGGTTAACTGGTTGAATTGATGTTCTAAAGTGAGGCGAGCGTTCGCTTCTATCCTCTGCTTAACAAGAATCTAAACTATGTGATCACGAAAGACAAGTTTTTGATGTTTTAAAGCAGGGAAGCTGTCTGGCGACAAACCCTAGCTCACACAAACCCTAATCTAGGCGATCAGCCAGAAAATAAACACAAGAAAAACGAAACTAATCTAGGCGTCAACTAGACGAGAAACGCAGAACAACAATCCAGAACAAAACAACCATGCAAAGAGAAACTGATTGAACTTCGAATCTAATTACCGCCGATCCGTGACCGCTTTAAAGCCCTGGGTCACTTAGGGTTCATCTAATCTAAGCTCTACGAGTTTAGCTACTCATGTTCATACAAAAAGAATCAAAGGCGAAGACAGAGTTCATCATCCAGAGGAAGAACAGAAAAAGGATCTGAAAAACCTAATTGAGACGACTCTTGCAGAACTTCGATCTTCGGTAATCTGCACTCCTAGCTCCGAGTCTCCGAGATGGCAGGGATGGCGTCACGATCTCTTCCTGGCTCTTCGAACTCTAACTCTGCTCCAGAACTTCATAGAATTCTCAAGTATTTGAAATTATGATTATGAGGTATATCGATTTTTGCCGCCGGGTTAAGTATTTATACTTAACCTAATTGACCCGGATTTCCTCTGATATTTTCGCCGAAAATAAGGGATTATTTTCGCCGAAATTAATGGTGCAAATGGCTGGACCCTCGGCTGACTTCTCCTGTAATTTTGCTTCGGCCGAGAACTTTACATTTTCGCCAAAAATTTCCTTTACTTGGCACCAGTCGATTTGTGATGATATTTTCGCCGAAAATGTTAGGGTATTTTCAGCGAAAACTTCTTTGTAAGTTGGGCAGGAATTTGTTTGAACTTGATTGGCTCCTTTGATTGATTCCGGTTCAGTTCCTCGATGTTCCAATGCCTTAGACACGTCCTTGGTTACTTATTCGATGGCAAAATAAAAACACTAGAAAACCATCAAATAGACCCGAAACGGGCCAAGGTAACACAAATGGCACGAGGTAGGGCAATCGATTGAATATTCGTTATTCTACCCTAAAAACCATGTCTTAAGCAAAGAACTGTCGCTTAAATGAGGCTGATAATCACGTCAAATCGAGTGTCATCAAATACCCCACACTTAAGCTTTTGCTTGTCCTCAAGCAAACTGAATAAAAATGCTCATGTTCATAAATGATAAGATCGATTAAATTGGAGCTCAATCAAACATAATGAATTATTAGACATATCGATCCTAGAACAAGAAACCTAACATGCATACAGATCAGCCAAACTACCTGGTCTCACTAATAAACTGCACACGGCAAGTAATTAGCAACCAATTATGCACGAATTTGACCTGACCGACCAGACCCCTCACATAGGATATATATAGTACAATGGGAACTCTCACTCTCTGTGTTTAAGGACGTGTTTATACTCTCGATCATTTTCTGTTACCGAATTCTGTCATAAGTTTGCATTTCAACCACATCTCCACCACTGTGACAACACGAGTATCTAGTCAAGAAGGACTTCCCTGCTAGGATCGTAATGAATTCTACACTACTCGGGTTTATAATGAGATGGATGATGGGAATGTATGATGATGGCTTTGTGCGGTGTAGCTTTCGACTAACTTCCCTCGAATCTAATCTATGGCTTCCTACCGTCTAACCAAACACGGGTGGAATGATGAACGCTCGTCCTATGATACCCCCAAGCAACCTAGCACTTATTTTCTTTACTTTTGCAAAATTTTTTCTTTTCAACTTCTCTTTTGACTTCGTTCTTCCATTTGTAGGGAGAACAACGTTTATTTGAACTAAACTTTAAACTTTTCTGATTTTTCTTCTTTCTTTTCATTTTTTGAAGCTTGCTTCTTTTTCTTCTTTTTCTATATTTTCTATTTTTTTCTCTTGTGCCGATTTTTTTCTTTCAGTTGCTGGAGGGGTTTACATGTCTGGACATATTAGCTAAGACCACCTGTTTAATGGCTATAGGCAGGTTACCACAAACCGACTTCCGGTAGGTCAATGGGAATGAAAGAAATGGGAAATGGTTGTAATGTAAGAAATGGGAAATGGCTGTAATGTATTATCGAACCGAAAGAATAGGCCAAGCTCAAGGGTCTAAACCTAAATGGATTTTATCGTTAGGTAGGCTATCTGGCTTGGTAGCTGAATCTAGGTGCCCCTATCATTCTAGAACTCGTGTCATCGTGTGGTCTCGAATAGGTCTCATGCAAATTCTAACTCATTCAAGCAAACAGAAAACCACTCAGAAAGAATTTAAAATTGCAAGTTACGTGCAATGGATCAAAAGCTCACATTTGGTTTGCTAGTCAGATTCAGTCATTTTCATGCAATCAAGGCTACAAACTACAAGTGTGATTTTAAAAATTCTGTTCTGACCAGGCAATTTAGCATCAAAGTATACAAGTTGGTTATCAAGTTCTAGGTTAAACATCATTATGAAAGTTTGAACCGCAACTTAACATCAGAAATCAAGAACTGAGCCATTCTAATGCTAGAGAGACTGGAATGGAATCACGAGGCACACAAAAACACAATTCAAGGGTAATCAAGTTCATGCAAGGTTCTCTAGCATCCTACCCCACATTTAAATCGGACTGTGTCCTCACAGGACTAAACTAGAGTAGAGATATACGAAGAACCTGGAATGTGATGGTCGGTGTAGGGGATGAGCTTGGATAGCCCGGAGCGGAGCGGAGTAGCTACTCAAGCTCCTCCCGTCAGAGCGGAGCATGTGTTGCTGCATAATAGTTCATCTGACGTCCTGAGTGGCGGTATGAAGTTGCGCCTTAGTCCTGCGCTTATGAGTGACATTCCTAAACCCAGAAACAAAACCAGATTAATTAACTAATAACCCACCCCACACTTAGTCGAAAAACTCAATTTCACAAGGAAATGAGGGAAACCGAGTGGGGGTAAGCAAAGTAAGTAACTGGTAATCACAATAAATCACAGAGCATGTATATGTCTAGCCGGAACGTTCATATCATAATTAGGGATCGGGAGTCAAATCGACATTCAAAAAGTCAACATTATAGCACATTGAATCCTATTCATGGCAAGACTATCTCAAGGTGGGAAATGACGGCAGTGGTGATTTTTAAAAGAGCGGCGGTCGGCGGTTTCGAAAACAATAGTGGGGCATTTTGGGGTTGGTTCGAAAATGAAAGAAGGAAAGAGAGGCTGAAAACCGGATTTTTAAAGTGGAAATTTGGGTGATTTTCAAAGATATTTTCGGCGAAAATAATAGGGAGTTTTCGCCGAAAATGTATGTTCAAAATCACTGCCGGTTTTCAAAGAAAATTTCGCCGAAAATACAATGGATTTTCGTACCGAAAATATGAAACAGGGAAATTCAGTGAAAATTCAAAAGGCGATTTCGCCGAAAATAGGGGTGTATTTTTGCCGAAAATTTTTAACTGCTCGGGTGAAAATATTTTCGCAAATCCGACAAACTTCAGAAAATCACAGTTAAATCCACAAAAATCGGAAAGACCTCAATCGACTTGCAACTGACACTACGAAACACAGACTACACACGAAAAATAATAAATCAAACAAACTGACACTTTTGGCTCCCCTGAACTGACTCTAAAACACTAAGTTCGACAAAAATAAAAACGGACTCCAGCCGTGGGTTGCCTCCCACGAAGCGCTCTTACTTAACGTCCTTGAGCCGGACGATACCTGGACAGTGTTAGGAGACATCCCAACTCAGGATTTCTCTTAGGCCTGAGCCGGAGTTCATGAAATATGGCCTTGGGGATCCTCCGGCAAGTGTGAACTTCTTCCCATTTGCGTGAATTATCTTGGTTCATTCTGGTGGCTCGGTAGACGGGGGCTGAGCAATCGGCTTCCAAACCTCCTTCGTCTTCTCTTTATTCTCCTCCTTTATCTCCCCAGGATCTTTAACGTTTGGTGATTCATGAGGGGACGCCGTCGGATCCTCCTTCTTTCTCGGCCTTTGTGCCGGCAGCTCATTCTTCACATTAGGGACCTGTCCAACACCTGACAAGACAATTTCTGCAGAAACTCTAGATTTTTCATTAGAACTAGAGTTGACCGAAGCCAACTCCACAGCTTCAACAGATAAGCAATGCATCTCTTCTTTGACTGGGACTTGCATACCGTCCTTGAGGCGGAATGTCATGGTGTTCTTGCCGACCCTTAATGTCAACGAGCCATTCGGGACATTAATGTTAATGCCGGCTGTTGCCATAAACGATCGGCCTAGGAGAAGAGTGGCATCTTCCCCTCGGGTATCCATAATAATAAAATCAGCCAGAATAGTAAAGGGACCACAATTGACAACCACATCTTCTATCAATCCCCTAGGTAATTTCACAGATCTGTCGGCAAACACTAAATGCATGCTAATCGGTTTCAATTCTCCTAGGTTCAATTTCTCATACAAGCAGGTAGGCATGACATTAATGGAAGAACCTAGATCAATTAAACTACGATCAATTTTTACATTATTAATAGTGCAAGGCAAAGTGAAAGCACCGGGATCTCGACACTTAGCTGGGGGTGGTATGGGTGTCGCATGGCCCTGGATAGCAGAGCATTCTTCCTCGAGGGGGACGGGAGACAACTCTTTCTTCTTCTTGTTTTTCGCAGGATCCCTTGCGATTTTGTCAGCCTCCGGTATCACTTGGATAGCATCAGTAACTAGTGTATTCATATTCGTGTTCTTCAAGTATCCATGCCACTTTTTGTACCGGGTATCATGATCTTTCTCCTTTGATTGCACGGCCTTAGGAAACGGAATCCGAGGCTGATATGGAGGGAGAGGTGGCGCAGGTGCTGTCTTTGTCAGGGAAGGCGGGGCAGTCACCTCCTCTTCCTCTTCTCTATTCTCCTCCTCGATCTTTGGCTCGTCAATGGTTATAGCTTCGGGGATTATGGCTAGTTCAGGAGCTACAGTATCAGCTGATTGCTTGTCGCTTCTTGTGGAGACGGCCTTGACGTGCTCCCTCCTAATGGTAGAGTCGACTTGAACCGAGGATTGATTAACGAGGGGGCCACTAGTTATCAAGCTGACCATGTTATTTATCATGCTCTCCATTCGTTGACCTCGAGCTTCATATTCTTGATTTATGGCAGCTTGAAGCTTGACTTTTTCTTCATATTTATCGAGCCTTTCCATGATCAGGTCGAGCGTCTTGGCTACCTCGATATCCCTTGTGTTCCTTGATGTAGATCTCTGAGGTTGATTTTGATAACTATTGCCCAAGTACTGATTCTGACTCTGGTTGTATCCGAGGTTGTAAGGAGGACGCTCTTGGAAGCTTCCTTGTTGTTGAGGAGGTTGTCTGAACTGACGATAGTCGGGGTGGCCCTGTTGACTGTTGGTGAAGCCTTCATCAATAAAGTTCACTTCCTCTGAAGACCAGTTACCGAAAATCTTCTTCATTTCTTTCTGCACTTCAATCTTGATCTGATCTTCACGGCTTGGTCGGCTCTTAGCTGCTCCAAACTGTCTCTCCCAGCTTCTCGACTTAGATGCGCATTTTGCAAAGTGAAGAAGAGCAGCTTCCGGTGCAAGTGCGGTGTATTCTCCATCAGCTAAGGAGTTAACCCATTCAGATGACTCTTCGTTCATACCCCAAGTAAATATCTCTGCTAGCTGCCTCTGAGTGAAGCCATGATGAGGGCAGCTGTGGAGGAGTTCTTGGAATTCGTTCCAAGCATCATGTAAACTTACTCCCTCTCTCTGTCTGAACCTTGAGATGTTTTTCTTATAAGCAGTTGTTCTAGAAGGAGGGAAATATTCCTCTACGAATTCCTGAGCAAGAGTCTCCCAGTCAATGTAGTAACCAGGTGGTTTACCAGTGAGCCACCTCTTAGCTGCACCTTTCAGAGAGAACGGGAAAGCTCTCAAGCAAAGAGTGTTCTTGTCGAGATTCCCATTCTTGAAAGTGTTGCAGAGATCAAGGAAATCTGCCAGATGCGTGCACGGATTGTCTAATGGCCTGCCTTCAAATTGTAAATCCCTAGAGATCATTTCCAGGAAGGGGATCTTGATCTCATAGTCAGGACCGTCTTCATCGCGCGGCACAAAGATGGAAGATCGACTGCTAGCAGCACTTGGCTTATTGTAATCCGTAAGACTCTTTTGAACAGCCATTGCGGTAGGGGGTGGTGGATCGGAAGTGATTTGATTCTGTACCTGCTATGATCTGCACGGGACAAAAACAAGCACAACCGGTGTAAAATCGAAGTGTGACGGGTAATGAAAGATGGAAAGTAGAAGAACAAAATGCCAACCCTTCTTTCAAACAATATAGAAGAGTCCCCGGCAATGGCGCCAATTTGATGCTGCAGTTTTAGCGGTATCAAATACTACCAAGCTGTGAAGCTAGGGTAGATCGTAATCCACAGGGTTTCTTCTAATTGACTACTCAAAGAAGCTGGCAAATTACTCAGGTTTAAACACTTAGTGCGTGGTGTGAGTTCCACGACTTCTAATCTAAGATGCAGGAAAATTAAAATGAAACTAAAAGATAGAATGATTTAAGGGTTTAAACAGATGACAGACAAGCTTAGATTTCGAATCCCCCTTCGTTCACCAGAGCATTGGCAATCAACAGATCAGCGGTTTTCAATTCTCATTCAATCAATTTCTATACACCACCATAACTCCTGACTCTTAGGTTTAAGACTGGCGAACGTTCGCTCTATCCGATCTAACTACCAAGATTAATTAGCCGCCCGGGTACGGTCGCCTCTCGCAACGACTTAACTAACTGGTGCAATTACTATTGATTTATGAGCTACTCTTGCAGTGGATTAACCCTAATCGGTTCCTACGAAAGGCACACTCCAATTATAAGGTTAACTGGTTGAATTGATGTTCTAAAGTGAGGCGAGCGTTCGCTTCTATCCTCAGCTTAACAAGAATCTAAACTATGTGATCACGAAAGACAAGTTTTTGATGTTGTAAAGCAGGGAAGCTGTCTGGCGACAAACCCTAGCTCACACAAACCCTAATCTAGGCGATCAGCCAGAAAAGAAACACAAGAACAACGAAACTAATTTAGGCGTCAACTAGACGAGAAACGCAGAACAACAATCCAGAACAAAACAACCATGCAAAGAGAAACTGATTGAACTTCGAATCTAATTACCACCGATCCGTGACCGCTTTAAAGCCCTGGGTCACTTAGGGTTCATCTAATCTAAGCTCTACGAGTTTAGCTACTCATGTTCATACAAAAAGAATCAAAGGGGAAGACAGAGTTCATCATTCAGAGGAAGAACAGAAAAAGGATCTGAAAAACCTAATTGAGACGACTCTGGCAGAACTTCGATCTTCGGTAATCTGCACTCCTAGCTCCGAGTCTCCGAGATGGCAGGGATGGCGTCACGATCTCTTCCTGGCTCTTCGAACTCTAACTCTACTCCAGAACTTCAGAGAATTCTCAAGTATTTGAAATTATGATTATGAGGTATATCGATTTTTGCCGCCGGGTTAAGTATTTATACTTAACCTAATTGACCCGGATTTCCTCTGATATTTTCGCCAAAAATAAGGGATTATTTTCGCCGAAAATAATGGTGCAAATGGCTGGACCCTCGGCTGACTTCTCCTGTAATTTTCGCTTCGGCCGAGAACTTTACATTTTCGCCAAAAATTTCCTTTACTTGGCACCAGTCGATTTGTGATGATATTTTCGCCGAAAATGTTAGGGTATTTTCGGCAAAAACTTCTTTGTAAACTGGGCAGGAATTTGTTTGAAGTTGATTGGCTCCTTTGATCGATTCCGGTTCAGTTCCTCGATGTTCCAATGCCTTAGACACGTCCTTGGTTACTTATTCGATGGCAAAACCTGTGCTAACATAAAAACACTAGAAAACCATCAAATAGACCCGAAACGGGCCAAGGTAACACAAATGGCACGAGGTAGGGCAATCGATTGAATATTTGTTATTCTACCCTAAAAACCATGTCTTAAGCAAAGAAATGTCACTTAAATGATGCTGATAATCACGTCAGATCGAGTGTCATCACTTTGATTGAAACAGGGGAGAGTTTTTGACAAAGTTTCGAAAATGAAATGAGGAGAGAGAGGGTGAATCCGGATTTTAAAAACAAAAATTTGGTTGATTTTCAAAGACATTTTCGGCGAAAATAAGTGCAAGTTTTCGGCGAAAATGTTAGTTAAAAAGTACTGTCGGTTTTCAAAGAATTTTCGCCGAAAATGTGTAATAGTTTTCACCGAAAATGTGAAGCAAAAATGTCTGGAAAACTCAGTGGGATTTTCAAAGAGAATTTTCGCCGAAAAAAAGGGTCATTTTCGCCAAAAATATTGAATCTACGATTGAAAAAATTTTCGCAATCCCGGCAAACTTCAGAAAATCACAGTTAAATCCACAAAAATCGGAAAAAGACCTCAAACAACTTGCAATTGACACTATGACACACAGACTACCACACGAAAAATAAGAAATCAAAAAAACTGACACTTTTGGCCTCCCCCGAACCGACTCTAAAACACTAAGGTTGACACAAATGAAAAACGGACTCCAGCCGTGGGTTGCCTCCCACGAAGCGCTCTTTTATTAACGTCCTTGAGCTGGACGATACCTGGACGGTATTAGGAGACATCCCAACTTAGATTCTCCTTAATGCTATCATCGGAGTTCATAAAGTAGAGCCTCGGGGCTTCTCCGGTGAGCATGAATTTCTTCCCGTTCGCGTGTAAGAGTTTGGTACGTCCGTCGGGAAGGTGGTCAGTGATCTTGAATGGTCCGAACAGTTCTGTCACAGGATCATCTTCTACAAGGAAGACTGTGGACGGAATGAGAACGATCGACTCCTTCTTTTCTTTAACCTCCGGTTTGATATCACCAGGATCGGTGATCATCAGTATTTCCTTAGGAGATGCTTTCGGCTTCTCCTTCCATACTTGTTCCGGCGCCGGTAGCTTGGAATGAATTGGTGGTGCAGCTGGCTCGGTAGAAGGTAGCGGCATAACTGGTCTCCAGACCATGTGAGTCTTCGTCTTCTTGTTCTTTCCCCGAGGTCTGCTAGGCTTTGTGCTCGGTGGCTTAGAAGAGGCTTTCAGTTCCTTCTTCTTTGGTGGCTTTGGAGGAACAGATTTTGGTTTCTGCTTGATAATCTGTCCAGCACCTGCAACAGCAATTGATCTAGGCACACTAGAAGAGACATCAGTAACGGAGTTAACCGGAGTCAACTCCACAGTTTCAACAGCTAAACAATGGAATTCTTCATTCTTAGGATTATATTTCATTCCGTCTTTAAGACGGAACGTGACCGTTTCTTTACCAACCCTCAAAGTTAAAGAACCATTTGGAACGTTAATTTGCATTCCAGTAGTAGCCATGAAAGGTCGTCCGATGAGAATGGTAGAATCATCCTTACTAGTATCAATGATAACAAAGTCAGCTAAGAACGTGAAAGGACCACATTTTGTAACAACGTCTTTTATCTCTCCCCTAGGGTTTTAAGTGATCTATCAGCAAAGACAAGTTGCATACTAGGCGGTTCAAGTTCTCCTAGGTTCAATTTTTCATATAGACTCATAGGCATAACATTAACAGACGCGCCGAGATCAACCAAACAACGTTCTATCTCAACATTATTAATGACAAGAGGTAGATTGAAAGAACCAGGATCAGAACACTTAGCTGGATATGGAGAGGAAGGTTTCTTACTACGAGCATCAGGATATCCTTCTTTATTCCCCTTCATGCCAGTCTCGATCCTTGCATTTGGCAGCAATGCTCTTGGAAAAGGAGGCTTCACGACGTATGGTGTAAGGGGAGGATCTTCCTCCTTAGGCGCCACTTCTAGTGCTTCCTTTTTCTCTGAAGTTTCAGCGATCCTGCGTAAAATAGAACAAGCATCAGCAGATAAGCTAGTGAATTTTTTAACAGTTACCATCTTGGCTTGCTCCTTTCTCGGATTCGGCTCTGTCTGGCTCGGAAGTTGGCCAAATGGTCGACCAGATGCTAGCATACTCGAGATGGTGTTCACTGCTTGCTCAATTCTTTGACCGGCTGCTATCTGTTCTTGATTGAGAAGAGCTTGAGCTTTAAACTGACTATCATGATCGTCGAGTCTGGTGATGATCTGACTAAGCTTCTTGTCCAAGTCACTAACGTTGTGTTCCTTCTGGTACTGCTGCCCTGGATAGGTGTTATTCAAATATTGATTCTGGCGATTGCCAGAAGCAGTCCCATAATTACCCGGATTGCGGTGCGGCGGCTGATAGACACATGCCGGCGGATGGTTAGGCTTCTGATCCTGAGCTGGACCAGCTGGGCGATTATTCTGGTTTTGGTTATGGTTGGCGCCAGCATTGTAGGGAGGTCTATCTTGATAGTTCCGTTGCTGCCTGAAGTTGCGGTAGCCAGCATAACCATTCTGATTATTAACGAAGCCTTGTTGAACGAAATTTACCTCTTCGGCAGACCAGACTTCTGTCTTACCAAAATTCTGGCAACGGCCTCCGTTATGTGCGCAAGCTCCACACCACTCGCAATTAGCAACATAAACAGAAGCTGCCGGCGGTTTGATTGGTGTGGAAGACTTCTTCAAATGCTTCTCTACTTCGGCCTTGATAGCTGCTTCGAGATCGAGCTTGCTCCTTGATCCGTCAGATTGTCGTTCCCAGTTCCTTGACTTGGAAGCACAGTTTGCGAAGTGAAGAAGAGCAGCTTAGGGTGTGAGTGTAGTGCAATCCCCTTCAGCTAGAGAATTGACCCACTTGGCAAATTCTTCACGAAGTCCTCGAGCAAAGATTTCAGCCAACTGCCTCTGCTCGAATCCATGATGAGGGCAGTTGTAGAGAAGTTCTTGGAATTGATTCCAAGTATCGTATAAGCTTTCTCCTTCTTTCTGGGAGAATCTGGCGATGCTGTCCTTGATGGCTGTTGTTCTGGCAGGAGGAAAGTATTCTTGAACGAAGTCCTGAGCCAGAGTATCCCAATTAGTGTAATATCCAGGTGGTTTGCCAGTAAGCCACCTCTTAGCAGCGCCTTTCAGAGAGAACGGGAAAGCTCTCAAACAAAGAGTATTCTTGTCGAGGTTTCCGTTCTTGAAAGTGCTGCAGAGATCAAGGAAGTCTGCAAGATGAGTGCACGGGTTGTCTAGGGGCCTGCCTTTGAACTGTAGATCCCTAGAGATCATAGTCAAGAATGGAATCTTGATCTCATAGTCAGGATCTCCTTCAATGCGCGGTACGGCAATGGCAGATCGAACGCTAGTCGCGCTCGGCTTGTTGTAATCAGCTAGACTTTTCTGTGCAGGCGGCGGTGGTGGATTTCCGCCTGGTGGTGGTGGTGGTGGTAATTGATCAGTCATGGTAGGAGATGGAGGAGGTGAAAGTGACTCGGTGTATGAAACGGATGTAGGTGACGGTACAGGTGAAGATGGAGATGAGGAACTCTCCTTCAGTTCCTCGATCTTAATCGGAGTGATGGATGAAGGTGGATTGATTCTGCTTCTCCTTGGAATCTGTGATTGTCGAGGTGGAGCAGAACTGCTTGGTCTCTCTATACTCTTAGCCTTGTCGGTTTGACAGCGAGTCCAAGGGCGGCGATGCATACACCTGTGAACAATCTACAAATAACAAAAACAACAAAACCAGTGTAAAATCGAAGTGGGTGGAAAAGTGAAAGATGGAAAATAGAAGAAAAAATTGCCAGTTCTTCTTTCAAACAATCAAAAGAAGTCCCCGGCAACGGCGCCAATTTGATGAACCTAAGATCGTTGTGCGGGTTCAAACAAATAACTAACAAAGCTAACAAGCTAGGGTAGATCGTATTCCACGAGCCTTCTAATAATTGACTACTCAAATAAACTAGCAAATTACTCAGGTTTAAACACTTCGTGCGTGGTGTGAGTTCCACGACTTCTAATTCTAAGAAATGCAGAAAAATTAAAAATTGAAACTAAGAACAGAATGGAAATTGGTTGATTAAAACAGAGATGACAGACAAACTTAGACTTTGAATCCCCCTTTGTTCCCCAGAGCATTGGCAATCAACAGATCAGCGGATTTCGATTCTCATTCAATCAATTCTAAAACACCACCATAACTCCTTACCCTTAGGTTTAAGACCGGCGAACGTTCGCTCTATCCGTTCTAGGTACCAAGATTAATTAGTCGCCCGGGTACGGTCGCCTCTCGCAATGACTTAACTTAACTGGTGGAATTACTAACGATTTATGAGTTACTCTTGCAGTGGATTAACCCTAACCGGTTCCTACGAAAGGCACGCTCCAATTATAAGGTTAATTGTTCGATTTGATGTTCTAAAGTAAGGCGAGCGTTCGCTTCTATCCTTAGCTTAACAAGAATCTAATCTAGGTGATCAATCCAGACAAGAAACATGAACAATGAAGAACAAATCAAACATGAAAGAGAAACTGATTGAACTTTGAATCTAATCACCGCCGATCCGTGACCGCTTTAAAGCCCTGGGTCAGTTAGGGTTCATCTAGTCTAAGCTCTAAGAGTTTAGCTACTCATGTTTATCACAAAAGAATCAAAGACAAAGAAAGAGTTCATCATCCAGGGGAAGAACAGAAAAGAATCTGAAAAACCTAATTAAGACGACTCTAGCAGACTTCGATCTTCGGTAAACTGTAATCCTGGCTCCGAGTCTTCGAGATGGAAGGGATGGCGTCACGATCTCTTTCCGGCTCTTCCGACTCTAAATTCTCGGCTCCAGAACTTGAGAGAATTCTGAAGTTCGGTATTAGTTGGTAATTATGATTGTTGTGTAAAAAGGTATATTGATTTTGGGCCGCCGGTTAAGTATTTATACTTAACCCTAATACCGCCGAATTTTGCCTGATATTTTCGCCAAAAATACTGGGGAATTTTTGCCAAAAATCTTAGTGTAAATGGATGGTCCGCCGGCTGCTTTTCTCCTGTGATTTTCGATCCAATTGTTCTCGGTGAAAACTTAGGGTTTTCGCCGAAAACTTCCTTTGATGAGCATCAGTCGATTTGTTCTTGCATTTTAGCCGAAAACACTAGGGTATTTTCGGTGAAAACTCCTTTGTAAACCGGGCAGACTTTGGTTTGACTCGATTGACTCCTCGGATCGATTCCGGTGCAATTCCTTGAAGTTCCAACGCCTTAGACACGTCCTTGGCTACTTTATTTGACGGCAAAAACCTGTGCTAACATAAAAACACTAGAAAACCATCAAATAGACCCGGAACGGGCCAAGGTAACACAAATGGCACGAGATAGGGCAATTGATTGAATATTCGTTATTCTACCCTAAAAACCATGTCTTAAGCAAGGAAATGTCGCTTAAATGAGGCTGATAATCACGTCAAATCGAGTGTCATCAATAGGTTAGTTAATTGATTTTGAGTTCTAAAACCAGGCGGACCTTCGCCAACTATCCTTATTTGAAGTGGAAACTAATCTAGGTGATCAAGCTATAAAAGAAACACAAATTAAGAACAAATCAATTATGAGTAAGAATTCATCAAAAAAAAAATTATGAGTAAGAACCTGATTGAATTAAAATCTAATTACCACTGATTCGTGACCACTTTAGAGCCCCGTGTCACTTAGGGTTCATCTAATCTAAACTTAACAAGGTTAGATACTCATATTCAAGTTAAGAGAATCAGAAATAATAATGGAGTTCATCTCAAAAAGGGAGAACAGAGGAAGACTGTAAAACCTAATTGTGACGACTCGGTGTAGCTTCGAACTAGGGAAACTCTTCAACTCCTAGCTCCGAGCAACTCCGGGATGGAAGGACTGTGTGAAAATATCTTCAAGAACTCCAGAATATGCTCTAAAATCTCTCCTATCATTGTGGAAGTCTGAAAATCAAAGTCTTCTCAAATTGGGGCTGAAGAAACCTTATATAGGAACTTGTCCAATTCTGACCCGGATTAGGCCAAACTTTTCGCAGATTTTCAAAGAACTTTTCATAAACCTCTTTCTGATTTTCAACGAGCATTTGTTGAGGGTTTGTGAGCACATTCTCGGTGGGAACTTGGAAGTTCTCGCCGAGAACTTTAGTCTTCGGAAGATTTCCTTCTCCTCGTTGTTTCGATGATTTATGTTCCATTTGAACTCCGATTTGATCCCCGTTTGAAGCGTTGGACTCGTGAGAGAGCACTCTAAAATATGGTAACCTTGATGCTCAACAAAAAAACTCATAAAGAAGGTAAAAATATCCAATAAATGGACAATGTACGCACTTGGAGCCAAGAATTAGATAGTAAACACATTTACACCAAATACTCATCATAATTGCTCAATGGGTATGAAATTTAGTTTAATATGAGAATATAATCACTATAAATATAGTGTCATCAAATCACCCCACACTTAAGCTTTTTCTTGTGCTCAAGCAAAGTGAATTCAAAACACACTCAAGTCCACAAGTGACGAGATCAATTAAATTGAGATTCCAGTCTTAACAATGAAATTTACGTTGTTACACTTAAAGCAATTAACCTAGACACGCATACACATCAACCAAACAAATTGGTCTCACTAATCTCTGCACACAATAAGTAGCAATCACCAATCATGCAAAATGCCGACTGAACCGATTAGACTTCCCGCACAGAAAATATTTAGTAAAAGGGGGAACTCTCACACTCTATGTTTATGGACGTGTTTATGCTCTCAATCACTCTCTCGACCAAATTTTGTCATAAGTTTGCATTTCGACCATAATCTCCACCACGGTGACAACACGAGAAACTAGTCAAAAGGACTTTGCAAGGGACTATAATGATCCTATACTACAAGGGTTTATGATGAATGGATGAAGGGATGTACGATGATGAAGGGTATGGTGCGGTGTAGCAATCGACTAACCTCCCTCGAATCAAGATCTATGGATTCCTACCGTCTAACCAGACTCGGAATGGAATAATGTACATTTGTGCTAGGATACACTCAAGCTTAACTTAGCACATTTATTATTATTTTTTCTGAATTTTCTTTCTTTCTACATTTACTTATTGCTTTTGTTCTTCCTTATGTAGGGAGAACATTTTGAGATTTGTAACTACTACTTTGATTTGTATATTTTTCAGAATTTTTCTTGTATTTTCTATTCCTTTCTGGTGTGAACCGCCGCAACCGTGGCAGACGACCCTAACCACCGCTAGTCTTGAACCTTCGCTCGATCACTGTTGGCACCGGGGCGGGAAAGTACTTGGACCCGTCGGCCGCGATTGACCGAGAACCCTAAGTGTCCAGGAATGGCTCCACGACAGAAGGGGAATACTTCTGTTGATAATACCGACTCTAAGCTATGCACGCAACATAAAACTAAGAATTGAGAGAACAAAGTTCTTATTTGATTAATTGATTCAAAGGGGTTCGTCTTTACAATGAGGCCGAAGCCTCTTATTTATAGGTGAGGAAATCGTGAACAGGCTCACGTTTCCTACTTGGAAAAGAACTCTAAAATAATAAAATAATAGCCTAAAATTCGGAGCCTTGTTCGCCAAGGAAAAGACTCCTTCCTAAACTAGAACTCTAATAAAGAAAGCTGGAAAATTCCTAAAAAACAGCTACACGGGTTCTGGAAGAATCAGCCGAATAAATAGTAAATTAATTCATAAAATTAATCCCTTTGGCAGACTTCTAGAAGATTCCATGGGATACAACTTTCGTGTTGAGCATCAGTCCTAATTCTGTCTCCAGGTAGCCCATATTCATCAATCTTCGTCAGACTAGAAATCTGTCCAAAACCGGGAAATCCTAGCTTGATTAGGATTCCTTGTTCGGATGTACTTGGCTTCTTCTCTCCATTTCCCGTACCATAAATGGTCAAGCATACTTCCTTGGATCAGGCTCAGGAGGTGGCCTGATCCTAGATCCTAGTATTGGCTCCCTCGGATCAGCATCCGAGCTCCACTCCTTGATGCTTAGGCCAAGCATCACTAGGACTTGTTCTAGCCCTATCTCCTTCAATACACCTCCAAATTCAGCTCCGTTTGTTGGAGGGTGCTCCTGAGACTTCAAGCTATCCAATGATGCTGGAAACTCCCAAATGGCACGGGACAATTTTTGGCTGGGCCAAAAGCACGCTTCTGTGGTGCCCGGCGCTTGGTCCAGCGCACGGGGCTGGCTCAGTGCTAGGCCTTTGTTAATTCTGGCCAAGCCTTCTGCTTTCTGCTTCAGCCAGATCTTCAGGAGTGCTCTTAAGGGATCTTCAATGGCTGGTACAGGTCTGGGGCTCGTGGTACTTGGCCTGAGGCCTAGTTTAGGTACTAGGCCTAGTCCTCGATCGGCTCTAGGGCCTGTCTTCGGGCTCCAGTGAGTTCCAGCCAGACCCTTTCCTCTCTTCATCCGCCAATGCTCTAGGAATGCTCCTAGAGACTCCCCATGCTCCTCTTTACCTCCAGGGCTTGTGGCAATCAGGTGAGGGCCTAGTGGTGGCCCTCGGCTCAGGGCTAGTTTTGGCTCGTGGTCGGGACTTGAGGCTTTGGCTCTCCAAGGTTCCGGAGGTGGTTCTGGTGTAGGCCTAAGCCTGGTGTAGTCTTGGCCCGAGATTAGTGTTGGGGCCGGGTCGACATCAGTCGGGTCGGCCCTGGTGGCCCGGATCACTCCACTTTCCCTCTTTTATTTTCTTTTAGTGCTAAATTTTTTTAGTTGCCAGAGGGTTTTACACGTCTGGAAATACTAGCTAAGACCACCAGTTTCTGGCTATAGGCAAGTCACCACAGACTGACTTCCTGTTAGCTAGTCTCAAACTACTACCACGTGAGATCAACGAGGTGAACAAAAACATGGGAAATGGTTGTAATTTAGTATTGAACCGAAAGAACGGGCCAAACACAAGGGTTTACACCTAGGGGAATTAATGTCAGGATAGCTTCTAGTTTAAGTAGCAATTCTAGGTGTCTCTATCATCCTAGTACTCGTGTTATCATGTGGTCTTGAATAGGTCTCATGAAAATTCTAACTCATTCAAAGTACATGAAATCCACTCAAATGGAATAAAGGTTGCTTGTTATGTGCAACGAATTAAAGCTCATAGTTGGCTGCTAGTCGGACTCGATCATTTTCGTGCAATTTAAAGTGACACTACAAGCGTGATTCTAATTTATGTTATGACCAGGTTTATTTAGCATCAATGCAGGCAAGTTGGTTACAGGTTCTAAGTTAAGTTGTTTAAGCATCATTGTGTAAATTTGAAGTCAACTTAACATTAAAACTCAAGAACCAAGTAATTCTAGCTAGAGGAATGAAATGAACCAAGGAATCACAGTAAACCAAGCACATTCAACACAATTCTTCTAGAATCCTACCCCACACTTAAATCAGACTATGCCCTCACAAGACTAAAAGAGAGCAGAGTTATCCGAAATACCTGGATGGTGATGGTCGATGTCGAGAATGAGGCGGGGAGCTCAGAACGAAGTGAAGCAGCTACAAAGGTCCTACAAAACAAAAACAACAGAAAGATGAAAAGGAAAACGGGACAAGTGCCCCAGATCCACACACAATAAAGTTGGATCGAAATCCGAAAAGAAGAAATGAAAGAAAGGGAAAATGTACAACCCGATCACTGGTCCTCGGGTGGTGGCGATGGTGGCATGTGGAGGTGGGCCCTCAGCTCCTGGCGCCAAGCTATTTCCTGCTCCTTCCATGCCCTCTGGGTGGCCCAGTGCTCCAAGGCCAGCTAGTGATGACGTTGTGTGATAACCCAGTGGGCATCATGGTCAGCTCGCCAAGTGTCCTGCTCCTGCCTCCAGGTGGTAAGGTCCTCCTCATAGGCCCCCCTGTCTCTCTTCCATTGGTGGGATCCAGAGGAGAAATCTAT
The DNA here is from genome assembly GCA_034768395.1 of Linum lewisii. Lineage (NCBI taxonomy): Eukaryota > Viridiplantae > Streptophyta > Magnoliopsida > Malpighiales > Linaceae > Linum > Linum lewisii. The sequence goes on from CM068297.1 coordinate 50,444,467, forward strand.
CTGCCACTACTGAATCTGTGTCAGCATCTGACCGTACTGGTCAGCATACTTTGGTGGTGGGGGCGGGGGTATCTAATGCGAACTGTGTTTTGGCTCACTATAATCGAAAGCCTGCGGCTGCAGATGCTCGTCGTCTTGAGGCTCCTCCTAAGGCGGTCCTCGGTCGATTACTTAAGTGGTGGGGGCGATGGATAGGTTGAGCCCAAACTTTATAACGAGCTCCGTGCCTAACTCTTCACACTAGATACACGGAACCTCGGGGCCCCATTTGTCATGAAGGTGGAGGCGGGTGATTAGGCAAGCGATGTAGTGACCTCTAGGGAGCGCGAGGGGTAACTTCTTGGCCTTGGTCCGTTTGCTGACGAATTGGGCTAGCCACCACCTGGGGTGGAGTCGGGTGCCCTAAAAGACATCCCGGAAGAGAATGAGCTCCTCTGATGTTATGTGGTGCCGGCCATGTTCTACCTCACTCACAAAACACAAGGATGTCCGCCACAAGTAATAGAAAAAATTTAAAGACTGTGTGAGAGATGTGACCTATAGTGGGGCGGCGGTGATCAGCATCCGGGCGGCCGGTGATGTGGCACCATATCTTGGGGTAGGAGGAGTGGGAGGTTCAGTTGATGTCCTCCCAACCATGCACAACGTGGGAATAGTGGAGAGAGCGGCCGACGATCATCTCTACGAATCATCGAGGGAAATCTGGTGGAGCATCCCTCCGAGGCGAAAGGAGACACACTTCTTGTGGTATCTGGGCTTGTGGCCGTCCCTTTCAAATGAGGTCCAAAATTTCTAGAGCGCGGGCAGTGGATAAGCGAAACCGCGGTGGACAGATCGAATAGGCCAGCTTCGAGAAGGTTGTGGCGGACGTTGTCATGCCATTCAATATTGTGCTCCTGTCAAAGACTCCATGTTGAGAGATGCAAGGGGGCTGGTGGGAGCTTGGCGAGGAATGGGTGGATGCCTCAGACAATTCTTGGGTGCGGGGTGCCGAAATCCGGGACATCATCCTGCACAGGGATCTCCAGAATCGGGTTAGAGATGGGAATGATGCCAATGTCCATCGGATGTGGGCGGCGGGTGATGAACCTTGTACCCTCTCTGATTTTGCCTTCTTTTGTTTTTAACGATCATCCCCTGTGGTCTTGAACGTACCTGAGTTCCTGCAAAATGGAAGAGCATGTTCAATACCATCATCAGACAAACCGTCAAGTACCCCACACTTGGTCGGAAAATTCAATTCGAGAGGAAGTTTAAGGAACCGAGTGGGGGATACTATCATAGCACGGGTACCAACATCAGAGAATCATAGGGAACCTATTGAAAATCGATGGCACATCCATATACGTTCTAAAGCACAAAGTCAACTTATCGGTCAACATAATTCAACAAAACTGACCAAATACCAATTCATTATGGCAATTTATATGCAATGGGCACCAATTCACAGCACAATAACCCTAACATAATCTAAAAATATCTATGGGGTCGTTTGGTATGGGCTATCTTGAATAACATGGTATTCAAGATAGCTAGATATTAAGGTGTTAATGAGATTTAGGATGTCATTGTACAATATTCTTGTTTGTTTATAGTGTTATTCATTAAGGGGTGTTTGTTTATGCAATTACAACCATGTCCTCATTTTTGTCTCGTGGACTTACACATCATTCATTGGCTCCTCCCCACAACCATTCTCAGCCATCGATTCCCATCAAGATGACGTCATCTATCTTCTTCAAACACACAAACTTCATCGCCATAGCCACTTACAGACTTACTCGTTTAGCAGCAACTGGAAATGGCGCTCAGATCTCCAGTTGCCGCTAAGCTCCTCAACCACCATCTTCATCTTCTTCTTTCGAAGCTCCATTTCTCCAAACCTACCGTTACTCACTTCAGACGGCCATCAATCTCACTCCAACTTCCACCATCTCCTTCCTCACTCTCTTCACGCCATTCGAAGCTCGAGCTGTCTCTCCTTCGTTAAGGAAGATTTCGCCTCTTCCCTCTCCGAGGTCAGAAACCGGACGGTATTATGATTATCTTCCGATTTCATTGCGCTGTTGAAAAAAATTTATGTTTAATTTTTTGGCAGGCGGAGAGACGATTGAGCAGGCTGCGGAGCTGAGCTTCGGTGCTGTCGACACTGCTGCAAGTGTGCTATCAAGCGTCGGAGATGCGCTGAAGCCGGCGGTTGAGTTCGCGGTGCCGATTGTTAAGCAGGTTGGTGAGCAGGCTTTGAAGATTGCTTCTCCGGTTGCTTCCGAGGTTTCGAGGAAGGCTCTGGAGGTTATTCAGAGCTCCGGGATCGATACTCAGCCATTTAGAAATAGGCGCGGAAGGTAACAGAGAGAAGTACATATGGTGAAACATTAAAAGGATTGGCAATTCCATATAATTTTTTTAGAAATGTCATTTATATACCACTCAATTCAACAAACTTTGACAAAGAACAATCAATTATGGAATACATTATATGGGTCATTAAACAATAACACCTAACAACAAAAATATTGTTCAATTGGAATTTAAAAATTCACACCGAAACAGCAAGCATGCAAATCGAGACAAATCAGAAATTGGCTGAAAATGAAACTCGTCGAAACAGAACAAAAATTATTTTAATATATTCATATTGAAAAACTCAACAACTAATCGTGAAGACATAATGCAAGAAAGTGGACAGAAATTGATGAAATCCGTGAAAAATGTTGGTTATTTCGGGTGAAATCGGAGCTACAGAGCTCCGATTTGGGTGATTCAACAGGCGGACGACTCAGGGAAGGGAGGCGGGTCGACCGGTTGTGGTCGATGACGATGGCAGCAGCAGGAAACGGTGGCAATGGTGAAAAATGAAAAGAGGTTATGGTTGCTGTTTGTACTTTCGGCGAAGAAGTTGTGGGTTTGGCGTGAATGGATAAGGGTTCAGCGGGATTTAAAATTTAGAGCAAAGTTTTTGGCGAAAACTTTCAGATTTTTCACTGAAAAATTCTTTGAAAACATTTTCGAAATAGTGACGCAGAAATTTACTCAGAAAACCTAAAGTTTTCGGTGAAATCTTTAAGAGTTTTCGCCGAAAACTTGTTTGAAATATATTTACGAAAACTTACGCAAAAACTTGAGACAACAAAAGACCAACTTTTCGTCGAAAACTATGAAATTTTTGGTGAAAATTTATTTGAAAAATAATTTTAAAAACATGACGCAAAAATAAGTGTCTGTCTCTTCTGCAGGGGGTTATTGTAGTATTTATACCCTGCCACCTTGTTGTCGTGCTTGCCAGGGAATGGCTGTGTTGTTGGGACAATCGTGATCATTCGTGGCAGTCGTTATTATGATGCCACGCTACTACTATTCTTTCCGAAACCCTAAGGACCTAGAAGTGGGCCTCCAAGGCCCAACATTGGGTCATAGTCAACGGATTTGCTGGTGGGCCTCCTTGACTATTTGCTGGTGGGCTTACGGTGGGCCTCACAGGGTCCATAGTCTCTAGGCGGGGCCTATCAATTTCCCCAAGCCTACTACTTAGCGTCTTGTTAAGGATTGGGCTGAAATGAATTCCCCACCATTGCTTAAGATCGCCGACTAGGGCCTATCAACTTCCCCCCATCCTATCGCTAAGCTACCTGCTTAGTGGTAGGTTTAGACCTTCTTCTTTCAACACCGCTCCCTGTAGGCGATCATCTTAAACTCCCCCCAAGTCTTCCGTCTGAGCAGCTTCCTGGAAATTGCCGGCCTTCCTTCGTAAATTGTCGCGTACCCCTCCTACTCGCGTACGTGCCAGACGCTTGTCCCCCAAGCCTATTTGATAAATGGTCTACGAGTGGCGTGTCTAGGAAGCTGGGGAAATTTCCTCTTAGATCTACTTTATAGATAGTCTTGAATGCCTAGGACGCTAGGTCTTCCCTTCCACCGCCCATTGGCCCAATCACCAAGTAGAGACGATAGAGTTCCACTCCACCTTCCAGATCTTTCTTTTCCATCTATATAAACTCCCCCTTCTTTCCTTCTTCCTTTTTCTTCTTTACACACCCTCTCTGCTCTCCCTACTTGAATTTCCCACTATTTTGCCTATCTTTCTTTATTTGCTCTCTATGACGGTACTCTTTGCTTCCCCCTTTTCGATCTAGAATGGCTGAAGCTCCTCGCCATCCTCTTAGTATGTAATCTTCCTTCACCAATTCTTAACCGCTTTTGTTTTTAAACAAGTCCCCCCTTTCTGTATACTAGCCATTCTTTTCATCTTGCAGCATAAGTTCCGCCAGTGACAACCAAAACCAAGAATATTCTTACTCCAAGGCTCTAGCCCTTCCACTTCTTCCTCATCTGCTACCTTATCCACTAAGGTATTACTACCCCCTCCTCGAAAGAACAAGAAGCAGAGAGTTAAATTTTCCCCTCCCCAAAGAAACGTTAATGAGGAAGACGAAACTACCTCTGAGCCATCCCTCCCCTGCTGGGGTCCCCATCAGCTTAGCTTTAACAAGATCCTTCACCGCTTTGAAGTCGATCCCGATGCCACTTCCAAGAATGGTGATTACGTGGTACGCAAATGGATGTACATGTGGCAGGGCAGCCGTTGTAATGATCTTGATGAACCTAAGATCGTTGTGCGGGTTCAAACAAATAACTAACAAAGCTAACAAGCTAGGGTAGATCGTATTCGACGGGCCTTCTAATGATTGACTACTCAAATAAACTTGCAAATTACTTAGGTTTAAACACTTCATGAGTGGTGTGAGTTCCACGACTTCTAATTCTAAAAAATGTAGAAAAATAAAAAATTGAAACTAAGAACAGAATGGAAATTGGTTGATTAAAACAGAGATGACAGACGAACTTAGACTTTGAATCCCCCTTCATTCCCCAAAGCATTGGCAATCAACAGATCAACGGATTTCGATTCTCATTCAATCAATTCTAAGACACCACCATAACTCCTTACCCTTAGGTTTAAGACCGGCGAACGTTCGCTCTATCTGTTCTAGCTACCAAGATTAATTAGTCGCCCGGGTACGGTCGCCTCTCGCAACGACTTAACTTAACTGGTGGAATTACTAATGATTTATGAGTTACTCTTGCAGTGGATTAACCCTAACCGGTTCTTACGAAAGGCACGCTCCAATTATAAGGTTAATTATTCGATTTGGTGTTTTAAAGTAAGGCGAGCGTTCGCTTCTATCCTTATCTTAACAAGAATCTAATCTAGGTGATCAATCCAGACAAGAAACATGAACAATGAAGAACAAATCAAACATGAAAGAGAAACTGATTGAACTTTGAATCTAATCACCGCCGATCCGTGACCGCTTTAAAGCCCTGGGTCACTTAGGGTTCATCTAGTCTAAGCTCTAAGAGTTTAGCTACTCATGGTTATCACAAAAGAATCAAAGACAAAGAAAGAGTTCATCATCCAGAGGAAGAACATAAAAGAATCTGAAAAACCTAATTAAGACGACTCTGGCAGACTTCGATCTTCGAAAAACTGCATTCCTAGCTCTGAGTCTTCGAGATGGAAGGGATGGCGTCACGATCTCTTTCCGGCTCTTCGGACTCTAAACTCTCTGCTCCAGAACTTGAGAGAATTCTGAAGTTCGGTATTAGTTGGTAATTATGATTGTTGTGTAAAAGGTATATTGATTTGGGCCGCTGGTTAAGTATTTATACTTAACCCTAATACCGCCGGATTTAGCCTGATATTTTCGCCGAAAATGTTAGGGAATTTTCGCCGAAAATCTTAGTGTAAATGGATGGTCCACCGGCTGCTTTTCTCCTGTAATTTTCGGTCCAATTGTTCTCGGCGAAAACTTAGGGTTTTCGATGAAAACTTCCTTTGATGAGCATCAGTTGATTTGTTCTTGCATTTTCGCCGAAAACACTAGGGTATTTTCGGCGAAAACTCCTTTGTAAACCGGGCAGACTTTGGTTTGACTCGATTGACTCCTCGGATCGATTCCGGTGCAATTCCTCGAGGTTCCAACGCCTTAGACACGTCCTTGGCTACTTTATTTGACGGCAAAATCCTATGCTAACATAAAAACACTAGAAAACCATCAAATAGACCCGAATCGGGCCAAGGTAACACAAATGGCACGAGATAGGGCAATTGATTGAATATTCGTTATTCTACCCTAAAAACCATGTCTTAAGCAAGGAAATGTCGCTTAAATGAGGCTGATAATCACGTCAAATCGAGTGTCATCAAAATACCCCACACTTAAGCTTTTGCTTGTCCTCAAGCAAACTGAATAGAAACGCTCATGTTCACAAATGATAAGATCGATCAAATTGAAGATCAATCAAACACAATGAATTATTAGACAGATATATCCTAGAACAAGAAACCTAACATGCATACAGATCAGCCGAACTACCTGGTCTCACTAATAAACTGCACACGACAAGTAGTAGCAACCAATTATGCACGAATTTGACCTGACCGGCCAGACTCCTCACACAGGATATATTTAGTACAATGGGGAACTCTCACTCTCTGTGTTTAAGGACGTGTTTCTGCTCTCAATCATTTTCTGTTACTGAATTCTGTCATAAGTTTGCAATTCGACCACATCTCCACCACTGTGACAACAAGAGTATCCAGTCAAGAAGGACTTCCCTGCTAGGACTGTAACGAATTCTACACTACATGGGTTTATAATGAGATGGATGATGGGAATGTATGATGATGGCTTTGTGCAGTGTAGCTTTCGACTAACTTCCCTCGAATCTAATCTGTGGCTTCCTACCGTCTAACCATACACGGGTGGAATAATGAACGCTCGTCCTATGATACCCTCAAGCAACCTAGCACTTTTATTATTTTTCTTTACATAATTTTTTTTTTACTTTTCTTTTGACTTCGTTCTTCCATTTCTAGGGAGAAGAACGTTTTATTGAACTAAAAACTTGAAGGCTTTTCTGGTTTTTTCTTCTTCTTTTTTTTCGAAACTTGCTTCTTTTCTTCTTTTTTTTTCTATTTTTTTCTTTTGTGCTGATTTTTCTTTTATTTGCTAGAGGGGTTTATACGTCTGGACATAACAGCTAAGACCACCTGTTTAATGGCTATAGGCAGGTTACCTGATGACACTCGATTTGACGTGATTATCAGCCTCATTGAAGCGACATTTCTTTGCTTAAGACATGGTTTTTAGGGTAGAATAACGAATATTCAATCGATTGCCCTATCTCGTGCCATTTGTGTTCCCTTGGCCCGTTTTGGGTCTATTGGATGGTTTTCTAGTATTTTTATGTTAGCACAGGTTTTTGCCATCGAATAAGTAACCAAGGACGTGTCTAAGGCGTTGGGATTGCGAAGGATTGCACCGGGATCGATCAAAGGAGTTAATCAAAGTTCAGAAAATTCCTGCTCAGTTTACAAAGGGATTTTCGCCGAAAATACCCTTGTATTTTCGGCGAAAATATGCTCACAAATCGGCTGTTGTTAACTTAAGGAAATATTCGGCGAAAGCATCAAGTTTTCAAATCGAGAAGGAAGTTCAGGGAGAATCAGCCGACGGACCCTTCATTTGCAAAGGAATTTTCGCCGAAAATTCCTCAATATTTTCGGCGAAAATATTAGAAGAAATCCGACTGATTAGGGTTAAGTATAAATACTTAACCCGGCGGCCCAAAGAGAAAGACCTGATACAACACATCATAATATACTTTTCGAAATCAGAATTTGAAGAATTCTCTGAAGTTCTGGAGCGAAGAGTTAGAGTTCGAAGAGCCGAAAAGAGATCGTGACACCATCCCTTCCATCTCGGAGACTCGGAGCTAGGAGTGTAGTTTACTGAAGATCGAAGTCTGTCAGAGTCGTCTAAATTAGGTTTTTCAGATTCTTTTCTGTTCTTCCTCTGGATGATGAACTCTTTCTTTGTCTTAGATTCTCTTGTGATAAACATGAGTAGCTAAACTCGTTAGAGCTTAGACTAGATGAACCCTAAGTGACCCAGGGCTTTAAAGCGGTCACGGATCGGCGGTGATTAGATTCAAAATTCAATCAGTTTCTCATTCATGTTTGATTTGTTCTTCATTGTTCATGTTTCTTGTCTGGATTGATCACCTAGATTAGATTCTGGTTAAGCTAAGGATAGAAGCGAACGCTCACCTTACTTTAGAACATCAAATTGAACAATTAACCTTATAATTGGAGCGTGCCTTTCGTAGGAACCGGTTAGGGTTAATCCACTGCAAGAGTAACTCATAAATCATTAGTAATTACACCAGTTAATTAAGTCGTTGCGAGAGGCGACCGTACCCGGGCGGCTAGTTAATCTTGGTAGTTAGAACGGATAGAGCGAACGTTCGCCGGTCTTAAACCTAAGGGTAAGGAGTTACGGTGGTGTCTTAGAATTGATTGAATGAGAATCAAAATCCGCTGATCTGTTGATTGCCAATGCTCTAGGGAACGAAGGGGGATTCAAAGTCTAAGTTCGTCTGTCATCCTTGTTTTCAAACCCTAATTTCCAATCTGCTTTAGTTTAATTTGTTTTAATTTCTCTGCATTTCTTAGAATTAGAAGTCGTGGAACTCACACCACGCACAACTTGTCTGCATTCGAGTATTTTGCCAGTTTTGAAGTAGTCAATCTTAGAAGACCCTTGTAATACGATCTACCCTAGCTTTTGTTAGCTTTGTTAGTTTTTTGTGTGAAACGCATCACAACGACTGCGCGTTCACCAAATTGGCGCCGTTGCCGGGGACTTCTTTTGATTGTTCGAAAGACGAACTGGCAATTTATTCTTCTACTTTCCATCTTTCACCTTACCATCCACTTCGATTTTACACTGGTTTTGTTTGTCTTTGTTATCTGTAGGTTTACAGGTGTATGCCTCACCGTCCTTGGACTTGCTCTCAAACCGAACAGGCTAAGAGTGCAGAGAGACCAGGCAATTCTGCTCCACCTCCACGATCACAGATTATGAAGAAAGGCAGATCCAATCCATTCATCACTCCGATCAAGATCGAGGAACTGAAGGAGAATTCCTCATCTCCATCTTCACCTGTACTGTCATCTTCATCCGCTTCATACACCGAGTCACTCTCACCTCCTCCATCTCCTGCCATGGACGATAGATTACCACCACCACCACCGAATGGCGATCCACCGCCGTCGCCACCACCTGCACAGAAGAGTCTAGCAGACTACAACAAGCCGAGCGCGACTAGCGTTCGATCTGCCATTGTCGTTCCGAGCATTGAAGGAGATCCTGACTATGAGATCAAGATTCCATTCTTGACTATGATCTCTAGGGATTTACAGTTTGAAGGCAGGCCCCTAGATAATCCGTGCACTCATCTTGCAGACTTCCTTGATCTCTGCAGCACTTTCAAGAGCGGAAACCTCGACAAAAACACTCTTTGTCTGAGAGCTTTTCCGTTCTCTCTGAAAGGCCCTGCTAAGAGGTGGCTTACTGGCAAACCACCTGGCTATTACACTGATTGGGATACTCTGGCTCAGGACTTCGTTGAAGAATACTTCCCTCCGGCCAGAACAACTGCTATCAAGGACAGCATCGCCAGATTCTCCCAGAAAGAAGGAGAAAGCTTGTATGATACTTGGAATCAATTCCAAGAACTTCTCTACACCTGCCCTCATCATGGATTCGAGTAGAGGCAGTTAGTTGAAATTTTTGCTCGAGGACTTCGAGAAGAATCTGCCAAGTGGGTCAATTCTCTAGCTGAAGGGGATTGCACTACACTAACACCTGAAGCTGCTCTTCTTCACTTCGCAAATTGTGCTTCCAAGTCAAGGAACTGGGAACGACAATCTGAAGGATCAAGGAGCAAGCTAGATCTCGAAGCTACAATCAAAGCAGAAGTAGAGAAGCATTTGAAGAAGTCTACCACACCGATCAAGCCGCCGACAGCTTCTGTCTACGTTGCCGATTGAGAGTGGTGTGGAGCTTGCGCACATAACGGAGGCCGTTGTCAGAATTTTGGTAAGGCAGAAGTCTGGTCTGCCGAAGAGGTAAATTTCATTCAGCAAGGCTTCGTTAATCATCAGAATGGTTATGCTGGCTACCGTAACTTCAGACAGCAAGGGAACTATCAAGACAGACCTCCCTACAATGTTGGCGCCAACCATAACCAGAACCAGAATAACCGCCCGGCTGGTCAGCTCAGGATCAGAAGCCTAACCATCCGCCGGTAGGTGTCTACCAGCCGCCGCATCACAATCTGGGTAATTATGGAACTGCTCCTGGCAATCGCCAGAATCAATATCTTAATAATACCTATCCAGGGCAGCAGCATCAAAGAGAGAACAATGTCAGTGACCTAGATAAGAAGCTCAGCCAGATCATCACCAGACTCGATGATCATGACAGTCAGTTCAAGGCTCAAACTCTTCTCAATCAAGAACAGATAGCATCTGGACAAAGAATTGAGCAAGCCGTGAACAACATCTCGAGCATGCTAGCATCTGGTTGACCGTTTGGCCAACTTCCAAGCCAGACAGAGCCAAATCCGAGAAAGGAGCAAGCCAAGATGGTAACCGCTCGAAAACTCCCAAACTTAATTGCTGATGCTTGTTCTGTCTTACGCAGGATCGCTGAAACTCCGGAAGAAGAAGAAGAGCAGGAACCGGCGCCTAAGGAGGATGATCCTCCTCTTGCACCGTACGTCGTGAAGCCTCCTTTTCCAAGAGCATTGCTGCCAAATGCAAGGATCGAGACTGGCATGAAGGGGAACAAGGAAGGATATCCTGAAATTCGTATTAAGAAACCTGCCTCTCCATATCCAGCTAAGTTATCTGATCCTGGTTCTTTTACTTTACCTTTAGTCATTATTGATGTTGAGATTGAACGTTGTTTAGTTGATCTAGGAGTGTCTGTTAATGTCATGCCTATGAGCCTGTTTGAAAAATTGAACCTAGGAGAACTTGAACCGCCTAGTATGCAACTTGTCTTTGCTGATAGATCACTTAAACCCCCTAAGGGAGAGATTAAAGACGTTGTCACTAAATGTGGTCCGTTCACGTTCTTAGCTGACTATGTGATTATGGATACTAGTACGGATGACTCTACCATTCTCATAGGTCGACCTTTCATGGCTACTACTGGAATGAATATTAACGTGCCAAATGGTTCTTTAACTTTAAGGGTCGGTAAAGAAACGAAAACGTTCCGTCTTAAAGATGGCATGAAATATGACTCTAAGAATGAAGAATCTCACTGCCTAGCTGTTGAAACTGTGTAGTTGACTCCGGTCAACTCCATTACTAATGCTTCTTCCAGTGTCTCTAGATCAGTTGTTGCTGTAGATATTGAACAGGTTATTAAGAAGAAGCCAGAAACTTCGGTTCAGAAGCTGCTCAAGAAGAAGAAGAAGGAACTGCAAGCCTCTTCTAAGCCACCGAGCACAAAACCGAGCAGACCTCAGGGAAAGAACAAGAAGACGAAGACCCAAATGGTCTGGAGGCCAAAAATTCCGCCGTCTTCCACCGAGCCAGCTGCACCATCAAATCGTCCCGAGAAACCGGCGCCGGAACAAGTATGGAGGGAGAAGCCGAAAGCATCTCCTAAATAAATACTGACGATCACCGATCCTGGTGATACCAAGCCGGAGATAAAAGAAAAGAAGAAGCCGACAGTTCTCATTCCTTCCATCGTAACACTCAAGAAGGATGACCTCTCCAGAGAGCTGTTCGGACCGTTCAAGATCATTGATCATTTTCCCGATGGACGTACCAAGCTCTTGCATGCGAACGGGAAGAGATTCACGCTTACCGGAGAAGTCCCGAAGCTGTACTTCATGAACTCCGACGCGAGCATTAAGGAGAATCTGAGTTGGGATGTCTCCTAATACCGTCCAGGTATCGTCCAGCTCAAGGACGTTAATAAAAGAGCGCTTCGTGTGAGGCAACCCACGGCTGGAGTCCGTTTTGTTTTGTGTCAACCTTAGTGTTTTAGAGTCAGTTCGGGGGAGCCAAAAGTGTCAGTTTGTTTGATTTATTATTTTTCGTGTGTAGTCTGTGTGTCGTAGTGTCAGTCGCAAGTTGATTGAGGTCGTTCTGATTTTTGTGGATTTAACTGTGATTTTCTGAAGTTGGCCGGATTTGCGAAAATATTTTCACCCGAGTAGTTCAAAATTTTCGGCGAAATCACCCCTATTTTCGGCGAAATCGCCTTTTGAATTTTCGAAGCCATTCCCCTGTTTCATATTTTCGGTTCGAAAATTTGTTGTATTTTTGGCGAAAACCTATTTGAAAACCGACAGTGTATTTGAACGTTTATTTTCGGTGAAAACACCCTATTATTTTCGCCGAAAATCCCTTTGAAAATCACCCAATCTGCCACTTAAAAATCCGGACTTCAAACCCTCTCTCTCCACTTGCCATTTTCGTTCCAAACCCGAAACATAACCCTCCCCTTTGTTTTTCAAAATAATCGCCGCCACCACCCTTCTCAAAACCGCCGCCGCCGCCGCCGCTGAACTCCCCTCTTCCTTCCGATCATTTTGAGCCCTAGAACGTTCGAATCGGAGCTCTACAGCTCCAGTTCACCGAAACCCTTGTTTTCAGAGTTTTTCACCGATTTCTCCCAAACCGTTCGTTTTTAGCATCCATGGCTTCAAGGTAAGTTGTAGAACTTTTCAATACGAATCTTTTGACATATTGATTGCTGAATTTCGTCGGGTTGACTTTCGGTTGACTTTTCGGTTTGCCTCGATTTGCGTGCCGACTGATTTCGTGTGAACTAGGTTAGCTGAACTGTTCTAGCATGCTTAGGGAGTACCGTGCTTAATTTCCATATCATTTGATCATGTGTTGCTTTGCATACGATTGATTCTTTGTTAGGTTAACTTGTGAGAAATGTCGGTTTGACCATGAACTGTATTTGATCGTTTGGCTGTCGTATGTGTTCATTCTCGTTCAGATTATCGTGTTTGCCATATGAGATCATATTTTACCGTCATTCTCCAAGTTGTGATAGTCTTGCCATGATTAGGGTTCATTATGCTATAGTGTTGACTTTCTAAATGTCGGTTTGACTCTTTGAACTCTGATTGTGCTTATCCAATTCTGGTTTTCCCTAAGCATGTACTTTATTATCTATGATTATCGGTTCCTCTGCTTTGCTTACCCCCACTCGATTTTTCTCATTTCTTTGTGAAATTGAGTTTTTCTACTAAGTGTGGGGTAGGGTTTTAAGTTTTACTGATCTGGTTTCATTCTGGCTTTAGGAACACCACTTATGAGCGCAGGACTAAGGCGCGACTTGATACCGCCTCGACCTCCAGAGCCCCCGCTCCCGTCACACCCGCCGTTCAGGGCCCTCCTCCAGCACTACCTCGCCAGGCTGGGTACCATCGCACTATCGCCCGTCTACCTGACTTCTACTTCGAGTGCTTCCAGAAGATCGAGCACATTCGGGGAGCTAAGGTACACCCTCTTTCCATGGAGTCCCTGAACGAGCACGACGAGGACTACTACCTGAACGTGCATGACGCCCTAGCACCGGCCGGCCTCCTCGAGCTGACCACCATAGCTGCCGACTTCCCAGACATCGCCCTTCAGGAGTTCTGGGCGACCTTTGATCTGGATGAGCATAAGAGGAGGCAAGGCCAGAAGGTGGTTACCTTCTATCTTGGTGGGGTGTACATGCAGCTCACCTACGATGAGTTTGCTGCTCATCTAAGCATCCCCTACGAGCACTATCATGGACATCACCTCGGCTGGGGCGATGATGATGACGACGAGGAGTACCACACGCTCTGGAGCCACATGACGGGAGTGCCCGGTGATCGCCTCACGGGCCATCACTCAGTTAAGTCCCTCTCTCACCCTCTCTTTAAATTTATTCATATGGTTTGGCGCAGATCCCTTTTATATGTTCTGGATAAGGATCGCCACCATATCCTCAAGGAGGAGCTTATGCTTCTCCGAGCCATCCGAGAGAGCTACCCTTTTCACCCCGGTTGGGTGCTTGCTCGCATTTTCCGCCAGAAGACCAAGAGGCGGAAGCTACCTCGTGCACTCAAGAGGCGAGATGGACTATTATGCAGCAGCATATGCGCCGCGCCGACAGGCGGTATGAGGCACAGCTGGCGTGGCAACGACAGCTCGGCGAGCACCTCCACTTTCCACCTCCGGCCCACCTGACCACCAGTGACCGGGTTGTATCCTCTTTCTTGTCCCTTCTTTTTATTTATTCTTTTCGGATTTCGGTCCAACTTTTTTCTGTGTGGATCCGGGACACTTGTCCTGGTTTCCTTTTTATGTTTCATTTGTTTTTGTTTTGTAGGCAGTAGGGAGAATCCCTTTGCTTCGCTTGGGAAGATTCTCTCCGCTCCAAGGACACGTGCTCATCCCCTACGCCAATCATCTCGGTCCAAGTTCTTCTACTTCACTCTGAACTCTAATTTTAGTTCTGTGAGGACACAGTCCGATTTAAGTGTGGGGTAGGATGCTAGAGAACCTTTCATGAACTTGATTGCCCTTGAATTGTGTTTATGTGTGCCTCGTGAATCCATTCCAGTCTCTCTAGCATTAGAATGGCTCAGTTCTTGATTTTTGATGTTAAGTTGTTGTTCAGCCCTTCATAATGATGCTTAGACTACTTAACCTAGAACTTGAGAACCAACTTGTATACTTTGATGCTAAATTGCCTGGTCAGAACAGAATTTTTAAAATCACACTTGTAGTTTGTAGCCTTAATTGCATGAAAATGACCGAATCCGACTAGCAAACCAACTGTGAGCTTTTGATCCATTGCACGTAACTTGCAATTTTAATTCTTTCTGAGTGGTTTTATGTTTGCTTGAATGAGTTAGAATTTGCATGAGACCTACTCGAGACCACACGATGACACGAGTTCTAGAAGGATAGGGGCACCTAGATTCAGCTACTTAGCCAGATAGCCTACCAAACGATAAATCCATTAGGTTTAGACCCTTGAGCTTGGCCTGTTCTTTTGGTTCGATAATACATTACAACCATTTCCCATTTCTTTCATTCCCCGTTGATCCCCTGTGGTTGTAGTTCTAGATTGACCTACCAGAAGTCGGTTTGTGGTAACCTGCCTATAGCCATTAAACAGGTGGTCTTAGCTAATATGTCCAGACGTGTAAATCCCTCTAGCAACTAAAAGAAAATCGGCACAAAAAGAAAAGAAAAAGTAAAGTAAGAAAAGAAAGGAAATTTCAAAAAAAAGTGAAGAAAAGAAAAATCAGAAAAGTTTCAAAGTTTCTAGTTCAATAAAACGTTCTTCTCCCTACAAATGGAAGAACGAAGTCAAAAGAAAAAGTTCAAAAGAAAAGAAAAAAATCGTGTAAAGAAAAAGAATAAGTGCTAGGTTGCTTGAGGGTATCATAGGATGAGCGTTCATTATTCCACCCGTGTTTGGTTAGACGGTAGGAAGCCATAGATTAGATTCGAGGGAAGTTAGTCGAAAGCTACACCGCACAAAGCCATCATCATACATTCCCATCATCCATCTCATTATAAACCGAGTAGTGTAGAATTCATTACGATCCTAGCTGGGAAGTCCTTCTTGACTAGATACTCGTGTTGTCACAGTAGTGGAGATGTGGTTAAAATGCAAACTTATGACAGAATTCGGTAACAGAAAATGATTGAGAGCAGAAACACGTCCTTAAACACAGAGAGTGAGAGTTCCCATTGTACTATATATATCCTGTGTGAGGAGTCTGGTCGGTTAGGTCAAATTCGTGAATAATTGGTTGCTAATTACTTGTCGTGTGTAGTTTATTAGTGAGACCAGGTAGTTTGACTGATCTGTATGCATGTTAGGTTTCTTGTTCTAGGATCGATCTGTCTAATAATTCGTTGTGTTTGATTGAGCTCCAATTTAATCGATCTTATCATTTGTGAGCATGAGCTTTCTATTCAGTTTGCTTGAGGACAAGCAAAAGCTTAAGTGTGGGGTATTTGATGACACTCGATTTGACGTGATTATCAGCCTCATTTAAGCGACATTTCTTTGCTTAAGACATGGTTTTTAGGGTAGAATAACGAATATTCAATCGATTTCCCTATCTCGTGCCATTTGTGTTACCTTGGCCCGTTTTGGGTCTATTTGATGGTTTTCTAGTGTTTTTATGTTAGCACAGGTTTTTGCCATCGAATAAGTAACCAAGGACGTGTCTAAGGCGTTGGGATCGCGAAGGATTGCACCGGGATCGATCAAAGGAGTTAATCAAAGTTCAGAAAATTCTGCTCAGTTTACAAAGGGATTTTCGCCGAAAATACCCTTGTATTTTCGGCGAAAATATGCTCACAAATCGGCTGTTGTTAACTTAAGAAAATTTTCGGCGAAAGCATCAAGTTTTTGAACCGAGAAGGAAGTTCAGGGAGAATCAGCCGACGGACCCTTCATTTGCAAAGGAATTTTCGCCGAAAATTCCTCAATATTTTCGGCGAAAATATTAGAAGAAATCTGGTGATTAGGGTTAAGTATAAATACTTAACCCGGCGGCCCAAAGAGAAAGACCTGATACAACACATCATAATATACTTTTCGATATCAGAATTTGAAGAATTCTCTGAAGTTCTGTAACGAAGAGTTAGAGTTCGAAGAGCCGGAAAGAGATCGTGACACCATCCCTTCCATCTCGGAGACTCGGAGCTAGGAGTGTAGTTTACTGAAGATCGAAGTCTGTCAGAGTCGTGTAAATAATTAGGTTTTTCAGATTCTTTTCTGTTCTTCCTCTGGATGATGAACTCTTTCTTTGTCTTAGATTCTCTTGTGATAAACATGAGTAGCTAAACTCGTTAGAGCTTAGACTAGATGAACCCTAAGTGACCCAGGGCTTTAAAGCGGTCACGGATCGGCGGTGATTAGATTCGAAATTCAATCAGTTTCTCATTCATGTTTGATTTGTTCTTCATTGTTCATGTTTCTTGTCTGGATTGATCACCTAGATTAGATTCTGGTTAAGCTAAGGATAGAAGCGAACGCTCGCCTTACTTTAGAACATCAAATTAAACAATTAACCTTGTAATTGGAGCCTGCCTTTCGTAGGAACCGGTTAGGGTTAATCCACTGCAAGAGTAACTCATAAACCATTAGTAATTACACCAGTTAATTAAGTCGTTGCGAGAGGCGACTGTACCCGGGCAGCTAGTTAATCTTGGTAGTTAGAACGGATAGAGCGAACGTTCACCGGTCTTAAACCTAAGGGTAAGGAGTTACGGTGGTGTCTTAGAATTGATTGAATGAGAATCAAAATCCGCTGATCTGTTGATTGCCAATGCTCTGGGGAACGAAGGGGGATTCAAAGTCTAAGTTCGTCTGTCATGCTTGTTTTCAAACCCTAATTTCCAATCTGCTTTAGTTTAATTTGTTTTAATTTCTATGCATTTCTTAGAATTAGAAGTCGTGGAACTCACACCACGCACAACTTGTCTGCATTCGAGTATTTTGCCAGTTTTGAAGTAGTCAATCTTAGAAGACCCTTGGAATACGATCTACCCCAGCTTTTGTTAGCTTTGTTAGTTTTTTGTGTGAAACGCATCACAAAGACTGCGCGTTCACCATTACCACAAACCGACTTCCGGTAGGTCAATCTAGAACTACAACCACAGGGGATCAACGGGGAATGAAAGAATGGGAAATGGTTGTAATGTATATCGAACCGAAAGAACAGGCCAAGCTCAAGGGTCTACACCTAATGGATTTTATCGTTAGGTAGGCTATCTGGCTTAGTAGCTGAATCTAGGTGCCCCTATCATTCTAGAACTCGTGTCATCGTGTGGTCTCGAGTAGGTCTCATGCAAATTCTAACTCATTTAAGCAAACAGAAAACCACTCAAAAAGAATTAAAATTGCAAGTTACGTGCAATGGATCAAAAGCTCACAGTTGGTTTGCTAGTTGGATTTGGTCATTTGCATGCAATCAAGGCTAGAAACTACAAGTGTGATTTAAAAATTCTATTCTGACCAGGCAATTTAGCATCAAAGTATACAAGTTGGTTCTCAAGTTCTAGGTTAAGCAGTCTAAGCATCATTATGAAAGTTTGAACAACAACTTAACATCAAAAATCAAGAACTGAGCCATTCTAATGCTAGAGAGACTGGAATGGAATCATGAGGCACACAAAAAACACAATCAATGGCAATCAAGTTCATGCAAGGTTCTCTAGCATCCTACCCCACACTTAAATCGGACTGTGTCCTCACAGGACTTAATTCTAGAGTTCAGAGTGAAGTAGAAGAACCTGGACCAAGATGGTTGGCGTAGGGGATGAGCATGGGTCCTCAGAGCGGAGGGAATCTACCAAAGCGAAGCAAAGGGAATCTCCCTACTGCCTACAAAACAAAAACAAATGAAACATAAAAAGGAAACCGGGACAAGTGCCCCGGATCCACACAGAAAAAGTTGGATCGAAATCCAAAAAGTATAAATAAAAAGAAAGGACCAGAAAAGGAATACAACCCGATCACTGCTGGTCAGGTGGGCCGGGAGGTGGAAAGTGGAGGAAATCACCGAGCTGACGTTGCCACGCCAGCTGTGCCTCATACCGCCTATCAGCGCGGTGCATATGTTGCTGCATAATAGTCCATCTCACTCTTGAGTGACGTTTTCTGTGAGGCGCCACTCCTGCAGTCGCTCATAGAGCTCTCCAACATTCGCGGGGTGCGGGTGGTGCTGCGGGTGAGGCGCCTGATATGGATCTGCGATTGCCAGCGGCGACTGGTGTACATACCCTGCCTGATGGTGTGGCGAGGGAGTATGGTCATGAAACTCTGGCTCGTACTGAGGCTGGGACTCCTCAGAATCATCGTCTTCCTCTGACTCATCCTCGCTCTAGAGGGGAGGATCTGCTGCTACCTGGGGACTGAGGTCCAGCTCGAGGCCGTACTCGACCGCCAAATCTCCTCCAACGGTGCGGACTCTGCGGCGTGGGATGTTCGGGCCATATTCATGGCTGAGGCCGAAGGAGATGATGAGCTGGCCGATGAAGTTGCCTCCCAGGAGTGAGCGAGGTGGCGTCCTCCTCTTGGTCTTCTGGCGGAAGATGCGAGCAAGCACCCATCCGGGGTGAAGAGGGTAGCTCTCCCGGATGGCGACGAAGAAGCAGAACTTCCTCCTTGTTGATATGGTGGCGGTCCTTCTCTGGAGCATATAATAGCGATCTACGCCAAACCATATGAATGTATCTATAGAGAGGGTGAGATAGAGACTTAACTGAGTTATGGTCCGTGAGACGATCGCCGGGCACTCAAGTCATGTGGCTCCAGAGTGCATGGTAGGCCTCCCCGTCGTCCTCGTCGTTCGCCCAGCCGAGGTGATGACCGTGGTAGTGCTTGTAGGGAATGCCTAGATGAGCTGCAAACTCATCATAGGTGAGAGTCCTGTACACCTCGCGGAGGTAGAAGGAAACGACCTTCTTGCTCTGCCTCCTCTTGTGCTCGTCCAGATCAAAGGTGGCCCAGAACTCCTGGAGAGCGACGTCTGGAAAGTCGGAAGCTATGGTGGTCAGCTCTAGGAGGCCGGCCGGTGCCAGGGCATCGCGCACGTTCCGGTGGTAGTCCTCATTGTGATCGAAGAGAGACTCCATGGAAAGTGGTCGAACATTAGCTCCCGGAACATGCTCGAGCTTCTTGTAGCACTCAAAGTAGTAGTAGGGTAGACGAGAAACAGTGCGATGGTGCCCAGCACGGCTAGGGAATGCTGGTGGAGGGCCCTAGACGGCGGGTGTGACGGGAGCGGGGGCTCTGGAGCTCGAGGCGGCGTCAAGTCTCTGCTTGGTCCTGCGCTCATAAGTGGTGTTCCTAAACAAGAAAACAAACCATATTAGTCAAACTAAAACCCTACCCCACACTTAGTCGAAAAACTCAATTTCACAAAGAAATGAGGAAAACCGAGTGGGGGTAAGCAAAGCAGCATTAACCGGTAATCACGAACAATAAAATACATGCTTAGGAATAGCCAGAATGGAATTAGAACAATCAGAGTTCAAAAGTCAAACCGACATTCAAAAAGTCAACATAATAGAACAGTGAACCCTAATCATGGCAAGACTATCATAAATCGGAGAATGACGGTATGATATGATCTCAGATGGCAAACACAATAATCTGAACGAGAATGAGCACATAAGGCAGCCAAATGATCAAAAACAGTTCATGGTCAAATCGACATTTCTGAAAAGTCAACCTCACAAGGAATAGGACTTAGGCATAGCAACACATGATCTAACGATATGAAAATTAAGCACAACACTCCCTAAGCATGCTAGAACAGTTCAACAAGTTCAGCTAACCTAGTTCACACGAAATCAGTCGGCACGCAAATCGAGGAAAACCAAAAAGTCAACCAAAAGTCAACCCGAGGAAATTCAGCAATCAATATGTCAAAAGATTCGCAATGAAAAGTTCTACAACTTACCTTGAAGCCATGGATGCTAAAAATGAACGGGTTGGGAGGAATCGGTTAAAACTCGACAATTTTAGGGTTTGGGTGAACTAGAGCTGTAGAGCTCTGATTCGGCTGTTCTAGAGCTTGGATTGATCGGAAATGGAAGGGGAAGGGAGCGGCGGCGGCGGCGGCGAAAATGGGTGGCAGTCGGCGGCTTTGATTGAAACAGGGGAGAGTTTTTGACAAAGTTTCGAAAATGAAATGAGGAGAGATAGGGTGAATCTGGATTTTAAAACGAAAATTTGGTTGATTTTCAAAGACATTTTCGGCGAAAATAAGTGCAAGTTTTCGCCGAAAATGTTAGTTAAAAAGTACTGCCGGTTTTCAAAAGAATTTTTGCCAAAAATGTGTAATAGTTTTCACCGAAAATGTGAAGCAAAAACGTCTGGAAAACTCAGTGGGATTTCAAAGAGAATTTTCGCCGAAAACATGGGTCATTTTCGCCGAAAATATTGAACTCTACAATTGAAAAAAAATTCACAATCCCAGCAAACTTCAGAAAATCACAGTTAAATCAACAAAAATCGGAAAGACCTCAAACGACTTGCAATTGACACTATGACACACATACTACACACGAAAAATAAAAAATCAAACAAACTGACACTTTTGGCTCCCCCGAACTGACTCTAAAACACTAAGGTTGACACAAATGAAAAACGGACTCCAGCCGTGGGTTGCCTCCCACGAAGCGCTCTTTGATTAACGTCCTTGAGCTGGACGATACCTGGACGGTGTTAGGAGACATCCCAACTTAGATTCTCCTTAATGCTAGCATCGGAGTTCATAAAGTAGAGCTTCGGGGCTTCTCCGGTGAGCATGAATTTCTTCCCGTTCGCGTGTAAGAGCTTGGTACGTCCGTCGGGAAGGTGGTCAGTGATCTTGAATGGTCCGAATAGTTCTGTCAAAGGGTCATCTTCCACAAGGAAGACAGTGGACGGAATGAGAACGATCGGCTCCTTCTTTTCTAACCTCCGGCTTGATATCACCAGGATCGGTGATCGTCAGTATTTCCTTAGGAGATGCTTTCGGCTTCTCCTTCCATACTTGTTCCGGCGCCGGTAGCTTGGAACGAATTGGTGGTGCAGCTGCCTCGGTAGAAGGTGGCGGCACAACTGGTCTCCAGACCATGTGAGTCTTCGTCTTCTTGTTCTTTCCCAGTGGTCTGCTAGGCTTTGTGCTCGGTAGCTTAGAAGAGGCTTTCAGTTCCTTCTTCTTTGGTGGCTTTGGAGGAACAGATTTCGGTTTCTGCTTGATAACCTGTCCAGCACCTGCAACAGCAATTGATCTAGGCACACTAGAAGAGACATCAGTAACGGAGTTGACCGGAGTCAACTCCACAGTTTCAACAACTAAACAATGGAATTCTTCATTCTTAGGGTTATATTTCATTCCGTCTTTAAGGCGGAATGTGACCGTTTCTTTACCAACCCTCAAAGTTAAAGAACCATTTGGAACGTTAATTGCATTCCAGTAGTAGCCATGAAAGGTCGTCCGATGAGAATGGTAGAATCATCCTTACTAGTATCAATGATAACAAAGTCAGCTAAGAACGTGAAAGGACCACATTTAGTAACAACGTCTTTTATCTCTCCCCTAGGGGTTTTAAGTGATCTATCAGCAAAGACAAGTTGCATCTCAACATTATTAATGACAAGAGGTAGAGTGAAAGAACCAGGATCAGAACACTTAGCTGGATATGGAGAGGAAGGTTTCTTGCTACGAGCATCAGGATATCCTTCTTTATTCCCCTTCATGCCAGTCTCGATCCTTGCATTTGGCAGCAATGCTCTTGGAAAAGGAGGCTTCACGACGTATGGTGTAAGGGGAGGATCTTCCTCCTTAGGCGCCACTTCTAGTGCTTCCTTCTTCTCTGAAGTTTCAGCGATCCTGCGTAAAACAGAACAAGCATCAGTAGATAAGCTAGTGAATTTTTTAACAGTTACCACTTGGCTTGCTCCTTTCTCGAATTCGGCTCTGTCTGGCTCGAAAGTTGGCCAAATGGTCGACCAGATGCTAGCATGCTCGAGATGTTGTTCAAAGCTTGCTCAATTCTTTGACCGGCTGCTAACTGTTCTTGATTGAGAAGAGCTTGAGCTTTAAACTAACTGTCATGATTGTCGAGTCTGGTGATGATTTGACTAAGCTTCTTGTCCAAGTCACTGACGTTGTGTTCCTTCTGGTACTACTACCCTGGATAGGTGTTATTCAAATATTCATTCTGGCAATTGCCAGGAGCAGTCCCATAATTACCCGAATTGCGGTGCGGCGGCTGATAGACACCTGCCGGTGGATGGTTAGGCTTCTGATCCTGAGCTGGACCAGCTGGGCGGTTATTCTGGTTCTGGTTATGGTTGGCGCCAGCATTGTAGGGAGGTCTGTCTTGATAGTTCCCTTGCTGCCTAAAGTTGCGGTAGCCAGCATAACCATTCTAATTATTAACGAAGCCTTGTTGAACGAAATTTACCTCTTCGGCGGACCAGACTTCTGTCTTACCAAAATTCTTGCAACAACCTTCGTTATATGCGCAAGCTCCACACCACTCGCAGTCAGCAACATAGACAGAAGCTGCCGGCGGTTTGATTGGTGTGGAAGACTTCTTCAAATGCTTCTCTACTTCGAGATCGAGCTTGCTCCTTGATCCTTCAGATTGTCGTTCCCAGTTCCTTGACTTGGAAGCACAGTTTGCGAAGTGAAGAAGAGCAGCTTCGGGTGTGAGTGTAGTGCAATCCCCTTCAGCTAGAGAATTGACCCACTTGGCAGATTCTTCTCGAAGACCTCGAGCAAAGATTTCAGCTAACTGCCTCTGCTCGAATCCATGATGAGGGCAGTTGTAGAGAAGTTCTTGGAATCGATTCCAAGTATCGTATAAGCTTTCTCCTTCTTTCTGGGAGAATCTGGCGATACTGTCCTTGATGGCTGTTGTTCTGGCAGGAGGAAAGTATTCTTCAACGAAGTCTTGAGCCAGAGTATCCCAATTAGTGTAATATCCAGGTGGTTTGCCAGTAAGCCACCTCTTAGCAGCGCCTTTCAGAGAGAACGGGAAAGCTCTCAAACAAAGAGTATTCTTGTCGAGGTTTCCGTTCTTGAAAGTGCTGCAGAGATCAAGGAAGTCTGCAAGATGAGTGCACGGGTTGTCTAGGGGCTGCCTTCAAACTGTAGATCCCTAGAGATCATAGTCAAGAATGGAATCTTGATCTCATAGTCAGGATCTCCTTCAATGCGCGGTACGGCAATGGCAGATCGAACGCTAGTCGCGCTCGGCTTGTTGCAATCAGCTAGACTTTTCTGTGCAGGCGGCGGTGGTGGATTTCCGCCTGGTGGTGGTGGTGGTGGTAATTGATCAGTCATGGTAGGAGATGGAGGAGGTGAAAGTGACTCGGTGTATGAAATGGATGTAGGTGACGGTACAGGTGAAGATGGAGATGAGGAACTCTCCTTCAGTTCCTCAATCTTAATCGGAGTGATGGATGGAGGTGGATTGATTCTGCTTCTCCTTGGAATCTGTGATTGTCGAGGTGGAGCAGAACTGCTTGGTCTCTCTATACTCTTAGCCTTATCGGTTTGAGAGCGAGTCCAAGGGCGGCGATGCATCCACCTGCGAACAACCTACAAATAACAAAAACAAACAAAAACCAGTGTAAAATCGAAGAGGGTGGAAAATGAAAGATGGAAAGTAGAAGAATAAATTGCCAGTTCTTCTTTCAAACAATCAAAAGAAGTCCCCGGCAACGGCGCCAATTTGATGAACCTAAGATTATTGTGCGGGTTCAAACAAATAACTAACAAGCTAGGGTAGATCGTATTCCACGGGCCTTCTAATGATTGACTACTCAAATAAACTAGCAAATTACTCAGGTTTAAACACTTCGTGCGTGGTGTGAGTTCCACGACTTCTAATTCTAAGAAATGCAGAAAAATTAAAAATTGAAACTAAGAACAAAATGGAAATTGGTTGATTAAAACAGAGATGGCAGACGAACTTAGACTTTGAATCCCCCTTCATTCCCCAGAGCATTGGCAACCAACAGATCAGCAGATTTCGATTCTCATTCAATCAATTCTAAGACACCACCATAACTCCTTACCCTTAGGTTTAAGACCAGTGAACGTTCGCTCTATCCGTTCTAGCTACCAAGATTAATTAGTCGCCCGGGTACGGTCGCCTCTCGCAACGACTTAACTTAACTGGTGGAATTACTAACGATTTATGAGTTACTCTTGCAGTGGATTAACCCTAACTGGTTCCTACGAAAGGCACGCTCCAATTATAAGGTTAATTGTTCGATTTGGTGTTTTAAAGTAAGGCGAGCGTTCTCTTTCTATCCTTAGCTTAACAAGAATCTAATCTAGGTGATCAATCCAGACAAGAAACATTAACAATGAAGAACAAATCAAATATGAAAGAGAAACTGATTGAACTTTGAATCTAATCACCGCCGATCCGTGACCGCTTTAAAGCCCTGAGTCACTTAGGGTTCATCTAGTCTAAGCTCTAAGAGTTTAGCTACTCATGGTTATCACAAAAGAATCAAAGACAAAGAAAGAGTTCATCATCCAGAGGAAGAACAGAAAAGAATCTGAAAAACCTAATTAAGACGACTCTAGCAGACTTCGATCTTCGGAAAACTGCAATCCTAGCTCCGAGTCTTCGAGATGGAAGGGATGGCGTCACGATCTCTTTCCGGCTCTTCGGACTCTAAACTCTCTGCTCCAGAACTTGAGAGAATTCTGAAGTTCGGTATTAGTTGGTAATTATGATTGATGTGTAAAAGGTATATTGATTTGGGCCGCTGGTTAAGTATTTATACTTAACCCTAATTCCGCTAGATTTAGCCTGATATTTTCGCCGAAAATGTTAGGGAATTTTCGCCAAAAATCTTAGTGTAAATGGATGGTCCGCCGGCTGCTTTTCTCCTGTGATTTTTGGTCCAATTGTTCTCGGCGAAAACTTAGGGTTTTCGCCAAAAACTTCCTTTGATGAGCATCAGTCGATTTGTTCTTGCATTTTCGCCGAAAACACTAGGGTATTTTCTGCGAAAACTCCTTTGTAAACATTGGCAGACCTTGGTTTGACTCGATTGACTCCTCAAATCGATTCCAGTGCAATTCCTCGAGGTTCCAACGCCTTAGACACGTCTTTGGCTACTTTATTTGACGGCAAAAACCCGTGCTAACATAAAAACACTAGAAAACCATCAAATAGACCCGAAACGGGCCCAGGTAACACAAATGGCACGAGATAGGGCAATTGATTGAATATTCGTTATTCTACTCTAAAAACCATGTCTTAAGCAAGGAAATGTCGCTTAAATGAGGCTGATAATCACGTCAAATTGAGTGTCATCAGATCTCCAAATAATCGGGACTAGCTACTACCCCTCAGGAACCGCTCAACGGATCGCCAAAGTTCTGCCTCTTGCACAGTTACCCACCACCTGGGAGTTCGTCGTGGCATCTCGACTGTCTACCATTGGAAATTGTCCACCTGGTTGGCATGGCGCTTGGACTAAAGCCTTCACATATGGCCTTCGCCTGCCTCCTTCTTCATTTGTTCAGTCGCTTCTTAGCTGTCTAGGAGCCTCTTTAGGCGCTCTTAGTGCTATAGCCTAGCCTGTTGTGGCTGCCTTTGAGTGCTCCTGCCAGTCTATGAACATTACTCCTACTCTAAAGTTATTTCAACTTCTGTACCATCTTAAAATAATCTCAAACGGTCTGAGCTTCTCAAAGCATAAAGAGTATTTAATAATTTATTTTATAATTTATCAATTTTTTTATGAATTGGGGGTTTCATTTCATAAAAAAACTTTTAAGAAACTACAAGTAAGTGTTAATTACAAAGAAGACAAAAAACTAAACACTAAGTGTAGTTCAAAATTGCAGATTCATCCTTCCTCCGTCTTGCAAAGGCTTTGATGTTCCATTTTACTTGCTCAGTACAGCTATCTACATCCATACTTTTGTTCCCAAAAATGATCGCACATCTACTTCTCCAAACTGTATTAACAATTAGCACCCATTCCAGCTTCTTGACTTTACCCTTTGCACTGTTATCGCTCCACCCTCCTGCAATTTGGGTCACAATATCCCAATCTAGGACACCTGCAAGTTCTAGTAATAACGCAGGTAGCAGTCTTTGAGTAAAGACACATTCATAATAGAGGTGGTGAACAGTCTCATCCCCCGACTGACAGAGCACACAGTTTGTATCAACATTCTCATGCCACTTTGCCACTTTATCCCTGGTCATAATTCTATCAATCATCACTAACCAAGCAACAAAACTATACCTTGGGATAGTATAGCCACTCCATATTAGATTGGTCTAATGAACTTCAGCTTTTTACTCTCTAATATCCTACCAAATAATCTTCGGTTTAAACTTCACATGCACTTAATTACCATTCCAGCATTGGCAGCCATCACTATCAGTCGACATGCACCTCCTAACAGATGAACGAAGCTTCATAATTCACTTCCAAATCCAAGAACTATGGTCAGCTTTTACCTCCCTTGTGCATTTGTCTTTGAGCTTGTATTTAAGAATCCAGGAAATCCATGGCGACCCCCCCCCTAATGAAAATATTCCACAAGGGCCTTACAACATTAGCCACATTCACATCTTTATATATCTCTAACACCTACACCTCCTTCCGATTTAGGCAATGCGATATGCTTCCATGCAATTTTGGCTTTTCCTCCATCAATCTTCCCCAAAGAAACCAATTAGAAGAATGTTCAATCATGAGGCACTAACTAACTGTAACATCCCGTTTCTGAGTGCCCGAGTAGAATTTAAAAAATTCTCGATTAAACCTTGTTGGTTACAACTTGGAGGATTTTAATTCAGATTTAATTAATTAATTTGTGAGTTTAATTTATTCTGTTGGCAGAATAAATCATTTCTGGGTTAATTAATTGAGTTCATGGGCCCAATCAATTGGTCGGACCAGAATTGATCTGACCATGTTCTCAACTAAGGCCACCCAACATCAATTTGTTGCCAATATTTATTTGGTCTTGGGCAGCCATTTCTGTTTTGGCTCATTGTTTGGGCGGTTTTGTTAAGAAGAAGAAAGGGGGGAACTAGGATTCAAGCCCGGGTGGAGAATGGGAGAGGGTAGAATCCCCTTCGAGTTGGGGAAGAAATGAGGAGGGCCGGCTGGGCCTTAAGCCCGTTCGGGCTACCTGAGTTCATACAAGGAAGGGGGCCTCAGAGAGTCAGCGGAGGAGGAAGTACAAGCCAAAGGCCCGATTGAGTTTGATGGCTAAGGGAGCCGGCTTCAAAGAAGAAGAAGTGGTGCCTTGAGCCATTTAGGCATGCTCGGTCAAGAGGAATTTGATGCAGGGTTTGTTCTATGGGAACGTGCATGCAAATCGAGGGAGAGAGGAGTTCCTCTAAATAAGATTTTTTTCTGGTGTGGATAGGGTAATCTATCCACACCAGCGGATAGCCCCATCTAACCAATAAAATTCTTTTATTCCTCCTAAGTGAAATAAGCGGTTGAGATTTACCACAGTGGGCCTTTCTTTCTTCCTCTAAAAACTTCACTTCTCTTACCTACAAATCCAAATTCAGAGCTCTATTCTCTACTTCCATTTTTTTACCAGACCAACTCCTCTGTTCTTCTCTCCTCTTCGATTCTTCATATATTACTCTCTCTCTTTTCTACCTTTCTTGCAAATCTCTGATTTGGGTTTCATTCGCATGGTTAGAAAAGTTTTCATCTTGGTTCTCTTTTTAAGAATCGCTTTACCAGATTCTTCGTAATAAGAAACAAGAAAAGCATAGGGATTCTTACAGCAGTCTCTGACCTGAAACAATTACCATTTCATCAACAAGAATAGCAACTAGAGTGTTACTAGAGTTTACTGGAGTGTTACTAGAGTTTACTAGTGTGTTACTTTAGTTTTCCTAGAGTGTTACTTGAAGTTAAACTCAGCTAACACTTGAGTAATACTTGAGTA
Organism: Linum lewisii; assembly: GCA_034768395.1. Classification (NCBI taxonomy): domain Eukaryota; kingdom Viridiplantae; phylum Streptophyta; class Magnoliopsida; order Malpighiales; family Linaceae; genus Linum; species Linum lewisii. The sequence continues at coordinate 50,472,826 of CM068297.1, forward strand.
AATCTCGAGTAACACTCGAGTAATTGATTACATGGTCTTACTCTTCCCTTTTCTCCTTCCCATTGTATGAATAAAATCTTTCATCTAAACCTCTCTCATCAGTTTCATTCCCTCTCTCGCTTTACACAACTCACTCATATCCCTTCTTCACTCTAGACAGGTTAACACTCAAGTGTTATTTAGGTAACACTCGAGTAACACTCAAATAACATGTTACTTGGGTGTTACTCGAGTGTTAATTAAATAAAATCCAAATAACAAGTGAGTGTCACCTAAATAACACTTGAGTAACACTACAATAACAAGTTGTCTAGGTGTCACTTGAATCAACTTCTTGTCGACAATGCTATCATCCACCGCAAGAACATGAAACTCTTCGGAAGACCCATTATAGCTTTGATGTGAACTGCTACAACCATGGGCAGACGAACCTTAAACACCACAAGTTGATGCTCCTAGCAACAAGAAGAACCTATGGAACCGGGGCGGATTAGGACTTTGACCCACTAGCTATGAAGGAGCTAGGAACCAGAAGTATCAAATCAAGGGCGCCACGCCAGGAGATGGATGCTCTTGATGATAAGCCAAACCTTAAGCCGTGCTCTTGCACATACTCAAAGGGGTTTAGAACAAAGTTCTGAAAGGGGGGTTTATTGATTGATTTAAGTCTTAATAACAATGGGTGGCCGAAGGCCTCTATTTGCAGGGAGGGAACACGCTCTCCTCACTTATTTAGCTACTTGCTAACTAGGAATAAAATAATCTAATCCTAACTAGGAAAGATAAAAAATGACCAAAACAAGCTAACTAAATAAGGAAAACTAAAAAGGGAAAGATAAAAGTGTCTTGGTATGCAAGGAAAAGACTAAATAGGTAAAATTCAGCAATTCGGGCAAAAACCCTAAATTCGGGCAGCTTCATGGGTGGTCGGGCAGTTCTGGGTCGACGTGCAAGACTTCTCACACGGCTTTGGTCTTCTGATGGTGTCCTAGTCGTAGAAGGACTTAGGCCCGGGGTCTTTCGGTCGTGGCAACCTGTTCTCCTGGCCCGGGTGGGAATCCTTGTCTCGGTGGGATTGCATGCATGGACCCGGATCGTGGATGAGCACTTCCCTACGTGGCTCCTCCTTCATTCCTCCTCCGATTGCAACGCCGTTTGTTGGGCCATGTTCCTGAGGTCTCCAGCTATCCAGAGCAACTGGAATTTCCCAAAAGGCCCAAGCCGTTTGGAGGCTCGGCCCTAAGCGCTCCTTTGAAGCGCCTGGCACTGTGCCAGGTGCATGGTGCCCGCTCATGTCTCGACCATCTTCATTTCTGGCCATGCCTTTGGAATTCTACTTAGGCTATGTCTTCAGAAATGTCCTCAGAGGATCTTCAAGGGCTGGAGTTGGTCCAAGGCTCGTGGCACTTGGTCTAGGGCATAGTGCTTACATTTGGCCCGGTTCGGGGCTCGCTCTGGGGCCTGTCTTCAGGTGCCATCCCTTGCTGGTCAGGTACTCTTGGGTCCTTTGCTACCTATAATCCAGGAATGCTTCCAGAGGATCCCAAGAGTGGTCAGTTCCTCCAGGGATCGTGGGGATTGGTCCAGGGCCTTTTAGGGCCCTTAGGCTCGGCCCTTGGTCCGGCTCGGGGCTCGGATCTGGTGCCTTGGCCAGCAACATTGCCTGGAGTGGAAGCTCCTTCAATTTAGCTCCCCTACCTGCTGAGGGTGGCCTAAGCCTATACTTGGTCACATACCTTGGCTTCATGATGTTTTGGAGAGCTTTCCTTGGCCCTACACGCTTCTGGTAGGGACCTATGGTTCTGCCTTTAACACAACAAGAAAAATGGGGATTAGTCACGGTTTTTTAGTCACGGTTTTTGAAACCGTGACAAATTAGTCACGGTTTACAAAAACCATGACTAATTTGTCACGGTTTTTAATAAATCGTGCCTAATTTGTCACGGTTTTGAAAAACCGTGACAAAGTAGTCACGATTTTTGAAAACCGTGACCATTTAGTCACGGTTTCTAATGAACCGTGACTAAATTAGTCACAGGTTTATAAAAATCGTGACAAAATTAGTCACGGTTTTATAAAAACCATGACTAATGATTGTAGGAGCTGAACTAATCAATGCGTGCCACGCTGGCAATCCGGACTTTATTGTTGAACCAATCCGTGCCTGCCAACGTGGCAATCCCTTCCCCTCTTTTGTGAACCAATCCCTCCCATTCTTCTCTTCTCTCTTCATTAATCTCCTCTCTCCTCCCAACCCTCCTCCAAATCCGCCGCCACAATTTTCTACCATTTTCCTCTCATCTCTCATATCTTCATTTTCCTCTCCTCCGACGATACTGCTCCTCCGCCGGCCCACAGCCTCCTCCAAGCCATCCTCTCCTCAAACCCTCCTCCACCACCTCCTTTGACCCAAGCTTCGCCGCTTCTTTCTTCTTCCGCCTCCAAAACCGAACCTCTCCTCTCTTCAAGCTCTCCGGTGAGTTTCAGCCCCGGAGCTCCGTTGCTTCTTTCTTCACAATCCGCCTCATCAAAGCCAACGATCGATTGCGGCTGAGGAGATGTGTGTCTGGAGATGGTGACGACGATTGCGGCGAAGGGGAAGCGGGTCTGTGCAGATCAAGATCTAGAATGAAATCTAGATCCAAAAACGGTTGCCGCCATGGGGTTCCGGCGGGGGGATACGGGGACAAGCTTTGGCCAGAGAACTGACAGTGGCAGAGATACAGTCGAAGAAGACCACCCGATAGCGGCGGAGAAGAAAAGGGGGTCTATGCAATTTTTGTAAAGTTTGGGGGTCTCTATGTAAATTTTGGAAAGTTTGAGGGTCTATGTTATAAAAAATTGAAATTATTTTATTTTTTAATTAATTAAAATTGTAATTTTTGTTAATTGAAACCAATAAATAAATTAATGGCCTATTAGAAATACGGTAGAATGGACTGACTAGTTTGCATAACGGAAGAAGTTTTATTGGGACCTTTTGTTAACTTTATAAGTTTTTGGTTCAGTATGCATAACGGAAGGAATTGAGGGTTTGGTTCTATAATTCGAGAAAATTACAAATTGAGTCACTAAAAATTGCTCTTTGGTCACTACATTTAGTCACGGTTTTTGTATTGAAACAGTGACTAAAAATGGCCCTACTTTGTCACGGTTTACTTGTAAACCGTGACTAATATTAGTCACGGTTTACTTGTAAACCATGACTAATATTGGTCATGGTTTCTATAAAAACCGTGACAAATATTAGTCACGGTTTCTATAAAAATCGTGATAAAAAAAATTAGTCACGGTTTATTTAAAAACCGTGACAAAATATGATCGATTTAGTCACGGTTAACCGTGACTAATTTTTTTTGTCACTGTAAAAACCGTGACTAATATGCTATTTTCTTATAGTGTAATCGGGGACCCTGGTGGGCTGTAGGAATAGCTGTAGGCCTTTGGGCAGCTGTGGAGGATCACATCATCCCCCTCTTTTTGCCTTGGATTCACCCTCGAATCCATCTTGGGCTCTCTTTGTGCACTCAACAATCCTCTCCACACTTCCGTAACTTGGGTGGTCATGTCTGGAAGAGACTCAACATCATCTTCTAGACCTGGAGTGTCACTTGAATCGAGGACAGACCAAGGTTCTGGTCCTTCGGAGCTTTGGCCGTCGGTGTCCATGTCTTCCTCCTCAGAATAAATGTCAACAAGGATATCTAGACTCGGTGAGGTGTCCGGTGAGATTACCTCATTGATTCCCAAGTCAGGTCCTCCTTTTCCTTTGACCTGATCGTCGATTTCTTCATCCAGCTCCATATTTTCTACTTCCTCTCAACCCTTAGTATTCGGTGGGAGACAGCTTCCCATTGAAATTTGAAGTTGCATGGCGCGCCGGGGTGGGGCCAGGGTGTATCGGGAGCCTGGGCAGGAATGTAGTGAGGCTGGTCTGGGGGCCGAGGCGTTCCTGGGCGTACTGGGGGTGGTCTGGACGATACCGGGGTTGGGGCCGACTAGGGGGCATGTATCGGGGCAGCTCAGGAGCGTACCGGGGCCGATCAGGAGTGCACCGGATCTGGCCTGGGGGTGGGGTCGGCCTGGATGCCAGGGCTGGCCTGAACACCGGGCCTGTGCTGGGCTGAGCGCCGGGACTGTGCTGGGCGCCGGGGCTGGGCTGAGCGCCGGAGCTGTGCTAAGCGTCGGGGTTGTGCTGGTCGCCGGGGCGGGGCTGAGCATCGGGGCTGTCCTGAGCGCCTGGGCTGTGCTGGGCGCCGGGGTGAGGCTAAGTGCAGGGGCTGTGCTGGGGACCGAGGCTGTGCGGGGCGCCGGGGCTGGGCTAAGCGCCGGGCTGGTCGGGCGATGGGCGCCGGTCGGGCGCTGGGCTCTGGTCGGGCACTGGGCTCCGGTCGGGCGTTGGGCTTCGGTCGGGCGCTGGGAGCCGGTCGGGTGCTGGGCTCCGGTCGGGCGCTGGGCGTCGGTCGGGCGCTGGCTCGGTGCAGGGCACGGTGTTGGGCCTAGTGCTGGGCACGGTGTTGGGCCTAGCGCTGGCCTTCTTAGCTTTGGCTATTCTCTCCAACCTTCTAACCCTTTCTTTTATCTTGTATAGGGCTAAGCGTGCATTCAGGCAACGAAGCTCCATCATACATAGCCTCCTTTTTGCCATGGTTAGTAAGAACGAACACAAAGATCTTTTTCTAATTTTTTTTCCAATATTTTTTCTAAGATTCCATGCAAACAACAATTCAGTGGCTAAAAGTAGGGTGATGGCTCGGTGAATCACTACAAGCAACGAAAGCTAATTTATCCCCTCTTCTTAACACACTATTACAACGAAAATAAAGAACTTGGCAAGGGTGGTCTTGCTCGATTTTTTAGTATTTTGCTGTTTTCTGACTCTTTTGATAATTTTCTTAATGGATTTTGATGGCTACCAGCTTTTTTCTGCCTTACAATTGAAAGACTCGAATACAAGAACTAAAATAGATGAAGATTTTCGAAATTTTCTAGAAATTGAAAATAAAGGCACATGGACCCAAGAATAAACCTGGAAACTGGGATAGAGTGTGGTCCTAGTGTTGAACCATGCTTTGATACCAACTGATGTGAACCGCTGCAACCGTGGGCAGACGACCCTTAAACACCACAAGTTGATGCTCCTAGCAACGAGAAGAACCTATGGAACTAAGGAGGATTTGGACTTTGACCCACTAGCTATAAATGAGCTAGGAACCAGAAGTATCAAGTCGAGGGCGTTACCCCAAGAGATGGATGCTCTTGATGATAAGCCAAACCTTAAGTCGTGCTCTTGCACATGCTCAAAGGGGTTTAGGACACAGTTCTGAAAGGTGGTTTATTGATTTATTAAAGTTTGAATAATAAAGGGTGGCTGAAGGCCTCTATTTATAGGGAGGGAACACGCTCTCCTCACCATTTAGCTACTTCCTAACTAGGAACAAAATAATCTAATCCTAACTAAGAAAGATTAAAAACGACCTAAAAAAGCTAACTAAATAAAGAAAACTAAAAAGGGAAAGATAAAAGTGTCTTGGTATGCAAGGAAAAGACTAAATAGGCAAAATCCGGCAATCCGGGCAAAAACCCTAAATCCGGGCAGCTTCATGGGTGGCCGGGCAGTTCTGGGCCGGCGGGCAGGGCTTCTCAAGCGGCTTTGGCCTTCTAATGGTGTCCCAGTCCTAAAAGGACTTAGGCTGGGTCTTCCGGTTGTGGCAACCTGTTCTCCTGGCCCGAGTGGGAATCCTTGTCTCGGTGGGATTGCATGCATGGACCCAGATCGTGTATGAGCACTTCCCTACGTGGCTCCTCCTTCATTCCTCCTCCGATTGCAACGCCGCTTGGTGGGCCATGTTCCTGAGGTCTGCAACTATCCATAGCAACTAGAATTTCCCGAAAGGCCCGAGCCATTTGGCGGTTCGGCCGTAAGCGCTACTTTGTAGCGCCTCGCACTGTGCCCGGTGCTCGGGGCTGGCTCATGTCTCGGCCATCTTCATTTCTGGCCAGGCCTTTGGCATTCTACTTCGGCCAAGTCTTCAGAAATGTCCTCAGAGGATCTTCAAGGGCTGGAGTTGGTCCAAGGCTCGTGGCACTTGGTCTAGGGCCTAGTGCTTGCATTTGGCCTGGTCCGGGGCATGTCTTCAGGTGCCATCCCTTGCTGGTCAGGTACTCTTGGGTCCTTTGCTTCCTGTACTCCAAGAATGCTTCCAGAGGATCCCAGGAGTAGTCAGTTCCTCCAGAGCTCGTGGGGATTGGTCTAAGGCCTTTTAGGGCCCTTAGGCTTGGCCCTCAGTCCGGCTCGGGGCTCGGATCGGGTGCCTTGGCAGCAACATTGCCTGGAGTGGCAGCTCCTTCAATTTAGCTCCCTTACCTGCTGAGGGTGGCCTAAGCCTATACTTGGTCGCATACCTTGGCTTCATGATGTGTTGGAGAGCTTTCCTTGGCCCTACACGCTTCTTGTAGGGCCCTAGGGTTCTGCCTTTAATCGGGGACCCTGGTGGGGTGTAGGAATAGCTGTAGGCCTTTGGGCAGTCGTGGAGGATCACATCAAGCCTGAAAGACCAACTTACTCAACAAAACTCTAACGCATTGAATCAGTACCACATACCACCACTTTTTACAATTCCAGATCAAGAGCAGAAACCCCAGGAAGAAAAAAAACTTAGATGAATCAAAACTGAGAAGAATTCAAATAGTGAAAGTTGTGGAGGATTGGAAGCTACAAAAAATGTTATATAGGGTTGTAATTAATTGGAGAAAGACATTTGGAAAGTGATGTGATTCTGTCCACCAAGCTTGACTTGAACACAACTGATGCCGATCCGGTCCCAGCACTAATGCCGGGACAAGAGTACACCGGACCCAGGCCTACACTAGCACCACCCCCGGAGCCTAGAAGAGCCCAAGCCCAGGAGCCAAAAGACACCCCTGGGAGGATGTTGATCCTCACCCAGAAACCAGTGCCAGCTCCTGCTCCAGCCAAAGTCAGGTTCATGACCCGCCAGGAGCTGATGCTGACACCGAGCCCAGACCCGGACCCTAGGCCGATTCTAGCACCAAGTCTAGGCCCCAGGCCAACTCCCACGGCCCCTCGGAGCAAAGACATACCTGAAGACATCCCTAAGGTAACCTTGGAAGAAGGCTTTAAGCAGAAGTCAAAAGGCCCAGACAGATTTGAAGAAGGCCCCAAGCTAAGCCTGCCACAGGCGCAGGTTCCATGCCAGCGCCCGTTCGAGGAGCTATTTTGGACAGAAAACAATTGGCTTGTGCCTTTTGGGAAATTCCAACTTCCCTGGATAGCTTGAATCCCCATGAACACTCTCCAACAAACGGAGCTGAATTTGTAGGAGAATTGAAGGAGTTAGAGCTAGGCCAAGCAAAGCATGGATGGAGCACTAAAGAGCACAACCCAGATGCTAATCCGAGGAATCCCATGCTAGGAGCTACCATCAGGCCACAAACTGAGCCTGAATCAAGAGGAGGAGAATCCAGCCTTGGAGAAGAGCCAAGAGGCCAGCCCATGGCCAAGCAGCTACGGGCTAAATTAAAGTAATAAAAGGCCAAATCCGAATTTCTGGACAGATTCGTATCCCGACAAAGATTGACAACTATGGGCTACCTGGAGACAGAATTTGGGTTGATGTCCATCATGAAAGTAGTAGCCCATGGAGTCTACTAATGATCTGAAAAAGGGATTAATTTTATTAATTTATTTGGTATTTATTTGGCTAATATTTCTAGAACCCGTTTTAGCTGTTTTTGGGGAAACTTGGCTCCCAAGTTTGGAGTTGTTGTTTAGGAAGAAGACTTTCCCTTGTACGAATTGTACTTCCTTTTTAGTGTAGGTTAGGATTAGTTTAGGTCCTCTTTAGTATTTCTAATTAGGACTCTTTTATTATTTCTTTATTAGTTTAGGAAGTAGCTATTTAGGAGGAATAGGAGAGCTTGATTCCCACTCCTCCACCTATAAATAGAGGCCTTCGCCTCTCTTGTAAGACTCACACCTTGAATGAAATAAACTCTTAAACTTCGGTTTTTCTCTTGCATTGTTATGAAATTCTCTTTTCTACTTTCATGGAATTGACTGTCGTCTAGATCGGCTTATCATCTAGGGTATTCACCCCTTGAAGTGGCGCCCTCGACTTGATACTTCTGGTTCCTAGCTCTTTATAGATAGTGGGTCAAATTCCTAATCTGCCCCGGTTCCATAGGTTCTTCACGAGTGCTAGGAGATTAGCTTGTGGTGTTTAAGGGTCGTCTGCCCATGGTTGCAGCGGTTCACATCAGAAAGCGATATGAGAAATCGAAACTGAGAATCGTGGAAGGATTTGAGAAGGAAAGAAGAGGTGGAGTGGTTTTGGCTACAAAGATGAATGAGTAAACTAAAAAGTTTATTACTCATAGAGGAAGAAGGAAGAAAAATAATAAAAATTAGATCTCTAACCATTGATATTACGTAAATAAAATGATTGGTTAGATGGGGCTATCCGCTGGTGCAGATAGATTACTCTATCCGCACCGGAAAAAAATCGCTCTAAATAGTGGCGGTTGGGCAAAAAACACGATAGGAGAGGGTGACTATTGAGCATCGGAAGTCAATGCAATGATGGTGGTGCTTCTTAAGAGAGGGAGAGAGAGAGACTAAAGTCGGGTCTCCATTCGTGCCATCGGCGGGAGTCGAGAGAGAAATGAATGGCGAGTTATGACGGAGGAAAAGCCTCTAACAGTGTCTCTTGGTTCATCGGGCGAGTAGGAAGAAGCGGCGATTAAAGCGGATGCTAGGACAACGACGTTTGATCAGAAGAGAGAGGCTGGAGATGTCCGAACGTAGGTGGCTGCATTTAGGAACAAAGGCTACAGGAAAGTGGGAGCATCAGATGGTGGCGGATCCTCATCGGCGGCAACAAGGATCACCGTAGAAGAAGAAGGGTGAGTTGCAGACTTTGCGGAAGTTCAACGATCATTTGGCCACTTTTAGAAACCTAAGTGACTGAACTGTAATTTTTGTTTGTTTGTGGTGCTTTTGGAATTTTGTCTCTAAGAGGCTGTTTGGCAGATCAGTGTGGAAGTTCGGTTGGTGCTTCAGAGATTCGGCCATAATTCCCTCGTTAGAGATCTGATTGATGAACCATCAAGACTTGTGGAATCAGTACGACGAGATGGACGTTCTAGGACATAATTTAGAGTCTTATTTTCGGCAAAGATGAGGGCTTAGCGTCGATAGGTAGCTATAACATGATGAATTACAATTAGACTTAGTAATTAATAGGGATGCATGAATCGGAGAGTTGGAAATGGTTAATTATATGTTTGGTGATTGATTGATGAAGTGTGATGTATTAATTGACTTGATTCATTAAATGGTTAACTGGCTTGATTGAGTGGTTGACTAGATGGCTAGAATGAGAGTTTAATTCTTGTTTATGCAATATGTATACTTGACGATTATTGGAATTGTGGAATGTTGGGTGTAGGAGGATGGTTCTTCAATGTATAATTATCCTAGAAGGACAAACAGGAGGGTGGCCCTAAACCTTGTGACATGATCACACCTTTGTTTTTACTATTACAAGTGGGGTGGTCTGTAAGGCTAGCAGTCCGCCCGTAATAATTAGATGTGAATTTATTGTGTAAAATTATGACATGGAATCAGTACATGGAATTGTGATGTGGAATTGGTATATGGAATTGGAAGTGGAATTGGGACATGGAATTATGAAATGGAATTGTATTGTTGATGTGTGTAATTTATGTGATAATGTTTAATGGAATTTAATTGATAGAACCGGTAGGAGCCTGCACTGCCCCCTTATTTTCACTATGGGTGCTAAGTGCCTCTCCAAGGGAGAGAGGTTCGGTCACGACTTCAAGGGAAAGACGTGATTTTGTTTGTGAGGGAGAGGATGCGTCTTTGGGCCTCTTTAGAGGAGAGAGGTGCGTCAGGCCGGCAAGGGTGCTACAGGATAAACTCCTTGGCGCCTAATAACACACATAGAATTACTTGTGATGTGACTTGTGTTGTGATTGAGCGGTGAATTTCCTTATGATGATGATGTGATGTTGGTAATCAATTTATGACGTGAGTTTTGTAATGGATTGTTTATGATGTTTGGGGTGATGCATGACAGGAATAAAGGTAGAAGGAATTAATTGATCACTTAGAACTACTATACTAGGATGTTAAAATGCAATATAAGTATGGGTCTCATTGTTGTATTCCAATGTGGGAGTCTGGAATGCTCCCTAAGTAGTTCGGTGCATAGTTAAGCCTAGTGGGTTCACTCAGTTTCATTAGGAAAATAATCCCCCTCTAGTCTCTCTTTCCAATTAGAAGTAGTTGGTGAGAAGAGCTGGGAGAAACATTTTTGGTTGTTAGCAGTTTGAGTTTGGAGAAGGCATATAACAGAAAGATGGCGACCGAGGACAAATAAATGGTTTATGTATTTTCATTTCAGTTGACATTATGGGAATTTTGGATTCATTTATGATGGGATTGTTGGTGCATTTAAAGTGTAATTTGGTTTTGGTTTTGAAATCATGGAAGCTTCTATTTGTTGTTGTTTTTATACATTATTTTAGTTAAAATAATATTTTACTGGCTTCTATATGATTTTTAGTCAAATCGTAACTCCAGTTCCTAGTCTAACCACGAGTTCGAGCCGGGCGATTTGGGATGGTGTTACACTAACTGTAGTCTCCCTGCATATGAAAGGTGCCTTGTCTTGCAATATGAGATTCTGTTAGTAATCCTATCCAGTAAGATTTTACACTTGGATTTCTTCAGCTTTCTAGCGGCCAGAGGTATTCAAAGATACCTAAAAGGTAAATCTCCCTTTTTGAAACCACTAGACAAGTTAATATCATTAATCAAAACATTAGAGGCACCAACAATATATAACTCACTTTTCGAAGGATTATACTGGAGGCACTAACAAATCTTAAATGAGACATCAAGTTCTCATTGGGGGTGAAAGAAAAAAAACATCATCAGCAACTCCAATGCCCAGTAGTCTACTTAGCATGGTGATAATAAACAAATATGGAGAGATCGGATCTCCTTGACGGATCCCCTTGCGAGCTTCAAAATTCCCACATTGGGTTCCTTTCAAGTTAACCGTAAGCATAGTAGACTTTAGGCACTTCTCAACCCAGCAAACATACACAGAGGGAAAATCCATAGCATGGAGAACCTTAATAAAAAATCTCAAATTAACACTATCAAAGGCATTCATTAAATCCACTTTTAAAGCAACCCTAGGAGAGATGTTCTTCAAACTATAGTTTCTTAAAAGCTCATTAACGAACAAGATATTATCACTGATAAGTCTATGTTTTATGAAGGCTGACTAGGAAGAGCTAATCAAATTAGGTAAGACCAACCGTATTCTATTAGCAATGACCTTGGAGATAAGTTTGTAGATAACGTTGCAACATGAGATCGGACGATAGTCCTTAATATCACACACATTAGTCTTTTTTGGAATCAAAGTAAGGATAACCGAATTCATGAACCCTGGTAGTTTACCTATATTGAAGAAATAGAGCACAACATCAATGACATCAGTACCTATTATATTCCAGTGTTTCTTATAGAAAGAAACTGGAAACCCGTCAGGGCCATGAGCCTTATCTCCATCCATACTTTCAAGGGATTCAACAACATCTTTAGGAGTTACTTGCATCACAATTAAGTCCCTTTTTCCCATAACTAATCTGCTCTTATTTATCCCATCCAAATTCAGATCCTCCGCCTTCTTTTCCACACCTAACAGCTTCCTATAATAACCTACAACAATGTCTTTTATATCATCAAAATCAACAATCATCTCTCCTTGTTCATTAATTCCGTAGTTGGCGTATGGTATTGCGAAGAGAACGAACAGATATGGTTAAAGATGTACTTGGAATTCTTATCTCCTTCTAAAATCTACAAGGCTCTGGATTTAAGTGTCAAGATATTTTCCTCATCCTTCTCCAGTTGTTCAATCTCACTCCTGCAATCTCTAGCTTCATTTATATGATTAGTACTAAGGTCCTCAAATACAAGCTTCTGCTTACCAATTAACTCCATCCTTTTGAGAGAGACTCACTTCTGAATATCTAAATAGCAATCAACATTAAACTTTTTAGACCAATTTTCAGAATATGAAGTTTACCATAAAGGCGGAAAAACGGTGTATCTGTTGATCTCTCGTTCCAGACATGATTCACAATACTAGCAAACTGAGGATTTTTAGACCAACGACTAAAATATTTAAAAGCCTTTGGTCTGGAGGTCTACTCAATACCAGTAGACAAATAGAATACGCAATGGTCAGAGATTTCACAAGGAATATTAACCATTGTGCTACTTGGGAACTTAGAGTGCCAGTCCCCATTTACAAGGATTCTGTCCAATCTTCAAGAAATGGGATCCAAAGCTCTATTGTTTATCCACGTAAAGAAAGGGCCAGAGGAAATATGATCATCTAGATCACACAATCTCACCATATCTATGAAATCTTCCATACTTGCAAAGGAACTTAGTTGATTTGAAGCTTCTTTCGGATCCAAAATTGCATTGAAATCACCTCCCGCAAACCAAGGACATCCATTCTACTTAAGTGTCTGCTTGAATCTCTGTTAACGAATAAATGAAGGTGCACAAAAGAACTTTAGGAATCTCAATACGAACATGAATAAATTGATTACTCTATGAAGTAATCTTAGAGGTAAATATGGCTTCCAAATGAGCCAAATCTTTCCCAAACAGTCATCATAGCAGAAATCAACTCTCCAACCAGCAAATCTTTTTTAACCATCTCTTTTTTTTTCTTTCTTAATCCGAGGCTCAAGCAAAGCAATAACATCTAATCTATACTTATTTATGTACTTACTCAAAACAGAAAAGTTTTCAGAGTCATTGAATCCCCTGATGTTCCACAGCCAAATATTCATTTCTTTCATTTGTTGTGTTGTTGTCAGGTCAACACAAACCCTTTCGCTAGAGATGCAATCTTATTATTTCAGTGAAATCACCATTACTTCCCTACCAGCATGAAAGATACAAGTAGTAGCCTCTTTACCATTAGAAATAGTTGTATTAGCGAACAGAGATGATACCTCCACCAAATTTTCACCTTCATTATGGCTTGTAGGTGCTCCCTACTCCCCATGAGAGAATTCAGGAACAAGGTATGCATCCCCTCTAGAAGTAAGCGTATTGTCCATGTGCTCAGGTGCCTCCTCCCCCGAAGGGTGTTTGGGAACATTGCCTGAATCATCACAGACAGTAGCTAGAAGAGTCTGTTGGGTTACAACAGAGTTATCCTTTCCTTTTTGCTTCTTATTTTTCTTCTTACTACTACTCCCAATTCCGTGTTTAGGGCTCAGGCTGTTGACCTCCTCTGAAGATTCAGCTTTATCCTTATTACAAAAGGATATTTGGCAGCATTGCCAAGCCCCCCCCCCCTCCGATAGGAAAACTATCCCCGGATGCAGGTGCACCCTTCTCCCCCGAAGGGAATTGCCTGCTGAACTGGTGCTAGCCACATTAGATTTATATCGGGAATGATCACAAGCTTCCTGATGTGAACCCCTAATTCGGCTGTCCAAGACCCGTCACCTCTTGGTGGGAACCACGGCTAAAGTCGCTCCGAGACACGAGCACCTTCTGTTGGAAGTCAATCTTCGAGCTGAACCTTTGAAACCTTGGTGGATGCGTAATAAGACCCACTAGCACACATAGTCTAGGAACCTTAGTATCCAGTCGATGGCGCCACGACAGAAGGGTGGAACTTCTGTGATAAGCCTAACCTAAGCAATGCAACAACGAGCAAAGACTTGAGGAATGAACATAAAGTTCTGAATTTTATTAATCAAAAGGGTTCCGCCTTACAAAGAGAGATGGTGACTCTTATTTATACTAGAGGATCCGTGAACAGGCTCACGGTTTCCTACTTACACTCAAATTCAGAAAATATTAAAATAAACACCTAGAGTCCTAGTTAAATACTAAAAAAGACTTTAAAACTCATAAGTAATCGTTCACTACAAGAGAAATCCGACTCAAATTATTAAAAGGGAAAAACAACAGAAAAACGTGTGAAAAGCCCTAATCCGGTGGATCCGGCATATCCGGCGGATAAGCCCTAAATAGGGGCGGTCCGGATTAGGTAATTCAGCGTCGCCTTTGTGTCGGGCCCGGATTCTGTGTCGGCTCCGGGTGCTGATGCTAGGGATGCTTCGGCTCCGGATGCTGATCCTGCACCGGTGTTGATGCTGGGCGAGGTCGGGCTCCGGGGTTCTTGTTTGGTCGGCCTCCGGAGCTCTCATTCACCAAGGCTTGCATTTCCTTGCTCCGCTCAGCTTCTTCTTGGGTGACAACTGTTGGAGGTTGCTTCTGGGGCCAAAAGGCCTCCACGACCAATGGAAAACCTCGAAAGGCCTGAGCCATTTGTTGGCTCGGCCCTAAGTGCCGCTCGGGGTTCTCGGCGCCTAGGCTGGTGCTCGTAGCTGGCTCCACTTCAGGCCTTCTCCTGATTCCGTCAGGCCTTTTAAGTTCTGCTTGGGGCCTTCTGTTAGGGACACCGTAGGATGGTCTGGAGGTAGCTCTAGGCCTTTGAGGCCCGTAGGTCTTATCCTAAGTCCTCGATCGAGGGCTAAACTCGGCTCGGGGCCGCCGTCGGGGGTTGGCCTTAGCATCAGTGCTAGGCTTGGGGCCTGCTCCTGTCTTGGCTGCTCAAGAGATCCCTCAACTGTTAGGAGGGTTCGATCAGCATCCTCATCGTGTCGGTCCTTGCTCCAGGCCGCCATGTATGTATTGAGCCGATCTTTGAAGGTCTTAGTCTGACTCCAAAACCTCTGGTCGGGTCCAGGGGACAGGGGGCTCATCACTTCCCATCTTGGCTAAGTAGGCTTGATGAACCGTCGTAGAGCGGGTTATCAAATAAACTACCAAGCTAAAAGCTAGGGTAGATCGTATTCCACGGGTCTTCTAATGATCGTTTACTCAAATATAAAAGGCAAGTTATTCAAGTTTAAACACTTTGTGCGTGGTGTGAGTTCCACGACTTCTAATTCTAAGAAATGCACGGAAATTTAAAATTAAAACTGAAAACAGATTGAAAGATTGGTTGAAAACAAAGATGATAGACAAACTTAGACTTTGAATCACCCTTCGTTCACCAGAGCATTGGCAATCAACAGACCAACGGATTTCGATTCTCGTTCAATCAATTCTAAGACACCACCATAACTCCTTACCCTTAGGTTTAAGACTGGCGAACGTTCGCTCTATCCGGTCTAGCTACCACGATTAATTAGCCGCCCGGGTACGGTCACCTCTCGCAACGACTTAACTTAACTGGTGTAATTTCTAATGATTTATGAGTTACTCTTGCAGTGGATTAACCCTAACTGGTTCCTACGAAAGGCACACTCCAATGATTAGGTTAATTGTTCGATTTGATCTTTTAAAGTAAGTCGAGCGTTCGCTTCTATCCTTAGATTAACAAGAATCTAATCTAGTTGATCATCCAGACAAGAAACATGAACAATGAAGAACAAATCAAACATGAAAGAGAAACTGATTGAACTTTGAATCTAATCACCGCCGATCTGTGATTGCTTTAAAGCCCTGGGTCACTTAGGGTTCATCTAGTCTAAGCTCTAAGAGTTTAGCTACTCATGTTTTTCACAAAAGAATCAAAGACAAAGATAGAGTTCATCTTGAACAGAGGAAGAATAGAAAAGGATCTGAAAAACCTAATTAAGATGACTCCGGCAGAACTTCGATCTCCGGTAATCTGCAATCCTAGCTCTGAGTCTTCGAGATGAAAGGGATGGTGTCACGATCTCTTCCTGGCTCTTCAAACTCTAACTCTCTACTCTAGAACTCGGGAGAATTCTGAAGTATTTGGTATTAGTTGAAATTATGAGGTATGTTGTGTGTATATCTGATTTAGGGCCGCCGATTAAGTATTTATACTTAACCCTAATACCGCCGGATTTTGCCTGGAATTTTCACCAAAAATGTGCTTGAGTTTTCGCCGAAAGTTACTTTGTAAATGGGGTGATCGCCGGCTGCTTTCTCCTGTGATTTTCGGACGCCGGGTCCTCGGCGAAAACTTGGTGTTTTCGCCGAAAAGTTTCCTTTGTAAGCTCTGCTGATTTCTTCATGAGTTTTCGCCGAAAACTCCAAGGGTTTTAGCCAAAAACTTCTTTGTAAATGGGAGCAGGATTTTGTTCGGTTTGATTGACTCCTTGGATCGATTCCGGTGTGATTCCTCGAGGTTCCAACGCCTTAGACACGTCCTTGGCTACTTTATTTGACGGCAAAAACCTGTGCTTACATGAAAACACTAGAAAACCATCAAATAGACCCGAAACGGGCCAAATTAACACAAATGGCACGAGATAGAGTAGTTGAGTGAATATTCGTTATTCTACCCTAAAAACCATGTCTTAAGCAAGGAAATGTCGCTTAAATGAGGCTGATAATCACGTCAAATCGAGTGTCATCAAAATACCCCACACTTAAGCTTTTGCTTGTCTTCAAGCAAACTGAATAGAAACGCTCATGTTCACAAATGATAAGATTTATTAAATTGGAGTTCAATCAAGCACAATGAATTATTAGACAGATAATTCTTAGAACAAGAAACCTAACATGCATACTGATCTGCCAAACAACTTGGTCTCACTAATAAACTGCACACGACGAGAAATCGCAACCAATTATGCACGAATTTGACCTGACCGACCAGACTTCTCACACAAGAATTAGTTAGTAAATGGGGAACTCTCACTCTCTGTGTTTAAGGACGTGTTTCTGCTCTCAATCATTTTCTGTTACTGAATTCTGTCATAAGTTTGCAATTCGACCACATCTCCACCACTGTGACAACACGAGTGACTAGTCAAGAAGGACTTCCCTGCTAGGACTGTAACGAATTCTAAACTACAAGGGTTTATGATGCGATGGATGATGGGAATGTATGATGATGCCTTTGGTGCGGTGTAGCTTTCGACTAACTTCCCTCGAATCTAGCCTATGGCTTCCTACCGTCTAACCAAACACGTGTGGAATAGTGAACGCTCGTCCTATGATACCCTCAAACAACCTAGCACTTTATTTCTTTACACATTTTTTTTCTTTGAATTTTGTTTTGACTTCCTTCTTCCATTTGTAGGGAGAAGAACGTTTATTTGAACTCAAAACTTGAAACTTTTCTGATTTTTCTTTTTTTCTTCTTTTTTTCGACATTTTCTTTTATTTTTATTTTTTCTTTATTTTTTTCTTTGTGCCAATTCTTTCTTTTAGTTGCTAGAGAGGTTTACACGTTTGGACATAATAGCTAAGACCACCTATTTAATGGCTATAGGCAGGTTACCACAAACCGACTTTGGGTAGGTCAATCTAGAACTACAACCACAGGGGATCAATGGGGAATGAAAGAATGGGAAATGGCTGTAATGTATTATCGAACCGAAAGAACAGGCCAAGCTCAAGGGTTTAAACCTAATGGATTTGTTGTTTGGTAGGCTATTTGGCTTAGTAGCTGAGTCTAGGTGCCCCTATCATTCTAGAACTCGTGTCATCGTGTGGTCTCGAATAGGTATCATGCAAATTCTAACTCATTGAAGCAAACAGAAAATCACTCAAAAAGAATTGAAATTGCAAGTTACGTGGAATGGATCAAAAGCTCACAGTTGGTTTGCTAGTCGGATTCGGTCATTTTCATGCAATCAAGGCTACAAACTACAAGTGTGATTTCAAAAATTCTGTTCTGACCAGGCAATTTAGCATCAAAGTAAACACGTTGGTTCTCAAGTTCTAGGTTAAGCAGTCTAAGCATCATTATGAAAGATTGAACAACAACTTAACATCAAAAATCAAGAACTGAACCATTCTAATGCTAGAGAGACTGGACAGGAATCACGAGGCACACAAAAACACAATCAAGGGCAATCAAGTTCATGCAAGGTTCTCTAGCATCCTACCCCACACTTAAATCGGACTGTGTCCTCACAGGACTAAATCTAGAGTTCAGAGTGAAGTAGAAGAACCTGGACCAAGATGGTTGGTAAGGGGATGAGCACGGATCCTCGGAGCAGAGGCAATCTACCAAAGCGAAGAAAAGGGAATCTCCCAACTGCCTGCAAAACAAAAACAAATGAAACATAAAAAGGAAACCGAGACAAGTGTCCCGGATCCACACAGAAAAAAGTTGGATCGAGATCCGAAAAGAAGAAATAAAAGAAAGGACAAGGAAAAGGACACCACCTGATCACTGCTGGTCAGGGGCGTCGGGGGGTGGAAGGTGTAGGGCATCACCGACCTGACGTTGCCACGCCAGCTGTGCCTCATACCGCTCGTCAGAGCGGTTCATGTGTTGCTTGATAATAATCCATCTCGCCTCCTGAGCGGCATTGTCAGTGATGCGCCACTCCTAGAGTCGCTCGTACAGCTCTCCAACATCCGCGGGATGCGGTCGGTGCTGCGGGTGAGGCGCCTGATATGGATCTGGAATGGGCGGCGGCGACTAGTGTGCATACCCTGCCTGATGATGTGGCGAGGGTGTATGATCATGAAACTCCGGCTCTGACCGGGGCTGCGGCTGCTCAGAATCATCTTCTTCCTCCTACTCTTCCATATGCTGGAGGGGAGGATCTGGTGCTACCTGGGGACTGAGGTCCAGCTCGAGATCGTACTCGACTGCCAAATCACCTCCGACGGTGTGTTCTCTGCGTCGTGGGACGTCCGGGCCATATGCTTGGCTAAGACCGAAAGAGATGACGAGTCGACCGACAAAGTTGCCTCCCAGGAGTGAGCGAGGTGGCCTCGGCCTCTGAGTCTTCGGGTGGAGTAAGCGTGCAAGCACCCATCCGGGATGAAGAAGATAACTCTCCCAGATGGTGTGATGAAGAAGAAGCTCCTCTCTGCTGATATGGTGGCGGTCCTTCTCTAGAGCAAACAAAAGGGAACGACGCCAAACCATGTGAATGAATTTATAGAGAGGGTGAGAGAGGGACTTAATTGAGTTATGCTTCGTGGTATGATCGTCGGGCACTCCAGTCATGTGGCTCCGAGTGCATCGTACTCCTCTCCGTCGCCATCGTTGTTCTCCCAGCCGAGGTGATGACCCTCGTAGTGCTCGCGGGGGATCCCGATATGAGCTGCAAACTCATCATAGGTTAGTGTTCTGTGCACCCCGCCCAGATAGAAGGTGACGACCTTCTTGTGCTGCCTCCTCTTGTGCTCGTCCAGATCGAATGTCGCCCAAAACTCCTAGAGAGCGACGTCTGGGAAGTCAGCGGCTAGTGTGGTCAGCTCCAGCACTTCTGCATGTGTCAGTGCGGTGAGCACGTTCTGGTGCCAGTCCTCGTCGTGCTCGAAAAGTGAGTCCATAGATAGTGGGCGAACATCAACTTCAGGAACATGCTCGAGCCTCTGGTAGCGCTCGAAGTAGTACTGGGGTAAGCGAGCAACAGTGGCGTGGGGAAAGCTGGTGGAGGGCCCTAGACAGCGGGTGTGATGGGAGCGGCGGCTCGGGAGCTAGAGTCAGTGTCAAGGCTCGCCTTAGTCCTGCACTCATGAGTGACATTCCTAAAACCAGAAACGAAACCAGATTAGCTAACTAATAACCCACCCCACACTTAGTGGAAAAACTCAATTTCACAAAGAAACGAGGAAAACCGAGTGGGGGTAAACAAATTAAGTAACCGGTAATCATGATAAATCACAATTCATGCATATGTCTAGCCGGAATGTTCATAACATAATTAGGGAACAGAAGTCAAACCGACATTCAAAAAGTCAACATCATAGCACATTGAACCCCAATCATGACAATTATTAGCTCAAGGCGGAAAATGACGGCATAATTATAAACTCAGATGGCTAGCACAGTAATACGAACGTGGATTAACACTTATGGCAGCCAACAAGCATAGATAATTCATGGTCAAACCGACATTTCTCATAAAAGGCAACACCGCAAAGAATCAATCTTTAAGCATATCAACACACGATCAAATGGTATTATAATTCAACACAATACTCCCTAAGCATGCTAGATCAGTCAAAAGCAACCTAGTTCACACGAAACAGTCGGCACGCAAATCGAGGTAAAATAAAAAGTCAACTGAAAGTCAACCCCGACGAAATTCAGCATTCAACATGTCAAAAGATTCGGAATGAAAAGTTCTACAACTTACCTTGAAGCCATGGGTGCTGAAAATGAACGGAGAGAGAGAAATCGGAGAAAAGCTCAAAAAACTAGGGTTTTGTGGAACTAGAGCTCTAGAGCTCTGATTCGGACGATCTATGGCTCAAACTGATCGGAAAAGGGAGGGGAGTAGGGCGCCGGCGGCGGCGCGGTTGGGTTATTGGTGGCGGCGGCGGTCGGGTGCTTTAAAAAAACAAAGGGGAGGTTTATTTTCGAAAATGAAAGAAGTGAGGGGAGAGAGAGAGTGACCGAGAATTAAAAGGGAAGAAATTGTTGATTTTCACTCAAGTTTTCGGCGAAAATGTGTTCAATTTTTCACTGAAAACCCAAGGCAAAATGGTCTGCCAGTTTTCAAATAAGTTTTCGCCGAAAACTTTATAGAGTTTTCGTCGAAAAGTCTAGTTAAAATCGACCAGAAAACACAGTGGGATTTCAAAGGAAGTTTTCGCCGAAAATTGGGACAGTTTTCACCGAAAAAATTGACCTGTACGATTGAAAATATTTTCGTAATCCCGGCAAACTTCAGAAAATCACAATTAAATCCACAAAAATCGGAACAACCTCAAACAACTTGCGATTGAAACGATGACACACAGACTACACACGAAAAATAAGAAATCATGCAAAATGACACTTTTGGCTCCCCCGAACCGACTCTAAAACACTAAGGTTGACACAAATGAAAAACTGACTCCAGTCGTGGGTTGCCTCCCACGAAGCGATCTTTTATTAACGTCCTTGAGCTGGACGATACCTGGACGGTATTAGGAGACAACCCAACTCAGGTTCTCCTTAATGCTAGCATCGGAGTTCATGAAGTAGAGCTTTGGGGTATCTCCGTTAAGCATAAATTTCTTCCTGTTAGCGTGTATAAGCTTGGTACGACCGTTGGGAAGGTGATCAGTGATCTTGAACGGACCAAAGAGCTTTGTCAAGGGGTCATCCTCTACAAGGAAGACGGTGGAAGGGATGAGAATGATCGGCTTCATCTTCGCTTTATCCTCCGGCTTTGTATCACCAGGATCGGTGATCGTCGGTATTTCCTTAGGAGATGCTTTTGGCTTCTCCTTCAATACTTGTTCCGGTGCCGGTAGCTCGGAACGAATTGGTGGTGCAGCTGGCTCGGATGAAGGTGGTGGCACAACTGGTCTCCAGACCATTTGAGTCTTCATTTTCTTCTGATTCCTTCTCCGCGACCTGCCAGGTTCCTTGCTCGGCGGTGAAGAAGAGGCTTTCAGTTCCTTCTTTTTTGGCGGTGAAGCAGATTTTGGTTTCTGCTTTGTAATCTGTTCAACACCTGCAACAACAATCGATCTAGGAACACTAGAAGAGATGTCAGTAACGGAGTTGACCGGAGTCAACTCCACGGTTTCAACAGCTAGGCAATGGGATTCTTCATTCAAAGGGGTATATTTCATTCCGTCTTTAAGGTGGAACGTTATCGTGTCCATACCAAACCTCAAAGTTAAAGAACCATTTGGAACGTTAATTTTCATTCCATTTGTAGCCATGAAGGGTCGTCCTATGAGAATGGTAGAATCATCCTTACTAGTATCAATGATCACATAGTCAGCTAAGAACGTGAAAGGACCGCATTTAGTAACAACGTCTTTTATTTCTCCTCTAGGAATTTTAAGTGATCTATCAGCAAAGACAAGTTGCATGCTAGTCGGTTCAAGTTCTCCTAGGTTCAATTTTTCAAATAAACTCATAGGCATAACATTGACAGACGCGCCTAGGTCAACTAAACTACGCTCTATCTTAACATCATTAATAACTAGAGGAAGCGTGAAAGAACCAGGATCAGAACACTTAGCTGGATATGGCGATGAAGGCTTCTTGCTACGAGCGGCAGGATATCCTTCTTTACCTTCCCACATGCCAGTCTCGATCCTTGCGTTCGGCAGCAATGCTCTTGGAAAAGGAGGCTTCATGTAGTACAGAGCAAGAGGAGGATCATACTCCTTAGGCGCCTCCTTCAGTGCTTCCTTAGGAGATTCATCAGTCCTGCATAAATTAGAAGAAGCATTAGTAGATGAGTTTGACGGTTCTTGAACAGATACCATCCTAGCTTGCTCCTTTCTCGGATTTGGCTCGGTTTGGCTTGGAAGTTGGCCAAATGGTCGACCAGATGCTAGCATGCTCGAGATGTGGTTCACAGCCTGCTTAATTCTTTGACCGGATGCGATCTGTTCTTGGTTGAGAAGAGCCTGAGCCTTGAACTGACTGTCATGATCGTCAAGTCTGGTGATGATCTGACTAAGCTTCTTGTCCAGTTCACTGACGTTGTTTTCCCTCTGATGTTGCTGCCCTGTGTAGGTATTGTTCAAATATTGATTCTGGCGATTGCCAGGAGCAGTTCCATAGTTACCCGGATTGCGGTGCGGTGGCTGGTAGACACCTGCCGGTCGATGGTTCGGCTTCTGATCCTGAGCTGGACCAGCTGGTCGGTTGTTCTGGTTTTGGTTGGCACCGGCATTGTAGGGAGGTCTGTCTTGATAATTCCCCTGTTGCCTGAAATTGCGATAACCAGCATAACCATTCTGATTGTTGCTGAAGCCCTGTTGAACAAAATTGACTTCTTCGGCAGACCAGACTTCTGTTTTACCAAAATTCTGGCATTGGCCTCAATTATGCGCACAAGCTCCACACCACTCGCAATCCGCAACGTAGACAGCGGCTGCCGGCAGCTTGATGGGTGTAGAAGACTTCTTCATATGCTTCTCTACTTCTGCCTTGATGGTTGCTTCGAGATCGAGCTTTCTTCTTGATCCTTCAGATTGTCGCTCCCAGTTTCTTGACTTGGAGGCACAGTTTGTGAAATGAAGAAGAGCAGCTTCAGGTGTAAGTGTGGTGCAATCCCCTTCAGCTAGGGAATTGACCCATTTGGCAGATTCTTCTCGAAGACCTCGAGCAAAGATTTCAGCTAACTGCCTCTGCTCGAAACCGTGATGCGGACAGTTGTAGAGAAGTTCTTGGAATTGATTCCAAGTATCATATAAGCTTACTCTTTCCTTCTGGGAGAATCTGGCGATGCTGTCCTTGATGGTTGTTGTTCTAGCAGGAGGGAAGTACTCTTCGACGAAGTCTTGAGCAAGAGTCTCCCAGTCGGTATAGTAGCCAGGTGGTTTGCCAGTAAGCCACCTCTTAGTTGCGCCTTTCAGAGAGAACGGGAAAGCTCTCAAGCAAAGAGTGTTCTTGTCGAGATTTCCATTCTTGAAAGTGCTGCAGAGATCAAGGAAATCCACCAGATGTGTGCACGGATTGTCTAGTGGCCTGCCTTCAAACTGTAGATCCCTAGAGATCATAGTCAAGAATGGAATCTTGATCCCATAGTCAGGATCTCCTTCAATGCGCGGCACGGCGATAGAGGATCGAACGCTAGTCGCGCTCGGCTTGTTGTAGTCAGCTAGACTCTTCTGTGCAACCGGTGGTGGTTGACCGCCTGGTGGTGGTTGACCGCCTGTGGTGGTTGACGCCTGTGGTGGTTGACGCTGGTGGTGGTGGTGGTGTAACTGATCATCCATGGTAGGAGATGGAGGAGGTGAAAGTGACTCGGTATATGAAGCGGATGAAGATGACGGTAAAGATGAAGATGAGGAACTCTTCTTCA
Organism: Linum lewisii; assembly: GCA_034768395.1. NCBI lineage: Eukaryota > Viridiplantae > Streptophyta > Magnoliopsida > Malpighiales > Linaceae > Linum > Linum lewisii. The sequence continues at coordinate 50,496,646 of CM068297.1, forward strand.
GTTCCTCGATCTTGATTGGAGTGACGGATGGGAGTGGATTGGTTATGCCTCTCTTCGGAATCTGTGATTGTCTCGGTGGAGCAGAACTGCCTGGTCTCTCTACACTCTTAGCCTTGTCGTTCTTGGCGCTTTGGAGACGCGTGAGAGGGCGGTGGTGCATAAACCTGTGAACAACCTACAAATAACAAAAATAAACAAAAACCAGTGTAAAATCGAAGTGGATGGAAAGGTGAAAGATGGAAAGTAGAAGAATAAGATGCCAGTTCTTCTTTCGAACAATCAAAAGAAGTCCCCGGCAACGACGCCAATTTGATGAACCGTCGTAGAGCGGGTTATCAAATAAACTACCAAGCTAAAAGCTAGGGTAGATTATATTCCACGGGTCTTCTAATGATCGTTTACTCAAATATAAAGGCAAGTTATTCAAGTTTAAACACTTCGTGCGTGGTGTGAGTTCCACGACTTCTAATTCTAAGAAATGCATGGAAATTTAAAATTAAAACTGAAAACAGATTGAAAGATTGGTTGAAAACAAAGATGACAGACAAACTTAGACTTTGAATCCCCCTTCGTTCACCAGAGCATTGGCAATCAACAGACCAGCGAATTTCGATTCTCGTTCAATCAATTCTAAGACACCACCATAACTCCTTACCCTTAGGTTTAAGACTGGCGAACGTTCGCTCTATCCAATCTAGCTACCACGATTAATTAGCCGCCCGGGTACGGTCGCCTCTCGCAACGACTTAACTTAACTGGTGCAATTTCTAATGATTTATGAGTTACTATTGCAGTGGATTAACCCTAACTGGTTCCTACGAAAGGCACACTCTAATGATTAGGTTAATTGTTCGATTTGATGTTTTAAAGTAAGGCAAGCGTTCGCTTCTATCCTTAGCATAACAAGAATCTAATCTAGGTGATCAATCTAGACAAGAAACATGAACAATGAAGAACAAATCAAACATGAAAGAGAAACTAATTGAACTTTGAATCCAATCACCGCCGATCCGTGACCGCTTTAAAGCCCTGGGTCACTTAGGGTTCATCTAGTCTAAGCTCTAAGAGTTTAGCTACTCATGTTTTTCACAAAAGAATCAAAGACAAAGATAGAGTTCATCTTGAACAAAGGAAGAAGAGAAAAGGATCTGAAAAACATAATTAAGACGACTCCGGTAGAATTTCGATCTCCGGTAATCTGCAATCCTAGCTCCGAGTCTTCAAGATGAAAGGGATGGCATCACGATCTCTTCCTGGCTCTTCGAACTCTAACTCTCTGCTCCAGAACTCGTGAGAATTCTGAAGTATTTGGTATTAGTTGAAATTATGAGGTATGTTGTGGTTATATCTAATTTAGGGCGGCCGGTTAAGTATTTATACTTAACCCTAATACCGCCGGATTTTGCCTGGAATTTTCACCGAAAATGTGCTTGAGTTTTCGCCGAAAATTCCTTTGTAAATGGGGTGATCGCCGGCTGCTTTCTCCTGTGATTTTTGGACGCCGGGTTCTCGGTGAAAACTTGATGTTTTTGCCGAAAAGTTGCCTTTGTAAGCTCTGCCGATTTCTTCATGAGTTTTCACAGAAAACTCCAAGGGTTTTCGTCGAAAACTTCTTTGCAAATGGGAGCAGGATTTGGTTCGGTTTGATTGACTCCTTGGATCGATTCCGGTGCGATTCCTCGAAGTTCCAACGCCTTAGACACGTCCTTGGCTACTTTATTTGACGGCAAAAACCTGTGCTTACATGAAAACACTAGAAAACCATCAAATAGACCCGAAACGGGCCAAAGTAACACAAATGGCACGAGATAGAGTAGTTGAGTGAATATTCGTTATTCTACCCTAAAAACTATGTCTTAAGCAAGGAAATTTTGCTTAAATGAGGCTGATAATCACGTCAAATCGAGTATCATCAAGGCTCATCCCCCCCCCCCCCCATTTGTACGCTCGTTCAGTAGGGAACACTACCCAGAAAATAGCTGGTGCCTTGTCTCCAAGATCAACTCTCAGCTCATTCACTTCAATGGTAGAGGTATCCCGCATCACACATACTTTCACCATGAAACCAACACGGACGAACTTGTTTATAGGCTTCCCAAGTTGAGTGGCCAGCTAGCTTATATCCTCCGGTGTAATTAGCTTTGCAAGGACATCTCTCAGCTTAACCCATGCAGGCTTCAGCTCCTTGGAGAAATCAAGAGGCTTAATACATAAATGCCATCTTCACATCACCATCGTTGCTCTATGAATGTGCCAAGAACGCTGCAACACCCATTCACAGAGCTTTTCAGTAGGGAATTCGAATAAGAAGCATCTTGTGGAAATAAGAGAAACTTCAACTTTACCCTCGTAGCCCCATAACTAGTTTACAACAGACTGAATCACTTTGATAGATGGCTCGTCTCCTACAAATTTTCCAACCATGGCACTTCGGAGCTTTGCAACCCCCTTATCAACAAATGCCATAGGGATTTTCAAAACGCCATCAACAACCGCTCTAAGATATGCTTCAACAAATTGAAGATCATCCTCAGATTGAGAGGCAGTCGAAGCCCAAAACCTAGCTGAGGAGGGAGCACTCATGCATCCAATACGCCGGCAGCACCGCTCTGGAAAGGCTCAGAATCGCCAAACCTAGAGTTGTCCAGTGTAACATCCCAAACCTGGTTAACTAGTTGAAATTTAATTTATTCGAATCGTAACTCTTTGGTTTGAACTTGGTCGGATTTAATCTGAATTAAATTATTATTTCACTGATTTAATTTATCCCATTCAACGGGTCTGTCTTCAGGCGCCCTTCATTTCCCGTCGTGCCTTTCTTCTCTTTCTTGGCCCAGTTCTCTAGGAAGTTCCTTATAGGTTCCCCAAGGGCTGACACCAGTGCTTCGCTAGTCTGCCGCTCCTAAGGGCCGAGTCCTGGTGTTAGGCCCGGCGTAGCGCTCGGGGTTGGATCGGCTGGTGATACTAGCACCCGGCTCTCAGTCCTCCTTCTTTGGCATTCTTCCAGGAAAGCATCAAGAGGGTCCCAAGGTTGTATAGCACCTCCTGGTCCCTCAGGGATTGCTCTAAGCTATGAGGCGCCTCCGGCCGTGGCATAGCCTCGGGTGTTGGTGCCCGAACTAGGGTCGGTCGGGGCCGGATGCTCATCCGGGCTTGCTTGGCTCGTGGTGGCGGGCTGTATTTGAATCAGACCACATCTTTAGGTTTTACAAACCTCTGCATAGCTCGATTGGCCGTGCGTCGAAGCTCCAGACGCTTTTTGTACGGCCTAAGAATCCTTCCTCGTGTAGGTGATCCGGGCGACATGTAGGAATAGGCATTTTCAGCCCGGCTAGCTGGGCAGATCACTTCATTCCCCTCTTCTTGTAATGGCTTCGTCCTCGAATCCCACTGCCTCCCTCCTTGCACACCTAACAAGTACCTCCAAAGTCTGGTGGCTTGTGTGGTGATGTTCGGGGCATCTTTGAGGGTGTCCTTGGGGCTGGGATGATCATTGGAGTCGGCATCAGACCAGGCTCCGATTCTTCTGAGCTCATCCCATCGGTGTCCATGCTTTCCTCTCTGGATGGGCTGCTCACCAGGATGTTTAAGCTTAGGGAGGACATGTGGGAGAATGTATCTTCCTGCCCTTAGTCAGATTCTTCCTTCTTGCCTTGGTCCTCTTTTTCCTTGATCAGCTCCATGGGCGGGTTGTCTTGAACCAGGGGCCATCCGTAAGAGGCGGTGAGACATCTCTTCGGTGTGCATCTCCCGGAGTGCCTCGGTGCTCCTTGGGGGCCTAGGGGTGTCCGGGTGTTGCTCCAAGACAAGCACTGGGCTGGCCATTGGGTGATCCGGTGCTGCCAAAGGGGTGGCCTGATGCCGGCTCGGGGTTGACCCAATGCTGATAGTGGTGTGAACCGCTGCAACCGTGGGCAGATGATCCTAACCACCGCAAGTCTTGAACCTTCGCTCGATCACTGTTGGCACCGGGGGCTAAAAAGTACTAGGACCCGTCGGTTATATGTAACCGGGAACCCGTAGTGTCCAGGAATGGCTCCACGACAGAAGGGGAATACTTCTGTTGATAACACCTACTCTAAGCTATGCACGCAGCATAAAACTAAGAATTGAGAACAAAGTTCTAGTTTGTATTAATTTGATTGAGAAAGGTTCGATTTTACAATGAGGTCGAAGCCTCTTATTTATAGGTGAGGAAATCGTGCACAGGCTCACGATTCCTACTAGGAAAAGAACTCTGAAAATAATAAAATATTGTCCTAAGTCTTATTTAGAATATAATAAGACTTACTTGCTCCTAAAGATTCGAAACTAAAAGGGAAAATCCGAGTCCAACACTAAAAATGCTTAAATAAATAAAAACAGCCTAAAAACCCTAAACCGGCGGATCCGGTCGGGCTTGTCGCTCACGCGTGGCCCGGATTAGGAAAGTCGGTGCCGCCATTGCTGTCGGGCTTGGAATTGGTGGCAGCGTCGGCTGCTCGGGCTTGGAATTGCACGGGGCTCCTGATGCTGGGCTCCGGTGGGTCTGATGCTGATGCTGCTCGGTATTCGGGGTTCCTGCTCGGCCTGCCCGCTCGGCCTTCCTCCCATTTCCTCCATTTCCTTCTTTGCTCCTAGGTTGGCAGCTCCTAGGCTTGGCTCTAGGCCTTGTATGGGGTTGAGGACAGGTGCTAAACCTCCTAGGGGCTGAGTCCCCTGCTAGCCCAGTGCTAAGGCCCGATCGGTGCACTCCGAGGCCGGGGCTGGCGCCCGAGTGTAGTCTGTCTTCGGGCCTTCTCCAGATATGCCCAAGCCTTTCCTTCCCTGTTTCTCCCAGTCGTCCAAGAAGGTCCTTAGAGGTTCCTCTAAGGTGGTCATCCGCTCCTTAAGCTCTTGGAAGCCTAGCCTTGGTGCTAGGGCTGGAGGAGCGCTCGGGTCGGGGCCGGCTGGAGCTCCTTTAGGCTGGGGCTCGGCCCTCTTTAGTCGGCATTCCTCTAGGAAGGCATCTAGAAAATCCCAAGGTTGTGTAGCACCTCCTGGGTCCTTAGACTTAGTACCCGAGGTGCCGGGCAAACTAGGCTCCTTGGCTGCTATGAGCGCCGGGGCCCAAGTTAGGGACGGATGGGTCCGGACGCTCATCTGTGCTTGTTGAGCCCTTCGGGGAGGGCTGTACTTGAACCTTACCGCCTGTTGAGGCTTGATGAACCTCCGTGGGGCTAGGCTCGGAGGCTGGCGAGGTTCCAAGCGCTTCTTGTGGGGCACTAAGGCCTTTGCCCGCGTGGGTGACCCCGACGGGGTGTAGGAATAGTAATTCCCAGCCGGTCGGCTACCCGGGGTCACTCCATTCCCCTCTTCTTGTGAGGGATTCGTCCTCAAATCCCAATCCTCCTTCAGGTGCGTGCTGGACAGGGGCGGCGTCAAGTCGACGGCCTGTGTGGCGGTGTCGGGGCCATCTATCCTCATGCTTCGGGGGCTCGGGTACTCGTTGGAGTCTGAGTCCGACCAAGGTTCCGGGTCTTCTGAGCTGGCACTGACGGTGCTCATGTAGTCATCAGTCGATGGACTATTGACTTTTATGTTTAGGCTCGTAGAAGACATAGGGGAGTACAGGTCGTCCCAGTGAAGCCCTTCTTCTTTGCTCGAGCCTTTTCCTTCGGTCACCGCTCTTGGGGGTAGACAGATCCAGATTGGTGCCAGCCTTAAGAGTCGGTGAGATACTTCCTCTATGTGCATGTCGCGGACAGCCTGGATATCCCTCGGGGGCCTAGGGGTGTCCGGGTGCTGTTCTTGCACCAGTAGAGGACTGGCCAGTGGATGCTCGGGTACCGATCCGTAGGGCATCGGGTGCTGGCTCGGGGTTGACCCGATGGTGGCCGGGTGCTGCTTTGAAGTCAGGCCGATGCCAGGGATGTAAGGCTCGGCCAAGGCATCCCGCCAGGCCTTAGGACCTAGGGCTAGGTCTTTCACGAACATCCCAGTAAATTTTTCGAGGCCTTCAAGCTCTACTTCTTCTCCACTATCGGAGTCTTCTTCTTTGCCTTCCTTGGCTTCTTCTTCCTCGTCGTCGGTGACAACTTCTCCTTCCTTGAGCACCATTACCCTTTGATTGGGGCAGTCCCTTGCCACATGTCCTCGGCCTTGACATTCAAAACAAATAATGCCGCTAGGCCTAGGGTTAGTACTCGGTATAGTAGGGGCAGTGCTTCGGGTTACCCGGTTGGCGCTGGGGCTAGGGTTTGGCCTGCTGCCTTGGGCCCGGTTAGGGCCAGCTCTCCATGGGGGCTGGCTGGTGCTGGCAGTTCCCTTCCAGGTGCTAGTGGGGGGTGGCGCGGGCCTCTTACCGAAGCCGTTCTTGATCTCCCTCTCCACTCAGATTGCCAAGGCCACTAAATCATCGTAGTCAACATAATGAAGGATGTTGACTTGATGCATGATGTCCCGTTGTAGGACGTTGGTAAACCTGGCTATCCTAGCTTCCGCATCCTCTTTAAGATCGAGTCTCGTCATGAGTATCTCGATTTCCTTGTTGTACTCCTCCACGGACATGCTTCCTTGCCTTAGGGTTTGTAACTTGAGGTGCAAGTCTTAAGTGTAAGCCGCCGGTACAAACCTCTTCCTCATTCTTCTTTTCAACTCCACCCAAGTTCTAACGGGTTCTTCTTCTTCTCGTAGGATTTGCTGCCGGTACTGACTCCACCATAAAGTGGTGTAGTCAGTGAACTCCAGGGTGGCTACCTTGATTTTCTTCCTCTCGGAGTAGTTGTGGCAGTCCAAGAAGTCCTCCATGCTTCTTTCCCAATCCAAGTAGTTGTCAGCGCGGCCTTCCCGTTGAATTTATGCACAGTGAGCTTAAGGCTGCTCACATCGTCGTCGACATCTTGGGACGGTGTTCGGTCCTCCCGTTCCCGGTCGCCGTGGGGTCTCTCCCTCTCATACTCCTGTCCAGCCGCTCTTCTTTCCATCCGAGCTAAAGATACTTGTAACGTGGCTAGAGTTTGAGTGATGTTGAGAACGTTGGCCTCCATGTGGTTGATTCTTTTGTCTGCCATGTTAGTTGATAATACAGGGAAGCAAATATATCTATCTACCCCTCTTCTTAAGATCAACCTATAATGAACGGGAAACCCTAGGGCAGATTGCCTTTCTTTTTGTTTTCTTTTCTTTTTCTTACAAAGCTTCGAGCAAGAATGAAAATAGATAGGATTTTCTAGATTGATTTTCTAATACACGAAAACAAAGACAGGTAGGGTTTTTCAAGGATATGAATCCAGGGTTTCAAACCTGAAGATTGGGATAGATTGTGGTTCCTCGAGTTGAACCGAAGCTCTGATACCAAAACTGGTGTGAACCACCGCAACCGTGGGCAAACGACCCTAACCACCGCATGTCTTGAACCTTGGCTCGATCACCGTTGGCACCGGGGGCGGGAAAGTACTAGGACCCATCAGTTATATGTAACCGGGAACCCGTAGTGTCCAGGAATGGCTCCACGACAGAAGGGGAATACTTCTGTTGATAACACCTACTCTAAGCTATGCATGCAGCATAAAACTAAGAATTGAGAACAAAGTTCTGGTTTGTATTAATTTGATTGAGAAAGGTTTGATTTTACAATGAGGCCGAAGCCTCTTATTTATAGGTGAGGAAATCGTGAACAGGCTCACGATTCCTACTAGGAAAAGAACTCTGAAAATAATAAAATATTGTCCTAAGTCTTATTTAGCATATAATAAGACTTACTTGCTCCTAAAGAATCAAAACTAAAAGGGAAAATCCGAGTCCAACACTAAAAATGACTTAAATAAATAAAAACAACCTAAAAACCTAAACCGGTGGATCCGGTCGGGCTTGTCGCTCACGCGCGGCCCGGATTAGGAAAGTCGGTGCCGCCTTTGCTGTCGGGCTTGGAATTGGCGGCGGCGTTGGCTGCTCTGGCTTGGAATTGCACAGGGCTTTTGATGCTGGGCTCCGGCGGGTCTGATGCTGATGTTGCTCGGCATCCGAGGTTCCTGCTCGGCCTGCCCGCTCGGCCTTCCTCCCATTTCCTCATTTCCTCCATTTCCTTCTTTGCTCCTAGGTTGGCAGCTCCTAGGCTTGGCTCTAGGCCTTGTATGGGGTTGAGGGCAGGTGCTAAACCTCCTAGGAGCTGAGTCCCTTGCTGGCCGAGTGCTAAGGCCCGATCGGTGCCCCCGAGGCCGGGGCTGGCGCCCGGGTGTAGTCTGTCTTCGGGCCTTCTTCAGATATGCTCAAGCCTTTCCTTCCCTGTTTCTCCCAGTCATCCAGGAAGGTCCTTAAAGGTTCCCCTAAGGTGGTCATCCGCTCTTTAAGCTCTTGGAAGCCTAGCCTTGGTGCTAGGGCTGGAGGAGCGCTCGAGGCGGGGCCAGCTGGAGCTGCTTTAGGCTGGGGCTCGGCCCTCCTTAGTCGGCATTCCTCTAGGACGGCATCTAGAGGATCCCAGGGTTGTGTAGCTCCTCCTGGGTCCTTAGACTTAGTACACGAGGTGCCGGGCAAACTAGGCTCCTTGGCTGCTATGAGCGTCGGGGCCCAAGTTAGGGCCGGATGGGTCCGGACGCTCATCCGTGCTTGTTGAGCCCATCGGAGAGGGCTGTACTTGAACCTTACCGCCTGTTGAGGCTTGATGAACCTCTGTGGGGCTAGGCTCGGAGGCTGGCGAGGTTCCAAGCGCTTCTTGTGGGGCACTAAGGCCTTTGCCCGCGTGGGTGACCCCGGCAGGGTGTAGGAATAGTAATTCCCAGCCGGTCGGCTGCCCGGGGTCACTCCAGACGAGGTGCTGGCCCGGGGCTGGCCCGATGCTGGCTGAGTACTGCCTCGGGTTTGGCCCGAGGCTGGCGGAGTGCTTAGGGGTGGCAGTCTGGCCCGCGGGTAGTGGGTATTCCCGAACCCGTACTGTACCCGTCGGGCTTAGTGGGTGCCCGAACCCGAACGGGTTCGGGCTTCGGGATGGGTTTAGGTTCATACGGGTACCCCGAGCCCGAGCCCGAAAATACCCACTACCCACTAAGAGCCCGAAAACTAACTAATCTAATTCTCTAAATTAGAATAAGCCCAGCCCAGCCCACCCACATCTGAAGACTGCGACTGAACTGATTCCTTTCTTCCTTCTTTCGGTCGACTTCGAGTCTTCTGCTTCTTCTTCTCTTTCATTTGTTCGACCTTCCTGGCTTCCTTCTAATTTCATCCAACTCTTCTTCATCCATTTTCTGTCGGTAGTTGAGAGAGAGGCAGCGAGGAGCAAGTCACAAGCAGCAGCGACAGTAGTTGAGGTATTAAATGAATCTGTACGATATTTACGACAGTGTTGCTAAACTAGATTTTAGGGTTGGTTTGTTTGTTGACAGTGATTTAATTAATTGATTCTCACTTCTCAGATTTCCAAGGTTGTGTTCCTCTTGCAGTAGTTTAATTAAACGAATCTGTCCAATACTTTGATTCCCTAATTTTTTGGCTGCTCTTTGATGATGATGATGTCGTTGGTTGGTTTCTACTGTGGCAAGAATGCCTACTCCAAGCCTTGTATTGTTGTTGTACTTGTTTAGCCTTGGTTGATTCAGTTAGGCTCATATAGCTTGGCTTCCTCTCACTACTATTTCTTCTTTGGCTGCTGCACGTTTCTTTGGCTGTTGTTATGTATAAGTTAATGATGATGATGCCGTTTGATGATGATGATGTTTGATGATGTTTCCATTTTAATTAGGCTGTTTGATGATGTTTCCATTTTAATTAGGTTGCTTGATTTTTCAAACCTATGTCTTGCTTGATCTGTTTTTTTTAAGCATACAATTAGGCTGCTGCTTGCTCTATTTTTTTTAGTTTGCTGTCATTAGTTAGTTGTACTTGCTCTGAAAATTCATTGTTGTCTCAGGACAGGCTGTTGTCTCAGGGATGGCGAGCAATGTTGAAGAAACACACCAATCGAGTAACGCAGTTGAGAGTAATGCTGAAGCAACTGCTGCATCCGGATCTGGTAATATTCAGCCGAAGAAACGACAGCTTCGGTCTCCACGTTGGGAAGGTTTTACAGCCATCTATGTCATGGAAGGAAGTCCACCGAAAGAGGTCCGCTACGGAAAATGCAATCGATGTGAGACTATCATTAAAGCGAATGCAAGCAATAGTGGTACTAATGGTTTGAAAAATCACCATGAGTCTTGTGAGAGGAGGTTCAGAGATTCACAGAAGCAATCTAAATTGAGCTACCAAGTGAGCAAGGATGGTGTTGTCATAGAAAAGGATTGGGTATTCAGTCAAGAAGAAGTTCGATTGGCATTGGCTGAATATATAATCATGGACGAACTATCCTTTAAAACTGTTGACAAAGAAGGGTTCAGAAGATTCATGAGGAAGTGTTGCCCTATGTTTAGAATTCCAGGTAGAAGAGCTATACGGGATGATTGTGCGAGGCTATTCCTAGAGAGAAAGGATAGCTTGAAGACATTATTCTCGACAAAGGGAATGGGCAGGATTTCAGTAACCACAGATTGTTGGACTAATCTTAGAAATCAGAACTTTATATGTGTAACTGCCCATTTCATTGGAAGAAATTGGCAGTTACATAAGAAGATCATTGCATTTAGACAGATCACAAGTCACAAAGGGCAAGATGTTGCAGGATCAGTTATGGAAGTATTGGCTGAATGGGATATTAGGAGTGTGGTGTGTTGCACAGTCGATAATGCATCTGCTAATGACGTGGCAATTCGTCATATGCGGGAGCATCTTGAGTTATGGGGTGGCAACATTATAAGCGGAAGATATCTGCATATGCGATGTGTAGCTCATATAATTAATCTGATTGTGCTAGATGGGTTAGAGGAGATTGGGATTTCAATTCGAAGGGTGAGAGAGGCGTGTAAGTGGATCATAGCTTCACCATCACGAACACAAACCTTTAGGCGAGCAGCGGACAACATGCTCTTAACGTGCAAACATGAGTTGAGTCTCGATATGCCTACAAGATGGAATGCCACATACATTATGTTAGAGCATGCAGAACCATATGAGGCCGCATTTAGAGTGTATGAAGGCATGCTTCCTGGATTTGTAGCTGATTTGAACAAGTTGTCTCATGGTGGAGTTACCGTTGGCCCTCCAGGACCGGCTGATTGGATTAAGGTACGATGGATGATGGAGTATCTGAAAAAGTTTTACGATCTCACGTGTCTCGTTTCGGGAACTTCTTATGTCACGTCTCATTTATTCTTTAAGGAGATGTGTGATTTGTTTAATTTCATTGATGACATTGGGGAAAATGCGGATGATGAAATACGATCTATGGCAGCGAGGATGAAACTGAAGGTTGCTAAATATTGGTCGGAGGAGTTTGAGGAAAATGCGAGGATGAACAAGTTTTTGTACATCGCAGCCATTTTAGATCCACGACAGAAAATGAAACATGTGGAGAAGTGCTTGAAACATATATATGGACCTCTTAGAGCTTCTCAATTAACGGGTGTGTTGAGAACCCTTCTTTCTGAGATGGTTGATGTATACAAAGCTAGGGCATTCCCACCTCGTCCTCCGAGAAGTTCAGCTGGTACTTCAGATGGTTCTTCTGCCGGACTTGAGAAACGGCAAAAGGTAATAAATGACCAAAAGCGAAGAGCAGGTCGTGGCTCGTTGAGTTCATTAAGATCTGATAGTGACGATGAAGATGACCATTCAGAGATTTCCGAGTTGTCCTTGTACTTGTCTGAGGGTACATTCAAGGAGCGTAAGTCAACAGTTGGAGGAGATGGTAGTGAGATGGACATAGTTGACAAGTTTGATGTGCTGAAATGGTGGTCATCATACGGTATAGCCTATCCTATTCTTTCTGAGATGGCCAAAGACATGTTTGGTATTCCGATTTCTACTGTTGCTTCAGAGTCTGCATTCAGCTTGGGCGGACGGATAATGGATGAGTTTAGGACCTCCTTGCACCCGACTATGCTCGAGGCGCTAGTATGTGCATCAGATTGGTTGCGGGACGGGGAAAGTGTTGTCATGGACGAGGAGGATGTTCCGATAGAAGAACAGGAAAAAGAGTATCAAAGGGGTAAGTTAATAATTTCTTAAATAACTGAATAATATAAAAAAGTAGTAGTGCATTTGACAATTTGACTAAATGCTTTGATTTGTTAATTGTGTAGTGTTATCTGCAATTGGACTTCCTAGCTTCAATGTCATGCCAACCCAAGACCCGGAGTTAGTGCCACATGGGAGTGAAACAGGTAGTGAAGGTGGAACTGCGAGCACAAATAGTTTTGAGACTGTTGGTTGAAACTAACACCAACCGATGAGGTTTGTGTCTTTATTCATGTATTTATAGTGTTTGTGTTTTAAACTTCTGTTCATTTTCCTCTTCTCTCATGGCTGTTGCAGGTATTGGTGCATCAATTATGCGAACTACTGTATGTTGCTGCTGGCTTGAATATTGTTGAATGTTGCTGTTAGTTTCACTACTGCACTTTATTATTGCAGCTGCTATTGTGTTGAGAATATTGCTGAATGTTGTTGCTAGTTTATTGTTGTTTTTTTTGGCTCATTGTTGTTGTTATTCATTTATGGTATTGTGAATTAAACAGAGCAGAGCACAGCTATTAATATAGTGCCACTGCTACCACTTCCACTTTGCTGTTATGAAATGAAATAAATAGAATTGTGGTCGTTTGATGAGTCGTAAATTGGAATGATGAAAAATAGTGCTTCGTATCGGGCTTAGTGGGTATCCCGTAACGAACCCGTTCGGGTTAGTGGGTACCCACTACCCGTTCGGGTTCGGGCTTCGGGATTGCTTTTGTATGTTATGGGTACCCACTACCCGAAGCTTAGTGGGTACGGGTGCCCGAGCCCGTACCATTAGCCACCCCTAGGAGTGCTGGCCCGGGGTTGGGAGCTTTAGGAACATGCCCGTGAACTTTTCCAAGCCCTTGGCTTCCACTTCTTCTCCGCATTCTGAGCTCTCCTCCTCTTCTTCCATCTCTTCTCCTCCTTCATCGTCGATTACCACCTCTCCTTCTCTGAGCACCATGGCCCTCTGATTAGGGCAGTCTCTAGCCACGTGCCCTCTTCCCTGGCACTTAAAACAAACAATGCCGCTGGGCCTAGGGTTAGTTTTTGGAATAGTAGGGGTCATAGTAGGTGTTACCCGGTTGGTGTCGGTGTTAGGGTTTGGCCTTCCTCCCATAGCTTGGTTGGTGCTTGGCTTCCATGGGGGATTATTAGCACTAGAAGCTCATCTCTAATTGCTGGTGGCCGGTGGTGTTGACCTCTTCCTGAAGCCACTCTTGATCTCTATTTTTACCCGAATAGCCAAGGCTACTAGGTCATCATAGTCAACATAGTGAATGATGTTGACTTGGTGCATGATGTCCTTCTATAGGCCGTTGGTGAATCTGGCTATCCTGGCCTCCTCATCCTCCTTGAGATCAAGTCTCGTCACGAGCATCTCAATCTCTTTATTGTACTCCTCTACGAATAGACTTCCTTGCTTTAGGGTTTGTAGCTTGGTGTGCAAGTCTCTTGTGTAAGCCGCCAGTACAAACCTTTTCATCATCCTTCTCTTCAATTCCCTCCTCGATCCTATGCGCTCTTCCTCGTCCCTCTGAACCTGTCTTCTTACTTGACTCGACCACAAGGCAACATAGTCAGTGAACTCGATGGTAGCCACAATGACCTTCTTTCTTTCGGAGTAGTTGTGGCACTCCAAGAAATCCTCCATGCTCCTCTCCCAGTCCAAGTATTCGTCGGCATTGGCTTTCCCTGCAAATTTAGGGACAGTGAGCTTGAGGTTGCTCATATAATCATCGATCTCCTGCACGAGCCTTCTGGCTCTCCAGTTGAGGTCATCATAGGGCCCTTCTCTTTCGGCCTCTCAGTCAGCCGCTCTTCTCTCCATTCTAGCTAAGGCTTCTTGTAATCTAGCTAGGGTTTGAGTGATGTTGTTGACATTGGCCTCTATGTTGTGGATTCTTTCTTCTGCCATGTTAGCTAGAAATAACGGAAGCAAATATATATCTACCCCACTTCTTAAGATCAACCTATAATGAAAGAAAGCTCGAGCAAAGGTGGCCTTTCTTTTTGTTTTCTTTTCTTCTCTTATCTTATATGTATTTTTCTTGATGACTTGAGTTGGCCACCGAATTTTTCTTGCCTTACAATGCTTCGAACAGAAAGTAAAAGTAGATGGGTTTTCTAACTAGCTTTTCTAAAAATACAAAGCAACGAAAGATAGGGGTTTTCTTACAAATTTTCTAAGAACAAAAAGTAAAGGATATGAATTCAGATGTGAACCTGAAGACTAGGATAGATTGGCGGTCCTAGTGTTGAACCTAGGCTCTGATACCAAAACTGATGAGAACCTTCGAGTCGGCTGTCCTTGACCCTCTCACCTCTTGGATGAGGAACCTTGGCTTGGCTGCTACGAAGACCCTAACCACCGCTAGTCTTGAGAATCGGCTCTAGAAATCACCTATGAAACCTTGGCGGGAAAGTACTTGAACCCGTCGGCTGTATATAGTCGGGAACCCTAAGTGTCCGGTCGAGTGGCTCCACTACAGAAGATGGATGCTTCTGTCGATAATACCAACCTTAAGCAACGCAACAACAAGAAAAGACTTGAAGGTAATTTAGAACAAAGTTCTGAGTTGTATTTAATTCAAAGGGAAGTTGATTACAAAGAGTGGTCGAAGCCTCTTATTTATACTAGAGGAACCGGGACATCCCCACGGTTTCCTACTTAGAAACAAACTCGGAAAATAATAATAAAATAACCTAGAGTCCTAATTAGACTACTAAAAGGACTTAATTATTCCTAAATAATCGAGAACTAAAAGAGAAATCCGAGTGAAACTCTAAAAAGGATTTAAAATAGCAAACGTGTTCAAAAAACCATAAACCGGCGGATCCGGCGGATGCCCGGTCGAGAAACCCTAATTAGGGCTGATTCAGTTTAGCAAAGTCGGCGCCGCCTTTTGTGTTGGGCTTGGAATTGGCGGCGGCATCGAGTGATGATGCTGCGGTATGCACGGGAATCCAGATGTTGGGTGTCGCTGGGTCTGATCCTGACGCCGATTGGGCTCCGGGGTTCTTGGTCGATCGGCCCCTCCGACCCTCATCTTCAGGAATCTTCATTTCCTGGCTTTCCTCAGCATTTCCTCGCGTGGCGGATGCTGGGGGCTGCTTCTGAGACCAGATGGAGTCTAGGGCTGGAGGAAAACCTCCAAAGGCATGGGCCATTTGATGGCCGGGTGCTAAGCGCCATTTGGTGCCCTCCGGTACCGGGGCTGGTGCGCGTGCCGGGTCTGTCTTCCGGTCGTTCTTTTCTTCTCTTTCTTGGCCCAATCCTCCAGGAAGGTCCTTAGAGGTTCGCCAAGGCTGACACCCGTGCTTCGCTGGTCTGCCGCTCCTAAGGGCCGAGTCCTGGTGTTAGGCCCAGCGTAGGGCTCGGGGTAGGATCGGCTGGTGATACTAGCACCCGGCTCTCAGTCCTCTTTCTTTGGCATTCTTCCAGGAAAGCATCTAGAGGGTCCCAGGGTTGTATAGCACCTCCTGGTCCCTCAAGGATTGCTCTAGGGCTATGAGGCGCCTCCGGTCGTGGCGTATCCTCGGGTGTTAATGCCCAAATTAGGGTCGGTCGAAGCCGGATGCTCATCCGGGCTTGCTTGGCTCGTGGTGACGGGTTGTATTTGAATCAGACCACATACTTTGGTTTTACAAACCTTTTCATGGCTCGGTTGGCCATGCGTCGAAGCTTTAGACGCTTCTTGTACGGCCCGAGAGTCCTTCCTCGTGTAGGTGATCCGGGCGGCGTGTAGGAATAGGCATTTTCAGCCCGGCTGGCTGGGCAGATCACTTCAAAGGCTAGCAGTCTAGCCATAATAAGTGTGTATGTGATTTGAGGTGTAGAATTGTGACATGGAATTGAGAAATGGAATTGGTACGTGGAATTAGGAAGTGGAATTGTGAAATGGAGTTGGTTGAATGGAATTGTCTGGTTGATGTATGGTAATTTCTCGTGGTTGTGTGTCATGAAATTAAAATGATAGAATGGGAAGGAGTCAACGTTACCCCAAAGAAATGTGATGTTATTGAGTCCGATCTACATGGGGTAGATCACCTTGGTCGGATACCAAGGATTGTTGCTTTCCTCCCAATGGAGAAGATCCTACTTTAGGATATTGTGTATTGCTTCCGTGGGAAGGGATCCGTTGAGGATGCATCTAGATGTGATGGTCGGCGGGGTAGCGGGGGAACAACTCCTTATGGCGCCTAATTAACTCATCACCTAGTTAAATGAAATGTGAACTGTGGTGTGTGTGTGTTGTGCTGGATGTGATGGTGAGCTGATATGTGATGTGTTGTTGGATTATGTTTATGTTGGTTTCATTTATGATGATGTTGATGTTGTGGATGTTGAATTGTGTATGACTATTGGATGATATTGTTGGGGTGATGCATGGTGGTAATAGGGGTAGAGAGAAATATTTGATCACCTAGTACTACTATATTAGGATGTTAAAATGAACTAATGCAGATGATGGGTCCCATTGTTGTATTCAATTTGGGAGTCTGGGATGCTCCCTATGTAGTTTGGCGCATAGTTAAGCCTAGTGGGTTCACTCAGTTTCATTAGGAAACTGATCCCCTCCTAGTCTCTCTCTTTTCAGTTAGAAGTAGTTGCCGAGCTTAGAGTAGCAGTTGATGCAAGTATAGTTGAGTTTGAAGACTGAAGGATGATGACCGATGACGAGGATGTCATTTTATATATTTATATTTTAGTTGACAGCTTTGGGAATTTTAAAGGTTAATTATTGTTGATGTCGATTAAGAGGTTTTGGTTGATTGTGGTTTGAAATATTTTTAAGTGGGAATCTCTGTCTTTTGTTTTAATGATTATATTTATCGATCTTATTTTTCATTGATTTCGTTTTAGTTATTTTGGTTCGATTTATCGCTACTAGCACCAGTTCCCAGTCAAACCTTGGGTTCGACCCGGCGATTCGGTGCGGGTGTTACATCCAGATTGAATATCCCATTTTATAACATTAATTTATCTAAATTATCAAAATGTGAGAGATGAGTATTAGTTAATAGTGTAATTTATCACAAAATTTTGTTTGCAAGTTTGGAAAGATGGCATGCAGTAAAGAAAGAGCTTAGACAGTTTTTTTAGTGGGGATCTACTATCATGAAAACACCCCTTAGTATTTTGATATTAAAACACCTTTTAGAGCCGTAGGATTAGAGATTAGATCTAATGGACTAAATGAAAATGGATAAAATAGTCATTTGGAACTAATATATATAGTAAATCATACTAGGGTTTCACCACAAACCCTAATTCTTTTTACAATCAACCAAAAACCTCTCTCCTTCTCAACCCTATTTGCTCCAATCTCATCGCCGCCGCCTCGTCTCCAGCCTAGCCGCCGCCGCGTCTCCAGCTCAGCCGCTGCCGCGTCTCCAGCCCAGCCGCCACCACGTCTCTAGCCCAGCCACCGCCGCGTCTCCAGCCCAGCCACCGCAGCGTTGCTCCAACCCATAGAACCGCCACCGTCGCGTGTCTCCAGCCGCCGCCGTGTTGCTCTAACCAGATTCAGGGAAGACGCTAGATTCAGGGTAGAGGTTTTCTTCGAACCTGGGGTTGTTAGAGCGGGAAGAAGGAGGAGGACGGCGGCGGGGAGATTCTTAGGGTTAGGGGTGGACGGCGATGGGTAGATTCTTAGGGTTAGGGGCGGCTGCATAGTTTTGTAAATTAAAATTTTGTTTAATTTTTAACAAAAAATGTTATTTTCTGATTTTGTTCCAATTTACTAATTAGGAACAAAGTATTATCTTCATCTTCTTCTTCTTGGGTTCTTCTTTTTCTTCTTCTTGATTTTGTTTCGATTTTCTTTTAGGAACATGTTTATCTTAAGGGTTTTAAAATTAAAGTTGTTCCGGTTGACGATTTAGGAACATATATTTTATGAAAATTGTTCCTAAATATGAAAACGGAACAATGAATGTAGATGTATTTTAAGAAGATTGTACCTAAATATGAAAACGGAACTATGAACAAAGATATTATAAAACAACTCCCTATATGATTATTCCTACATATGAAAACGGAACAATCGAACGATTCAGAATATGGAAATATGGAAATATGATAAGGAATTAAGTATGGTTTAAAGCAGGGAACTGATATAGTAACGAAATAAAGAACGATGAAAACTAGTAAGGAAATAAAATATTGTTTAAAGTAAGGAAATAACAAAAGATGAAAATTTTTAAATCAAATCCTAACTAAAAATATAAATATAACAACTTCACAATTGATGACTATCATTAATTGATATACAAAGCATTAATTATAAATATAAGCAAAATAATCATAATTGATGACTATCATTAAGGAAATAAAAATCTAAAAAATTAAAGATATACAATTACACTTCTATTCTTTGAATATGGACCATTAGATCTCCCTTTAAAAATGAATGGTTATGATGGGTGTTTTCATATGAAAACACTAAGGGGTGTTTTTTATGGTAGGATTTACCTTTTTAGTGAATGATTAGCAACTTTATCTATTTATTTATAAAAAATGACATGCGATAAAGGAAGAGTTGGCGGTTTTGGCAGCTAATCAACATCTAACTCCTTTTCAGTGGTTGGATTTTGGTCCAACCTTTTCTAGACATTAGATCACTTTTGACCACCTTTTCATCCTTTTTTTACTAATCCAATGGTCTAGATTGCTAGGGGTATTTAGGACATTTCACACACAATTTAATTTGTTTTATTTTTTAAAAACTCAATTTCTCTACGGTGACCGGCTGCCGCTCTCCGATGACTTTTCTGGTGAGGCTCGGATCCGGCGACCGACCAAATTCCAACGACACTTAGTTAACTAGTTAACTTAATTTTTTACTTGATAACTAGTTAACTTAACTTTTTACTTGATAACTAGTTAATTGGTTATCAAGTTGTTAACTAGTTATCGAATCGAGTTAACTAGTTATCAAGTTGCTAACTAGTTAACTGGAGTCAATTTTTTCCATAAACAAACGATACGCTGACTTAACTGTATAGTCTCCTCGAGGGTTGAAATGCCAAATTCGCTTATCCATCTCGCCAGTAACAGGTGGTGATATGAACCGATGACAACCGTGATCCGTGACCCAATACCAAATACTAGACAACAAGGCAATCGAATCCAAACCTCAAACAAGGAATGGAAAGGGACTTGGGCCCACTAGCTATAAGGCCTTTGGTCTTATAGCTGAAACCATGCACGTCCGTTGCAGCTATTCTTGTGCCTCTATCATGGTCCATGCGCTCCATGTCTCCAAATAAGCAAACTTCTTGTTCATTCTTGTTAGGGCCTCAACTAGGATCTCATCATTCCTGTGACATCCTAGGCAAATCCCACATCGACAAAGCATGGGGGAGATTCATGGGATATGTGGAATAATTCAACCTTAACTGACATGACGCGTTTTGGGGCGTAGTTGTGGGGGTTTGATCTTGAGATGAGGAGATCATGGGTTTGAATCCCAACAACACCCAAAAATAAATTCGTGAGGGCGCTTAGGCCCAAAGCGGACAATATCTTGTCAGAAAAGGTTGGGATGTTACAATTTCATCCTTCTTTAAGACGATTTGTCCTCGAATTGTAGCGAAAGTAAGCCTCTATGAGCAATCTTCTTGAGCACGACTCCTTTGCATTGGAATGATAAAGTTAACCTGCTCTTTTTTCCTCGACACCATATTAAGATAAAGGTTAGTGACAAAAATGGCCTCACAAAATCTCTCTTCTACCACGTTCTAACATTACTTCACTTTTTTCTTTCCACTCGTGTGTGTCTCTCACGTGTTTATCAGCAATATTTTAGCCGAAGAAAAATCCTAGGTCTACTAGGAAAAGGATATGTAGACTAAAAACCTAAACCAACTAGGAAAAGAATAAAAGAATCAAGTCCTAATTCAACTAGGAAACAACTAAGACAAATCCTAGATCTAGTAGGAAAAGAGATAACAAACTATAGACTCCTAAACCAACTAGGAAAAGGAATATAAAATCTAATTCTAATCCAACCAGGAAAACTAGACAATTTATATTTTTGTAGGGTTTTCTATTTCAAAGAACAAGAATCAAAATAGCATAATGAAAGGGATACGTAGTCCGAGAGTTGAACCAAAGCTCTAATACCAAACTGATATGAACCGACGACAACTGTGGTCCACGACCCAATACCAAATGCTAGGCAACAAGGCAATCGAATGCAAACCTCAAACAAGGGATGGAAGCGGACTTGGACCCACTAGCTATAAGGATCTAGGAACCAGAAGTATCAAGTCGAATGGTGCCATGAAGTCAAGGGTGATGACCTTGAGCGACGATAAACCATGATCTCTCTAAGCTAACGACAACATGCCAAGACAAGAAGAAACCAAAAAGTAACCATTGTGGTTAAAGCAACCTGAATAAGTGTGACTCAAATGTGATTTGAAAGAGTTACGATGGTCCATTTATATAGGGGAAGGAAGCCACAAATTTAGGGAATAAAATAACATAAAAGCATCATATTCCAACATGGAAATGTAGCTAAAACAAATAAGGAAAAACAAGTCTTATTGGAAAAGGAGAAGGATTCTCTATTCTGTCCGTCAGATTGAAACATGCATATCTCCTTCATCCGAACGAATCTGATGTCCAACGCCACTTACTTTGCATCAATCAAAGTTATGACCGAAATACTAAAACTGGACAGAATACTAATCCTTCTAGAACAAGGATAACTTGACTCCTTCTTGCTTAGCTTCCAAGTTAGGGCCTTTGGGTTTATAGTTGAACCCATGTACGTCCCATGCTCCAATGGGACCCATGTCTCCAAATAAGCAAAGTTCTTGTTCATTCTTGTTAGGGCCATCAACTAGGAACTCATCAGGTGGTGCCATTTTTCCGATGATACGTGCATCCCTATCACAATAAACATAGTTAAGTTTTTTATTATCGCAAACCTTAAGGCCTGGGATAGTCATAATGGACACCATCAAATCAAAAAATTTCATACTAGGCACTGAGACAACGAAATGATTTTCATTGTCTCGCAGCCACGCCTCATCCTACAGGCCACTCGATCTACCATCTCCGCTCCTCTACCTGTAACCTCGTCTCACTATCATCTGAGAGGCACATACACCTTGCTAGATTTGGCTAAGGTTGTTTTTGTGAACCCTTGCTGACAAGAAATCTCCCTCTGGATAATATTTAGCTTTATAGATCCGAGTGACAAGAGTGTTCGGGTGCGAGAGGAGGGTCTACCCTTGTTTTCCGAACATAGCAATATTAAAGCCTCCGAGATCACGAAAACCCATACCACCAAACTCCTTCCGACAACATAATCTCCCCCATCTCATCCACGCCATACCACCTCATCCTTCCTGCTTCGTACCCCACCAATAACTAGTCATCATCCTCTCTAGTTCCTCAATCACCTTATTCGTATGAGGAAGACATTCATACAATAGAGAGGTATCGCTTGGGCAACAGCTTTAATAAGCACTTCTCTTCCTACTGGTGAAATAAAGAAATTCCTCGACGTCTGAGTCTTTTTCTATAACCTCTCTTTCAAATAGGCAAACACCATAGACTTGTTTCATCGAATAAGGGATGGGAGGCCAAGGTATCTGCCCGAAATAATTGAGGTCGAGATACCTAAGACTGTCGAGATCCTTTGCTTGAGCAAGTTGTCATTGTCTCTCGTAAAGTAAACGCTAGACTTTTTGAAGTTAATATTTTGTCTTGAAGCTGAAGCATAATCATCAAAAACCTTTCTAAGTGTCCTCGCTTCTGGGATTCCTGTCTGCACAAAGCAAAACTGTCATATGCAAAAAGCAAATGGGTAATCTCAGGAGCTCCTCTAAAAACCTAAAGACCCATAAGTGTACCCTCTCGCACTTCCTTGTGAATCAATGCTGAGAGACCCTCCACACATAAGATAAACAAGAAAGGGGGAAAGAGGGCATCCTTGCCGGAGCCTTCGAGTTGGTATAATAACTCTATTGAGCTCGCCAATAATCAGGATCTTGTACTCAACAGATTGAACACACATCATCATCCAGGACGTCCACTTACTGCCAAAACCCAACTTTCGAAGCATTCCTTCCAGGGACCCCCATTCAATCCTGTCATACGCTTTAGAAATATCAATTTTAACTGCCACACTTTCTTTCTTGGTCCGTTGTTTCATCTTCATTGCATGCAATGATTCAAACGCGATCATCTTTTTGTCAATGATCGAACGTCCCTGGACAAAGGCCGATTGTTCCTCTCCGATAATTTGTGGCATCACCCCCTTAAGGCGGTTTGCCAACACCTTTGCTATGATCCTGTAAAGAACGTTGCAAAGTGAAATTGGATGAAACTCTGCCATCGACTCCGGGGTCGCCACCTTTGGAATAAGAACAATAATCGTATCATTAATCTCATTCGTCATCTCGCCATTCCTAAGCCACTCCGCACTAGTCGCAAAGATGACATCTCCAAGGATACTCTAAAATTTCTGATAAAATCCCGGGTTAAAGCCGTCCGACCCCGAGGATTTATCAGGATGCATAGAAAATAATGCTTTACAGAACTCCTCCCACTACAAAAAAGAGCTAATATAGTCGCAGGGCCTTTATGCGCCTGCGACTAAGTTAGTCGCGGGCTTTATGCTTAGTCGCAGGCGCCTGCGACTAAAGATGGGCTTAGTCACAGGCGCCTGTGACTAAATATGGGTCCGCGACTACCTTAGCTGCAGGCGGCCTGCGACTAACCAAACGCCCGCGACTAAAACCCAATGTAGTCGCAAGCCGCCTGCGACTAAAGAAAAGCCCGCGACTAAGTCGCGGGCACCTACGATAAAGCCCAAGGCCCGCGACTAAGCTCTAATTTAGTCACAGGCATCCTGCGACTAAGGAAACAGCATGCGACTAAGGAAATATATGACCTCCCCGTCTGACCTTCAGAAGGTCATTTTTCACGCCTTCTCTCCGATTTTCTCTCAAACTCTACTGCCGATCAACGCCTCCCTCTCTCAACTCCGATTTCCTTCTTGTTTCTTGTAAGTATTCATCCCTAATCGCTTCTTCTATTTGTTGTTATTGTTTGTGTTCTAGAGTTAATGTCGATCTATGATGATAATTTGCAGGGATTTGTGTCGTATTTTCGTTCGATTTGTGATATTTGGACCGATTCACATCGTTCTTGGTAAGAGTTTCGTCCTGAATCTATGATTTTGTTAGGGGCAGATTTGTTCTTGCGTGTATTTTGAATTTTATCAAAATTTTTGCCTTCTTGAATCTTAATTTTGTGTTGTTATTGACGCTTTGCAGACTTAATAATCACGTTTTTGGGCGTCTTTTCGTTTCACCATACTGAATCACTGATTTCTGCTTGGTAAGGGTTAATGTCATTATAGTTAATGATTCAAGCTCATGTATTCGAATAATTGATTTGATTTTTGGTTTTTTTATCAGATTCAAACGTAGTGACCCGTTGCTATTGGAGGGGAAATACCATAGCAATGGTTTAGTAGTGGTAATTTATAACGGTGATCAGGTGAGAACACTACGATCCAACGATTTATTTCTTTTGTAGTAAATTTGTTGAATATTTATTCTGTTGTCTAAGTTCAAGTTTCTGTTATTTTCATATATTCGGTTACGTCTCTATTTGATTAGCACTCACCGTGCTCCAGTATTCAGGTAGGTAATTACTTTATTACATCAAGTACTTCTTTGATTAGCTATTAAAAACATGATTTATCAACTTAAAAATTAATAGATTTATTTATGTTAAATCATCACAAATTATAAATGAGTAAAGCATGCTAATATTTTTTATTTATGTAAATTTTGAAAATGCCATATTATGCTCGTAAAATTAGTTAATCTTTGTGAACTTACTTTAAAAGTTAAATGGGAGATTTAGAATAAAAATGAAATTGGTTTATAAGCTTTTAAAATAAAAATATTATGCATGTCATATGCTTTATTAAAATTAAAATCAATGAATAGTTATGCATGTCATAGGTTACCCATTTCATCATAGTACTTAATTAATTATATGAAGTTGTGAGATTTCAAAAAATATGTATGCATGTAATCGTATTAGTTACAATTTAATTAAATTAGGAACATATACTTGTATATAAATTATTAGGAGAATGCTAATACTAAGTTTAATTATATGAAGCTGTTAATTTTAAAAAATATATATGCATGTAATCGTATTAGTTAGAATTTAATTTAATTAGGAACACATACTTGTATATAAATTATTAGGAGATATAATTAGGAAAACTTAGTCATTGGTACTAAGTTACTTAGACATCTAATATTATATCTTACTTATTCTCTACTCAACTGTTACTAATTAACAGCCTCTAGATAGATGGACAAATCTTGGATACGAAAGACTCGTCATACTCCTGAGTATTATGCCGACCTTTAAAAATTACTGGACTTTGCTGTCTCTAATGCACCTGATGGAGTGAATATCCTCTGTCCTTGTTCCAAGTGCAAGTTCAAGAAGTGGAGGCCAAGACAGGAAGTTAATGACCACTTGCGCCATTCAGCTTTTCCCTCTTCTTACGGTGTGTGGAATTTGCATGGGGAGTTAGCTACTGAGTTTCTGTCCCCGGTTGCTGCGAATATTCCAGCTGCAATGGTCACTGAAGAAGTAAATCCGCCAGCATTGGTTGAGGAAACATCGATAATTGAGTCAACCTTGTTCTAGAACATGGTGAACGACGCATTTGGAGTACAATTTCAAGTAGATCCACTTCCTCCTGAATCAAATGTGGCTATTGAAACTGAAACTCCACAACCACATCCTACAGACATACCAGTGTCGGATGTCCGGAGTTAGCTCCCAGAGGATGATGTCTTTCGAATTTTACAGGACGGTGAAGTGCCCTTACATGATGGACGCACTAAGTTCACAAAATTGTCCTTCATGATGCGTTTATACCACATCAAGTACTTACACAAGATTAGTGACAAAGCTATGATTATGCTTCTAGACTTGCTTAATCAGGCTTTTGTTGGTGCCAAAATTCCTCAAACCAACTATGAAGCAAAGAAGACGATCATAAAACTTGGGTTGACTTACCAAAAAATTGATGCATGCAAGAACGATTGTCTACTATACATCGGAGAAGATAGTGCAGTGATGCAATGTCGATCGAGTGTGTGGAGTTGCTCGATTCAAGGATTTAGGAAACAGGACTGCATCTGGAAAGAAATCAAAGCCTCGACCCGAGAAGATATTTCGGTACTTTCCCTTAATACCTCAGTTGAAGAGGTTATATATGTGTCCTTACACAACAGAAGATATGACTTGGCATGCAACAGAGATGTGTAATGATGGTATGGGCAGACATCCTCGAGATGCAGAAGCGTGGAAAAGTTTCAACACGTAGTTCCCAGATTTTGCTTCCGAGCCACGTAATGTGAGATGATGACACTCGATTTGACGTGATTATCAGCCTCATTTAAGCAACATTTCTTTGCTTAAGACATTCTTTTTAGGGTCGAATAATGAATATTCAATCGATTGCCCTATCTCGTGCCATTTGTGTTACCTTGGCCCGTTTCGGGTCTATTTGATGGTTTTCTAGTGTTTTCATGTTAGCACAGGTTTTTGCCATCAAATAAAGTAGCCATGGACGTGTCTAAGGCGTTGGAACCTTGAGGAATCAAACTGGAATCAATCCAAGGAGCCAATCAAGTCAAACCGAAAATCTGCCATTCACATTTACAGTTTCGGTGAAACCAGGCCTCCAATTTCGGCGAAACCAGCAGTTCAAATCAACTGATGCCAACAGAAGGATGGTTTCGGCGAAATAAATCAACTGCTCGGACCGAAGACATTGAACAGCCGGCGGAGCCCTGAACTCAAAGCCAGTTTCGCCGAAACTATCCCTATGGTTTCGGCGAAAACATCAGCTCAGCCCGGCCCAACTAGGGTTAAGTATTTATACTTAATCCAGCGGCCCAAAAAAAAAGAGGGGGGAGATCATAATTAATCATAATACAACTTTTCGAGATCAGATTTCTCGGAAGTTCTGGAGCGAGGAGTTGGAGTTCGAAGAGCCGGATAGAGATCGTGACGCCATCCCTTCCACCTCGGAGAACCGGAGCTAGGAGTGCAACTTACCGAAGATCGGAGTCTGTCAGAGTCGTCTGAATTAGGTTTTTCAGTCCTTTTCTGTTCTTCCTTTGAATGATGAACTCTTTCCTTGTCTTTGTTTCTTTTGTAATGATCATGAGTAGCTAAACCCTTTAGAGCTTAGACTAGATGAACCCTAAGTGACCCAGGGTTTTCAAGCGGTCACGGATCGGCGGTGATTAGATTCGAAATTCAATCAGTTCTTTTTTATGTTTGATTCGTTCTTCATTGTGCATGTTTCTTGTCTGGATTGATCACCTAGATTAGATTCTTGTTAAGCTAAGGATAGAAGCGAACGCTCGCCTTACTTTAGAACATCGAATTAAACAATTAACCTTATAATTGGAGTGTGCCTTTCGTAGGAACCGGTTAGGGTTAATTCACTGCAAGAGTAACTCATTAATCACTAGTAATTACACCAATTAATTAAGTCATTGCGAGAGGCGACCGTACCCGGGCGGCTAGTTAATCTTGGTAGTTAGAACGGATAGAGCGAACGTTCGCCGATCTTAAACCTAAGGGTAAGGAGTTATGGTGGTGTCTTAGTAATTGATTGAATGAGAATCGAAATCCGCTGATCTGTTGATTGCCAATGCTCTGGGGAACGAAGGGGGATTCAAAGTCTAAGTTCGTCTGTCATTCTTGTTTCCAAACCCTAATTCTCAATCTGCTTTAGTTTAATCTTTTTAATTTTTCTGCATTTCTTAGAAGTAGAAGTCATGGAACTCGCACCACGCACTAAGTGTTTTTTCTTTGAATAATTTGTTAGTTCTGAAGTAGCCAATCATTCGAAGGCTCGTGAAATACGATCTGCTATACGCTTTTTCTTAGCATTAGTAGTTTTTATTTGGCTGAACGTCCGAACAACGACCGGAGGTCTCACCAAATTGGCGCCGTTGCCGGGACTTCTTTTGATTGTTCGAAAGAAGAACTGGCAATTTATTCTTCTATTTTCCATCTTTCATTTTTCCACCCACTTCGATTTTACGCTGATATGTTTGCTTTTGTTGCTTGTAGGTTGTTCTACAGGTTCATGAACCGCTCGATTGCTCATTCTCAGTTTAAGCCGGGTAATTCTGCTTCGCCGAAGAAACCGCGAGCTCAGAAGCAAGTCATAACCACACCGCCTACACCACCTATCCCTCAAAAGATTGAGGAGTTGAAGGAGAACTCCTCATCTTCATCCGTTTCATCCACTACTTCAGATTCACCACCACCTTCTCCTCCCGTACTAGCTGCTCAGCGCACCGTGGCGGATTATTGTAGACCAAATGTGGCTTACCTCCGAGCTAGCATCGTCGTGCCACACAGCGATGATGACCCCGACGAAAAGATCACAATCTCTTTCCTGAGCATGGTCTCTAAGGATCTTCATTTCGAAGGGAAGCCGCAAGAAAACCCCCACACACATGTGGCGAACTTCCTTGACATGTGCGAGACTTTTAAGAGTGGGAATCTCGGTAAGAACAATCTTTGCTTACGAGTATTCCCATTCTCTCTTAATGGCAATGCCAAGATATGGCTCAGCTCAAAACCACCTGGCTATTACACTGACTGGGATAGTCTAGCTCAAGACTTCATAGAAGAATACTATCCCCCTTCAAGAACTACATTCTACAAGGATAGCATCGCTAGGTTCTCTCAGAAGGAAGGAGTCAGTTTACACGACGCTTGGAACGATTTCCAAACACTCCTATCTGAATGCCCTCATCATGGATTCAACCAGAGTCAGCTAGCTGAAATCTTTGCCCAAGGGATGAATGAAAAAACAGCTGAATGGGTCAACATCTTAGCTGATGGTGACTGCACAGCACTTGAACCAGAAGCTGCTCTACTTCACTTTGCGGACTGCGCATCTAAGTCCAGAAATAGGGAAAGACAGTTTGGAGCAACCAAGAGTCAACCAAGCAGTGAAGATCAGATTAAGATCGCAGTACAGAAACAAATGGAAGAGATCCTCGGTACAACTAATAACTGGCCTAACAAGGAAGTCAACTTCATTGATCACAGATTCACCAGGGATCAAAGAGGCGACCCCGACTACCGTCAGTTCAGAACACCTCCTCAACAACGGGAAGGCTTCTATGAGCGTCCTCCCTACAACTTCCAGCTCGACCAGAGCCGAAATCAATACTTGGACAATGGTTATCAAGATCCTTCCAGATTCACCAGAGTACAGCAGCCTCCGAATTTTATATCTGAGAACAATTGGGAGAGGAGAATAGCCAGGAAGTTTGATCTAATTACAGCAAGACTTGATGATCACGAGGAAAGATTTAGAGCGCAAGATGCTCTTAAACAAAGGACAGATCGCACAAGGACAGAGAATAGAGGATATGATAAATAAAATTGCTAGTGCGATGGCTCGTCTTCCCATCTTCAATCAGGCTCCGTCTCCAGACAGCTCCACCGTGAAGAACGAGCACGCTAAGGCCGTAACAACCAGGAGCAGTGAGCAGACCAGCCCGTCTGAGAAGGAAGAAATCCCCGTTTCCAATGAGGGAGAGTGCTCGGATATCATCCCTCGACCACCACCCATACCTATTCCAGCTAAGTGCCCCGACCCTGGTCCTTTTACTTTACCTTTGAGCATTAATGACATTGAAATCGAGCGTAGCATAATTGACCTAGGTGCTTCTATAAATGTCATGCCTATGTGTTTGTATAAGAAACTGAACCTAGGGGAATTACAACCTGCCAACATGAATTTAATGTTCGCTGACAAAACTCTAAGAGAACCTAGAGGAATGATCCAGGATGTAATCACTTGTTGTGGCCCGTTCCGGTTTTTCGTTGATTATATAGTTATGGATACTCAAGAGACATATTCTACCCTTCTCTTGGGTCGGTCATTCATGGCGACAGCTGGAATTAATGTCAATGTTCCTAATGGCTCTCTAACTGTAAGGGTGGGGAAAGATACTGCAACATTCCGTCTCAAGGACGGGATGAAATACATTCCTAAGGAAGAATTAAATTGTTTATCTGTAGAGATTGTGGAGTTGGCCTCGGTCAACTTCATTTCTAATGTTTCTTCCAGTGTTTCGAGATCAATTAACACTGCAGGTGCTGAACAGATTACCGAGCAGAAGCATAAATCTATCGTTCAGAAGCTGCCCAAGAAGAAGAAGGAACTGCAAGCCTTTTCTAAACCACCGAGTAGACCTCGAGGGAAGAACAAGAAGATAAAGACCCAAATGGTCTGGAGACCAAAAGCTCCACCGTCTTCCACCGAGCCAGCTGCGCCACCAATTCGTTCCGAGAAACCGGCACCGGGACAAGTATGGAGGGAGAAGCCGAAAGCATCTCCTAAGGAAGTACTAACGATCACCGATCCTGGTGATAACAAGCCGAAGAAGAAAGAAAAAGAGAAACCGACAGTCCTCATTCCTTCCATCGTCACACTAAAGAAGGATGACCTCTCTAGAGAGCTGTTCGGACCATTCAAGTTCGTTGATCATCTTCCCGACGGACGTACCAATCTTTTGCACGCGAACGGGAAGAAATTCACGTTTACCGGAGAAGTCCCGAAGCTGTACTTCATGAACTCCGACGCGAGCGTGAAGGAGAATCTGAGTTGGGATGTCTCGTAATACCGTCCAGGTATCGTCCAGCTCAAGGACGTTAATAAAAGAGCGCTTCGTGGGAGGCAACCCACGGCTGGAGTCAGTTTTGTTTTGTTTCAACCTTGGTATTTTAGAGTCGGTTCGGGAGAGCCAAAAGTGTCAGTTTGTTTGATTTATTATTTTTCGTGTAGAGTCTGCGTGTCATAGAGTCAGTTGCAAGTTGATTGAGGTCGTTCCGATTTTTCTGGATTTAACTGTGATTTTCTGAAGTTGGTCGGATTTGCGAAAATATTTTAAACCCGAACAGTTCAAAATTTTCGGCGAAACCACCCTTGTTTTCGGCAAAACCGATTTTCAAATTTCGAACCTGTTTCTCCTGTTCCTCTTTTTCGGTTCGAAAAATTTCTGTTTTCGGCGAAACCATTTCAACTAAGATTTCGGCGAAACCGAGCTTCCATTTTCGGCGAAACCGCCTTTTTCAAATCGGTCAATCCATGTTAACTTGTAGTTTCGGCGAAACCACCCCCCTACTTTCGCCGAAACTGATTTGAAAAATCACTTAATTATTCCCTTTAAAATTTTGGACCACCCCCTCTCTCATCCCCTCTCATTTTCGCCCAGCCACCCGAAACCCCCTATCCTTTTCATCCGAAACCCCAGTTTTCAAGTTTTTCACCGATTCCTCTCACCTCGTTCATTTTTAGCAATCATGACTTCAAGGTAAGTTGTATAACTTTTCAATATGAACCTTTTGACATATAGATTGCTGAATTTCGTCGAGGTTGACTTTCGGTTGACTTTTCGGTTTGCCTCGTTTTTCGTGCTGACTGTTTCGTGTGAACTAGGATTGACTGAACTTATAGAACTGTTCTAGGATGCTTAGGAAGTTCCGTGCTTAATTTCCATATCATTTGGTCATGTGTTGTTATGCATACGATTAATTTCTTGTTATGTTGACTTTTGTGAGAAATGTCGGTTTGACTTTGAACTGTGTTGATCATTTGGCTGCCCCAAGTGTCCATTCTCGTTCATATTATCGTGCTGCCATTTGAAATAATATTTTACCGTCATTCTCCGAGTTGTGACAGTCTCGCCATGATTAGGGTCCAATATGCTTAAATGTTGACTTTCTAAATGTCGGTTTGACTTTTTGAACTCTGATTGTAATTATCCGATTCTGGCTGTTCCGAAGTATGTATTTTAATGTCTATGATTACCGGTTACTCCGCTTTACTTACCCCACTTAGTTTGCCTCGTTTCTTTGTGAAATTGAGTTTTTCTACTAAGTGTGGGGTAAGGTTTTGGTCGACTAATTTGTTTCATTCTGGTTTAGGAACACCTTTGAGCGCAGGACTAAGGCGCGACTCGATGGCGCCTCGAGCCCAGGAGCTGCCGCTCCCGTCACACCCGCCATTCTGGGTCCTCCACCTGCACTCCCTCGCCATGCTGGATACCATCCCACCATCGCCCGTCTACCGGACTTCTACTTTGAGAGCTTCCAGAAGATCGAGCACATCCGTGGAGCTGACGTGCGTCCTTTATCCATGGAGTCACTCCAGGAGCATGACGAGGATTCCTATCGGAACGTGCATGACGCCCTAGCACCGGCCGGTCTCCTAGAGCTGACCACCATAGCCGCCGAGTTCCCAGACATTGCTCTCCAGGAGTTCTGGGCGACATTTGACTTGGACGAGCATAAGAGGAGACGGGGCCAGAAGGTGATCACCTTCTTTCTTGGTGGGGTGTACAGGCACCTCACCTACGATGAGTTTGCCGCTCATCTGGGCATCCCCTACGAGCACTATCATGATCACCACCTCGGCTGGGGCGATGATGATGACGACGAGGAGTTGCACGCCCTCTGGAGCCACATGACAGGCGTGCCTGGCGATCGCCTCGGGAAGAGCAACTCAGTTAAGTCTCTCTCTCACCCGCTCTATAAGTTTATTCATATGGTTTGGCGGAGGTCACTTTTATATGTCAGAGACAAGGATCGCCACCATATCCTTAAGGAGGAGCTCGTGCTTCACCGAGCCATCCGAGAGAGCTACCCTCTCCACCCCGGCTGGGTGCTAGCTCACATCTTCAGCCAGCGGACCAAGCGGAGGAAGCTACCACGCAAACTCTTGGGAGGCAACTTCATAGGTCAGCTCATCCTCTCCTTTGGCATCAGCCATGAATATGGCCCTAACATTCCACGACACCCACTTATGACCGTTGGAGGAGACTTGGCGGTCGAGTACGACTTAGAACTCGACCTCAGTCCCCATGTAGCAGCAAATCCTCCACTCCAACCTGCGGTCGAGTCGGAGGACGAAGATGATGCTGAGGAGCAGCAGCCGCAGCCGCCGCCTGAGTTTCAAGATTATATACCCTCGCCACACCATCAGGCAGGGTACATCCACCAGTCGCCACCGCGCATTCCATATCCGCTTCCGGCGCATACTCACCAGCCGCGACATCACCCCGCGGATGTGGGAGAGTTATACGAGCGACTGCAGGAATGGCGCATCACCGACAACGCCGCTCAAGAGGCGCGATGGACTATTATGCAGCAACATATGCGCCGAGCCGACCGGCGATATGAGGCACAGATGGCGTGGCAACGCCAGCTCGGCGAATTTCTCAACTTTTCACCTCCCGGTTCACCGGACCAGCAGTGATCGGGTTGTATTCCTTTTCTGGTGTCTTCTTTTTATTTATTATTTTCGGATTTCGATCCAACTTTTTTTTGTGTGGATCCGGGGCACTTGTCCCGGTTTCCTTTTTATGTTTCATTTGTTTTTGCTTTGTAGGCAGTTGGGAGATTCCCTTTGCTTCAGGTTCTGTTACACTTCCCTCCGCTCCAAGGATCCGTGCTTACCCTCTGACATCAACCGTCCTCTTCCAGGTTCTTCCATTCCACTCTGAACTCTAGAATTAGTCCTGTGAGGACACAGTCCGATTTAAGTGTGGGGTAGGATGCTAGAGAACCTTGCATGAACTTGATTGCCCTTGATTGTGTTTTGTGTGCCTCGTGATTCCATTCCAGTCTCTCTAGCATTAGAATGGCTCAGTTCTTGATTTTTGATGTTAAGTTGTTGTTCAACCTTTCATAATGATGCTTAGACTGCTTAACCTAGAACTTGACAACCAACTTGTATGCTTTAATGCTAAATTGCCTGGTCAGAACAGAATTTTAAAATCACACTTGTAGTTTGTAGCCTTGATTGCATGAAAATGACCGAATCCGACTAGCAAACCAACTGTGAGCTTTTGATCCATTGCACGTAACTTGCAATTTTAATTCTTTCTGAGTGGTTTTCTGTTTACTTGAATGAGTTAGAATTTGCATGAGACCTACTCGAGACCACACGATGACACGAGTTCTAGAAGGATAGGGGCACCTAGATTCAGCTACTAAGCCAGATAGCCTACCAAACGATAAAACTACTAGGTTTAGACCCTTGAGCTTGGCCTGTTCTTTCGGTTTGATAATACATTACAGCCATTTCCCATTTCTTTCATTCCCCGTTGATCCCATGTGGTTGTAGTTCTAGATTGACCTACCGGAAGTCGGTTTGTGGTAACTTGCCTATAGCCATTAAACAGGTGGTCTTAGCTATTATGTCCAGACGTGTAAACCCCTCTAGCAACTAAAAGAAAAAGCGGCACAAAGAAAAATTTACAAAAAGAAAGTAAAAAAGAGAAAAAGAGAAAAATTTCGAGAAAAAAATGAAGAAAGAAGAAAATCAGAAAAAGTTAAAAGTGTAGTTCAAATAAAACGTTCTTCTTCCTATAAATGGAAGAACGAAGTAGAAAGAAAAGTTGAAAAGAAAAGAAAAAAAATGTGTATGCAAAAGGAAAAAGAATAAGTGCTAGGTTGCTTGAGGGTATCATAGGACGAGCGTTCATCATTCCACCAGTGTTTGGTTAGACGGTAGGAAGCCATAGATTAGATTCGAGGGAAGTTAGTCGAAAGCTACTGATGACACTCGATTTGACGTGATTATCAGCCTCATTTAAGCGACATTTCTTTGCTTAAGACATTGTTTTAGGGTAGAATAACGAATATTCAATCGATTGCCCTATCTCGTGCCATTTGTGTTACCTTGGCCCGTTTCGGGTCTATTTGATGGATTCCTAGTGTTTTTGTGTTAACACAGGTTTTTGCCGTCAAATAGCGTAGCCATGGACGTGTCTAAGGCGTAGGAACCTCGAGGAATCAAACCGGAATCGATCCAAGGAGCCAATCAAGTCAAACCGAAAATCTGCCCATATGCACTTGTACCTTCGGCGAAAATGATCTCACAGTTTCGGCGAAATCAACGATGCAAATCAGCTGATGCCAAGTGAAGACTGATTTCGGCGAAACCATTAAGCTCTTCGGACCGAAAATGCAAGGCAGAGAAATCATGGCCATTTACACAAGAATTTTCGCCGAAACTATCCCTATGGTTTCGGCGAAAACATCAGCTCAGCCCAGCCCAACTAGGGTTAAGTATTTATACTTAATCCGGCGGCCCGAGGGGGGAATTGATAATTTTACAAACACACAACTTTTCGAGATCAGATTTCTCGGAAGTTCTGGAGCGAGGAGTTGGAGTTCGAAGAGCCGGATAGAGATCGTGACGCCATCCCTTCCACCTCGGAGGACCGGAGCTAGGAGTGCAACTTACCGAAGATCGGAGTCTGTCAGAGTCGTCTGAATTAGGTTTTTCAGATCCTTTTCTATTCTTCCTTTGAATGATGAACTCTTTCCTTGTCTTTGTTTCTTTTGTAATGATCATGAGTAGCTAAACCCTTTAGAGCTTAGACTAGATGAACCCTAAGTGACCCAGGGTTTTCAAGCGGTTACGGATCGGCGGTGATTAGATTTGAAATTCAATCAGTTCTTTTTCATGTTTGATTCGTTCTTCATTGTGCATGTTTCTTGTCTGGATTGATCACCTAGATTAGATTCTTGTTAAGCTAAGGATAGAAGCGAACGCTCGCCTTACTTTAGAACATCGAATTAAACAATTAACCTTATAATTGGAGTGTGCCTTTCGTAGGAACCGGTTAGGGTTAATTCACTGCAAGAGTAACTCATTAATCACTAGTAATTACACCAATTAATTAAGTCATTGCGAGAGGCGACCGTACCCAGGCGGCTAGTTAATCTTGGTAGTTAGAACGGATAGAGCGAACGTTCGCCGGTCTTAAACCTAAGGGTAAGGAGTTATGGTGGTGTCTTAGTAATTGATTGAATGAGAATCGAAATCCGCTGATCTGTTGATTGCCAATGCTCTGGGGGAACGAAGGGGGATTCAAAGTCTAAGTTCGTCTGTCATTCTTGTTTCCAAACCCTATTTCTCAATCTGCTTTAGTTTAATCTTTTTAATTTTTCTGCATTCCTTAGAATTAGAAGTCGTGGAACTCACACCACGCACAACGTGTTTTTCCTTGAATAATTTGTTAGTTCTGAAGTAGCCAATCATTCGAAGGCCCGTGGAATACGATCTATCCTAGCTCTTGAGCTTGATAGTTATTTGATTGAACCTGCTCAGCACAACGACGGTTCCATCAGCTACACCGCACCAAGCCATCATCATTCATTCCCATCATCCATCTCATTATAAACCCGAGTAGTGTAGATTTCATTACGGTCCTAGCAGGGAAGTCCTTCTTGACTAGATACTCGTGTTGTCACAGTGGTGGAGATGTGGTCGAAATGCAAACCTATGACAGAATTTGGTAACAGAGAATGATCGAGAGCAGAAACACGTCCTTAAACACAGAGAGTGAGAGTCCCCATTGTACTAAATATATCCTGTGTGAGGAGTCTGGTCAGTCAGGTCAAATTCGTGCATGATTGATTGCTAATTACTTGTCATGTGCAGTTTATTAGTGAGACCAGGTAGTTTGGCTGATCAGTATGCATGTTAGGTTTCTTGTTCTAGGATCGATCTGTCTAATAATTCATTGTGCTTGATTGAGCTCCAATTTAATCGATCTTATCATTTATGAACATGAGCGTTTCTATTCAGTTTGCTTGAGGACAAGCAAAAGCTTAAGTGTGGGGTATTTGATGACACCCGATTTGACGTAATTATCAGCCTCATTTAAGCAACATTTCTTTGCTTAAGACATTGTTTTTAGGGTCGAATAACGAATATTCAATCGATTGCCCTATCTCGTGCCATTTGTGTTACCTTGGCCCGTTTCGGGTCTATTTGATGGTTTTCTAGTGTTTTCATGTTAGCACAGGTTTTTGCCATCAAATAAAGTAGCCATGGACGTGTCTAAGGCGTTGGAACCTTGAGGAATCAAACTGGAATCGATCCAAGGAGCCAATCAAGTCAAACCGAAAATCTGCCATTCACATTTACAGTTTCGGCGAAACCAGGCCTCCAATTTCGGCGAAACCAGCAGTTCAAATCAACTGATGCCAACAGAAGGATGGTTTCGGCGAAATAAATCAACTGCTCGGACCGAAGACATTGAAACAGCCGGCGGAGCCCTGAACTCAAAGCCAGTTTCGCCGAAACTATCCCTATGGTTTCGGCGAAAACATCAGCTCAGCCCGGCCCAACTAGGGTTAAGTATTTATACTTAATCCGGCGGCCCGAAAAGAAAAAGAGGGGGGAGATCATAATTAATCATAATACAACTTTTCGAGATCAGATTTCTCGGAAGTTCTGGAGCGAGGAGTTGGAGTTCGAAGAGCCGGATAGAGATCGTGACGCCATCCCTTCCACCTCGGAGAACCGGAGCTAGGAGTGCAACTTACCGAAGATCGGAGTCTG
Source organism: Linum lewisii (assembly GCA_034768395.1). Taxonomy (NCBI): domain Eukaryota; kingdom Viridiplantae; phylum Streptophyta; class Magnoliopsida; order Malpighiales; family Linaceae; genus Linum; species Linum lewisii. The sequence continues at coordinate 50,533,167 of CM068297.1, forward strand.
TCAGAGTCGTCTGAATTAGGTTTTTCAGATCCTTTTCTGTTCTTCCTTTGAATGATGAACTCTTTCCTTGTCTTTGTTTCTTTTGTAATGATCATGAGTAGCTAAACCCTTTAGAGCTTAGACTAGATGAACCCTAAGTGACCCAGGGTTTTAAAGCGGTCACGGATCGGCGGTGATTAGATTCGAAATTCAATCAGTTCTTTTTCATGTTTGATTCGTTCTTCATTGTGCATGTTTCTTGTCTGGATTGATCACCTAGATTAGATTCTTGTTAAGCTAAGGATAGAAGCGAACGCTCGCCTTACTTTAGAACATCGAATTAAACAATTAACCTTATAATTGGAGTGTGCCTTTCGTAGGAACCGGTTAGGGTTAATTCACTGCAAGAGTAACTCATTAATCACTAGTAATTACACCAATTAATTAAGTCGTTGCGAGAGCGACCGTACCCGGCGGCTAGTTAATCTTGGTAGTTAGAACGGATAGAGCGAACGTTCGCCGGTCTTAAACCTAAGGGTAAGGAGTTATGGTGGTGTCTTAGTAATTGATTGAATGAGAATCGAAATCCGCTGATCTGTTGATTGCCAATGCTCTGGGGAATAAGGGGGATTCAAAGTCTAAGTTCGTCTGTCATTCTTGTTTCCAAACCCTAATTCTCAATCTGCTTTAGTTTAATCTTTTTAATTTTTCTGCATTTCTTAGAAGTAGAAGTCGTGGAACTCGCACCACGCACTAAGTGTTTTTTCTTTGAATAATTTGTTAGTTCTGAAGTAGCCAATCATTCGAAGGCCCGTGGAATATGATCTGCTATACGCTTTTTCTTAGCATTAGTAGTTTTTATTTGGCTGAACGTCCGAACAACGACCGGAGGTCTCACCATGAGACTTGGATTAGCTACTGATGGCTTCAATCCATTTGGTACTATGAGTATAAGTCACAGTACATGGCCGTTCGTGCTAATCCCGTACAACACCCCACCATGGTTGTGTATGAAGCAAACAGGACTTATTCTATCTGGCATAGTTCCTGGACCGAAGATGCCAGGTAATGATTTAGATGTGTTCCTTCAGCCTTTGATAGAAGAACTGAAGTCGTTGTGGGTTGGTGTGCAAGCTTATGATGCAGTGAAGAAGGAAAACTTCACTCTTCAGGCTGCATTATTATGGACGATCAGTGATTATCCTGGACTTTGCAACTTGTCAGGATGGAATACACACACTACGCTCTCATGTCCGACATGTATGTTTGACGCTGACCTTGTCAGGTTAAAAGCTTCTGGTAACAAACCTTGTTTTATGAGCAATAGAAGGTTTCCACCACATGATCAACGGTTCAGGTCTTAGAAAAGTAAATTCAAAGGGAAAGTAGAAAAACGATCTGCTCCGATGATGCTTAATGGCTCTGAGATACTGGAACAGGTGCGGAAGATTGATGTGATATTTGGCAAGACACAACCTAGAGAATCAGGTCTGACACCACAATGGAGAAAGAAGAGCATATTCTTCAATCTGCCGTACTGAGAGTTTAATCTATTGCGTCACAATCTGGATGTTATGCATATAGAAAAAAATGCGCGACAACATTTTGTACACATTACTCAATGACAAGAACAAGAGGAAAGATCACCTAGCGGCAAGGGAAGATTTGAAATCAATGAAGATTAGAAGTCAGCTTTGGCCATTAGCAGATGGAAAAACTTGTCCAGCCGCTTCATTCACTCTCGACAAGAAGAAAATAGAAGTTGTGTTGAAGTCACTGAAGGGAATGAAATTTCCAGATGGTTATGCAAGTAATATCGCAAGATGTGTTGACTTACCCAACCGTAAGATGTTTGGTTTAAAAAGTCATGACTCTCACATGTTGTTGCATGACTTGTTTCCACTTGCAATACGAAATGTGTTACCGGTGTCGGTGGCAAGAGTGTTGGTAGAGCTGGGAGCGTGCTTCAACGAACTGTGTTCACCAGTGGTGAATATTGTTGAACTCGATAAACTCCAAGGGAGGTTTGTGATAGCACTATGTCATTTGGAGATGATTTTTCCTCCTGTATTCTTCACTGTTATGGTGCATTTAATTCTCCACTTGGTTGAGGAAGTCAAACGTGGTGGACCAGTGCTGTATCATTGGATGTACCCCCATCAAAAGGTATGTTCTGTACAACGTCTATTAACTATTAAAATAAGTGTTCTAATACCAACTCTGAAGGTATGTTCAAATGTCTTTTTTTAGGTATTTGGCCAAACTAAAAACCTTTGTTGGCAATAGAGCACACCCTGAAGGGTCTATTGCTGAAGGTTGACTATCAGAGGAGTTATTCAATTTTTCATCTTTATACTTCGATGATGATGTAGAGACACGTTACAGTAGAACAAAACATGTTGCAACCGAGCCTGAAGTGTCCAGCGAGGACAATTTGGGAATACTCATTTCACGCGGGGTTCCAACCAGTATGGGTGTACCTTTCAAGTTGTCACAGCTGGAGTGGGCTCAGGCGTATCGTTATGTTCTAGTCAATAGTCCATTAGCTCAGCCACTTTTGCGGTAAAACTAATCCCGTGCTTTTCATTAGAAGTACAAAAAGTGACAAGTATAATTAATATTTCAAATTATCATTCAGGGAATGCGAAGCGGAAACAAAAAGGGAACTGGGTAGACGTGCCAGTGAGACTGCGGTTAACAAAGCAGTTCACAAAAAGATTGTTGGTTGGGTTCAAAACAAGGTAATATATTGCCCTGTTCCCTTCAATAATTGTTAGTGGTTGATACAGATAGACGAATAATGATGTGTAATTACTCTAATTCACAGATATTAGATCAGTCAGCAACGTATTGTGCTGATCTAATGACGTTGGCTAGGGGACCGAATGTGTCTGCAACTTGATTTACTGCGTATGACATCAATGGATATCGTTTTAGAACAGTTGATCGGGATCAACCACTGAAGACACAGAATAGTGGTGTAGCTGCTAAATTCGGCACAGGCAGCGTGTCAGGCTCTTCAGAAAACAATCCAATTCGTACCGATCTCTGGTTTTATGGGAAACTTATTGAGATCATCAAGCTGGATTATTATACTCGAACAGTCACGTTGTTCAAGTGTCAGTGGGCTGATACGGTGAATCCGACATGGAAGAAAACAGATGCTCTCGGTATAACAATGATCAACTTTAACCATTTGAGAGATGTTGGTGACAAAGCTGAAGACGAGCCATATATTAGTGCTAGTGATGCACGTATGGTTTTCTATGTTGACGATACAAGTGATCCAGATTGGTGCATACCAATACATTGCAAGCCACGAGATGCATACGACACAGGAGAGGAAGGCGCTATATCCCATGAGTATTGTTTAGCATTAGCTCAACAACAATTACCTGTAATAGACAACATTCCTGATTTGCAAATCGTAGGGAGTGGTGTAATTGACTTCGATAAGGAATGACATTATATTGTTTAGTTCATCTAAATATTCTAGCACGATTGCATTTCTTTATGTCACGAATTCTGAGTTTATCTTTAAATTTAATAATCTAATTTTATATGGATAAAGATGGCATCTAGTTCTAGTTCTGATAGTGGAGAGCGTCGCCCCGAGTCTTCTACTGTTCAGAATTCTGGTAGAAATTCTTCTGCTTCCTCGTCCACCCAGAAGCACACATATGAGCCGGACTTTATTGGTTAGTTCTGTCTATATGAATTTCATTCCTAAACGAATTAGAAATTATTTGATTCTAAGAATGGTAAATTTCTATTTCTGCAGACCGTTCTGGGTTCACAAAGACTGTCGTCATTAAGTATACGGAATTCTGGAGGGTAGCAACTGGCGGCACCTATTGTGTGTTCAACCTGGACACCCTAGGAGTCAAGCCTGGTGGCGACCTCTTGTCTTTTATGGGACACTACGCTGGTGAGTGCTCCAGGAACTACCAGTACTACCCTATATAACCCAAAGACTGGAAGTTAGCGCCAGCTAGAGCCAAGGATGTTGCGTTCGAGCAGTTCTTCACGGTAAGTTTCAAATTTGAATTTCATTCACTCTACTAAAGTTTGAACACATTATATTTTTAGTTAGTGTGATTCTTACAATTTCTATGTGGAATTAGGACAAGTTCTATTGCGGTCCAGAGCTATTCTTGAGAGCTCGCGTGTATTTTGACAAGAAGGTTGGATGAGCTTAGGGCAACAAGTCTAGGCTTGCAATATGGAAGGGCAGGATGAAGCATGCGGCGAAAAACGATCTCCTCGAGGAGTGGATTCTTCAAAATCCTCCACAAGGTTGCCCGCCGAATGATTTGTATCAATACATTGAGTATACGAAAACTCAAGTATTTAAGGTACAGTTTAGAGATGGTATTATCTAATTTGAATTTCATTATCTAAATTAGACTAATTTTCTTTTTCCTGACTTAGGATGCCGTAAATTGGAACAAGGCAAACCGGGCAATGTAAGAGGAGAACCATCATGGTGGCTCTAGACCCTGGTCGAGGTACGTTGAGGAAATGGTTAAGGCAACAGGACGGCGACCGTCGAGGGGTCAGATGTTCATCAAATTCTATACAGCCCCTGATGGAGAGATCAAGGATGCGCATGCAAAGGCAGTAGAAGTAAGTTGAATATACATTAATGAATTGTAATAGTTCTTTGTTGGCAAATAGGCCTAAATTATTTCATCATTAAATTCATATTGTAGGAGACAATTAAAAGACTTGAAGCTGGAGGTTGTAGTCCGGAGTGGAGCCCGCATGACTCTCTGGCACAAACAATGAACAAACTATAGCATCGAGGCCACATCCGTATGCTTGGTGCTGGGTTCACTAAGAGTCAGGTGAGAATTAAGTTTTACTTAAGTGAATGAATACAGTTCATTAGTCACTTTATTGTAATTGACAATTTGTTTTGTTTGTAAGGTCTTTGGTACTGCTGCTGCTGGGGGGTCGTCTACATCCAGGAGTGTTTCTTCTACGATGCCACACAAGCCAGAGTATGTTCAAAAGCTGGAGAACAGGGTATCCCAGCTGGAGACTATACTGAGGTCAATTGCACCCACGCAGTTTGTTGGATCATCCAGTTTAGCCGTCGTTCCTCCTCAGACACAAGATCATCAGCAGCCCTATGTGCCACAGCCGTCAACCTATCATCCGACCTCTCAACCGACCGATCAGTCTCAGTTCACTGAGTTTGATTTTGACTTAGAAAACCTCCCCGCTCACCTTGCCTCCTGGATGAACAATGTGAGTGAATTTATTTATGATAGCAATTAACTTATAATTTCACACTACTTAATTAATTATATTAACTAGTTGTTTCATTGTTGATTGTAGCAGCCTTGGGATGCCCCCGTATACCAGAACCAGACCTAGAACAAGAACCAAAACCCGGGGAATCAGTAGGATGTCTCCTCTTTCTTTGGATGTGTTGTATTTCAAGATGTTTTGTCAAATTTATACATTTATTTGGATGTGTTGTACTAGTTTGATAAACTAGTTTGTTGTTTCATGTGTTGCAATTTGATTATGAACTTTTTTTGTGTTGTAACATATGATTAAGTATTTGATTATGCAATCATTGTTATTCTACTAATATAATATCATAATAATCGTTAAATTAAAAATGGATCATCCTAAAAAATGTGAAATCTGACCGAAATTGTGGGTTTAAAACCAAATTAGTTGACCAAATCGAAACTGGCCAGGAATGAAAACTGGTTAAAAACCAAATCAGCTGCCCAAATCAAACTAGTCCCACAGATGATTAGTCGCAGGCTGGCCTGCGACTAATCTTAGTCGCGGGCCTATCTTAGTCGCAGACCTCCTGCGACTAAGTTAGTCGCGGGCTTTTCTTTAGTCGCAGGTGGCCCGCGAGTAAGTTAGTCGCAGACGCCTGCGACTATAGGAAAGCCCTCGACTAGCATAGTCGCAGGCTTGCCTGCGACTAAGTCTGAGCTTTGTCGCAGCGACTTTAGTCGCGGGCTGCCTGCTCTTAGTCGCAGGCCAGGCCTGCGACTAAGTTACTCCTATGTTGCAGGCCTACCCGCGCCTAAATTCAACCGGGCTTGCGACTATAGTACATTTTTTTTGTAGTGTCCTTTGTAAACGACCTGTCAAGCTCATCATTCTCCTCCTCACTAACTCACCTAGTAATCATGTTAACCACTTTTGTGCTTGTCACCTGCATTTGTACCAAAAATGCCCCGAAAAATAAGATCTAGGCACTTCCAATAAATCGGTTTGGTTCTCCACTCACCACACGAGTTCTTCAACCTCTTAACTCGATTATGTTTACGTCGCCCATTAGCAATTCCATGAAAAAACTTCGTATTAAGATCTCCCTTGGCAAGCCATAACTGTTTGCCTCTTTGACACCACTAACTCTCTTCTTTCTGCAGTAAATCCAATAATTCTGTTTGACAAAGTTAATACCTCTTGGCAGCCTCCTCCCCTTGCTGCTCACGAAGGTGACTCAACTCCTTCTTCTTTTCTTTTATGGTTGGGCGGAAAGAGACAATAATTGACCGTCCCCATCTTTCCAGCTCCGTTGCACATGTCGTCATCTTTCCCGTTAAACTTGTCGAGCTATCCTGCAGCCAGCAACGCTCAATCAAAGTTGACAACTCTTCATCTCCAAGCCACTTATTTTCAAAATGAAAGTGTTTATGTCTCCAAGCTTGAGTTCCACGCTTGTCAATATCAAGCAAAATCGGTGAATGATCCGACCATGGGGCCGACAAGTTTGTCAGCTCTGCATTCGTGTAAGTGTACCCTAATCGGCATTCATAAAAACACGGTCCAACTTCTCCTCAACGCAATTAGGCTTCCTTCTAAACCATACCAATGTGTAAGGGTAACCCACTAGTGGAATCTCTACAAGGTTACTATCAGCAATTGTACTCTTAAACCCTGAGAAGAGCCACTGTGGATGCTAGTGTATATCTCGTTATCCCTAGCCTCGAGTAAGTCATTCAAATCACCAAAAACACACCAAGGTGAGAGAATCCCTATGGAAAGGCCTCGAAGAAGTGCCCAAGAATCTTTCCTTTGTTGTCTTTCTAGATACCCATAAAATCCCGTACCTCTGAAAATCCTCCCCATCACATCCTTTACTTCCGCACTAATAAAATTCTTCCCATAATTTAAGATCCGAACAGTGTCTTTCTACCTCCATAACATATATAACCCTCTGCTTTGACCCATCACATCAACTGTAAAGCGACCCTCAAACTGAATCTTTCGCCTCACACCCTCCATCATTTGTGTGTCCACCAATGTTTCTATTAGGAACACAACATCCAACCTATGATCTCTCACGAGATCACACACCACCTGAACTGCTCGGGTTGGCCAAGTCCCTGACAGTTCCAACTAAGGAGAATCATTGTAACGGGCAGGACCTCGTACCGAGGCCTGTCAGAGTCGAGTTTTTTGGTTGTGCTCCTCAGCGTCTCTCTTCTTCGTTGGGCTCTCCCATTTCTCATCCAAGTCCATATTTGTTAGAGGGTCTTGCTTCCTCACCACTTCCCTTCTACGCTTTTTATCTTCCCCAAATTACATCCCCTCCTGCTCCTCTTAACTTGCCTGATCCCTATAAGGTATCATTTTCTTATTGTTCTGTAAATTAGCTCCAAAGCTGACCAGCAAGTCCAAGATATTCCTCGCTCGAACCACAACAGCTGGCTTTCTCGGAACTCTGCTCAGCTTCTCACCAGCCACGTCACTCGTACTTCCTTTCTCACTGCCTACTAGAGCTTCCGCCCCTCCTCACCATCTTTTTACCATCTTTCATCCCTTATTCAAAAGGTGGAGCCCTCAAAGTAGCATCCCAACGTCAGACGACCTCCTGTTCTGGGATCTGATAGCGAATCTCACACTGCCTATCAATATGGCCAATAGCGAATCTTACTTATTTGTGATTACAATGGAGGTTCTTAACTGTCTCCTGGATAATGATACTTCTAGTGGAGTTATTGGTTTTCATCCATAAAGTAAAAGAGTTGTTACTCACTTATGCTTCGCCGACGATCTCCTTATTTTTTCCAATGGGAATGCTGATTCTGTTAAGGGTGTTGTGAAAGTTCTAGATTTGTTCCATAAAATTTCAGGTTTGAGGTGTAATCCGGACAAAAGTAAAATTTATATAGCTGGGCTGATGCTGATTTAGAGAAAGCTATTGTTGCAGCTAGTGACATCCGGAAAGGCATTCTGCCTTTCAAGTATTTGGGGATTCCATTAACAGCTGGTAAGCTTCAGAAAACGGATTGCAAAGCTCTTCTTGATAGAATCATTACTAGAGTTTCAGATTGGAAGATGAAGTGGTTGTCTTATGCAGGCAAGCTTCAGCTGATTGACTCAGTTATTGGGGGGATCCTGCAATACTGGTTCTTGGTTTTCTTGCTTTCAAAGAACCTTATGTATGATATTGAAGAGGCTTGTAATAAGTTCCTTTGGGGAAAATTGGATGGGGGGAGAGTTAAGATCGCTTGGAAACACATTGCCTTACCGAAGATTGAGGGGGAGCAGGTGTTAAGGATTTGCATAGCTGGAATTCAGCAAATGTGATTCGACATCTGTGGAACTTGTTTATTCATGGGGATCTCTCTGGGTCGCATGGATTTATAAATATAGACTGAAAGGATGTGATTTGTGGGAAGTTAAAGCTAATTATGGCTCTTGGATTTGGAAGAGGGTCATGAAGTTGCGAACAATAGCTCAGTAGTTTATGTCGATATATGATGATGGTAACTACTGCTGAAGTGGTAAGGTGTTAAGTAAATTTCAGCCCAAAGTTGTTTGGATGGATATTAGAGAGAGTAAGCCGGCTGTCCCTTGGTTTACTTTGGTTTGGGAAGGGTACCAAATTCCGAGGCTCAAACAAAGGACAAGCTGAGTGTTTGGTGCTCTATTTCTGATGTGAGATGCCCGCTTTATGCTGAGCAACCGGAAACTAGACTCCATCTATTTTTCGAGTGCAGGTTCTCGCAAGAAGTAATTGCTGCTACCCTTCCTGAAATTGCTAATGTGGGTTGGGATGCTGTAGTTAACGGCAGTTCAATTTGGGATGGGTGGTCAGTTGCAGCCAAGGTGAAAAGACTGAAGATAATCATGTTGTTGAATTGCATTTGGAGAACCAGGTGTGCCGTGGTTTATGGGGGTGCAATGGTGAATTTGGAGAGTTGTATAGCTCAAATTGATAGGGATTTGAGGCATTTTGCTAAGGGTAGAAAAGAGGAAGTAGAATTCCTAAGTTGTATATAGTAGCTTTCTTTTTGTAGCTATAATTTGTAGTTTCCTCTTCAGTTTTGTACAAAATTGTTTTTTGATGAAATGAAATCGCTAATTCATAAAAAAACAGAACGTTGGTAGGCGTTCGTATTTAAACTTATAAGTCACCCATTCGCCCCCTGCGACCCTCAACTTCTTCTCATTCTTCAGCGGCTTTCGAATGTCAATGGTCGCTCGAAGTCTCATGAAAGGTTTCGTAAGGGAATACTTGTTCCTCTCATCGTACTTCACCTACCCCATAGGTATTCCCCTAGGCCTTTCCCCACTATGGGAGAGAAAAAACTCGCTTGGAGATCGTGAACTTGAATCCAAAATGTCGCTTTATATAGGGGGACATTCGTCGGATTATCATCCTTCTTCAGCTCATCCAACACCAAAATCTTTCCATCATGGGTCCACGGTCCTCCATCCACCGCCCAACGAAGGTTGATTTCATGAAAGAAGCAGAATATGATCAGTCTACCCCCTCCAAATCTTCGATCTCCACTCCTCTTCCTATGCTCCAGATCCCAACCATTCATTATTTCATGATCTCGAAGTTGAAAGCTTTATTTGTGACAAACATACCCACAACGCAGAGAGTGTAGTCCTCGCTCTCCTCCACGTCGTTCAAGACGTCGAACTCAAGGCCTTCATCTTCGTTTTGCAAACAAATTTTTTCCTTCTATGATTACATTATGGGTATTCGACAAAAAAATAAGTTGAGATCCCAAGTTAGAGAGACCTGCTGGAAAGCTCCAACAAGAGTGGAAAGAGTCTTGACCCAAAAACCCTAGGTAGCACCGCCGTTCTCAAGTCGAGAGAAAAAAGAACATCTCAAAAGGAGGAAATTAATCATTGTTTCAATCTTTTTATTTGTTCTCATTTTATTATTGTCTCGTGTTTATGTATTTTTATATTTATTTATTAGTTAAGATAAATAATTATGATTTATTTTTTAATTACTTCATTAGATTTTTTTTAGTTAGAATTAGAATTCAACATAGAAATTATCTTTAACTTTTTAAATTATTTTGGCTGGAAGAGGGAGATGTATTAGTGTTAAATATAATACTAATTATTTTCTTAATGAATGGGTGTTTAGTATTCTAAAAGTATAATTAACTTAAGTAATTAATTTGTAAATACATTCATGAATTAAAAAAAATTACAAATTTTAATTTCTAAACACACATGCTTTTTTATTAAATGTTAGGACTTAAGACTACTTTTATACTTTGTTCATGCAAATGAGATTATTTTGACACATTCACCCATGCACTCAAAATTTACCACTTATTTTAATATCACTACCCCAAACAATGGGAAATTAGTCAGGTGCTGACTCTTTATGATGCTGAATGGTGCTGAACCAAATCTCAGTCGTCCATGAGCTTGGCCCCACAAGATCAATGGCTATAATAAATGAGAGTGTCAGAAGAGTAAAATAGTAATCTCGTCAATGTGTTAAAGTGATGGAAAAAGTGACAGAAAAGTAGGAAAGATAGTACTCAATTTTTCTATTCTCTTTCTTCTAATGATTCAAGTACAAATCATGATTCGTATGGTTTTATAGCATGTTTCGTAACATTTGAGAATTATTTTCGTATTAGTTATGTGGGCATAAAATAAAAAAAAGGAGAGAAAAAGAGAGGGAAATGAATATAATACTTGGTACTTAATTCGTAACACTTGTTTTTCTTGAGAAAAAAAAAGGAGAGAAAAATAGAGGGAAATGAATGATTTTGAATTTTGAAAATGGAGGGAGAAACACATTCTCTTTCTTCTTCTTCTTTCTTCTCCTTCCCTCTTCTTAAAAGAAAAAAGAGAGAAAAAGATAGGGAAATGAATGTAATACTTGGTACTTAATCCGTAACACTTGATACTTGTTCGTATGGTTTTATAGCATGTTTCGTAACATTTGAGAATTATTTTCGTATTAGTTATGTGTGCATAAAATAAAATAAAAATAAAAAGGAGAGAAAAAGAGAGGGAAATGAATGTAATACTTGGTACTTAATTCGTAACACTTGGTATTCTTGAGAAAAAGAAAGAAAGGAGAGAAAAAGATAGAGAAATAAATGATTTTGAATTTTGAAAATGGAGGGAGAAACACATTCTCTTTCTTCTTCTTCTTTCTTCTCATTCCTTCTTCTTAAAAGAAAAAGGAGAGAAAAAGAGATGAAAATGAATGTAATACTTGGTACTTAATTCGTAACATTTGGTACTTATTCGTATGGTTTTATAGCATGTTTTGTAACATTTGAGAATTACTTTCGTATTAGTTATGTGGGCATAAAATAAAATAAAAATAAAAAGAAGAGAAAAAGAGAGGGAAATAAATGTAATACTTGGTACTTAATTCGTAACACTTGGTATTCTTGAGAAAAAGAAAGAAAGGAGAGAAAAAGAGAGAGAAATGAATGATTTTGAATTTTGAAAATGGAGGGAGAAACACATTCTCTTTATTCTTCTTCTTTCTTCTCCTTCCTTCTTCTTAAAAGAAAAAAAAGGGAAATGAATGTAATACTTGGTACTTAATTCGTAACACTTGGTACTTGTTCGTATGGTTTTATAGCATGTTTTGTAACATTTGAGAATTACTTTCGTATTAGTTATGTGGGCATAAAATAAAATAAAAATAAAAAGGAGAGAAAAAGATAGGGAAATGAATGTAATACTTGGTACTTAATTCGTAACACTTGGTACTTAATTCGTAACACTTGGTATTCTTGAGAAAAAGAAAGAAAGGAGAGAAAAAAAGAGGGAAATGAATGATTTTGAATTTTGAAAATGGAGGGAATACACATTCTCTTTCTTCTTCTTCTTTCTTCTCCTTCCCTCTTCTTAAAAGAAAAAGGAGAGAAAAAGAGAGGGAAATGAATGTAATACTTGGTACTTAATTCGTAACACTTGGTACTTTGTTCGTATGGTTTTATAGCATGTTTCGTAACGTTTTGAGAACCAATTTCGTATTGGGTTATAGCAAGTTTCATATGGGTTGGAATTATGTTTCGTAACATTTGAGAATTACTTTCGTATTAGTTATGTGGGCATAAAATAGAAAAAAAGAAAAAGGAGAGAAAAAGAGTGGAAAATGAATGTAATACTTGGTACTTAATTCGTAACACTTGTTTTTATTGAGAAAAAAGAAAAAAAAGGAGAGAAAAAAAGAGGGAAATGAATGATTTTGAGTTTTGAAAATGGAGGGAGAAATACATTATCTTTCTTCTTCTTCTTCTTTCTTCTCCTTCCTTGTTCTTCTTCTTCATTCTTCTTCTTCTTTTTCTCCTTCCTTCTTCTTCCTTCTTCTTCTTTCTCTATTCCAGATCTAGATTCTTCTTCTTCTTCTTCTTCGTCTTCTCCTTCCTTCTTCTTTGTCTTCTCCTTCCTTCTTCTTCTCTTCTTATTTTCTCTATTCCAGATCTAGAATCTTCTTCTTTCCTCTTCTTCTTCATTCCTTTTTCTTGTTTCTACGAAAACATTACGAAAACGAAAGAATGTGAGGGAGAAACAACACGAAAGTATTACGAAAGTAACATGAAGAGTACGAAAGTGTTACGAAACAGTTACGAAAGTATTTGAGAGAAAAAAAGGAGAGAAAAAAAGAGAGGGAAATAAAGGATTACGAAAGTAACACGAAGAGCACGAAAGTGTTAAGAAACAGCTACGAAAGTATTATGAAAATTGATAAAAAATATTACAAAAACTGATATTATAAAACAATAACGAAAGTATTACGGAAATGGTTACAGACATTACGAAACTCAACATATCTCAACCAAATGTTACGGAATCAATTTTTGGCATTCTCAAACAAGAAAAGAACACGAAAAATATGAAAATACAAAGATTCATACACATTATGAGGGTTGCATGCACTCTCCCGACATTTTTCATGCGTAGATCCAACTCCGACGTGCTATTTTCTTGCATAATGAACACGCAAATCTCCTCTTTGTTCATGAAAAATTGAGAGAGAAAAGGAGAGAGAAAAAGGAGAGAGAAATGAAGATTTTTTATTTTTGAAAATGGAGAGAGAACAATGGTATTTTCTCAATTATATAGTGACTTTTACTGTTCACGTGTCAGATTCGTAATACATGTTTTTACCAAAATACCCCTCGTGAATTGGGTTCAGCACAGTGCTGAATCACCCCATTCAGCATAATACCATTAGCCCAAACAATGATATCAAACAATTACTTTTACTAATATCAATATACTTTGAGCAAAAAAAAAAAAAATATCAATATACTAACATATCAATATATTCCACATATCATGATATGTAGATATCCTCCAACCAAACGACCCCACGAGTATGTATATATGAATATCCTCGAATAGCTAGATTAGGCTTTGAAACAAGTACCCACGGGTCCGAATACCACGTATCCACTCTCCGCCCATTTATTAAACGTGTATTACTCGTACCCGCCCTACGAAACTAAACAGGGACAAACTTCAAACCATCCCCGCACCAAAATAGGCATTAGGTGAACCCCAAATTTATTTGCATCTGGAGTGAAAAGAGATTTTTGAGATAAGCTACGATTTAAAGAGCAATAGGGTTTCGAGAAGGAACGATGAATTGCTCGATCGGTGAGTTGAAGTGAAGTACTAATTGACTGAAGGAGAAATTGCGTAAGTTCCATCAAACATATAATATATATTGCGGCTAATATGATATCGTTGCATACCAGATACCCATAGGTTCAGGTATGAGGCAAATACCTTCAAACTCGTCCCCACTTGTTACCTGCTCGAACCGAGTATCGAGTTCACCTGTACTCGTCAACTTTACATGATCAACGAGTAATTTATGCCCAAATCAACTAGATTTCGAGTGAGTACCCAATTTTCGAATACCAATTGGCAAGTTTAAGCTAGATATCTAAACAACTAACTATTCAAAATATTTTGCGTGAAAATTAAAAAGGGCTAGTTTCCAATAATTCAACAATACCATCTTAATTATTAAAATATCCACATGCTATTTTGGCATGAGAGCAGGTGGACGGCTTATTGATCATTTTGGTCATGAACCTTTGAGGTTCATAACAAACTAGTCATAAAGCTTTGATTTGTAACCTAGTGGTCATTAACTTATAGGATTTGTAACAATTTGGTTAATCTGTTAAGTCTCCATCCAATTTCTCCGTTAAATGTTGATATCAGCATGCCATGTCACCCTTTTTCCAATTCACCCTTTGCCATGTCACGTAATTCACCCCTGATCCAACCCATTTAACCCAACCTAGTATAAACCAACCAAACCAAACCCTAGCATACCATTTGCCCAATCTCTTCTCCCCGCTAATGTCTATTGACAAGTTGACAGGAGATTGCAGAGGCGGAGGCGGAGGCTGAGATTCGAATGGGATTGAGAAGAAAAAGACAACGATGTCGGTTTCTATTTCCTGGCCTGGTTTATCTCCATTCGATTCAATTGATCGGGAAAACAGAGCTCCGGATCTAAAATCCTAAACAACATCCAAACACCATCGGAAAGCAACGCCAATGGCTTTCGCAATATCAAATGCCTTTACCTGCTCAAAAACTTGAATTCCACTAAGCAATCGGAATCTCAAAGTTCCAATCCCATAAGATTGTTGTTTCTAATGTGATTCTGAAGTTTCAATCTTTGAGATGACCACATGCTCTCTTAAATAAGGAGAGTGGAGAGGAAAGATGAAAGAAGTAGGAGTAGAGGGAGATAAGTGTAGATGTTACTGTTGTTGCTTGGGATTAGCTGGAAGAACCAGACATGTCTGAATGATGATGATTATGAGACAAACAGAGAGAGTGGGGTGTTTAAAGTAATGAAAGCCAAAAGCCACACCTGAGATGGAGGAGAAAGAAACATAGGAAGCAGAGGCAGAGCAATGTCCACTACCACTGGGCACGGCGCCGCAGTCGCCGACTTCGTTCAATCCGTCGGTTGGGGTGACGACGTTAGGGACCCTAGGTCCGGTGTATGATCGCGTGGATTCGTCGTTTGATATGGTTCATCCATCATAGTTTAGGGTTCTCAATTGGGGAGGATTGAGAGTTCTGTACATTTTGGATATTGGATTTGATATGGTAAAGATTTCGTTTGGTTGGAGTTCAGGAAGAAGAAGAGGGGAAGATCAACAGACATTAGCGGGGAGAAGAAGATTGGGTACTGGGTTTAGGTTGGCTTAGGTTGATTTATTTTGGATTAGGTTGGGTCGGATGGTTGGATCAGGGGTGAATTAGGTGACATGGCAAGGGGTGAATTGGAAAAAAGGGTGACATGGCATGCTGATATCAGCATTTAATGGAGAAATTGGATTGAGACTTAACGGATTGACCAAATTGTTACAAACCCTATAGGTTAATGACCACTAGGTTACAAATCAAACTTTTATGACCAGTTTATTATAAACCTCAAAGGTTTATGATCAAAATTATCAATAAGCCGCAGGTGGACTGTAGTACTGTACAGTCCCCTTCTCAGCTCTGTATGGCGTGAGACTCTTTTGACTCGGTCTGCTTCTCCATCTAACCCATACTCCTCCGTGAAGAAGAAAAGAAAAACAGATTTCCGTTTCCTAGCGAGAGAATCGGAGGAAAAACTACTTGGACGTCAAGGAGGAGAAATGAGGAGCTTTGGGAGCAGAAGATATTGAAGAATAGTGTTGTCGTCATCTGAAGCTCCGGCCACCTACTAGGACCAACATCCATCGTCATTTCTTTCATCGTAGAAACTCGCCTGTTTCCTCTAAATTTAGCGGATCCACTGCTAATTTTAGAGGAAGAACATTAGAAAATGAGACAGAGAGAGTGAATTAGGGGGTTTTGATACGTACTCTAGTCTCTTTCTCTTTTGCCAAGATGATGATCTCCCGGGGGCTATTCGGTTAGTCTCCACCTCACGTACAGCCATTGACACCCGTTTTCGAGGTGTCGGAACCGCTAGAATATCCATCGTCGTACCTTGACTTTAGCGCGGAGGCTGCTGTAGGTGTCACCGGTGTGCAGGCCGAAGACAACGAGGAGGAGATGAGCGAAGCTGAGGAGATGGAGGAGCCTCCAGCTGCCGTCCCCTTTTCTAGGTTGTTTACTTGTGCAGACCGGTTGGATTGGGCGCTCATGATCGTTGGCTCCATTGCTGCGGCTGCACATTCGCCTTAGTTATTTACTTGCATTATTTTGCCAAGATTATTGAAGCCATGAGGAGCGGTACTAGTAGTAGTTCGGAGGAGCGGTATGATAGGCTATTGAATGTGAGTATGGTTGATCCTTTTCTCCTTATCAGTATTTTTGAATGTTTGGTAGCTTGCGCTGAAAGTGGATTAGATGAGAGTTTCGGGTTTTCAAGTTCTTGATGTTTTTGGACGTTTTGTTCATTTATCTGTTTGCTTTGTCTTTTCGCAAGTGCAAGTTCAGATTCCATGTAGTGTGATCAGTTATAGAGGAGTCTATGCTTAACAGAAGTTCATTTGAGCAACTGAACAATCGGTATAATTCCGGTCTAGTTGGAATTGGACTGGTTTCATGTGTTTCTTATTTAGTGTTTGTTTAATGGTTTTTCATCTTTAGTTGCAGTGACATACTTTTGGGTAAAATGATTTAATACCTGAATTAAAGCTTGTGTAAAGTATAAACTATTTATGATATAATTTTTTTTAAAATTCTCTGTAGCTGGCCTTAACAATTGTTTATATAGCTGGGGTGTTTTTGCTGCTGGTTGGATAGGTACAAATAAGACATTATATATGAATATTTCCTTTTTTCACTGTGGTTACTATATGGGCAATGCTTAATTTGGCAATTGATCTTCACGTCTCTTTGCTAGAGGTATCATGTTGGATTATTACTGGAGAACGCCAGACTGCTATTATAAGGTCGAAGTATGTTCAAGTACTACTTAATCAGGACATGAGTTTTTCCGACACATATGGAAATAATGGGGATATTGTAAGCCAAGTATTGAGTGATGTGCTTCTTATTCAATCTGCTCTTATCGAAAAGGTATTACATGGCCAAATGTTGCTTTTCCATGTTTGCATTCTAATACACTGCATAACCGATTATGTGGCTTTTGATGATGTAGGTTGGAAACTATATACATAACATGGCTACCTTCTGCGGCGGTCTTGTTATTGGATTTGTCAACTGCTAACAGATCACCCTCATAACATTAGCCATGGGTCCATTCATTGTTGCTGCAGGAGGTATATCAAATATATTTTTGCATCGGTTGCAAAAAATATTCAAGATGCATATGCTGATGCTGCTAGCATCGCTGAACAGGTTTGGAGTTTTCTTGAATAGATCAATTGGAGTTCTACAAACTTCTTTCATTTATCATGAAATATCCACCACATCCGTTTCCTGAAGCAGTTTCTGGATATATGTCAGTGAACTAACTAAGCTTTGTTAGATTGTAGGACTTTAGGTTTGATGTATCTCAATGCTTACATATAAAACGTTGGGTAACTGGATTCTACTACCATTTCTCCTGCTCTTGAAAATACTAAGTATGTTTGTTTTGTCCATTTTATTTTCGTATGTTCCTTTGAAAAAACTGTTGATGCTGCTAGCATCACTGAACAGGATTGTAGTTTTCTTGTATAGATCAATTGGAGTTCTATGACCTATAATTTTTCATGAAGTATCCACCCAACCTGTTTTCTGAAGTAGTTTCTTGATACAATGTAGTATGTTTTTCTTGTCCATTTGATGTCCCTTGATATGTTCTCCTTTGGATACTAGTAGTATCTAAATATGAGGGTCAATATTTATTCTCTTTATCAAATGTTCTTGACCTGAGTAAGTATTAATTTATAAGTGGACTTGGATCATGAATGTCATGGGTGTATATGGAATCACATGATTGTTAATGGCCAGTGATCTTGTTATTTTCTAAAATTCTCTTACCACTATATTCATTTTATTATTTGGATATTCCAATTTGGCCAATTGGATTCTTGTTCAAACTTAGAAGTTAAAATTGAAATGAGTTGACCATATTCTTGTTCAGTTTGTTTTCCCAACATTATATTTTTTGTGACATTACTATATGCTCAAACAAGGGTGTTGTTATTTTATGTTATTTTCAAGATCAAGTTGTGGTGTTTGCATAACCATCCACTAACAGCGTTCACATGCTCTGTTCATATGAGTTTTTTGTAAAAGCTTGTCCGTTGTTTCTTTGTACTATTCTCTTGTAGAATTTATTTTGGTAAGGGACTTAAAAGTTTTTTTTTGGATGAATATTAGATTTTCATCCCAAAAAAGAGAAGAGGCGATCAGAATGATCAAACCTCAAAAAGTTTTAGTTTACAACCACAAAACTGAAAACAAAAGAACTAGATCAAAACATATTTACAATTGTAAATAAAACCCCGAAGAGGAAACATCGGAAGAGAAAGCTACATCTCCCAACGCTTGATAGCTAATCTCTACAAGAATCCTCTTAGCTAAAACATCAACTGACACCGACACTCCTCCATGAGTACGAGAGCAGCGCTCTTTCCAGAGATGGGCCACAATCGAAGTCAAAACAGCACTCCCAACAATCCCTTTGGCACTTTTGCTGCAAGCAAAGCCACCAAACTGAACAATCAAAGCATCCCCATTGCCATTGAGAGGAGGAGCAAGCCTTCCAAGAAGCTGCCGACAAATCTCAAAGGAATAAGAACAGGAGAAAAACAGATGTCCATGGGATTCTGCAATACCAGAGTTGCAAAGAACACAGTGGGTGTCGACCGGAATACCCCATCTCGACAACCGATCTCTGGTAGTGAGTCTTCCAAGGATTGAGAGCCAAGCTAGAAAACTATTCCGAGGTCTACATCCAGATACCCAAACAAGCTGATACCAATGCACTTTCAGACGAACCAACCTTATGGAATTCCCAAATGACAGAAATCTTTAAATTATCATAGGCAATATTATCCCAGTGGTTAGCTCCATTAAAGGATGAAAAATGGGACAGGAATCCTTGGTGGTGCTTGAGTAGACGCCTCCAAACCCAAGACCCTGTACCAGGGGAGAGAGAAGCCAAATCTCTCCCTTTAATCTTGTAATGACGGAGCCAAGTCACCCAAATTGATCCCTGACTGGTAAAAATTTCCCAAAGAAGCCTGAAAATAAGAGCACGATTCCATAACTTCATATCTCTCAAATCTAGTCCCCCTTCATTTTTAGGGTAAACAATATCAGCCCAAGAAACTTTGGCTTTTCCCCCGAATTGTCATCACCTCCCCAGAGATAAGAAGCACAAAGCTGCTGAACACGCTTAGTGACTCTTAAGGGAAGAGAAAAGACGCTCATCCAGAATTGAGAGAGGCTAAGGAAAACCGAGTTCACAAGTTGTAACCTACCCGCAAAGCTAAGAGTTCTTGCACTCCAACCTTTGATCCTGCAAGTGATTTTTTCAATGAGGCTATCACAATCCCGAGCATAAAGCTTACCAGCAATAAGCGGCAGGCCTAAATACTTGACGGGGAGTGACCCAATTCGGAACCCAGAGAGCCGGTTGATGCTGTCCAACGTAACAGTTGAGATACCTGCACTAAAGATATCACACTTCTCTGGGTTAACCTTAAGGCCAGACCAAGAGGAAAACTTCGCAAGAACTGAAAGAATAACCTCAATCCCATAGTAACTACCATTTGTAAAAATCATCATATCATCGGCAAAAGCCAGGTGAGTGAGCTTCAGCTTCAGACACTGAGGATGATAAGGAAGATTACGAGACAGACCTTCTATATCAAGAAGCCTAGAAAGTCCCTCAATGGCAATTACAAACAGATAGGGGGAGAGAGGGTCACCTTGGCGGACCTCCTTCTTAGCAGGGAAAAACCCGTGAAGACCACCGTTCAAGGAGATACTATAAGCGGCCGTTGACAAGCAAGCTTTTAACCACCCAATGAAATGGTCCGGGAAACCCATAACACAAACCATGTTGAGGAGGTACCCCTAATGAACCGAGTCGAAAGCCTTCATAAGATCAACTTTGACTGTGCAACGGGAGGAAACCCCTGCATGGCTATAACCCCTGCATTCTTGCGAAAGCATAATGTTATCCACAATCCGACGATTTTTAACAAAACCAGATTGGGATGAACTAATGATATCCGGCAACGCCAACTGCATTCGGGAAGCTAAGATCTTTGCTACACACTTATAAAACAAAAAGCAGCAAGAGATAGGACGATAATCGCGAAACTTCACTGGATCTTTAATCTTAGGAATGAGGGTTAAAGACGTCACATTAAACTTTGAGAGCATGGAAGAGGTCCGAAAGAATTCCAGAACAACATTTGTGAAATCCTCTCCAATGACACTCCAAGAAGACTTATAGAAAGTCGCATTATAGCCATCCGGACCGGGGGCCCGTTTTCCATCCATACGAAATACCACCTTTCGGATTACTCTCTCGTGACATCTATGCACAGCTCCAAACAATGCTCTGGAGAAACAAACTTGTTGAGAATCTGCTTCAAAGAGTCAATAGAGGGAGGGGAAACCGAAACATCCTTTGTACCAAGTAACCCCTTATAAAAAACTGACAAACTCCAAAACAATCTGATCAGGATCTACTAAGCACCTATCATCAGCTAAGGTAATCTGTCTGATTGTATTACGTGCCATTCTAACTTTCACCATTCGATGAAAGTACTGAGTGTTATGGTCTCCTTCTACCACCTCTCGAACTCTGGATTTTTGCCTCATAAAACTTTCTTCAACTTTCTGCAGTGCCAGGAGTTCTACAATTGCAAGGCCTTCAGCCTCTGCTAAACAATCAGAAGGGGCCGAAAGGAGTTGCACTTGCATAGCTTTAAGATTCAAGGAGGCTTTTTTAACTCTCAACATAATATCCCCATAAAAAACCTGGTTAAGCTTCTTCAAAGGTTCTTTTAGACTCTTCTGCTTTCTAAAAAACGTCAACATAGGATCCCCAGGGGTGTCTTAAAAGTATTTTTGTTGGTGTAAACATTAGTTATTTAAATACTTTATTGAGTTATTCTGAATTTGATGGGAAAGTGCAGGCAGTATCTTGTATCAGGACCTTATATGCTTTCACAAATGAGACATTGGCTAAACATTCATATGCAAATTCACTACAAGCAACTCTAAGATATGGTATTTTGATTAGCCTGGTACAAGGACTTGGGCTTGGCTTTACATATGGGCTTGCAATATGTTCTTGTGCCTTGCAACTTTGGGTTGGTAGATTCCTGGTTACAGATCACAAGGCTCATGCTGGTGAAATAGTAACAACACTCTTTGCTGTAATTTTGAGTGGTCTGTAAGTCTCCTTTACTCTCTCTTTCAAGTTCTAGATTTGCAATATTTTATGTGATAATAGCTCTCATTGACCTCTTTTTGTGTGTTAGTGGCCTGAATCAAGCAGCAACAAACTTCTACTCATCTGATCAAGGTCAGATTGCTGCTTATAGACTTTTCGAGATGATAACCAGATCATCCTCCATAGTAAATCAGGAGGGGAACATTTTATCTTTGGTGCAAGGAAATATTGAGTTTCGGAATGTATATTTTAGCTATCTGTCTCATCCTGAGATCCCAATCTTGAGTGGCTTTTATCTGACCGTTCCTGCAAAAAAAGACCATTGCACATGTTGGCAGAAATGGCTCTGGAAAAAGCAGTATCATCCCACTTATGGAGCGGTTCTATGATCCCACTCTAGGTATCCTGCCATGCTCTTGTCCATCCAGTTGTACGCTCATTTAATCACCAAGGGTGAAGTGAAATGCCATTTAATCTCACTTGCTGATAAAAAGTAATTCTCATTTATGTCACAGGAGAAGTTCTTCTTGATGAAGAAAACATAAAAAATGTGAAACTGGAGTGGCTGAAAAGCCAAATTGGACTTGTAACCGAGGAGCCTGCTTTGCTAAGTCTAAATATAAGAGACAATATTGCTTATGGACGTGATGATACTACAGATCAGACTGAATAAGTTGCAAAAAAAACCTCATGCACATACGTTTATCAGTTCATTGGAGAATGGATATGCAACTCAGTTGAGGGTTATAGAAGATAAAGGCTCGCTAACTTATTTGTTCCCCTGTTCTGAAATCAGCGCTATTTTTTTCCTAGGTGGGCAAGGTAGGCATGTCCCTGTTGGAGGAGCAGAATATTAAACTTTCAATTGCTCGAGTGGTGCTTTTAAATCCAGCAGTTCTTATGCTTGATGAGGTTACTGGGGGTCTCGATTTTGAAGCGGAAAGAGCAGTTCAAGAGGCCCTAGATCTCCTCATGCTGGCGCGATCAACAATTATCATAGCTCGACATCTTAGTCTAATCAAGAATGCTGACTATATAGCTGTTATGGAGGAAGGTCAGCTTGTTGAAATGGGTACACATGATGAGTTGATGACTTTAGATGGGTTGTATGTAGAGCTTTTGAAATGTGAAGAAGCTGCAAAGCTTCCAAGGAGGTATGTTTTGTCAACTAACTATACTTTTCATGAAACTGCCGTATTTTATATTTCTGCCATTACTCTTGATTTTTCTTGTTTCCTGTATCATTTTGAAGATTATTTCATTTGGTAAACTTTCATGCTTACGAAATGGTAGTTTTTGTCCAGAATGCCAGTTAAAAACTACAAGGATGCTTTCCAAGTTGAAAAAGATTCATCTGCCAATCACAGCTTCCAAGAACCGTCCTCTCCCAGGATGGCCAAATCTCCCTCTCTTCAAAGATCGCATGGTGTCTTGCGTCCTCCTGATGGCACCTATAGTTCACAAGAATCTCCAAAAGTTCATAGTCCACCTTAAGAGAGGATGATGGAAAAAGGCCTATCTATGGATGGAACTAAAAAGGAACCTTCAGTTGCAAAGCAAGACAGTTTTGAAATGAAGCTTCCTGAGTTACCCAAGATTCATGTCCATCTCAATCATCAAGAAAAGTAAAATGCATCTGACCCTGAATCCCTTGTATCTCCACTATTAACCTCTGATCCCAAAAATGAGTGTTCACGCTCTCAGACTTTCAGTAGACCCCACAACCATTCTGATGATTTTCCAATTAAATTGAAGGACTCAAAAGATGCAGAGCATCGTGAAGTACCAACATTTCAGAGACTTCCTGAATTAGCTTTGCAGAGTGGCTTTATGCTGTATTAGGCAGCATTGGTGCAGCTATGTTTGGCTCATTCAATCCACTTTTGGCTTTGCTTTGATAGTTATTGTTTATCACAGCAGGGAGGAGCGCTATCACTTGCGGCACGAGGTAGACAAATGGTGCTTAGTAATTGCTGGTATAGGTGTAGTGACAGTTGTTGGAAATTTTTTGCAGCATTTCTATTTTGGTATTATGGGGGAGAAAATGACAGAACGTGTGCGGAGAATGATGTTCTCAGGTAAATGCTAACCTACTTTATAGCTTCATTGTATGAAATTATGTACTAATCTGGCAGGTACTTCCTATGGATGATCTCATTCGATTGTTTTTTCATTATGTAACATGAATGCTGCGAAATGAAGTTGGATGGTTTGATGACGATGAGAATAGTCCTGACACATTATCAATGTGATTGGCAAATGATGCCACATTTGTGCGAGCTGCGTTTAGCAACCGGTTTCAGTATTCATACAGGACTTTACAGCGGTAATTGTGGCTGTTATTATTGGGTTGCTACTGCAATGGCGGTTGGCTATGCTGGCAGTGGCGACCCTGCCGATTCTGACCATTTCTACAGTTGCATAAGTATTCAATTTTCATAATTCATTTGACTGGTGATATTCCTCGATTATAGAAAAGTCTAAGCATGAGGCATGTTTAAGAGACTCTAGGAAAAGCTCTCATACCAATATTTGTCAAGTCAAGAACTCGGGATGAGGTTGTTTTTTTAATTGAACTTTTGATGTTAATAAAACTTGGGCTGCCCATCAGTTATTTGTCATGCAGTGAAATTAAATTTAGAGAAGTCTAAGCATGAGGCATGTTTAAGAGACTCTAGGAAAAGCTCTCATACCAATATTTGTGAAGTCAAGAACTCGGGATGAGGTTGTTTGTTTAACTGAACTTTTGATGTCAATAAAACTTGGGCTGCCCATCAGTTATCTGTCATGCAATGAAATTAAATTTATAAAAGTCTAAGCATGAGGCATGTTTAAGAGACTCTAGGAATAGCTCTCATACCAATATTTGTCAAGTCAAGAACTCGGGATGAGGTTGTTTGTTTAATTGAACTTTTGATGTCAATAAAATTTGGGCTGCCCATCGGTTATTTGTCATGCAGTGAAATTAAATTTGGTCTTGAACGTGATTGTTAGCTGGATGTAGTGATTGTTGTTTGAGTTTACATACCACAAGCCTATATTCCCATTCCATCATTATGAGATGCTGATTAAATTATTGTATAAACTTTAGCTTGCTGGATTTTCAAGGGGTATCCAAGAGATGTGAAGAACGAGGTGTATTACCTTCATATATTTTATTAGGTTAAACTAAACTCCTTATTATAGGAGTTGGATACAGAGGCCTGCACTATCAAGGAGATCACAATTGATTCTCCTTTATCTACTTTCTATAATTAACTCAACCTAGAAAAGGAAGGAAATAAACATAATTACAACAGCTAAACCAATGATCATAATTTACAGTATTTTACACTCCCCCTCAAGCTTGGCGATAAACATTTAGTAGGCCAAGCTTGGATGCTAATTCTTCAAACAGGTCTCTATTCAAAGCTTTGGTGAGTATGTATGCCCGATGTTGTCTTGAGGGTACATAGCTGACCCGAATAATCCCATGGTCAACCTTTTCAGTGATGAAGTGTCGATCTAGTTCAACATGCTTTGTCCTATCATGATGGACAGGATTTTTCACAATGCTTATTGCTGATTGACTGACACTGAACATAGTTACATGATCTTCAGCAGAAATTTGAAGTTCTTTTAGGACCCTCTGCAGCCAAACTCCTTCACATATACCAACAGCTAGAGCTCTATACTCTGCTTCTGCACTACTTCTAGAAACAACTGATTGTTTCTTACTCCTCCATGTAACTAGATTTCCCCAAACGAAAGTACAGTAGCCCGAAGTTGACCTCCTGTCCGTGATTTCTGCTGCCCAACTTGCATCGGTGTAAACTGCTACATCTCTCGCATTATATTTCTGGAAATGTAGACCAAGGCCAGGTGTTGTCTTTAAATAACGCAGAATTCTCATAACTGCTTCAAGATGGTTCTCATTTGGATTGTGCATGTGCTGGCTCACAATGCTCACTGCATACGCTATGTCAGGTCTGGTATGTGATAGATATATCAGTTTTCCTACCAGCCTTTGGTATCTCCCCCTGTCTACTGTAGCTACTCCATCTTCTGCATTAAATTTCAGATTTACCTCCATTGGTGTATCTACTGGTTTGCATCCCAGCAATCCAGTTTCCTTTAGGAGATCCATTACGTACTTCCTTTGAGATAGTATTATTCCGTGTTTTGACCGAGCTACTTCAATACCAAGAAAATAGTTTAGCCCTCCAAGATCCTTAATTTCAAACTCAGCAACCAATCTTCTCTTTAAGGACTGTATCTCTTCAGAATCATCTCCTGTAATGATGATATCATCCACATACACAATCAAAACTGCTACTTTCCCATGATTTCCATGTTTTACGAACATGGTATGATCGGTTTGGCATTGGTAGTAATTAAACGATTTTACTGCCTTTGCAAATCGTTCAAACCAAGCCCTTGGTGACTGCTTCAGTCCATATAAAGCCTTCTGAAGCTTACAAACTGATCTGGGTTTTACATTCACTTCCACTCCGGTAGGTATGTTCATGTATACTTCTTCACTTAGATCACCATTTAGGAATGCGTTCTTCACGTCCAATTGATACAATGGCCAATCTAGATTTACTGCCAATGATAATAACACCCTAACAGTGTTCAATTTTGCTACGGGTGCAAACGTCTCTAGATAATCCTCTCCATATGATTGAGTGAATCCTCTAGCTACCAATCTTGCTTTCAACCTTTCAACACTTCCATCAGCATTATGTTTCACTGTAAAGATCCATTTGTAGTCTACAACTTTCTTTCCCGGAGGCAAATCAGTTATGATCCAAGTCTGATTTTTTTCAAGAGCTCGAATTTCTTCTATTACTGCAGCCTTCCATTCTGGACGTTCCATTGCTTCTTGAATGTTTCTAGGAATTTCCACTTCATCTAATGCAGAGATAAAAGCCTTGTAATCCTTACTCATCCTTCCATACGACACCCATCTCTCAATTGGGTGGTTTGTACATGACCTTACCCCTTTCCTTTGAGCAATAGGAATGTCCAGATCACCATTTACAGTAGCAGTATGATCAACAACATTTTCCAGATCAGCATTTTCAATAGCAGTAACAACATTTTCCAGATCAGCCTCTTTCATACCTGACTCTGTTGCCATGTGACCCGAGTTAGACTCATGACTGTCCTGAGAATGTGTGATGTCCTGTGTCCGTTGCCTCCTCTGATACACCTTCATTTGTGGTGTGCTTCTCACCATGGTTGGGTTTGGTTCAATGGTTGGATCAGGAATAGGCAGGGTCAAATTATGGCTAGGGTTTGTAAGAGTTTCATCTTGGGGAATAGTTAAGTCCCAAATCTGGGATTCTTGAGATAGTGTCTCCCCCTGAAGACCAGATTTAGGGTAGTATGGCTCCGATTCAAAGAAGGTCACATCCTTAGAGTTGTAGATACGACGAGTATGAGGAGAATAGCATTTGTATCCCTTTTGATGAGTTGAATACCCAATAATAAAGATGCACTTATGGGCTCTAGGATCAAACTTGGAACGTTGAGATGGGGAAATATGAACAAATGTTGTGCATCCAAAGACTTTAGGAGACAAGTCTGTTGTGAAAGAGGCAATGTGGGGATACGTGGCTAAAAGAACTTGTCTAGGAGTCTGGAATTTTGGGACACGGCTAGGCATACGATTTATGAGGTATGTGGCTGTAAGAATGGCTTCTCCCCAAAGAAATGTGGGTACGTTGTTGACCAACAGCAAGGCTCTAGCGACATCCAATAAATGACGGTTTTTCTCAGCTATCCCATTTTGCTGAGGAGTATCAACACATGAGCTACTATGAATGATGCCATGTTTGGTGAGGAACGAGCCTAAAATAGAATTAAAATAATCTTTGGCATTATCGGTCCGTAGCACTAGGATCTTGGTTTGAAATTGTGTTTGAATCATAGAGTGGAAAGCTTTGATGATGTCGGAGGCTTCTGATTTTTCCTTCATAAGGTACGTCCAGGTTGCTCTAGTGTGATCATCAATCAAGGTGAGGAACCAACGAGCTCCATTGATGTTTTTTACTCGAGTTGGTCCCCATATGTCGCTATGAATAATAGTGAATGGTCGAGTGGGACTGTAGGTTAAGCTTGGATATGTAGCTCTAGTATGCTTAGCTAGCTGACATGTTTCACAGTGGAAAAATTGGACTTTTATTATGGAATAAATCTGGAAACAGTTTCTGTAGATAACTAAAGCTAGGATGGCCCAAACGATGGTGCCATAACATTATTGGATTACCTAACAGCCCTATACTACTAGCAGTATGAGCAGTCCCAGTCACATTTCCTTCATGAGTAGTAGTTCTCTTCATTCCCTTGAGGACATATAGACCATCACACATCTCAGTGCTGCCAATCGTCTTCCCCGATGCCACCTCCTGCAACTCACAATGTTTGGAGCCAAAAGAGATCTTACAATTTAAATCATGGGTGAGCTGGCTAATAGACAATAAACTGCAGTTTAACTTGAGGACATATAAGACAGGGGACAACACAATATGTGGTGATATTTGAACAGTTCCAATTCCCACTACTGGAGCAAGTGTACCATCTGCAATTCGCACTCCTGCTTGCTTAGGATAAGGTTTTAAATCTTTGAATAACCAGCTAAATCCAGTCATGTGATCTGAAGCCCCTGAATCCATTATCCAATAATTATAGGATATGTTTTGGACAAAAAAAGCAAAGGAATTGGTACCTTGACTTGCAAACAAACTTGTATGAGCTTTAGTAGGGCTGTTACTAGACTGACCAGTGTTTCCCAATTTCCCGAACAGCAGCTGCAATTGCTCCATTTGATCCTTTAAGAACAGCAATCCAGTTCCTCCCCCTTTTTCCATAATTGTCGAACCAGTTGAGGTTGTGACAACATTTGCCTTATACTCCTTATACTTTCTCTCTGAACGGGGCTTCCAATCGGCTGGTTTTCCATAGATTTCCCAACAGGTAGCCTTTGTGTGATATGGCTTCTTGCAATGATCGCAAAATAGATCATTCTTCCCTTGATCATAAGGCTGCTTACTCTTCCCAAATCTGTTGCCTCGAGATTGGTCAAGAGCAATCATGGCTGAGCTTTCAACATAGGGTTTGCTTCAGGTAACATGAGATGCCTTCTGTTTTCTTCCCTTCTGACCTCAGCAAATGCCTCCTTGAGGCTGGGAAACGGCTTTGTGCCCATAACTCTGCTTTTTACATCATCAAGTCCAGGATTCATACCAAGAAGAAACTGTATTGTTCGCTTCTTCTCTATAAACTTCTTGAACAAGGCAGCATCTTTCGGAGTCTCCCAGGGTTGTACTTCATACATATCGAGATGGAGCCATGATCGATTGAGATGATTGAAAAACTCAGTAGCATCCATCTCACCTTGTTTCAGGTTATGCAGCCTTGCCTCAACCTCGAATAAGGCTGAAGAGTTGTCAGTTGTGGAATATGTGTCTTTGGCATCATCCCACACGTCCTTGGCAGATTGATGGAGAAGATAATTTTCTCCGATATTGGGCTGCATAGAAGCAAGCAGCCATGATCGAACGAGATTGTCATTCTCGAACCAAATTTGATAGTTTGCGGCAGATTCCTCCGGCTTCTTCGTAGTTCCCGTTAGGTATCCAATTTTGCCACGTCCCGCGATGATCATTTGGATAGATTGTGACCATTGGAGATAGTTTTTCCCATCTAGCTTGTGGGTTACCATGGTCCCTGTATAGGACTCATGATTCTGTTGGTGTCCCGTGCTCTCTGTAGAGCCGGATTTGACTTCAGAAGTTTTTGTCATTGTTGACAATAAAACTGGAAAGGAAGCAAGAAGAAGAAGAAGAAGAAGAAGAAGAAGAAGAAGAAGAACAGTCTTGGTTTAAAAACTGGAGCTCTGATACCATGAAGAACGAGGTGTATTACCTTCATATATTTTATTAGGTTAAACTAAACTCCTTATTATAGGAGTTGGATACAGAGGCCTGCACTATCAAGGAGATCACAATTGATTCTCCTTTATCTACTTTCTATAATTAACTCAACCTAGAAAAGGAAGGAAATAAACATAATTACAACAGCTAAACCAATGATCATAATTTACAGTATTTTACAAGATGCATCGGAAGGCTTCGTTGGTTCTTGAGGATGCTGTTAGAAACATCTATATTGTAGTTGCATTCTGTGTTGGTGCCAAAGTAATGGAGCTCTACAGGTTGCAGCTCCAGAAAATATTGAAAAGGAGCTTTTTGCATGGTATAGCTATAGCTATTGGGTTTGCATTTGGCTTTTCTCAGTTTCTTCTCTTTGCCTGTAATGCTCTGCTTTTCTGGTATACTGCGCATGTTGTGTAGAAGGATCACGTGAGTATGTCCACATCTCTCAAGGAATATATGGTCTTCTCTTTTGTGACTTTTGCGCTGGTTGAGCCTTTTGGTTTGACACCTTACATCCTTAAGCGGCGTA
This sequence comes from Linum lewisii, assembly GCA_034768395.1. Classification (NCBI taxonomy): domain Eukaryota; kingdom Viridiplantae; phylum Streptophyta; class Magnoliopsida; order Malpighiales; family Linaceae; genus Linum; species Linum lewisii. Next base: position 50,563,162 of record CM068297.1, read on the forward strand.
AGTCTCTTCTTTCAATATTTGAGATCATAGATTGAGTGCCTAAGATTGAACCTGATGATAATTCAGCAATGAAACCTCCGAATGTCTATGGTAGCATTGAGTTGAAGAATGTTGATTTCTGCTACCTAACCCATCCAGAACTGTTGGTCTTAAGAAATTTCAGTCTCAAAATCAGTAGCGGACAAACTGTTGCTGTAATAGGAGTATCAGGCTCAGGAAAGAGCACTATCATATATCTGATCGAGGGATTCTATGATCCAGTTGCTGGTCAGATTCTACTAGATGGCCGAGATTTGAAAAATTATAACTTGAGATGGTAAAGGAGCCACATGGGCCTTGTTCAGCAGGAACCAATTATCTTCTCAGCAACTGTAAGGGAAAACATCATATACGCAAGGCACAATGTTAGTGAAGCAGAAATGAAAGAAGCTGCCCAAATAACAAATGCTCGTCGTTTCATTAGCGGCCTACCTTATGGTTATGATGCTCATTTGAGAATGAGGGGTGTGGATCTGACACCAGGCAGAAGCAAAGGATTGCTATTGCTAGGGTGGTGTTGAAGAATGCACCGATATTACTATTGGAAGAAGCTAGCTCATCTATTGAGTCTGAATCTAGTAGAGTAGTGCAAGAGGCATTTGATACATTGATAATGGGGAACAAAACAACCATCCTGATGGCCCACAGAGCAACGATGAAGAGGCATGTGCACAATATTGTAGTTCAAAATGGGGGACGAATTGTGGAAGAAGGGGCCATGATACATTGATGGCAAAGAATGGCTTGTACGTTATATTGATGCAGCCTCACTTTGGGAAGGGATTGCGTCAACATCGACTTATTTAGGATTGGTTGTATTGGTGAAGGTCTTTAGACTGATGCTACTTACAGCTGGACTGTAGTCCTGACTAAACAATGTTGATATGGGCGTGGGATTACAGAATCAAGGATCTTTGGGATTACAGAATCAAGGAACTTTGGGATTGTCGGATTAGCGACATAAATGATGTTGCAACTAAGGGGTTGTTTGGGTTAGATATTTGGGAGGAGATTACTTCAAATACCTACAGATTTGAAATAGCATGAGAATTGGGGTGCCCTTGTCATTTGAAAAATAGATTGTTTGGTTGAGTGATTTTGAGAGATTATTAATGTAGATATTCGGAAAATTAAAAATTAAAAATTACATTCATATTAGAAATGACCAAAATATCCTTCATTAAAATTGTGAATAGGTGAATTAGTTGAGGGCAACTAGTAAATTTACCTCAAATCTCTACTTTTTTGTGGTGATTTTAAAGTCACTCTCAAATCTCTTTGGACCCACCTAAGAGATTTAAAATCTCTCCCAATCTCCTACAATTTTGTAGCCCAAACAAGTGATTTTATTGAAATTTCTAGGGAAGGGATTTTAGCTCCAAATCACCCAAAATCTCCACCCCAAATCTCTAATACAAACAACCCCTAAGTGTTTTTCGAGAGAAGTGGGTGGTTGTGTAATTGGGTGGCAGGGTTAGCTTGGAGTGAGGTGGTGAGATGCAGGATTGAGGAAGGTTAGGAGTTTTGAGTATCGGAGTTTGTACTGTGAAGTTGATGGGTATTAGACGAAAGGTGTTTCTAAGGATGGTAAATCAGAAATGAGTAGTAGTAGAAATTGTAGTTGCTAGTGAATTGCTTTATTGAGGTTAGAATTTGGAAGTGTTTTGTGGTTGTTTGGATGAGGGGATGTTAAAGCAGAACAGAGTAAAGGAAAGCAGTAGGGATTTTTATTATTGTTTATTTATTTTGTCACTGTAAATTCTTTTTACCATATATGGAAAGGGAGGGGAACAGGGAATAGAGAATAGGGTGGAAGGGGCATTTCATTTGTTTTGTTGTAATATTTTTTTCTCTGTAAATAATCATCATGTTGATAATCCACAACTACTCAGATATTGATGGTGCTTACTGACACTATGTGCCGTTGTTGTTACCTTCTTCAGACTCTGCCCAAATGGAGTTTCATACTAGTTTGGTCCCTGACACTATGTGCCGTTGTTGTTACCTTCTTCAGACTCTGCCCAGATGGAGTTTCATACTAGTTTGGTCCCTAATACAAGTCGGAATTCTTCTAGGTAAAACTTTGATAGTTGACTTTCTTTGCTCATTAAATCGGAATACTTTTGGTACACTTGTTCTTTGATGAGTTGTTACTTGGTTAGAGTGTTCTTGGTTTATCAAGTATGGATAGGTTATTCACCCATATGTTGTTGGTTTTGGCTATAGGGTATGAATCCTTTTTCCATCCTAGTTTGGATTTGATTTCAATTGTTTTCATCACTAATGTTCTATAATATTTGTTGGTTCACATCATCAACTTCATCTTATTAAGATTTCGATGCAAATGACATCAGCCAAAGTCCACATTCCACGGGTAGTCCAACCCGGGTCCAACTCGGGCTTGACTCTAACGATGATGCTAGAATGGTGGTGGTGGAACTACAACTATGACGTTTTATAAAATAGGATTCATTCTTATGCACAACTTCCATGAGACGACAAATCAACGCAAAATCATCATATTGATGCTAACTATATCGAGGGAGATCACCTTTTATTTAACAGTGACGATCCCACCACAGTCTAAATTGAAGAAACTTTTCAACATTGTTATAAAAAAAACCAACAAAAATATGCTATTAAGGACATTTTTTCTTTCATTTTGGGCAAGCAATCTCAACTTCTGTGGCATTTCCCAAAGTTATGACTACAAACACTATAGCTAGAACAAGGATAACATAGCTACATGTGAAATAAGGGACAACAAGGGGCAGTGCACTTCCTCTCTTCTTTTTCAAGTGAAACAGCTTAGAAGCACTTCCTGTGCACAATCGATGGTCCAGACTCATCGTACTCTGCCTTTGCGATCCACATCTGAACTCACGAAACAAGCAAGCAAACAGGAGTGTTAAGCACAACTAATGTATGACTTTAGTACCAAGTGAAGAACTAATTATCTACCTGTTGGAAAGTGCTAAGTGAAGCTAAGATCGAACCACCAATCCAGACACTGTATTTCCTCTCAGGTGGTGCAACAACCTTGATCTTCATGCTGCTTGGGGCAAGGGCAGTAATCTCTTTGCTCATTCTGTCAGCAATACCAGGGAACATGGTTGAACCCCCACTGAGGACAATGTTACCATACAAGTCTTTCCTAATATCCACGTCGCACTTCATGATGGAGTTGTAGGTTGTCTCGTGTATTCCTGCAGCTTCCATTCCTATCATGGATGGCTGGAAGAGCACCTCTGGGCAACGGAAACGCTCAGTACCTATGGTGATGACTTGTCCATCAGGCAACTCATAGCTCTTCTCAACAGATGAGCTAGTTTTGGATGTTTCCATTTCCTGCTCAAAGTCAAGAGCAATGTACGCTAGCTTTTCTTTCACGTCCCTCACAATTTCTCGTTCTGCTGTAGTGGTAAACGAATAGCCCCGCTCCGTGAGGATCTTCATCAAGCCGTCTGTAAGATCACGCCCAGCAAGGTCGAGACGTAGGATTGCATGAGGAAGAGCATAACCCTCATAGATGGGGACTGTGTGGCTAACACCATCACCAGAATCTAGCACGATACCTACATTAGATACACCCCCCCCCCCCAAAATTATGTTAGTTTGTAATGCCAATTTCATAGTTGCAATGACCTCACTTTCGCAAGTCCTGAAAGTATTCACTTACCAGTTGTACGACCACTAGCATAGAGTGACAAGACAGCCTGAATAGCAACATACATGGCAGGGGTGTTGAAGGTCTCAAACATGATCTGGGTCATCTTTTCACGATTGGCCTTGGGATTCAGAGGAGCCTCAGTCAGAAGAACAGGGTGCTCTTCAGGGGCAACACGAAGCTCGTTGTAGAAGGTGTGATGCCAAATCTTTTCCATGTCATCCCAATTGTTGACAATACCATGTTCGATTGGGTATTTCAAAGTCAAAATACCTCTCTTAGATTGTGCTTCATCACCCACATACGCATCTTTCTGACCCATCCCAACCATCACTCCAGTGTGACGTGGACGACCAACAATACTAGGGAACACAGCACGTGGGGCGTCATCTCCAGCAAATCCAGCCTAAACATATATAATCCTTGGCATTATATACATAAGTGACATCAGATTAGGGGATCAGAATGATGAACGTTAACCATGGATGGCAGTTTCTAGTGTTGAAACAAGATAAAGAAAAATGAGCAGTTACAGACCTTGACCATTCCAGTTCCATTGTCGCAAACGAGGGGCTGGATATCCTCACCTTCTGCCATCTTCTACTGTCAACAATATGGATATTAAACACAAAACCCACAATATGAAGATTGAACACTCATTCCAATTACCTTGAGAAGCTCAGGATATTCAGAAATTATTCCTTATGTCAATTTGAGACATAACAAAACAAATGTAGGTCCAATGAGATTAAAATACAAAACCAGAATTCAATTTTCCCCAATTTTGCATGGCGGTCACATCCAACTGGCAGCAACATCTAATCATTATCAGACTAAAACCAGAACAACAATTTTCCATTTCTATCGTTGAGCTTACAGTTAATGCAGATTCGGCGAATCCATAATCACAACAGTTAACCATTATATTTATTCTGTATATATAAATATAAATATAAATATAAATAGAAAGAAGATGCCAAAAATGAGGTGAAAAGCATCACATCCATTGAACCATTAACAAAAACAGCCATCCTCCTGAAAGAAAGAAATCTCAACCCCAAAATTCAGAAAACAGGACTCAAGTATAGCATTCGCAATCAACATATTATTATACATTCCCATCAATTTGTATAAATGAACATAAGACAGAGGAACAAATACCTTAGGAAGGAAAGAGAGATGAAGAAGAAGGTAAAAGACGGATGATTGGATATTAAGATATGAAAGAGAAGCACAAGAGTAGTAAACTTTGTATTTCTTTCCTTATTCAAAAACTGAAAACAAATTGAAGGATAGAGATTGATTTATATGACGTTTTTTATTTATTTATTTATTTTTAGATAATATGTTATGTGATTTTATTTTCCCCCATATATTATTTATGTGTGGGTACAGTAGACCGAGAGAAACGCGGAGTGGGATTGTCCTCTCTTCCACACTCTCTATATTTTTTCTAAGGCCGTTAGGGAAAATTTTCAATGGCTATAATTTTTTTTCAGATTTTAGAGAATCTCTCATTTCTGATGATTTCATTGTTTTATTGTTAATTTTTTTATCTAAAATTCATAATTTTCAAATGAAGCTAAAAAATATATGGATTAGAATCTCACATTTTAAGTGAGATTTTGAATAATCTCTCTCTTTATACTAGTTTTCTACTCGGTCGATTGGCCGTGCATATATAATTTCTTTTATATAGTTTGTCTTAATTTAAATAGTAATAATAAGAATATGAATTATCAACTTGTAATATCTATGATTATTTTGATTCATTTGTATAACATATTTGAAGTTTAGTTAAGTTAAGTCTATAATAAAAAATAAACATAAGCTTCGTGATTTCTAGATTATCATCTCTTAATATACTTCATTTATAAGATATAATTTATGATGATATCTACATAATTCTCTCTTACGTCATATATACTAATAAATTTAATAAAAGATAACTAAAAAAATTACCTATTAATTATGAGGGAACCTGCTACCCTTCGGGTGAACCCCAAATCTCTTTGCATCTAGATTGCAAAGAGATTTTCGAGATAGAACTACAATTTTTAGAGCATTAGGGTTTCGATAGAAAATGATAGACTTCTTAATTGATGATTTGAAATAAAGAAACTAATTGACTAAAGGGGAGATTGAGTCTGATCTGTTAAACATAGATGATATATTGTGACTAATATAACTTTATTTCATGTTGGGTACCGATAAGATTACCCCCACTACCGCCGCCGCACCTCCAACTCTTCCTCCTTCATCTTCTTTTCCTCAGCCGCCTCTCTCTCCAATCCCAAGCCCTCTCTCTCCAATCCGAAGCCCTCCCATCTCCAATCCAAAGCTCTTCGATCCGCCGCCCTTTCTCAGATCCGAGGCCCCTCCAAACCCACGACCATCAAGCCCTCTTTCTCCAATCCCAAGCCTTCCCATCTGCCTCCCTTTCTCCAGATCTGACTCCCCTTAACCCACAACCACCAAAGCCTCTATCCGATCTGAAGCCCTCCCATCTCCAATCCTAAGGTCTCCGATCCGCCGCCCTTTCTCCAGATCCGACACCCCCCTAACCCATGACCACCAAACCCTGTCTCCAATCCCAAGCTCTCCCATCTCCAATCCCGTGGAGCAACGATAGTAAGGGTAATCGGGAGTTGAAGTCCGGAGGAGGTCGGAGGAGTTCGAAGCTAGGTCGGCAAGCGGCGGCATAATTTGGGTGATTGGGATTTCAAGGAAGCAGAAGGGGAAGAAGAGAAGAGGATTGAGAGATGCGGCGACGGTGGTCATAAGAAGGAGATGAGGCGGCTGAAAGAGAAGATGAATAGGAATTGAAGGGGAAGTTGGGTAATCGAGAACGACGATGAGGAGGAGATGAGGCGGCTGGAAGAGAAGATGAACATGAATTGAAGATGAAGTAGGATTTTAATTTTTAATTCTAATGTTTATTTTTTCTTTTGGTAAATAATTTTTAATTAAAAATAATGACACATCAGCTTACACATCACTTTGAGGGTTAAATTTCAGTTAACTTTGACGAAAAAGTGAATGGAAAATAAAACATTGCCAATTTTGGGATTACGAATAATTTTGGCTATGTTTGACATTTTCCGAAAAGGTTTGACTAAAAAATTCCTAACAATATTTTTTGAATACTTCTCATCCATCCTCGTGACCATCATCTCTTCAACCTCCAACTTGCCAACCCTAGAAAATTGTTCTCCTCCTTGGCCACCCACTCCCATCTTCCTACAATATTTTCAAATCATATCCCTTCAAATCAAAAGGAAACAAATACATACCCTACAAAATCCAAACAAATTCATTATCACTCTTGAAACCCTAACTGTAACATTCTCGTCTAACCAAATGTCTAAAAAACTCAGTTCCAATGGATTTGGGACATTACGAAGGTATCTAGAGGATTCCTAGGAAATTTGAGTCATTCGTGGATCGAGGTGTGTTGAGGTTACACCACAAATTTTTGGTAGAAGACTATACTTCTGTGACATCCTAGGTAAATCCCACATCGACAAAGCATGGGGGAGATCCATGGGTAATGTGGAATAGTTCAACCTTAACTAACATAACACGTTTTGTGGTGTAGTGGTAGGGAATTGACCTTGAGAGGAGGAGGTCATGGGTTCTGATATGATCCAACAATGCTGCCCTAATGCCAATCGGTACTCCTACACCCAACCAGGGTCACCTGGCCGAGATAAGACCCTAGGACCTCACAAGAGGCATATAGAACCTAGGGCAGGCTATCTTCAAGCCCTAAAACCAAGGTACGCCCTGAAATTTTGACTAAGTCCTTCCCTTGCAGGTAGAAAGGCTCCACGAGATGGAATGCTATTCTAGGCCATGCTGCTGGCTAAGGATATAAGCCCTAGCAAGGAAGAAAAACCTCAATCTGCTCCTAGCCTGACCTCTAGAAGTGATGAACCGGTCGTTGACGACTCAATCAAATAAACTAACAAAGCTAACAAGCTAGGGTAGATCGTATTCCACGGGCCTTCTAATGATTGAATACTCAAATAAGCTAGCAAATTACTCAGGTTAAACACTTCGTGCGTGGTGTGAGTTCCACGACTTCTAATTCTAAGAAATGCAGAGAAATTAAAAATTGAAACTAAAACAGATTGGAAATTGGTTGATTAAAACAGAGATGACAGACGAACTTAGACTTTGAATCCCCCTTCGTTCCCCAGAGCATTGGCAATCAACATATCAGCGGATTTCGATTCTCATTCAATCAATTCTAAGACACCACCATAACTCCTTGCCCTTAAGTTTAAGACCGGCGAACGTTCGCTCTATCCGTTCTAGCTACCAAGATTAATTAGTCGCCCGAGTACGTTCGCCTCTCGCAATGACTTAACTTAACTGGTGGAATTACTAACGATTCATGAGTTACTCTTGCAGTGGATCAACCCTAACCGGTTCCTACGAATGGCACGCTCCAATTATAAGGTTAATTGTTCAATTTGATGTTTTAAAGTAAGGCGAGCGTTCGCTTCTATCCTTAGCTTAACAAGAATCTAATCTAGGTGATCAATCCAGATAAGAAACATGAACAATGAAGAACAAATCAAACATAAAAGAGAAACTTATTGAACTTTGAATCTAATCACAGCCGATCCGTGACCGCTTTAAAGCCCTGGGTCACTTAGGGTTCATCTAGTCTAAGCTCTAAGAGTTTAGCTTCTCATGTTTATCACAAAAGAATCAACGATAAAGAAAGAGTTCATCATCCAGAGGAAGAACATAAAAGAATCTGAAAAACCTAATTAAGACGACTCTAGCAGACTTCGATCTTCGGTAAACTGCAATCCTAGCTCCGAGTCTTCGAGATGGAAGGGATGGCGTCACGATCTCTTTCCGGCTCTTCGAAATCTAAACTCTCTGCTCCAGAACTTGAGAGAATTCTGAAGTTCGGTATTAGTTGGTAATTCTGATGTATTATGAGGTATATTTGATTTTGGGCCGCCGATTACGTATTTATACTTAACCCTAATACCGCCGGATTTTAACTGATATTTTCGGCGAAAATATGAAGGAATTTTGGCCAAAAATTCCTTTACAAATTGACTGAACGCCGGCTGCTTTTCTTATGTGATTTTCGGTCCAACAGTTTTCGGCAAAAACTTAATGTTTTCGCCGAAAACATCCTTCAGTTGACATCAGTGGATTTGTTCATGCATTTTCGCCGAAAACACTAAGGGATTTTCGGCAAAAACTCCTTTGTAAACCGGGGCAGGAATGGTTTGACTTGGTTGGCTCCTTGGATCGATTCGGTGCGATTCCTCGAGGTTCCGACGCCTTAGACACGTCCTTGGCTACTTTATTTGACGGCAAAAACCTGTGCTAACATAAAAACACTAGAAAACCATCAAATAGACCCGAAACGGGCCAAGGTAACACAAATGGCACGAGATAGAGCAATTGATTGAATATCCATTATTCTACCCTAAAAACCATGTCTTAAGCAAGGAAATGTCGCTTAAATGAGGCTGATAATCACGTCAAATCGAGTGTCATCAAGAAGCACTGAAGAGGAAGTCGGCCCCTCGAGTGACTTTCTGGAAGCATTTCTGGAGTATAAGAGGAAAAGAGCCCAAGAATACTTGGCCTGGAGAGGAGAGCTTCCAAGGAATGACCCTGAGCCGAGCCATGAGAAGAATTGGAGTCCTTGGCCCCGAGGCGTGACACTTAGACCGACCCAACCCCCGGAGAGCTACATCAGGAGCTACTTTGGGGCCTACCTGAAGCTTAAAGAAGAAGGCCCGAGCGGAAATGGAGAAGGCCCAAGGAAAGAACAGCCCCGAGCCCTAGACCGGCAGCCTGGCCGATCAGAGGAATTCCATGAAGCCGGCCACGAAGACCGATCCTTTTGGACAAGGCCCTTGCCACTGAACCAACCCGGAGCACCAGGCCCGCGACTGCCACCCAAATCAACCCCGGTGCCAGGCCGATCAAGCCCACCGGGCCGCCACACGCGCCCAACCGGCCCGAGCAGCCATGCGCGGCTGGATTAGGGTTTTTGACCTATTTTAGGTCTTTTATTATACTTTAAAGACTTCAAATATTATTTAATGTTTTATTCCTTTTTAGTCGGATTATTTAGGGGTTTTAGGATTCTTTTAGGAGTAGGATTCTTTATTTTATTCTTATTTAGGAAGTAGTGTTTAGGGAGGAGAGCTTGTTTCCTCACCTATATAAGGAGGCCGGTGACCACCCATTGTAAACACAACTTTTATGAAACAAACAACCCCTTTTTAGAACTTTGTTCTTGAAACCCTTATTGTATTCGCATGTTGCAATACTGAAGGATCGACTTATCATCAAGAGCATCCATCTCTTGGCGTGGCATCTACGACTTTATACTTCTGGTTCCTAGCTGTTATATAGCTAGCGGGTCAAAGTCCTCTCCATCCCCGGTTCCCGACGGTTCTACCTCGTTGCACGATAATCAACTTGCGGTGTTCAAGGGTCATCTGCCCACGGTTGCAGCGGTTCACATCAGGTTCAAATCTCACCAACGCCCAAAAACAAATCCGTGCCCAAAGCGGACAATATCTTGTTAGAAAGGTTGGGATGTTACAAGTGGTATCAGAGCCTCTCCCCGTCTCTCTTGAACGATGGTGAGGAAAACTTCAACGAGGACGTTGAGTCCTTGAGGGGGGGTGTATGTGACATCCTAGGTAAATCCCACATCGACAAAGTACGGGGGAGATCCATGGGTAATGTGGTATAGTTCAACCTTAACTAACATGATGCGTTTTGTGGTGTAGTGGTAGGGAATTGACCTTGAGAGGAGGAGGTTATGGGTTCGAATCCTACCAACACCAAAAAACAAATCCATGAGGGCTGGGCCCAAAGCGAACAATATCTTGTCAGGAAAGGTTGGGATGTTACAACTTGACCATACTTCTCCAAAACACGACATGTTCCAACAAAGCACGGTCTTGCTCAACTCTCTTATAAATTCATTTGAAGTGTCTAATGGATGGTACGTAGTCGTGTACCTAAAAATACGATGTGTTTCACAGAAATATGGTGTGTACCATGTCGTAGATAGTTTGTATAACTACCCAATCCTAATTAACCAGTTAGAGTGTATGTTTTAGTTTCGTACCTCATTGGTTGAAAGTCAATGGTCTTAGTTTGAATTGAGTTATTAATTCATGGAATTTCATTTGCGCAACTTGACCTCAAATCCCCGAAGGAATTCGATGCAAAGATACCTAGTAGATGCTAGTGTCGTGTTTGTCCAAGGGTCCCTTGATATGAGGTTGCTCAATAAGGGAAAAGGCAATCAAAAATTGGCCGTGGTGAAAAAACAATCAAACTAAGCATGAAACTCATTAAAACAAACAAGTCAACTAAAAAGTAAACACAAGTCAATCGTTGTCAACTATACTCGAGCGAGTAAAGGTTGAAAATTGACTAAAGGCAATAACACAATAAATTTGAGATCAAAGGAAGTGAGTATGAGAGAAGAATAGGGTACGGTTGGGATCTACACAGGTTCTAGTACACTTAAACAAGAAAACCGGGTAAAAGAACATGAAGCATTGATATACGATCCAAAACAACCAATGGCAAGTCAACAAACACGTTCAAAGGACTCATTTAAGTCCCTAGAACCATGCACAAGAAATGGTCAATTGATCTATCGACCTAACCAACCAATTCACTCACGCATGCCAAGTGTTCAAAAAAATGTCTGAATGAAAAATCACTGGAAAAAGACTCGAAATATTCCCCTATGTCGAGTGCCTGATGACCCGCCCGGTCGTTGTTATGCGGACGTTCAACCAAATAACTAACAAAGCTCACAAAAGCTAGGGTAGATCGTATTTCAGGGGTCTTCTAAGATTGACTACTTCAAAACTGGCAAAATACTCGAATGCAAACAAGTTGTGTGTGGTGTGAGTTCCACGACTTCTAATTCTAAGAAATGCAGAGAAATTAGAACAAATTAAACTAAAGCAGATTGGAAATTAGGGTTTGAAAACAGAGATGACAAACGAACTTAGACTTTGAATCCCCCTTCGTTCCCCAGAGCATTGGCAATCAACAGATCAGCGGATTTCGATTCTCATTCAATCAATTACTAAGACACCACCATGACTCCTTACCCTTAGGTTTAAGACCGGCGAACGTTCGCTCTATCCGTTCTAACTACCAAGATTAACTAGCCGCCCGGGTACGGTCGCCTCTCGCAACGACTTAATTAACTGGTGCAATTACTAATGATTAATGAGTTACTCTTGCAGTGGATTAACCCTAACTGGTTCCTACGAAAGGCACGCTCCAATTATAAGGTTAATTGTTCAATTTGATATTCTAAAGTAAGGCGAGCGTTCACTTCTATCCTTAGCTTAACCAGAATCTAATCTAGGTGATCAATCCAGACAAGAAACATGAACAATGAAGAACAAATCAAACATGAATGAGAAACTGATTGAATTTCGAATCTAATCACTGCTGATCCGTGACCGCTTTAAAGCCCTGGGTCACTTAGGGTTCATCTAGTCTAAGCTCTAACGAGTTTAGCTACTCATGTTTATCACAAAAGAATCTAAGACAAAGAAAGAGTTCATCATTCAGAGGAAGAACAGAAAAGAATCTGAAAAACCTAATTTAGACGACTCTGACAGACTTCGATCTTCGAACTCTAACTCTTCGCTCCAGAACTCCAGAGAATCCTCGGAAAACGTAATTATGAATGATATGTTATCAGCTCTCCTTTTTGGGCCGCCGGGTTAAGTATTTATACTTAACCCTAATTAGTCCGGATTTCTTCTAGGATTTTCGCCAAAAATAATGAATTATTTTCGCCGAAAATTTGCTTGTAAATGGAAGTCCCGCCGGCTGATTCTCCTGAACTTTCTTCTCGGTTCGAAAACTTCCTTCTTTCGCCAAAAATTCCTTCAGTTGCCAACAGCCAATTTGTGCTGATATTTTCGCCGAAAACACTAGGTGATTTTCGGCGAAAATTCCTTTGTAATCCGGGCAGGAATTTGCTTGAACTTGATTGGCTCCTTTGATCGATTCCGGTTCAGTTCCTCGATGTTCCAATGCCTTAGACACGTCCTTGGTTACTTATTCGACGACAAAAACCTGTGCTAACATAAAAACACTAGAAAATCATCAAATAGACCCGAAACGGGCCAAGGTAACACAAATGGCACGAGATAGGGCAATCGATTGAATATTCGTTATTCTACCCTAAAAACCATGTCTTAAGCAAAGAAATGTCGCTTAAATGAGGCTGATAATCACGTCAAATCGAGTGTCATCAAATACCCCACACTTAAGCTTTTGCTTGTCCTCAAGCAAACTGAATAGAGACGCTCATGTTCACAAATGATAAGATCGATTAAATTGGAGCTTAATCAAACACAATGAATTATTAGACAACTAATTCTTAGAATAAGAAACCTAACATGCATACAGATCAGCCAAACTACCTGGTCTCACTAATAAACTGCACACGACAAGTAATTAGCAACCAATTATGCACGAATTTGACCTGACCGACCAGACTCCTCACACAGGATATATAGTACAATGGGAACTCTCACTCTCTGTGTTTAAGGATGTGTTTCTGCTCTCGATCATTTTCTGTCACCGAATTCTGTCATAGGTTTGCATTTCGACCACATCTCCACCACTGTGACAACACGAGTATCTAGTCAAGAAGGACTTCCCTGCTAGGACCGTAATGAATTCTACACTACTCGGGTTTATAATGAGATGGATGATGGGAATGTATGATGATGGCTTGGTGCGGTGTAGCTTTCGACTAACTTCCCTCGAATCTAATCTATGGTTTTCTACCGTCTAACCAAACACGGGTGGAATGATGAACGCTCGTCCTATGATACCCTCAAGCAACCTAGCACTTATTCTTTTTTTTATTTACACAATTTTTTTTTTCTTTTGAACTTTTTCTTTTGACTTCGTTCTTCCATTTGTAGGGAGAAGAACGTTTTATTGAACTAGAAACTTTGAAACTTTTTCTGTTTTTTTCTTTTCTTCACTTTTTTTTCGAAATTTTTCTTTCTTACTTTACTTTTTCTTTTCTTTTTGTGCCGATTTTTCTTTTAGTTGCTAGAGAGATTTACACGTCTGAACATATTAGCTAAGACCACCTGTTTAATGGCTATAGGCAGGTTACCACAAACCGACTTCCGGTAGGTCAATCTAGAACTACAACCACAGGGGATCAACGGGGAAATGAAAGAATGGGAAATGGCTATAATGTATTATCGAACCGAAAGAACAGGCCAAGCTCAAGGGTCTAAACCTAGTGGATTTTATCGTTTGGTAGGCTATCTGGCTTAGTAGCTGAATCTAGGTGCCCCTATCCTTCTAGAACTCATGTCATCGTGTGGTCTCGAGTAGGTATCATGCAAATTCTAACCCATTCAAGTAAACAGAAAATCACTCAGAAAGAATTTAAATTGCAAGTTACGTGCAATGGATCAAAAGCTCACAGTTGGTTTGCTAGTCGGATTCGGTCATTTTCATGCAATCAAGGCTACAAACTACAAATGTGATTTTAAAATTTTGTTCTGACCAGGCAATTTAGCATCAAAGTATACAAGTTGGTTCTCAAGTTCTAGGTTAAGCAGTCTAAGGATCATTATGAAGGTTTGAACAACAACTTAACATCAAAAATCAAGAACTGAGCCATTCTAATGCTAGAGAGACTGGAATGGAATCACGAGGCACACAAAAAACACAATTCAAGGGCAATCAAGTTCATGCAAGGTTCTCTAGCATCCTACCCCACACTTAAATCGGACTGTGTCCTCACAGGACTAAAATTAGAGTTCAGAGTGAAGTAGAAGAACCTGGACCGAGATGATTGGTGTAGGGGATGAGCACGGGTCCTCGGAGCGGAGGGAATCTACCCAAGCGAAGCAAAGGGAATCTCCCAACTACCTACAAAACAAAAACAAATGAAACATAAAAAGGAAACCGGGACAAGTGTCCCGGATTAATACAGAAAAAAGTTTGGACCGAAATCCGAAAAGAATAAATAAAAAGAAAGGACAAGGAAAAGGACACCACCTGATCATGGCTGGTCAGGGGTGTCGGGGGTGGAAAGTGGAGGTGCTCGCCGAGCTGACGTTGCCACGCCAGCTGTGCCTCATACCGCCTGTCGGCGCGACGCATATGCTGCTGCATAATAGTCCATCTCGCCTCTTGAGTGGCGTTGTCAGTGATGCGCCACTCCTGCAGTCGCTCATACAACTCACCAATGTCCGCGGGGTGCGGTCGGTGCTGATGCTGAGGCGCCTGGTGTGGATCGGGAATGTGCGGCGGCGACTGGTGAGCATACCCTGCCTGATGATGTGGCGAGGGTATATAGTCTTGGAATTCTGGCGGCGGCTGGGGCTGCTGCTGCTCAGTGTCATCCTCATCCTCCGACTCGACCACAGGCTGGAGTGGAGGATCTGCTGCTACATGGGTACTGAGGTCCAGTTCTAAGTCGTACTCAACCGCTAAGTCTCCTCCAACCGTCCTAACTTGGCGTCGTGGAATGTTCGGGCCATATTCATGGCTGATGCCGAAGGAGAGGATGAGCTGACCTATGAAGTTACCCCCCAGGAGTCTACGAGGTGGCGTCCTCCTCCTGGTCTTCTGGCAGAAGATGCATGCCAGCACCCAGCCGGGGTGGAGAGGGTAGCTCTCTCGGATGGCTCGAAGAAGCATAAGCTCCTCCTTGAGAATATGGTGGCGATCCTTATCCGGAACATATAAAAGGGACCTACGCCAAACCATATGAATAAATTCAAAGAGAGGGTGAGAGAGGGACTTAACTGAGTCATGGCCCGTGAGGCGATCACCAGGCACTCCAGTCATATGGCTCCAGAGCGCGTGGTACTCCTCGTCGTCATCATGGTCGCCCCAGCCTAGGTGATGATCGTGATAATGCTCGTAGGGGATGCCTAGATGAGCAGCAAACTCATCGTAGGTGAGCTGCCTGTACACCCCACCAAGATAGAAGGTCACAACCTTCTGGCGCTGCATCCTCTTGTGCTTATCCAGATCAAAGGTCGCCCAGAACTCCTGGAGAGCTATGTCTGGGAAATCGGCAGCTATGGTGGTCAGCTCTAGGAGGCCTGCCGGTGCTAGGGCGTCATGCACGTTCCGGTAGTAATCCTCGTCGTGCTCGTTCAGGGACTCCATGGAGAGAGGACGCACGTCAGCTCCACGAATGTGCTGGATCTTCTGGAAGCACTCGAAGTAGAAGTCAGGTAGACGGGCGATAGTGCGATGGTACCCAGCCCGGCGGGGTAATGCGGGTGGAGGACCCAGAACGGCGGGTGTGACGGGAGCAGCAGCTCCGGAGCTCGAGGCGCCATCAAGTCGCGCCTTAGTCCTGCGCTCATAATTGGTGTTCCTAAAACCAGAATGAAACCAGATTAGTCAGACTTAAAACCCTACCCCACACTTAGTAGAAAAACTCAATTTCACAAAGAAATGAGGAAAACCGAGTGGGGGTAAGCAAAGCAGAGTAACCGGTAATCATGGACAATAAAATACATATTTAGGAACAGCCAGAATGGATTAGCACAATAAGAGTTCAAAAAGTCAAACCGACATTCAGGAAGTCAACACTATAGCATAATGAACCCTAATCATGGCAAGACTATCACAACTTGGAGAATGACGGCATAATATGATCTCAGATGGAAAACACAATAATATGAACGAGAATGAGCACATCAGGCAGCCAAATGATCACAACAATTCAAAGTCAAACCGACATTTCTCACAAAAGTCAACATCACAAAGAATCAATCCTATGCAAGCAACACATGATCAAGTGATATGGAAATTAAGCACGGAACTACCTAAGCATGCTAGAACAGTTCTACAAGTTCAGCTAACCTAGTTCACACGAAATCAGTCGGCACGCAAATCGAGGCAAGCCGAAAAGTCAATCGAAAGTCAACCCCTGACGAAATTCAGCAATCCATATGTCAAAAGATTCGTATTGAAAAGTTCTACAACTTACCTTGAAGCCATGGGTGCTAAAAACGAACGGTTTGGGAGGAATCGGTGAAAAACTCTGAAAACGAGGGTTTCGGTGAACTGGAGCTGTAGAGCTCCGATTCGGCTGTTCTAGGGCTCAAAATGATCGGAATGGAGAGGGGAGTTGAGCGGCGACGGTCGGCGATGGTGGCGGTGGTTTAAAAGGGTGGTGGTCGGCGGCGGTTAATAAAAAACAAAAGTGGAGTTTTCGGGTTTGTGTTCGAAAATAAAAGAAGGAAAATGGGGAGAGAGAGGATAAGACCGGGTTTTAAGTGGGAAATTTTCTGATTTTCAAAGGAATTTTCGGCGAAACTAATAGGTAGTTTTCACCGAAAATGGGAGTTAAAATGGCTGCCGGTTTTCAAATGGATTTTCGCCGAAACCACTCAACTTTTCGAACCGAAAATATGAAACAGGAGACCGGGTTCAAAAATTCAAAAGGCGATTTCGCCGAAAATAGGGGTGATTTCGCCGAAAATTTTGAACTACTCGGGTGAAAATATTTTCGCAAATCCGGCCAACTTCAAAAAATCACAGTTAAATCCACAAAAATCGGAACGAGCTCAATCAACTTGAGACTGACTCTATGACACACAGACTCTACAAGAAAAATAATAAATCAAACAAACTGACACTTTTGGCTCCCCCGAACCGACTCTAAAACGCTAAGGTTGACACAAAACAAAAACGGACTCCAGCCGTGGGTTGCCTCCCACGAAGCGCTCTTTTATTAACGTCCTTGAGCTGGACGATACCTGGACGGTATTAGGAGATATCCCAATTCAGATTCTCCTTAACGCTCGCGTCAGAGTTCATGAAGTACAGCTTCGGGACTTCTCCGGTAAGCGTGAATCTCTTCCCGTTTGCATGCAAGAGCCTGGTACGTCCATCGGGAAGATGATCGATGAACTTGAATGGTCCGAACAGCTCTCTGGAGAGATCATCCTTCTTGAGTGTTACGATGGAAGGAATGAGGACTGTTGGCTTCTTCTTTTCTTTTATCTCCGGCTTGGTATCACCAGGATCGGTGATCGTCAGTATTTCCTTAGGAGATGCTTTCGGCTTCTCCTTCCATACTTGTTCCGGCGCCAGTTTCTCGGAACTAATTGGTGGTGCAGCTGGCTCGGTGGAAGACGGCGGAATTTTTGGCCTCCAGACCATTTGGGTCTTCGTCTTCTTGTTCTTTCCCCGAGGTCTGTTAGGTTTAGTGCTCGGTGGCTTAGAAGAGGCTTGCAGTTCCTTCTTCTTCTTCTTGAGTGGCTTCTGAACCGAAGTTTCTGGCTTCTTCTTAATAACCTGTTTAATATCTGCAGCAACAACTGATCTAGAGACACTGGAAGAAGCATTAGTAACGGAGTTGACCGGAGTCAACTCCACAGATTCAACAGCTAGGCAGTGAGATTCTTCATTCTTAGAGTCATATTTCATGCCATCTTTAAGATGGAACGTTTTCGTTTCTTTACCGACCCTTAGAGTTAAAGAACCATTTGGAACGTTAATATTCATTCCAGTAGTAGCCATGAAAGGTCGACCTATGAGAATGGTAGAATCATCCGTACTAGTATCCATAATCACATAGTCAGCTAAGAACGTGAACAGACCACATTTAGTGACAACGTCTTTAATCTCTCCCTTAGAGGTTTTAAGTGATTTATCAGCAAAGACGAGTTGCATACTAGGCGGTTCAAGTTCTCCTTGGTTTAATTTTTCAAACAGGCTCATAGGCATGACATTAACAGACGCTCCTAGATCGACTAAACAACGCTCAATCTCAACATCGTTAATAACCAAGGGTAAAGTAAAAGAACCAGGATCAGAGCAATTAGCTGGATATGGAGAGGACAGGTTTCTTGATACGAATGTCAGGATATCCTTCTTTATTCCCCTTCATGCCAGTCTCGATCCTTGAATTTGGTAGCAATGCTCTAGGAAAAGGAGGCTTCACGACATACGGTGCAAGAGGAGGATCATCCTCCTTAGGCGCCGGTTCCTGTTCTTCTTCTTCCTCCGGAGTTTCAGCGATCCTGCGTAAGAAAGAACAAGCATCAGCAATTAAGTTTGGGAGTTTTCGAGCGGTTACCATCTTGGCTTGCTCCTTTCTCGGATTCGGCTCTATCTGGCTTGGAAGTTGGCCAAATGGTCGACCAGATGCTAGCATGCTCGAGAGGTTGTTCACGGCTTGCTCAATTCTTTGTCCAGATGCTATCTGTTCTTGATTGAGAAAAGCTTGAGCCTTGAACAGACTGTCATGATCATCGAGTCTGGTAATGATCTGGCTGAGCTTCTTATCCAGGTCACTGACATTGTTCTCTCTTTGATGTTGCTGCCCTGGATAGGTATTATTAAGATATTGATTCTGGCGATTGCCAGGAGCAGTTCCATAATTACCCGGATTGCGATGCGGCGGCTGGTAGACACCTGCCGGTGGATGGTTAGGCTTCTGATCCCGAGCTGGACCAGCCGGGCGGTTATTCTGGTTCTGGTTATGGTTGGCGCCAGCATTGTAGGGAGGTCAGTCTTGATAGTTCCCTTGCTGTCTGAAGTTACGGTAGCCAGCATAACCATTCTGATTATCGACGAAGCCTTGTTGAATGAAATTTACCTCTTCGGCAGACCAGACTTCTGCCTTACCAAAATTCTGACAACGGCCTCCGTTATGTGCGCAAGCTCCACACCACTCGCAATCGGCAACATAGACAGAGGCTGCCGGCGGCTTGATCGGTGTGGTAGACTTCTTCAAATGCTTCTCTACCTCTGCTTTGATTGTAGCTTCGAGATCTAGCTTGCTCCTTGATCCTTCAGATTGCCATTCCCAGTTCCTTGACTTGGAAGCACAGTTTGCGAAGTGAAGAAGAGCAGCTTCAGGTGTTAGTGTAGTGCAATCCCCTTCAGCTAGAGAATTGACCCACTTGGCAGATTCTTCTCGAAGTCCTCGAGCAAAAATTTCAGCTAAATGCCTCTCCTCGAATCCATGGTGAGGGCAGGTGTAGAGAAGTTCTTGGAATCGATTCCAAGTATCATACAAGCTTTCTCCTTCTTTCTGGGAGAATCTGGCGATGCTGTCCTTGATGGCGGTTGTTCTGGCCGGAGGGAAGTATTCTTCAGTGAAGTCCTGAGCCAGAGTATCCCAATCAGTGTAATAGCCAGGTGGTTTGCCAGTAAGCCACCTCTTAGCAGGGCCTTTCAGAGAGAACGGGAAAGCTCTCAGACAAAGAGTGTTTTTGTCGAGGTTTTCGCTCTTGAAAGTGCTGCAGAGATCAAAGAAGTCTGCAAGATGAGTACACGGATTGTCTAGGGGCCTGCCTTCAAACTGTAAATCCCTAGAGATCATAGTCAAGAATGGAATCTTGATCTCATAGTCAGGATCTCCTTCAATGCGCGGAACGGCAATGGCAGATCGAACGGTAGTCGCGCTCGGCTTGTTATAGTCCGCTAGACTCTTCTGTGCAGGTGGTGGTGGTGGTAATCTATCATCCATGGCGGGAGATGGAGGAGGTGAGAGTGACTCGGTGTATGAAGCGGATGAAGATGACGGTACAGGTGAAGATGGAGATGAGGAACTCTCCTTCAGTTCCTCGATCTTGATCGGAGTGATGAATGGATTGGATCTGCCTTTCTTCAGAATCTGTGATCGTAGAGGTGGAGCAGAACTGCCTGGTCTCTCTGCACTCTTAGCCTGTTCGGTTTGAGAGCGAGTCCAAGGACGGTGAGGCATACACCTGTAAACCTACAGATAACAAAGACAAACAAAACCAATGTAAAATCGAAGTGGATGGTAAGGTGAAAGATGGAAAGTAGAAGAATAAATTGCCAGTTCTTCTTTCGAACAATCAAAAGAAGGTCCCCGGCAACAGCGCCAATTTGATGACCCGCCCGGTCGTTGTTATGCGGACGTTCAACCAAATAACTAACAAAGCTCACAAAAGCTAGGGTAGATCGTATTCCAGGGGTCTTCTAAGATTGACTACTTCAAAACTGGCAAAATACCCGAATGCAAACAAGTTGTGCATGGTGTGAGTTCCACGACTTCTAATTCTAAGAAATGCAGAGAAATTAGAACAAATTAAACTAAAGCAGATTGGAAATTAGGGTTTGAAAACAGAGATGACAAACGAACTTAGACTTTGAATCCCCCTTCGTTCCCCAGAGCATTGGCAATCAACAGATCAGCGAATTTCGATTCTCATTCAATCAATTACTAAGACACCACCATAACTCCTTACCCTTAGGTTTAAGACCGGCGAACGTTCGCTCTATCCATTCTAACTACCAAGATTAACTAGCCGCCCGGGTACGGTCGCCTCTCGCAATGACTTAATTAACTGGTGCAATTACTAATGATTAATGAGTTACTCTTGCAGTGGATTAACCCTAACCGGTTCCTACGAAAGGCACGCTCCAATTATAAGGTTAATTGTTCAATTTGATATTCTAAAGTAAGGCGAGCGTTCGCTTCTATCCTTAGCTTAACCAGAATCTAATCTAGGTGATCAATCCAGACAAGAAACATGAACAATGAAGAACAAATCAAACATGAATGAGAAACATATTGAATTTCGAATCTAATCACCGCCGATCCGTGACCGCTTTAAAGCCCTGGGTCACTTAGGGTTCATCTAGTCTAAGCTCTAACGAGTTTAGCTACTCATGTTTATCACAAAAGAATCTAAGACAAAGAAAGAGTTCATTATTCAGAGGAAGAACAGAAAAGAATCTGAAAAACCTAATTTAGACGACTCTGACAGACTTCGATCTTCGGTAAACTACACTCCTAGCTCCGGTTCTCCGAGATGAAAGGGATGGCGTCATGATCTCTTTCCGGCTCTTTGAACTCTAACTCTTCGCTCCAGAACTGCAGAGAATCCTCAGAAAACGTAATTATGAATGATATGTTATCAGCTCTCCTTTTTGGGCCGCCGGGTTAAGTATTTATACTTAACCCTAATTAGTCCGGATTTCTTCTAGGATTTTCGCCAAAAATAATGAATTATTTTCGCCGAAAATTTGCTTGTAAATGGAAGTCCCGCCGGCTGATTCTCCTGAACTTTCTTCTCGGTTTGAAAACTTCCTTCTTTCGCCAAAAATTCCTTCAGTTGCCAACAGCCGATTTGTGCTGATATTTTCGCCGAAAACACTAGGTGATTTTCGGCGAAAATTCCTTTGTAATCCGGGCAGGAATTTGCTTGAACTTGATTGGCTCCTTTGATCGATTCCGGTTCAGTTCCTCGATGTTCCAATGCCTTAGACACGTCCTTGGTTACTTATTCGACGGCAAAAACCTGTGCTAACATAAAAACACTAGAAAACCATCAAATAGACCCGAAACGGGCCAAGGTAACACAAATGGCACGAGATAGGGCAATCGATTGAATATTCGTTATTCTACCCTAAAAACCATGTCTTAAGCAAAGAAATGTCGCTTAAATGAGGCTGATAATCACGTCAAATCGAGTGTCATCAGTGCCACACGTAAAAAAATAATTGAAACCTAGTCATGTGACACTGACATCCCAAATAGGCAATCAAGCACCATAAACAACCAAGATAGATAGGTCAAACGAGCCAATAGTGGGATGGTCCTCGGGTCACAGAACACGTCGCATGCACGCTCCTAGATGTTGGGCGTGCTGTTGCTTGTTTCCACATGGTTCATTCGAATGAGAGTACTGGAGCCTTAGACCTCGGATCAGGTTGACAATCAAACCGGTCATTTCCTTGCATGGGCCCTCTTTCAAGGCTCAATCTGCAATTGCACCAAAAACAACTAAAATGACATAAAATTGGACCGTGAAGGTCCTTAGCGAGTACAATCGTCATAAACACGAAATCAATGAAATTGGCCAAAAAAAGGGAATGAATTAAGCACAAAGCATGTCAAGCATGGGGATAAAATTTTGATGAATCCTAATTATCAAATCACTCACACTTGAACATTACTTGCCCTCAAGAAATCAACTCAACACAACAAATGCACCACCTAAGAAATGAACAAGTCCTGAATTTCTTAGGTCCTAGAATGATGTGAATGGTGTCTAACGAAATCAGTGAACAAGGTATATTCTCAAGGTTCAAGAATGCAGAAAAAAGTTGCCGCCTAGGCGTGATTAAGCGCTAGGCGGCGTCTTTCTGTACAGATTAAGCATTAAGTGGTCAATCAAGCATTAAATTGCTTAAGTAGTTGTCGCTGGCGATTAATTGGGGATTAAATAGGGTAATCGATGCTTCTTAGCGCATTACTGCGCTTCAATTAAAAAAAAGTAAAAAATGCACCATTTTGGCTCGTTAAAAAATTGGACTGAAACCCTAACTTCTCTTTCTCTGTTTTTCCTCATTCATCGATTTTCATTCTTCCTCAGTTCCTCTGACTGCTCTTCTTCTTCTTTAATACGATTTCTACTTCTTCTCTTTATAGTTCGTATATTCAGCTCCCTCCTCAGCTTCTTCTTCTCTTCTGCAGCAACTTGCCGGCTTGCGCCTCTTCCCTTCGGCCGGCGCGAACCTCTTCTCTTTGGCCAGCACTTCTTACAGCTGGCAGTCTAGTCTCGTGTCTTCTCTCCAAAGGTGCAAGTCTATCTCTGCTGGCGCAAGTCTCATTTCTTCTTAACTCATCCCTCAGCCGGTTCTCGTCCCTCAACTGATCCACCCAACAATCCCATTAACTCAATAACTCGTATGTACTCCCCACTTCCTCACCTTGCTATAGTTGATTTAAAAAGGTCAGAGTAAACAGGGGCATGTGTTGCGATTGGAAAGGGGTAGAGTGTGATTGTTTTATGGTGTTTTAACAAGCACTCTTACTGATTTAGGTGAAATGGAAGAGGCAACTACAACTGCTGCAACGAATTCTAAAATTCTAAATTCCCTGAAGAGAAAATCGGATGATATAGGATGGCAATATGGAACAATAGCTTACCCAATAAATAAGGACAATATCAAGTGCAATTTTTGTGATCATGTGAGCTCCGGTGGTATCTATCACCTCAAGGCACACATTGGTCGCTTTGGAAATTTTGTTAGGGCTTGAAAAAAGCCCCACCAGAAGCTGCCCAAGCTTGCAAAAGCACTGTTGAGGGAACAACAACAAAAAATAAAGATAAGCTCATGCGTGAACAAGGTCTAAGAGAAGATGTCATTAGTTCTTCTAAACAACCAGAGGAGGACATTAATTGTGTTGGTACCTCAATGCCACACAAGTTAGGGTCGATGGGCACGTCCTATTGATCCTACCAAGACTTCGACAGCTGAACTGCAATAACAAAAAATAGACAAAGTACTTTGGCAAGAAAGAACACGTAAAGTGCATGAGTACATTGCGAGATGGATTTACACACATGGTGAGTGCTATGCAATCTCTATACCTTTCAATACAGTTGAACAAGATAGGGAACTAATGTGTTGTTAACTTTTACTTTAGCCATCTTCTTCAATGCAATTGAGAACGACGAGTTCAAACAAATGTGCGAGGCTATTGGGCAGTTTGGACTTGGATTGAAGCCTCCTACGCAATATGACCTTTGTGAGCCCTTACTGAAATTGGAATATGCAAGGACTAAAAGCTTGCTGAAGGATTGCAACAAGGAGAAGATACAAAATGGTTGCTCGGTAATGATGGACACAGGACTAACATGAAAAGGAGGAGCATAATGAATATCGTCCCCAACTGTGCTGAGGGAACAAGTTTCATAAAGCGGAGGGACACATCAGGTGTTTCACACATAAGTGAAGTTATCTTCCAATTGGTTGATCGTGCAATTGAAGAAGTTGGAGCCAAACATGTGGTGTAGGTTGTGACTTACAATGCTTCCAACAATATGGGAGCGAAGAAGCTTTTGTTGGAAAAGTGACCAAACATCTTCTAGAGAACTTGTGCAACTCACACCATCAACTTGACGCTCTAAGGAATTGGAAATCTACAGAGATTCAAAAAGGTGATTGACCCATCTAAGGCTTTCACTATCTTCGTATATGGACACCATCGCACCTTGGAATGTGATGACACTCAATTTTACGTGTTTATCAACCTCATTTAAGCTACATTTCCTTGCTTGAATCTCAAGTTTTAGGTGATTTAGCATGTTTTCACCTAAATGCTCTAATTCCTGCCATTTTGGTTACTTTGGCCCGTTGTGGGTCTATTTGATGGTTTTCTAGTGCTTTTGAGAATGCACAGGTTTCTGCCATCAAATACGTAGCCACAGACGAGCTCGAGAAGCAAAGGAACCTCAAGGAACGGTACGAGATCAATCCAGAAATCAACCAAGCCAGAAGAAATCACTGCCCCCACTGTAACTAAAGTTTTTGGCGAGAAGTCTGAAGTCTTCGCCGAAAACTTATGCAAGAAACTCACAGTCGAAGACAGGAGAATCCAGTCAAAGTTTTCTCTGAAGTCTTTGGCGAAAACTCCCAAGTTTTAGTTGAAAACTAATTCCTTTTTTCAGCTGGAATCCTAAACCGTATAAATACTAAACCGGCGGCCACGAAAGAAATATACATATTCCATGGATTAAATTCCAGACTTAAAAGTTTGAGAGAGAGTTTAGAGAGTTCGAGGAGCCGGGAAGAGATCGTGACGCCATCCTTCCATCTCGGAGAACTCGGTGTTAGGAGTTGAAGATCCAAGAGATTGAAGCTTCACAGATTCGTCTGAAATTAAAGATGTATTCTTTGTTTGTCTTTGCTTCTTTTGTTTTGAATATGAGTAGCTAAACTCATAGAGCTTAGATTAGATGAACCCTAAGTGACCCTGGGCTTTAAAGCGGTCATAGATCTACGGTAATTAAATCCAGTTTCAATATGTTTCTCTTGCATGTTTGGTTTGTTCTTGATTACTTTTGTGCTTCTTTTCTAGCTTGATCACCTAGTTAAGACTGTAGTTAAGCTGAGGATAGTAGCGAACGTTTGCCTCACTTCAAAACACCAAATCAACAGTTAACCTATTCATTGGAACAATTTCTCTTTGTAGGAATGAGTTAGGGTTAATCCGCTGCTAGAGTAACTCATGAATCACTTGTAATCGCGCCAGTTAGTTTTCCGTAGCAGAAGCAAACGCACGGGCGGTCAATTAATCTTGGGAGTTAGATTGGATAGAGCGAACATTCCCAGTCTTAAACCTAAGGGTCATGAGTTATGGTGGTGTTTGAGAACTGAATGAATTAGGATTGAAAACCGCTGGTCTTGTGATCGCCAATGTTCTGGTGATCTTAGGGGGATTCAAAATCTAAGCTTGTCTGTCGTCTTGTTAAGTCAACCAATCTTTCAATTGTTTTCTGTTGTCATTTCTTTTACTTCCTACTTTATTAGATTAGAAGTCGCGGAACTCACACCACGCACAACTTGTGTTTTAACCTGAGTAAATTGCCTTCATATTTGTGTTTCAACCTATGGAATACGATCTGCTTAGCTTTTAGGTTAGTAGTATTTGATCACTGTTTTACAGCTCATCGAATTGGCGCTGTTGCCGGGGACTCTTCTATATTGTTTGAAAGAAGAGTTGGCATTTTATTCTTCTACCTTTCCATTTTTCATTTTTCAATCACACTTCGATTTTACACCAGTTGTTTTTTATTTTTGTTCTTTGCAGATTGTTTTTCAGGTTTATGAATCGCCCGTTCACTCGTTCTCAGTCTAAGTCTATCAAGTCTTCTACTTCAGACAAGCCGGGTAGTTCTGCTCCACATAGACAACCGCGAATTCTAAAGCAATCCACTACCGTCCCGCCTCCATCTTTTTGTCCAATTAAGATCGAGGAGCCGAAGGAGAGCTCCTCATCTTCCTCCGCTTCATCCACCGCATCGATCTCGCCACCACCCTCTCCTACAATGGGTGACGTAGACCGCCAAGATCCTCCACCACCGTCGCTGGCTCAGAGAAGTGTTACCAATTACAACAAGCCGAGCGCGACTAGCGTTCGATGCTCTATGTTTGTGCCGCGCAACGACGATGATCCTGACTATGAGATCAAGATCCCCTTCATGGGAATGATCTGTAGGGACGTACAATTTGAAGGAAAGCCCCACGACAATCCTTGTACTCACTTGGCGGACATTTCCATTCTCTCTCCGAGGCCCCGCTAAGAGATGGTTAAACAGCAAGCCTCCCGATTACTACACTGATTGGGATAAGCTGGCTCAAGATTTTGTTGAAGAATACTTCCCTCCTTCCAGAACAACTGTCTACAAAGATAGCATCTCCAGGCTCAGACAGAAGGAAGGAATGAGTTTATACGATGCTTGGAATGAATTCCAAGAGCTTCTCTACAGCTGCCCCCATCACAGTTTCGAGCAAAGGCAACTAGCTGAGACCTTTGCCCGAGGAATGAACGAGGAGTCATCCAAATGGGTCAACTCCTTAGCTCAGGGAGATATCACTGATCTCACACCAGAACCGGCTATGCTTTACTTTGCCGATTGTGCTTCCAAGTCAAGGAATTGGGAGAGACAAACAGAAGGAGCTCGAAGCAAGCTCAACATTGAAGAACAAGTTAAAGCGGAAATCAAGAAGCACTTGAAGAAGTCTACCACGCCTGTCAAGCCTCCATCCACCTCTGTTTTTGTTGCTGACTACCAATGGTGTGGCGCCTGTGCTCACAACGGAAGTCAATGTCAGAATTTTGGTAGAGCAGAAGTCTGGTCTGCCGAGGAAGTCGACTTTATTGGTCAAGGCTTCTCCAACAACCAACAAGGCTATACCAGCTACCGTCACTTCCAGCAACATGGAAGCTTTCAAGAGTGACCTCACTACAACTCCGGAGAAAACCAGAATCAGAATAACCGACCACTTGGGTCATTTCAAGATCAGAAGCCAAACAATCAAACTAGAGGTATCTATCAACCACCACACCGGAACCAAGGCAACTACGGTACAGCTCCTGGCAATCGCCAGATCCAGTATCTGAACAACAGCTATCAGGGTCAGCCTCAGAAACCACCGCCACTTAACAGCAAGGATAGTGAGTTGGATAAGAAGCTGAATCAGATCATCACTAGGCTGGATGATCATGATAGCCAGTTCAAGGCGCAAGCTCTCGTAAATCAAGAATAGATTGCGCAAGGCCATAGAGTGGAGAGCCAAGTAAACAACATCACTAGCTTGCTCTCTAGTGGTCGCCCCTTCGGTAAGCTACCAAGTCAAACAGAAACAAATCCGAAGAATGACGTGAAGACTGTTTCCACTCGAAGCTGCAAGAATTTGGCCGCGGCTACCTCTTCCTATCCGGCCATGATTCATGATGTTGCAATAATTGATACATTGGAGATCGAGGAAGAAGAAGAGAAGACTCCTTCCCAAAGCATAAACGCGCACCTGAGCCTCGTCTTGCTCCGTATCAACCAAGAATTCCATTCCCCAACGCATTGCGAGGAGGGAGAATTGAGCAGCTTAGCTCGTTGAATAAGAAAGAAGCATCCCCCATGCCTTCCAAGGAAGAATCCTCTTCCATTCATGATCTGAAGCTCTCCATACCAATCCTAGCTAAGTGCTCTGATCCTGGTTCCTTTACTATTCCGTTAATCATTAATGATATTGAAATCATCGTAGTCTAGTTGATCTAGGTGCATCTATAAATGTCATGCCTATGTGATTGTATGAGAAACTCAATATAGGAGAATTACAACATACTAGCATGCATTTAGTGGTGAATGATAAATCTTTAAAGACACCTAGAGGGGAAGTTAAGAACGTAATCACTAAGTGTGGCCCTTTCACCTTCTTAACGGATTATGTAGTTATGGATACTAGGGAAGATGATGCTACTATCTTGATAGGTCGACCTTTCATGGCAAAATCCGGTATGACAATCAATGTACCTAACAGATCGCTGACATTAAGAGTAGGGAAAGACACTGTAACATTCCGCCTCAAGGACGGCATGAAATACATCCCTAAGGAAGGAGAAGCTCACTGTCTTTCTGTTGAAACTGTGGAGTTGGCCTCGGTCAACTCCGTTACTAATATCGTCCCTAGTGTTTCTCCAAAGCCAACTATTTCAGGTGTGAACATGTTATCAAGAAGAAGGCACAAACAGCGGAGAAATGAAAGAAGAAGGAGGAACTGAAAGCCCCCTCTTCTAAATCACCTTAAGCCAAGAATCATGGCGAGAAGAAGAAGAATCTGAACAAAGCTAAAATGGTTTGGATGCCAGTTGCTCCGCCATCCTCGACTGAGCCAATTTCTCCACCAATTCCTATCAAGCCACCGAAAAATAAACCTATGAAGAAGGAGAAGCCAAAAACATTTTCCAAGGAATCACTGAAGATTAAAGATCCCGGTGAAATAAAGCAGGAAAACAAGGAAAAGAATAAAACGGATTGGAAGCCGACTGCTCTGATTCCTTCTACCGTCACACTTGCGAAGGATGATCCCTCCCAAGAACTATTCGGGCCATTTGAGATTGCTGGCCATCTTCCCGATGGACGAACCAAGCTCATTCATGCTAACGGGAAGAAATTCACGCTAGCCGGAGGTACCCCGAAGCTTTATTTCGTGAACTCCGACCTGAGTTGGGATGTCTCCTGACCGCCATCCAGGTATCGTCCAGCTCAAGGACTTTAATCAAGAGCGCTTCGTGGGAGGCAACCCACGGCTGGAGTCAGTTTAAATTCTTGAGTCAGTCTAGTTTTTAGAGTCGGTTTGGGGGAGCCACAAGTGTCTTTTGTGTGATCTTTTATTTTTCTTGTGTGTGTCGTGTGTCCTCGGTTCAGTTTCAATTCATTTGGGAATGTTCCGACCTCTATTGATTTTGTTTTGATTTATTTAAAGTTTGCCAGAATTTCAGAAAATTTCGTTAAAACTGCAGGTCATAGTTTTCGGCAAAAATTGCACTTCTTTTCGGCGAAAACTTTTCTTTGAAACCTCTTGTGAATTTTGACCAGTTTTTTTGCATACTTTTCGAAAGAAAAGTTCAAACTTTTCGCCGTAAAATTTTCTTAAAAATCAGGCAGACAGTTTTCAAAATTTTTCTTCGGCGAAAACTTTCGTTCTTTTCGCCGAAAATTTTCAGAAAAATCCAAAATTTTTTTCCCCTTATCCTTTCATTTTTCCGGATTTAGCCTCTCTCCCCTCACTTTTCGAAAACTCAAACCGCAGCCCCCCCTCTTTGAAAACAAATCACCACCGACCTATTTCCCTCGCCGCCGCCGCTCCCTTCCTCTCGTTCCCCTAAGCATTTCGATACCTAGATCACCCAAATCGGAGCTCTCTAGCCCCGGTTCCACCCGAAACCCACTTTTCGAGTATTTCTCTGATTTCTTTCTGTACGTTCGTTTTCAGCCACCATGTCTTTAAGGTAAGTAGTTGGGTTTTTCATTACGATTCTTTTGCCATATAGATTGCTGAATTTCGTCGGGTTTGACTTTGGTTGACTTTTTGGTGTACCTCGATTAGCGTGCCTGCTGTTTCGGTGTGATTTTTGCAGAATTGTTTGAACTTAGTTGATCAAGTATGCTTAGAGATTATTGTGCTATGATTTGATGTTATTTGAACGAGGATTGCTATGCTTAATCGATGATTCTAGTGCGATGTTGAGTTTTGTGTAGTGTCGGTTTGACCTCGGAATGTTGAAGTTATTTGGCTGCCCGGTTCATGTTCACATGTTCTGAATACTGTTATACTATTCTTGAACCTCTTTTTGTGCCAATTGATGTCGTGATCGTCGTTACCTATGCTTAATTGCCAAAACTCGTGCTGTATTGACTTTTCCATGAATGTCGGGTTGACTTTGGTTAAAATTTTATGCATCAGCTGCCCTGTTTATCCTTGTGTTGCCCTCATGATTATATTTGGTTACCGGTTGTTAGATTAGCTTATCCCCACTCGATTTTCCTCGTTTCTAAGTGACATTGAGTTTTTTGACCAAGTGTGATTGTTGTTATATTTTTTTAGGAACATGACTAAGAGGTCGAGAGCCGCACTCAGTGGTCCAGGATCCACCTCTACCGCTCCCCACACCGAAGCTAGTTCTAGAGCAACCGCGAGGCTCCCATCTTCCCTCCTCGGTGGTAACTTTATTGGGCGCCTCATCACCAACCTTGGCCTCAACCAGGTTTGGGGACCTGAGGTCCCGTGCCACCAAGTATGCACCGTCGGTGCCTACCTGGCAGTGGAGTATGACGTTCAGTTGAACGTCGGGCCTAGAGAGTGGGTACCTCCACCTCTTTACCAGGGACTCGACTCAGAGGCGGAGGATGATTCTGAGGAGGATGAGCCCCAGCCAGATCCGACATTTCACCACCAAATACCCCCGCAGCAGCCGCCTGCGGGGTTTGCACACCAGCAGCAGCTTCATCACCAGAAGCCTCTGCATATGCCTCCCGGTGATTATGAGGAGCTGCTCAGCCAGATCCGAGTTGGCAGATCGACCACACCACCACCCAAGACGCCCGTTGGCTTATTACTCAGCAGCACATGAGCTAATAGAACACCAGATACGAGGCGCAGTTGGCGTGGCAACAGCGGGTTGAGGATTTCTAGCACATTCCCCCACCACCTCCACCACCTGAGGAGTGATCAGGTTGTATCCTTTTCCTTGTTCTTCTTTATATTTATTCTTTTCGGATTTCAGTCCAATTTTATTCTGTGTGGATCCGGGACACTTGTCCCGGTTTCCTTTTGATTTTTTGTCTGTTTTTATTTTGTAGTCACCTTTTGGCAGCTTCTCTCCACGCTCCGACCACTCCTTGATTCATCCCCTACATCAACCATCTCGGTCCAGGTGATGTGAACCGCTGTAACCGTGGGCAGACGACCCTTGAACACCGCAAGTTGAGACCGTGCAACGAGGTAGAACCGTCGGGAACCGGGGGCGGATAAGTACTTTGACCCGTCAGCTATATAACAGCTGAGAACCAGAAGTGTCCAGTCGAAGACGCCACGCCAAGAGATGGATGCTCTTGATGATAAGTCGATCCTTCAGTATCGCGTCATGCAGATACAATAAGGGTTTCAGAACAGAGTTTTTTCAAAGGGGGTTTATTGCATAAAAGTTGTGTTTTCAAAGGGTGGCCGGCGGCCTCTATATATAGGGAGGGAACAAGCTCTCCTCCCTAAAGTCTAATTCCTAAATAAGAGTAGAATAAAGAGTCCTATTCCTAATTAGAATCCTAAAACCCCTAAATAAGTCCTACTAAAAAGGAATAAAACATAAAATAATAGTTGTAGTCTTTAAAGCAGAATAAAAGACCTAAATTAGGTCAAAAACCCTAATCTAGCCGCGTACGACTGCTTGGGCCGGTTGGGCGCGTGTGGCGGCCCGGTGGGCTTAACCGGCTGAACGCCGGGCTTGACTCGGGTGGCGGACGCGGGCTTCGGCTTCGGGCGGGTTCAGTGACCGGGCTTCTTGTCCAAAAGATATGTTCTTCATGCCCAGTTCCATAAATCTCCTTTGATCGGCCCGCTTGCCGGTTTAGGGCTTGTGGCTGTTCTCCTCTTAGACCTTCTTTCTTTCCGCTCGGGCCTTCTTCTTTAAGCTTCAGGTAGGCCTCCAGGTAGCTTTGGACGTAGCTCTCCATGGTCAGCCCAAGTGTCATGCTTCGGGCCAAGGACTCCAAGTCTTCTCATGCCTCGGTTCAGGTTCAATCTTTGACAGCTCTCCTCTTCGGGCCAAGGGTTCTTGGGCTCTCTTCCTTCTGTACTCCAGAAATGCTTCCAGAGGGTCACTCAAAGAACCGGCTTCTTCTTCAGGGCTCCTAGAGGTTAGGCTAGGGGCAGGCTGAAGCTTCTCTTCGGTGCTAGGGCTTATACCCTCGGCCAACAGCATGGCTTGGGACAGCATTCCATTCCTTGGAGTCTTTCTACCTGCAAGTGAAGGATTTAGTCGATACTTCTTGTCATACCTTGGTTTTAGGGCTCGTGGATGGCCTGTCCTTGGATTCATGCGCTTCTTAAGAGGCCCTAGGGTCTTGCCTAGGCCAGGGGATCCTGGTGGGGTGTAGGAATACTGGTTGGCATCGGGGCAGCATTGTTGGATCATATCATCAGGTGCTTCTATTCCTCTCTACTCTAGTTTGGTCATGTGAGGACACAGAACGATTTTAAGTGTGGGGTAGGGTGTATAAATTGTATGATCTTGACTTGCTTTCTGTGATTTCGTGGCTTATCTGATTCCTCTAGCTTAGAATTGCTCGATTCTTAACGTGTGATGTTAAGTTAGTTTTCAATTTTTCATAAATGCTTAGACTGCTTAACCTAGAACTTGTAACCAACTTGCTGCATTGATGCTAAATCTCCTAGTTAGAACTAAAAGTCTTATCACGCTTGTAGTATTTCACTTTAATTGCATGATAATGACCGAATCCGACTAGCAAACCAACGGTGAGCTTTTGATCCATTGTAGATAAACTTGCAATTTCAATTCTTTTTGAGTGGCTTTCTTGTACTTTGAATGAGTTAGAATTTGCATGAGATCTATTCGAGACCACACAATGACACGAGTTCTAGGAGGATAGAGGAACCTAGTTGAAGTTACTTAAGCTAGATAGCCAAACTAACGTTAAATCCATTAGGTGTAAACCTTTGAGCTTGGCCCTTTCTTTCGGTTCGTTATACATTACAGCTAATCCCCATTTTTCGTCACCCCATTGATCCCTTGTGGTTGTAGTTCTAGATTAGCCTACCGGAAGTCGGTCTGTGGCAACTTGCCTATAGCCATTAAACAGGTGGTCTTAGCTATTATGTCCAGGTGTGTAAACCCCTCTAGCAACTAAAAGAAAATCTGCACAAAGAAACAAAGAGAAAAGAGAAAAAAATTTGAAAAAATAGAAAAAAGTTCAAAGTTTATAGTTTAGTTCAATAACGTTCTTCTCCCTACAAATGGAAGAACGAAGTCAAAAGAAAATGTAAAGAAAAGTAAGAAAATTCAAAAAAAATATATATATGCAAAATAAAGTGCTTGGTTGCTTGAGGGTATCATAGGACGAGCGTACACTATTCCACCCGTGTCTGGTTAGATGGTAGGAAGCCATAGGCTAGATTCGAGGGAAGTTAGTCGAAAGCTGCACCGCACCAAAGCCAATTCCATCATTCATCCCATCATCCATCTCATTATAAACATGTGTAGTGTAGGAATCGTTACAGTCCTTGCAAAAGTCCTTTTGACTAGTTACTCGTGTTGTCAAAGTGGTGGAGATTGTGGTCGAATTGCAAAAATATGACATACTTCGGTCGAGAAAGTGATTGAGAGCAGAAACACGTCCCTAAACACAGAGTGCGAGAGTTCCCTTGTACCAAATATTATCTGTGTGAGAAGTCTGGTCGGTTAGGTCAGATTCGTGCATGATTTGTGTTTACTCCTTGTTGTGTGCAGATAATTAGTGAGACCAGGTTGTTTGGTTGACGTGTAAGCATGTTAGGTCACCTGTTCTAGAAGTAGCGGTTTAATAATTTATTGAACCTTAACTTGATCGATCTCGTCATTTGTGAATCTGAGTGCGTTCTAGTTCAGTTTGCTTGAGGACAAGAAAATGCTTAAGTGTGGGGTATTTGATGACACTCGATTTTACGTGTTTATCAACCTCATTTAAGCTACATTTCCTTGCTTGAATCTCGGGTTTTAGGATGATTTAGCATGTTTTCACCTAAATGCTCTAGTTCCTGCCATTTTGGTTACTTTGGCCCGTTATGGGTCTATTTGATGGTTTTCTAGTGCTTTTGAGAATGTACAGGTTTTTGCCGTCTAATACGTAGCCACGGATGAGCTCGGGAAGCAAAGGAACCTCAAGGAATGGCCCGAGATCAATACAAAAATCAACCAAGCCAGAAGAAATCACTGCCCCAGCTGTAACTAAAGTTTTCGGCGAGAAACCTGAAGTCTTCGCCGAAAACTTATGCAAGAAACTCACAGTCGAAGACAGGAGAATCCAACAAAAGTTTTCTCTAAAGTCTTGGTGAACCGTCGTTGTGCTGAGCAGGTTCAATCAATAACTATCCAATCAAGAGCTAGGATAGATCGTATTCCACGGGCCTTCAAATGTCGGCTACTTCAGAACTAGCAAATTATTCAAGGAAAAACACGTTGTGCGTGTGTGAGTTCCACGCTTCTACTTCTAAGAAATGCAGAAAATTAAAAAGATTAAACTAAAGCGATTGAGAATTAGGGTTTGAAAACAAGAATGACAGACGAACTTAGACTTTGAATCCCCCTTCGTTCCCAGAGCATTGGCAATCAACAGATCAGCGGATTTCGATTCTTATTCAATCAATTACTAAGACACCACCATAACTCCTTACCCTTAGGTTTAAGACTGCCGAACGTTCGCTCTATCCGATCCAACTACCAAGATTAACTAGCCGCCCGGGTACGGTCGCCTCTCGCAACGACTTAATTAATTGGTGTAATTACTAGTGATTAATGAGTTACTCTTGCAGTGAATTAACCCTAACCGGTTCCTACGAAAGGCACACTCCAATTATAAGGTTAATTGTTTAATTCGATGTTCTAAAGTAAGGCGAGCGTTCGCTTCTATCCTTAGCTTAACAAGAATCTAATCTAGGTGATCAATCCAGACAAGAACATGAACAATGAAGAACGAATCAAACATGAAAAAGAACTGATTGAATTTCGAATCTAATCACCGCCGATCCGTGACCGCTTTAAAGCCCTGGGTCACTTAGGGTTCATCTAGTCTAAGCTCTAAAGGGTTTAGCTACTCATTATCATTACAAAAGACACACAGACAAAGAAAGAGTTCATCATTCAGAGGAAGAACAGAAAAGGATCTGAAAAACCTAATTCAGACGACTCTGACAGACTCCGATCTTGGTAAGTTGCACTCCTAGCTCCGGTTCTCCAAGGTGGAAGGGATGGCGTCACGATCTCTATCCGGCTCTTCGAACTCCAACTCTTCGCTCCAGAACTTCAGAGAATTCTGATCTCGAAAAGTTGTATTATGATTAATTATGATCGTCCCCCCTCTCCCGGGCCGCCGGATTAAGTATAAATACTTAACCCTAGTTGGGCCGGGCTGAGCTGATATTTTCGCCGAAACCATAGGGATAGTTTCGGCGAAAATTCTTGTGTAAATGGCCATGATTTCTCTGCCTTGCATTTTCGGTCCGAAGAGCTTAATGGTTTCGCCGAAATCAGTCTTCACTTGGCATCAGCTGATTTGCATTGTTAATTTCGCCGAAACTGTGGGATCATTTTCTCCGAAGGTACAAGTGCATATGGGCAGATTTTCGGTTTGACTTGATTGGCTCCTTGGATCGATTCTGGTTTGATTCCTCGAGGTTCCTACGCCTTAGACACGTCCATGGCTACGCTATTTGACGGCAAAAACCTGTGTTAACACAAAAACACTAGAAAACCATCAAATAGACCCGAAACGGGCCAAGGTGACACAAATGGCACGAGATAGGGCAATCGATTGAATATTCGTTATTCTACCCTAAAAACCATGCCTTAAGCAAAGAAATGTCACTTAAATGAGGCTGATAATCACGTCAAATCGAGTGTCATCAAATACCCCACACTTAAGTTTTTGCTTGTCCTCAAGCAAACTGAATAGAAACGCTCATGTTCATAAATGATAAGATCGATTAAATTGGAGCTCAATCTAACACAATGAATTATTAGACAGATCGATCCTAGAACAAGAAACCTAACATGCATACTGATCAGCCAAACTACCTGGTCTCACTAATCAACTGCACACGACAAGTAATTAGCAATCAATCATGCACGAATTTGACCAGACCGACCAGACTTCTCACACATGATATATTTAGTACAATGGGAACTCTCACTCTCTGTGTTTAAGGACGTGTTTCTGCTCTCGATCGTTTTCTGTTACCGAATTCTGTCATAGGTTTGCATTTCGACCACATCTCCACCACTGTGACAACACGAGTATCTAGTCAAGAAGGACTTCCCTGCTAGGACCGTAATGAATTCTACACTACTCGGGTTTATAATGAGATGGATGATGGGAATGAATGATGATGGCTTGGTGCGGTGTAGCTTTCGACTAACTTCCCTCGAATCTAATCTATGGCTTCCTACCGTCTAACCAAACACTGGTGGAATGATGAACGCTCGTCCTATGATACCCTCAAGCAACCTAGCACTTATTCTTTTTCTTTTGCATACACATTTTTTTCTTTTCTTTTTGACTTCGTTCTTCCATTTGTAGGGAGAAGAACGTTTTTATTGAACTACACTTTGAAACTTTTCTTATTTTCTGATTTTTCTGCTTCTCTTCTTTCTTTCTATATTTTTTTTCTTTTTGTGCCAATTTTCTTTTAGTTGCTAGAGGGGTTTACACGTCTGGACATATTAGCTAAGACCACCTGTTTAATGGCTATAGGCAGGTTACCATAAACCGACTTCCGGTAGGTCAATCTAGAACTACAACCACAGGGGATCAACGAGGAATGAAAGAAATGGGAAATGGCTGTAATGTATTATCGAACCGAAAGAACAGGCCAAGCTCAAGGGTCTAAACCTAGTGGATTTTTCGTTTGGTAGGCTATCTGGCTTAGTAGCTGAATCTAGGTGCCCCTATCCTTCTAGAACTCGTGTCATCGTGTGGTCTCGAGTAGGTCTCATCCAAATTCTAACTCATTCAAGTAAACAGAAAACCACTAAGAAAGAATTTAAATTGCAAGTTACGTGCAATGGATCAAAAGCTCACAGTTGGTTTGCTAGTCGGATTCGGTCATTTTCATGCAATCAAGGCTACAAACTACAAGTGTGATTTTAAAATTCTGTTCTGACCAGGCAATTTAGCATCAAAGGATACAAGTTGGTTCTCAAGTTCTAGGTTAAGCAGTCTAAGCATCATTATGACAGTTTGAACAACAACTTAACATCAAAAATCAAGAACTGAGCCATTCTAATGCTAGAGAGACTGGAATGGAATCACGAGGCACACAAAACACAATCAAGGGCAATCAAGTTCATGCAAGGTTCTCTAGCATCCTAATTTGGTGAACCGTCGTTGTGCTGAGCAGGTTCAATCAAATAACTATCAAACTCAAGAGCTAGGATAGATTGTATTCCACGGGCCTTCAATTGATCGGCTACTTCAGAACTAGCAAATTATTCAAGGAAAAAGACGTTGTGCGTGGTGTGAGTTCCACGACTTCTACTTCTAAGAAATGCAGAAAAATTAAAAAGATTAAACTAAAGCAGATTGAGAATTAGGGTTTGAAAACAAGAATGACAGACGAACTTAGACTTTGAATCCCCCTTCGTTCCCCAGAGCATTGGCAATCAACAGATCAGCGGATTTCGATTCTTATTCAATCAATTACTAAGACACCACCATAACTCCTTACCCTTAGGTTTAAGATTGGCGAACGTTCGCTCTATCCGATCCAACTACCAAGATTAACTAGCCGCCCGGGTACGGTCGCCTCTCGCAACGACTTAATTAATTGGTGTAATTACTAGTGATTAATGAGTTACTCTTGCAGTGAATTAACCCTAACCGGTTCCTACGAAAGGCACACTCCAATTATAAGGTTAATTGTTTAATTCGATGTTCTAAAGTGAGGCGAGCGTTCGCTTCTATCCTTAGCTTAACAAGAATCTAATCTAGGTGATCAATCCAGACAAGAAACATGAACAATGAAGAACGAATCAAACATGAAAAAGAACTGATTGAATTTCGAATCTAATCACCACCGATCCGTGACCGCTTTAAAGCCCAGGGTCACTTAGGGTTCATCTAGTCTAAGCTCTAAAGGGTTTAGCTACTCATTATCATTACAAAAGACACACAGACAAAGAAAGAGTTCATCATTCAGAGGAAGAACAGAAAAGGATCTGAAAAACCTAATTCAGACGACTCTGACAGACTCCGATCTTGGTAAGTTGCACTCCTAGCTCCGGTTCTCCAAGGTGGAAGGGATGGCGTCACGATCTCTATCCGGCTCTTCGAACTCCAACTCTTCGCTCCAGAACTTCAGAGAATTCTGATCTCGAAAAGTTGTATTATGATTAATTATGATCGTCCCCCCTCTCCCGGGCCGCCGGATTAAGTATAAATACTTAACCCTAGTTGGGCCGGGCTGAGCTGATATTTTTGCCGAAACCATAGGGATAGTTTCGGCAAAAATTCTTGTGTAAATGGCCATGATTTCTCTGCCTTGCATTTTCGGTCCGAAGAGCTTAATCGTTTCGCCGAAATCAGTCTTCACTTGGCATTAGCTGATTTGCATTGTTAATTTCGCCGAAACTGTGGGATCATTTTCGCCGAAGGTACAAGTGCATATGGGCAGATTTTCGGTTTGACTTGATTGGCTCCTTGGATCGATTCCGGTTTGATTCCTCGAGGTTCCTACGCCTTAGACACGTCCATGGCTACACTATTTGACGGCAAAAACCTGTGTTAACACAAAAACACTAGAAAACCATCAAATAGACCCGAAACGGGCCAAGGTGACACAAATGGCACGAGATAGGGCAATCGATTGAATATTCGTTATTCTACCCTAAAAACCATGTCTTAAGCAAAGAAATGTCGCTTAAATGAGGCTGATAATCACGTCAAATCGAGTGTCATCAAGTCTTCGGCGAAAACTCCCAAGTTTTCGCCAAAAACTAATTCCTTTTTACGGCTGGAATCCTAAACCCTATAAATACTAAACCGGCGGCCACAAAAGAAATATACATATTCTGTGGATTAATTTCCAGACTTAAAAGTTCAAGAGAGAGTATAGAGAGTTCGAGGAGCCAGGAAGAGATCATGACTCCATCCTTCCATCTCGGAGAACTAGGTGCTAGGAGTTGAAGATCCAAGAGATTGAAGCTTCACAGATTCGTCTGAAATTAGGTTTTACAGTTCTTCTCTGTTCTTCCTGGTTAAAGATGTATTCTTTGTTTGTCTTTGCTTCTTTTGTTTCGAATATGAGTAGCTAAACTCATAGAGTTTAGATTAGATGAACCCTAAGTGACCCAGGGCTTTAAAGTGGTCACGGATCGGCGGTGATTAGATTCAAAGTTCAATCAGTTTCTCTTTCATGTTTAATTTGTTCTTCGTTGTTTTATTTTTCTTTTCTGGCTTGATCACCTAGATTAGATTCTTGTTAAGCTGAGGATAGAAGGGAACACTCGCCTCACTTTAAAACACCAAATCAACAATTAACCTATTCATTGGAGTGTGCCTTTCGTAGGAACCAGTTAGGGTTAATCCACTTCAAGAGTAACTCATAAATCGTTAGTAATTCCACCAGTTAGTTTAGTCGTTGCAAGAAGCGACCGTACTCAGGCGGGTAATTAATCTTGGTAGCTAGATCGGATAGAGCGAACGTTCGCCAGTCTTAAACCTAAGGGTAAGGAGTTATGGTGGTGTCTTAGAATTGATTGAACGAGAATTGAAATCGCTGGTCTGTTGATCGACAATGCTCTGGTGAACTAAGGGGAATTCAAAGTGTAAGCTTGTCTGTCGTATTTGTTAAGTCAACCAATCTTCCAATCTGTCTTTCAATTTAATTTTTAATTTGCTTGCATTTTCTAGAATAGAAGTCGTGGAACTCACACCACGCACAACGTGTTAAACCTGAGTAATCTGCCTTTACATTTGAGTACATGATTATTAGAAGACTCGTGGAATACGATCTGCTTAGCTCTCTAGCTTAGTAGTTATTTGATAAACCTGTCATACAACGTTCATCAAATTGGCGCCGTTGCCGGGGACTTCTTTTAATTGTTTGAAAGAAGAACTGGCATTTTATTCTACTACTTTCCATCTTTCATATTTTCATCCACTTCGATTTTACACTGGTTGTGCTTGTTTTTGTTATTTGTAGGTTGATCACAGGTTTATGCACCACCACCCTCTCACGTGCTCCCAAACCGCCAAGAACAACAAGGCTAAGAGTGTAGAGAGACCAGGTATTTCTGCTCCGCCAAGACAACCATGAATTCTAACGAGAGGCAGAATCAATCCACCCCCATCCTTCACACCAATCAAGATCGAGGAACTGAAGGAGAGTTCCTCATCTTCATCTTCATCCGCTTCATCTACCGCATCATTCTCACCTCCTCCATCTCCTAGGATGGGTGATCACTTACCACCACCGGCCGTGCCGAAGAGTCTAGCTGACTACAATAAGCCGAGCGCAACTAGCGTTCGATCTTCTATTGCCGTGCCACGCATCGAATGACATCCTGACTATGAGATCAAGATTCGTTTCTTGACCATGATCTCTAGGGATTTACAATTTGAAGGTAGGCCACTTGACAATCCGTGCACGCATCTGGCAGATTTCATCGATCTCTGCGGCACTTTCAAGAATGGGAATCTCGACAAGAATACTCTATGCTTGAGAGCTTTCCCGTTCTCTCTTAAGGGCGCAGCTAAGAGGTGGCTCACTGGCAAACCACCTGGTTACTACACAGATTGGGATACTCTTGCTCATGACTTCGTTGAAGAGTACTTCCCTCCTTCCAGAATGACAGCCTTCCATGATAGCATTGCCAGATTTTCTCAGAAGGAAGGTGCGAGCTTATACGACACTTGGAATGAATTCCAAGAACTTCTCTACAACTGTCCTCACCATGGTTTCGAGCAGAGACAGTTAGCTGAAATCTTTGCTTGAGGTCTTTGTGAAGAATCTGCTAAATGGGTCAATTCCCTAGCTGAAGGGGATTGCACTACCCTCACACCTGAAGCTGCTCTTCCCCATTTCGCGAACTGTGCTTCCAAGTCAAGGAACTGGGAACAACAATCAGAAGGATCAAGAAGCAAGCTCGACCTTGAAGCAACCATCAAAGCAGAAGTAGAGAAGCATTTGAAGAAGTCTACTACACTGATCAAGCCGCCAGCAGCTTTCGTTTATGTTGTTGATTCCGAGTGGTGTGGAGCTTGTGCTCATAATGGAGGCCGATGCCAGAACTTCGGCAAAGCAGAAGTCTGGTCTACCAAAGAAGTCAATTTCATCTCTCAAGGCTTCAACAACAATCAACAAGGTTATGTTGTGTAACATCCCCGCCCAACTGAACGGTTTGGAACTCGAGTTTGGATGGCTTAGACATTGGAAACAATGTTCTTGAGGCCCCATCGAAGTCCGGGACGTTCATAGTTGAGTCAGGTCGAAGATACAAGCGAGTACGTGAGAATTGGCCAAAAGTGACAGATTACAACACACGGCCGTGTGTTATAAAACACACCATGTTGTTTGAAGAAACACACCGTGTTTTATAAAACACGCCGTGTTTCTTGTGTCTACCATAAAAGGCAACTTTTTAGCACGGATTTCCATAACTTTTCCCTCTTTCTCCTTCCCCGAAATTCCTTTTGACGAACTAAAACCCCCTTAAGTTCAATCCTTGATTCCGGGAGTTTTAGAGCTCCGATTGACAATCTGTTTCTTGCTACACGTTTGTGGCAATGAGAGGAAGAGATCGCTAGTCGTGGTTCTGGGTATTTCGGATTGAGGTGCTGTCAGTGGCAGGAGGAAGACCTACGACTTTGGAGTTGTAGAGCTTGGTTGTTCGGGTTCCAGGAGTCGTTTTAGAGCCTCATCTTCTTGTCAGGTGAGGGTTTAGCATACGATAGGTAGTATGGTAGGTGTGAGGAGTTTTGATTTCAACCTAGATGAACATAGGATTGCATGAA
Source organism: Linum lewisii (assembly GCA_034768395.1). Taxonomy (NCBI): domain Eukaryota; kingdom Viridiplantae; phylum Streptophyta; class Magnoliopsida; order Malpighiales; family Linaceae; genus Linum; species Linum lewisii. Next base: position 50,605,471 of record CM068297.1, read on the forward strand.
CTGGAAGAGAGTAAAAGGGGAATTGTCCTGTGAATTGATTGCTGTGAATTTGTGGTTGACGGTGCTTGTTGTATGCATGTTTATATGATGAGTTGTGTGATGATAGTGGGTTGTTTGTTATGTGCCATGTATGGGGGAAAGATTAACCTTGATGCTTAATGGATTGGATGTAGTAACGAGTGTAGGAGGGTTGGGGTATGATGCTGTAACTGTGTTTCTGTCTGGAATTGATAATTGTGGATGCAGGAGGGTGGTCCTGCCAATGTGGGGTCGCCCTTAATTGATGAACAGGTGGATGGCTCCACCAATGTGGGGTCGTTCAATGAAGGACATACAGGAGAGTAACCCTATGACTCATGACATGGCTTCCCCTGTACTTGTAGGTAGGGGTGGCCGGTGAGCTAGCCGTTTACCCTTAAACTGTTTGTGCCGTGGGAGGCGTTGAATGTCTTGTGATGTGTGGTTATGTGTGATGTGGGATTACTGAATGATTCGGATTGTGTTGGTTTATGTGATGTTGGGATTGAGATGATGCTATGTGTTGTTAGATGACCTGATGTTATGAGTTGTTTGGGTGAAAGTGGTGTTATGTGGGATGGGGGTTGATAATGTGATAGTGATATAGATTGATGACATAGAATTGGATAATGGAATTGATAAATGGAATTGGCTAATAGAAATGGTAAGGGAATTGGGGCATGAAATTGGTACGTGGAATTGGCTTAGGGAATTGGTAGATGGAATTGGACAATAGAATTGGATGAAGGATTTGGTGCTTGGGTTGATTGATTGACATTGCTTGGTTGCTATGCGTGGTTGCTTGGCTTGTGATTGTGCATGTGGTTTGGAACTGGTTGACGATGGAATTGAGGTTGGATTTGTTGTTGGATTTGATGATTGGAATTGGGATGGTATTGTTGAGGGAATTGATGGATGGCTTTGATGTGGAATTTGATGAATGGTATCGATGTTGGAATTGGATGGATTCGTTGAGGGAATTGATGGATGGTTTTGGTCGATGGATTTAAGTGATGGATGTATGATTGTGATTAATGAATGATAGAACCGGTAGGAGTCCACACTGCCCACCTTGAGATGTGTTGAGTTGTGTCCGGTTCACGTTGAGTGAATCACTCTGGTTAGCTACCAGGGATTATTGTTGAGTCTGTCTACGTTGAGTGGATCACCCGGGTCTAGTACCTGGGATTATGGTTGTGGTATCGGTCTACGTTGAGTAGATCACCATGGGTTGTATTACCAGGGATTGTTGGCCGGCAGTGGTGGTGTGGAGCAATTCTTAGGCGCCTAATAACTCACCTAGAATTTAATGAGTCGAGTCGTGTTGTGACTGTGTGATGTGTTGAGTCTATAGAACAGAGATTGGTTGAGTTGTGCTTGAGGTAAGTGGGTAATTGTGATTGATGTCGGTAATTGTGAAGCTGTGAATTGTGAGTTGTGTGGTTGATGTATGAATATGGGTGCTATTCGTGTTGGGAGATGTATTGTGGCTAAGTGTTGTATTGTGTGTATGATGACTCTGTTGATGATGTTGTATTGAGGAATGATGACTTGAGTACATTGCTGAATTTTATTAATTGTTTACACATCGGTGGAGGTAAGTTCTTGCGTGATCACCTAGTAGCATGTTAGGAATTAAAATATAAATGGTTGTGTCAGATTCCGCTGCTGTTTGTGTGTGGAGTTGGGATCGCTCCTAGGCTAGGTTCGGCGCATAGTTAAACCCAGTGGGTTCACTCAGTTTAATTAGGAAGCTGATCCCCCCCCCCAGTTTCTCTTTTCAGGTGTTCGGTTGAGTTCGGAGGAGTTGTAGGTTGGAGTTGTGAAGTGAAGATTAGGAAGCTACTTTGGAGTGACCTTTATTTTGAGTTTTGTATTTTCAGTTGACACCTTTGGGTTGGGAGATCTTTGTAATCGTTTTAAGCTTTGGTTTCAGTTTTCGTATTTTATGTAATGAAGGCCTTCGGTTGTTTTCGAGCTTTTTAATGAATAGTTGTTTCTGTTTCCGCTGCGTTTTACTCCTTTATTTTAATGCTATATCTTCGAGTAGCACTCAAACCAGTTCGACCACGGGTAAACCCGGGTCAATTCGGGATGGATGTTACAGATGGTATCAGAGCCTGGTTAGTTGATGCTGTGTTGGTGATTCGTCTCTTCTTCTGGAGGAGTAATTAACCTCATAGGAAGAAGGGATGAAGCATCGGCACAGGACCGACTCTCCAGGGATTTTCAACCTGTTTTAAATGGGTGGGAAGTTTTGAAAGGAAAGGTGTTTGATTTTGAAAGGAAAAGTGATTTGAAATGCAATGTCATTTATGAAAATTGGTCAACTGAAATGTTTTGTGTCCTCCTGTAGTGAAGAGGGTGTTGGAGTAGTTTGGGAGTGGAAGTGGTAGTAGACTAGGAGGTTGGTTGGAAGAGTAGAGCTGTTGTAGGTTTTGACTAGGTTGGTGGAGTGTTTGAGAAGTGTGAAGTTCTGGTCAGAGGTGTTGGTTGGTAGTTTTCTTGCTTGCTTGAGTTGTTCTTTGTTTTTCTCTTGTGTTGTGGTTGTGCTCTTGTGTGAGTTTTGTTTGATTGTGGTTTGGGTTGTGTTCTTGTGGCAAGTAGTGTCATCGAGGTTCGGTTGTGCGTGTCTGTTAGGTAGAAGTTTGAAGTAGTGTGGGAGTAGTGCCCTTAGAAGGTGTGTGTTGCTAGAGCCGTTAAGAGGGAGTTTCGGGAGGTGATGTGATCCTTGTGTTGCTGCATTTGTTGCTGTGATTTGTGGTTGCATTGCTAGAGCGAGTTGGGTTTTGATTTCGGGGACAAAATCTCTTGAAGTTGTGTAGACTTGTAACATCCCCGCCCAACCGAACAGTTTGGAACTTGAGTTTGGATGGTTTAGACATTGGAATATATGTTCTTGAGGCCCCATCGAAGTCTGGGACGTTCATAGTTGAGTCGGGTCGAAGATACAAGCGAGTACGTGAGAATTGGCCAAAGGTGACAGATTACAACACACGGTCGTGTGTTATAAAACACACCGTGTTGTTTGAAGAAACACGCCGTGTTTCTTGTGTCTGCCATAAAAGGCAACTTTTCAGCACGGATTTCCATAACTTTTCCATCTTTCTCCTTCCCCGAAATTCCTTTTGGCGAACTAAAACCCCCTTAGGTTCAATCATTGATTCCGGGAGTTGAGAGCTCCGATTGACAATCCGTTTCTTGCTACACGTTCGTGGCGATGAGAGGAAGAGATCGCTTGTCGTGGTTCTAGGTATTTTGGAGCGAGGTGCTATCAGTGGCAGGAGGAAGAGCTACGACTTTTGAGTTGTAGAGCTTGGTCGTTCGGGTTCTGGGAGTAGTTTTAGAGCCTCATCTTCTTGTCAGGTGAGGGTTTAGCGTATGATAGGTAGTATGGTCGGTGTGAGGAGTTTCAATTTCAACCTAGATGAACATAGGATTGCATGAATTGGAAGAGAGTAAAAGGGGAATTGTCCTGTGAATTGATTGCTGTGAATTTGTGGTTGACGGTGCTTGTTGTATGCATGTGATGAACCTCGGTCGTTGTGCGGGTTCAATCAAATACTACTAAGCTAGGAAAGCTAGGGTAGATCGTATTCCACGGGTCCTCTAATGATTGTTTACTCAAATAAGCTGGCAAATTACTCAGGTTAAACACTTCGTGCGTTGTGTGAGTTCCACGACTTCTAATTCTAAGAAATGCACGAAAATTAAAAATTGAAACTGAAAACAGATTGGAAAATTAGGGTTGAAAACAGAGATGACAGACGAACTTAGACTTCGAATCCCCCTTCGTTCACCAGAGCATAGGCAATCAACAGATCAGCGGATTTCAATTCTCATTCAATCAATTCTAAGACACCACCATAACTCCTGACCCTTAGGTTTAAGACCGGCGAACGTTCGCTCTATCCGTTCTAGCTACCAAGATTAATTAGCCGCCCGGGTACGGTCGCCTCTCACAACGACTTAACTTAACTAGTGGAATTACTAACGATTTATGAGTTACTCTTGCAGTGGATTAACCTTAATCGGTTCCTACGAAAGGCACACTCCAATTATAAGGTTAATTGTTCGATTTGATGTTTTAAAGTAAGGCGAGCGTTCGCTTCTATCCTTAGCTTAACAAGAATCTAATCTAGGTGATCAATCCAGACAAGAAACATGAACGATGAAGAGCAAATCAAACATGAAAGAGAAACTGATTGAACTTTGAATCTAATCACCGCCGATCCATGACCGCTTTAAAGCCCTGGGTCACTTAGGGTTCATCTAGTCTAAGCTCTAAGAATTTAGCTACTCATGTTTTTCACAAAAAAATCAAAGACAAAGATAGAGTTCATCATATAGAGGAAGAACAGAAAAGGATCTGAAAAACCTAATTGAGACGACTCCGGCAGAACTTCGATCTTCTGGTAAACTGCAATCCTAGCTCCGAGTCTTCGAGATGGAAGGGATGGCGTCACGATCTCTTTCCGGCTCTTCGGACTCTAACTCTGCACCAGAACTTGAGAGAATTCTGAAGTAATCGGTATTAGTTGGAAATTATGATTCTGAAAAAGTATATCTCCTCTGATTTGGGCCGCCGGTTAAGTATTTATACTTAACCCTAATACCGCCGGTTTTTAACTGATATTTTCGCCGAAAATGTGAAGAGATTTTCGACGAAAATCTCTTTGTGAAATGAGTGAACGCCGGCTGCTTTTCTTCTGTGGTTTTCGGTCCAATAGTTCTCAGCGAAAACTTAGTGTTTTCGCCGAAAACATCCTTCAGTTGACATCAGTGGATTTGTGCTAGGGTTTTCGCCGAAAATACTAAGGGATTTTCGGCGAAAACTTTAGTGTAAACTAGGGCAGGAATTGGTTCGACTTGATTGGCTCCTTGGATCGATTCCAGTGCGATTCCTCGAGGTTCCAATGCCTTAGACACGTCCTTGGCTACATTATTTTATGGTAAAAACCTGTGCTAACATAAAAACACTAGAAAACCATCAAATAGACCCGAAACGGGCCAAAGTAACACAAATGGCATGAGATAGAGCAATTGATTGAATATTCGTTATTCTACCCTAAAAACCATGTCTTAAGCAAGGAAATGTCGCTTAAATGAGGCGGATAATCACGTCAAATCGAGTGTCATCAAAATAACCACACTTAAGCTTTTGCTTGTCCTCAAGCAAACTGAATAGAAACGCTCATGTTCACAAATGAAAAGATCGATTAAATTGGAACTCAATCAAACCCAATGAATTATTAGACAGATAGTTCCTAGAACAAGAAACCTAACATGCATACAGATCAGCCAAACAACCTGGTCTCACTAATAAACTGCACACGACAAGTAATCGTAACCAATTATGCACGAATTTGACCTGACCGACCAGACTCCTCACACAGGAAATATATAGTACAATGGAAACTCTCACTCTCTGTGTTTAAGGACGTGTTTATGCTCTCAATCATTTTCTGTTACTGAATTCTGTCATAAGTTTGCATTTCGACCACATCTCCACCACTGTGACAACACGAGTAACCAGTTAAGAAGGACTTCCCTGCTAGGACTGTAACGAATTCTACACTACAAGGGTTTATAATGAAATGGATGATGGGAATGTATGATGATGGCTTTGGTGCGGTGTAGCTTTTCGACTAACTTCCCTCGAATCTAGCTTATGGCTTCCTACCGTCTAACCAGACACGGGTGGAATAGTGAACGCTCGTCCTATGATACCCTCAAGCAACCTAACACTTTATTATTTTTCTTACACAATTTTTTTTCTTTTTTCAACTTTTCTTTTGACTTCGTTCTTCCATGTATAGGGAGAAGAACATTTTATTAAACTAAGAATTTTTGAAGCTTTTCTCCTTTTATGCTTTTTTTCGAAATTTTTTTTCTTCTTTTCTTTTCTTTTTTCATTGTGCCGATTCTTTCTTTTAGTTGCTAGAGGGGTTTACACGTTTGGACATAACAGCTAAGACCACCTGTTTAATGGCTGTAGGCAGGTTACCACAAACCGACTTCCAGTAGGTCAATCTAGAACTACAACCACAGGGGATCAATAGGGAATGAAAGAATGGGGAATGGCTGTAATGTATTATCGAACCGAAAGAACATGCCAAGCTCAAGGGTCTACACCTAATGGATTTTATCGTTAGGTAGGCTATCTGGCTTAGGCTATCGTTAGGTGCCCCTATAATTCTAGAACTCGTGTTATAGTGTGGTCTCGAGTAGGTCTTAGGCAAATGCTAACTCATTCAAGCAAACAGAAAATCACTCAAAAAGAATTCAAATTACAAGTTACGCGCAATGGATCAAAAGCTCACAGTTGGTTTGCTAGTCGGATTCGGTCATTTTCATGCAATCAATGCTACAAACTACAAGTGTGATTTTAAAAATTCTGTTCTGACTAGGCAGTTTAGCATCAAAGTAAACACGTTGGTTCTCAAGTTCTAGGTTAAGCAGTCTAAGCATCATTATGAAAGATTGAACAACAACTTAACATCAAAAATCAAGAACTGAGCTATTCTAATGCTAGAGAGACTGGACAGGAATCACGAGGCACACAAAAACACAATCAAGGGCAATCAAGTTCATGCAAGGTTCTCTAGCATCCTACCCCACACTTAAATCGTACTGTGTCCTCACAGGACTAAAATTAGAGTTCAGAGTGAAGTAGAAGAACCTGGATCGAGATGGTTGGCGTAGGGGATGGGCACGGATCCTCGGAGCGGAGGGAATCTACCCAAGCGAAGCAAAGGGAATCTCCCAACTGCCTACAAAAAAAAAAAATGAAAGATAAAAAGGAAACCGGGACAAGTGTCCCGGATCCACACAGAAAAAAGTTGGATCGAAATCAAAAAAGAAGAAATAAAAAGAAGAGACAAGAAAGAGGATACAACCCGATCACTCCTCGTCAGGCGCGTCGGGAGGTGGAAAGTGGAGGAAGTCACCGAGCTGACGTTGCCACGCTACTGCTCGTTGGAGCGGTGCATATGTTGCTGCATAATAGTCCACCTTGCCTCTTGAGTGGCGTTGTCGGTGATGCGCCACTCTTGGAGACGCTCATACAGCTCCCCAACATCCGCGGGGTGCGGTCGGTGCTGCTGGTGAGGCGCCTGATATGGATCTTGAATGGGTGGCGGCGACCGGTGTGCATACCCTGCCTGATGATGTGGCGAGGGTATAGGATCATGAAATTCTGGCTCGTACTGAGGCTGAGGCTCATCAGAATCATCTTCTTCCTCCGACTCATCCTCATAGTGGAGAGGAGGATCTGCTGCTACCTAGGGGCTTAGGTCCAGCTCGAGGTTGTATTCGACCGCCAAATCGCCTCCAACGGTGCGTACTCTGCGGCGTGGGATGTTCGGGCCATATTCTTGGCTGAGGCCGAAGGAGATGATGAGTCGGCCTACAAAGTGGCCTCCCAAGAGTGAGCGAGGTGGCTTCGACCTCTGAGTCTTCTTGCGGAGTAGTCGGGCAAGCACCCATCCGGGATGAAGAGGATATCTCTCCCGAATGGCGCGATGAAGAAGAAGCTCCTCTCGGCTGATATGGTGGCGATCCTTCTCTGGAGCATACAAAAGGGAACGACGCCAAACCATGTGAATGAATTTATAGAGAGGGTGAGAGAGAGACTTAACTGAATTATGCTTCGTAAGACGATCGCCGGGCACTCCAGTCATGTGGCTCCAGAGTGCATGGTACTCCTCTCCGTCGTCATCATCGTTCTCCCAGCCGAGCAGATGACCCTCGTAGTGCTCGTGGGGAATCCCGAGACGAGCTGCAAACTCATCATATGTGAGTTTCCTGTGCACCCCGCCCAGAGAGAAGGTGACGACCTCCTTGTGCTGCCTCCTCTTGTGCTCGTCCAGATCGAACGTCGCCCAAAACTCCTGAAGGGCGACGTCTGGGAAGTCGACGGCAAGCGTGGTCAGCTCCAGCAAGCCAGCATGCGTCACTGCATCGAGCACATTCCGGTGCCAGTCCTCATCGTGATCGAAGAGCGACTCCATGGAAAGGGGGCGAACAACAGCTCCAGGGATATTCTCGAGACGCTGGTAGCACTCGAAGTACTACGGGGGTAGGCGAGCAACAGTGTGGTGGTACCCAACACGGCCAGGGAAAGCTGGGGGAGGGCCCTGGACGGCAGGTGTGACGGGAGGGGGAACTCGAGAACTGGAGGCGGTGTCAAGTCTCTGCTTGGTCCTGCGCTCATGAGTTACGTTCCTAAGCACGAAAACAAACCAGATTAATCAAACTAAAACCCTACCCCACACTTAGGAGAAAAAACCAATTTCACAAAGAAATGAGGAAAACCGAGTGGGGGTAAGCAAAGCAGGTTAACCGGTAATCACAAACAATTAAAATACATGCTTAGGAACAGCCAGAATGGAATTATCACAATCAGAGTTCAGAAGTCAAACCGACATTCAAAAAGTCAACATAATAGAACATTGAACCCTAATCATGGCAATATTAGCACAAAGCGGAAAATGACGGTATAATATGATCTTAGATGGCAAACACAATAATATGAACGTGAATGAGCACATAAGGCAGCCATAGGATCATAGATAAGTCAAACTCAAACCGGCATTTCACAGAAGTCAACACCACAAAGAATCGATCTTATTTATAGCAACACATGATCAAACGATATTAAAATTAAACACAATACTCCCTAATCATGCTAGATAAGTCCAAAGAGTTCAGCAAACCTAGTTCACACGAAATCAGTCGGCACGCAAATCGAGGTAAATGAAAAGTCAACCCTGACGAAATTCAGCATTGAACATGTCAAAAGATTTGTAATAAAAAGTTCTACGACTTACCTTGAAGCCATGGGTGCTGAAAATGAACGGAGAGAGAGAAATCGGTGAAAAATCGAAAATTTTAGGTTTTGGTTGAACGGAGCTCTAGAGCTCCGATTCGGACGATCTACGTCTCAAAATGTTTGGAAAAGGGAGGGGAGACGTGCGGCGGCGGCGGCTTGTCGGACGGCGGTGATGGAAGAAAGGCGACGGCGGTTTGGTTTTTTTTTGGAAACAGGAGAGCTTTTTCAAAATTTTCGAAAATAAGAAGTGAGGAGAGAGAGAAGAGGTGACCGGATTTTTAAAATGAGGAATTGTTGATTTTCACTCAGGTTTTCGACGAAAATAAGTGCAAGTTTTCGCCGAAAATATCAGTTAAAAAGTACTGCCGATTTTCAAAAATATTTTCGCCGAAAACTACAAGGAGTTTTCGCCAAAAAGTTGAGTTAAAAACGTCTAGAAAACACAGTGGGATTTCAAAGGGAGTTTTCGCCAAAAATATGGTACATTTTCGCCGAAAATTTTGACCTGTACGATTGAAAATAGTTTCGGAATCCCGGCAAACTTCAGAAAATCACAGTTAAATCCACAAAAATCGGAACAACCTCAAACAACTTGCGATTGACACTACGACACACAGACTACACACGAAAAATAAGAAAACAAACAAACTGACACTTTGGCTCCCCCGAACCGACTCTAGAACACTAAGGTTGACACAAATGGAAAACTGACTCCAGCCGTGGGTTGCCTCCCACGAAGCGCTCTAGATTAACGTCCTTGAGCTGGATGATACCTGGACGGTATTAGGAGACATCCCAACTCAGGTTCTCCTTAATGTTAGCATCGGAGTTCATGAAGTAGAGCTTCGGGGTATCTCCGTGAAGCATAAATTTCTTCCTGTTAGCGTGTATGAGCTTGGTACGTCCGTCGGGAAGGTGCTCAGTGATCTTGAACGGACCAAAGAGCTCTGTTAAGGGATCATCTTCTACGAGGAAGACGGTGGAAGGGATGAGAATGATTGGCTTCATCTTCTCTTTACCCTCCGGCTTTGTATCACCAGGATCAGTGGTCGTAGGTATTTCCTTAGGAGATGCTTTCGGCTTCTCCTTCAGTACTTGTTCCGGTGCCGGTATCTCAGAACGAATTGGCGGTGCAGCTAGCTCGGATGAAGGTGGTGGCACAACTGGTCTCCAGACCATTTGAGTCTTCGTCTTCTTGTTCTTCCCTCGGGGCCTGCTAGGTTTCTTGCTTGGCAGTGAAGAAGAGGCTTTCAGTTCCTTCTTCTTTGGCGGCTTCTGAGGAACAGATTTTGGTTATGCTTGGTAATCTGTTCAGCACCTACAGTAACAGTTGAGCTAGGAACACTAGAAGAGACGTCAGTGACGGAGTTGGCCAGAGTCAACTCCACAGTTTCAACAGCTAAGCAATGAGATTCTTCATTCAAAGGGGTATATTTCATTCTGTCTTTAAGGCGGAATGTTGTCGTTTCCCTACCAACCCTCAAAGTTAAAGAACCATTTGGAACGTTAATTTGCATTCTAGTAGTAGCCATGAAGGGTCGTCCTATGAGAATGGTAGAATCATCCTTACTAGTGTCTATGATCACGAAGTCAGCTAGGAAAGTGAAAGGACCACATTTAGTAACAATGACTTTGATTTCACCACTAGGGGTTTTAAGTGATATATCAGCAAAGACAAGTTGCATACTAGTTGGTTCAAGTTCTCCTATATTCAATTTTTCAAATAAACTCATAGGCATAACATTAAAAGACGCGCCTAGATCAACTAAACAATGTTCTATTTCAATATCTTTAATGATTAGAGGTAGAGTGAAAGAACTAGGATCAGAACACTTAGCTGGATATGGAGAGGAAGGTTTCTTGCTACGAGCATCAGGGTATCCTTCTTTATTCCCTTTCATGCCAGTCTCGATCCTTGCGTTCGGCAGCAATGCTCTTGGAAAAGGAGGCTTCACATAGTACGGTGCAAGAGAAGGATCATTCTCCTTAGGCGCCACTTCCTGTGCTTCCTTCTTGTCTGGAGATTCAGTGATCCTGCGTAGAACAGACAAAGCATCAACAGATAAGCTTGTAAACTTTTGAACAGTTACCATCTTGGCTTGCTCCTTTCTCAGATTCGACTCTGTCTGGCTTGGGAGTTGGCCAAATGGTCGTCCAGATGCTAGCATGCTCGAGACGTGGTTCACAGCTTGCTCAATCCTTTGACCGGATGCGATCTTTTCTTGATTGAGAAGAGCTTGAGCTTTGAACTGACTGTCATGATCATCGAGTCTGGTATTGATCTGACTAAGCTTCTTGTCCAGGTCACTGACATTGTTCTCTCTCTGATGTTGCTGCCCTGGATAGGTATTATTCAAATATGGATTCTGGCGATTGCCAGGAGCAGTTCCATAGTTACCCGGATTACGGTGTGGCGGCTGATAGACACCTCCCGACGGATGGTTAGGCTTCTGATCCTGAGCTGGACCAGTTGGGCGATTATTCTGGTTTTGGTTATGGTTGGCGCCAGCATTGTAGGGAGGTCTGTCTTGATAGTTCCCTTGCTGTCTGAAGTTGCGGTAGCCAGCATAACCATTTTGATTGTTAACGAAGCCTTGCTGAACGAAATTTACCTCTTCGGCGGACCAGACTTCTGTCTTACCAAAATTCTGGCATCGGCCTCCATTATGCGCACAAGCTCCACACCATTCGCAATCAGCAACATAGACAGAAGCTGTCGGCGGTTTGATTGGTGTAGAATACTTCTTCATATGCTTCTCTACTTGTACCTTGATAGTAGCTTCGAGACCGAGCTTGCTCCTTGATCCTTCTGATTGTCGTTCCCAGTTCCTCGACTTGGAAGCACAGTTTGCAAAACGAAGAAGAGCAGCTTTAGGTGTGAGTGTAGTGCAATCCCCTTCAGCTAGAGAATTGACCCACTTGGCAGATTCTTCTCGAAGACCTCGAGCAAAGATTTCAGCTAACTGCCTCTGCTCGAATCCGTGATGAGGACAGTTGTAGAGAAGTTCTTGGAATCGATTCCAAGTATCGTATAAGCTTTCTCCTTCTTTCTGGGAGAATCTGGCGATGCTGTCCTTGATGGCTGTTGTTCTGGCAGGAGGGAAGTACTCTTCGACGAAGTCCTGAGCTAGAGTATCCCAATCAGTGTAATATCCAGGTGGTTTGCCAGTAAGCCACCTCTTAGCAGCGCCTTTCAGAGAGAACGGAAAAGCTCTCAAGCAAAGAGTGTTCTTGTCGAGGTTTCCGTTCTTGAAAGTGCTGCAGAGATCAAGGAAATCCGTGCACACATCTGGCGGATTTCCTTGATCTCTGCAGCACTTTCAAGAATGAAAACCTCGACAAGAACACTCTTTGCTTGAGAGATTTCCCGTTCTCTCTGAAAGGCGCATCCAAGAGGTGGCTTACTGGCAAACCACCTGGATATTACACTGATTGGGATACCCTGGCTCAGGACTTCGTTGAAGAATACTTCCCTCCTGCCAGAACAACAACCATCAAGGACAGCATCGCCAGATTCTCCCAGAAAGAAGCCGAAAGCTTATACGATACTTGGAATCGATTCCAAGAACTTCTCTACAACTGCCCTCATCACGGATTCGAGCAGAGGCAGTTAGCAGAAATCTTTGCTCGAGGTCTTCGAGAAGAATCTGCCAAGTGGGTCAATTCCCTAGCTGAAGGGGATTGCACTACGCCCACACCTGAAGCTGCTCTTCTTCACTTCGCAAACTGTGCTTCCAAGTCGAGGAACTGGGAACGACAATCTGAAGGATCAAGGAGCAAGCTCGATCTCGAAGCTACTATCAAGGCCGAAGTAGAGAAGCATTTGAAGAAGTCTTCCACACCAATCAAACCGTCAGCAGCTTCTGTCTGTGTTGCTGATTGCGAATGGTGTGGAGCTTGTGCGCATAATGGAGGCCGTTGCCAGAATTTTGGTAAGACAGAAGTCTGGTCCATCGAAGAGGTAAATTTCATTCAACAAGGCTTCGTTAACAATCAAAATGGTTATGCTGGCTACCGCAACTTCAGGCAGCAAGGGAACTATAAAGACAGACCTCCCTACAATAATGGCGCCAACCATAACCAGAACCAGAATAACCGCCCAGCTGGTCCAGCTCAGGATCAGAAGCCTAACCATCCACCGGGAGGTGTCTATCAGCCGCCACACCGTAATCCGGGTAACTATGGAACTGCTCCTGGCAATCGCCAGAATCAATATTTGAATAACACCTATACAGGTCAACAGTACCAGAAGGAAAACAACGCCAGTGACCTAGACAGTTCCTCGATCATGATCGGAGTGACGGATGGAGGTGGATTGGTTCTGCTTCTCCTTGGAATCTGTGATTGTTGAGGTGGAGCAGAACTGCCTGGTCTCTCTATGCTCTTAGCCATGGCGGTTTGAGAGCGAGTCCAAGGGCGGCGATGCATACACCTGTGAGCAACCTACAAACAACAGAAACAAACAAAATCAGTGTAAAATTGAAGTGGATGGAAAGATGAAAGATGGAAAATAGAAGAATAAAATGCCAGTTCTTCTTTCGAACAATCAAAAGAAGTCCCCGGCAACGGCGCCAATTTGATGAACCTCGGTCGTTGTGCGGGTTCAATCAAATACTACTAAGCTAGGAAAGCTAGGGTAGATCGTATTCCACGGGTCTTTTAATGATCATTTACTCAAATAAGCTGGCAAATTACTCAGGTTAAACACTTCGTGCGTGGTGTGAGTTCCACGACTTCTAATTCTAAGAAATGCACGGAAATTAAAAATTGAAACTGAAAATAGATTGGAAAATTAGGGTTGAAAACAGAGATGACAGACGAACTTAGACTTTGAATCCCCCTTCGTTCACCAGAGCATAGGCAATCAACAGATCAACGGATTTCAATTCTCATTCAATCAATTCTAAGACACCACCATAACTCATGACCCTTAGGTTTAAGACCGGCGAACGTTCGCTCTATCCGTTCTAGCTACCAAGATTAATTAGCCGCCCGGGTACGGTCGCCTCTCGCAACGACTTAACTTAACTGGAGGAATTAATAACGATTTATGAGTTACTCTTGCAGTGGATTAACCCTAATCGGTTCCTACGAAAGGCTGATGACACTCGATTTGACGTGATTATCAACCTCATTTAAGCGACATTTCCTTGCTTAAGACATGGTTTTTAGGGTAGAATAACGAATATTCAATCAATTGCCCTATCTCGTGCCATTTGTGTTACCTTGGCCCGTTTCGGGTCTATTTGATGGTTTTCTAGTGTTTCTATGTTAGTACAGGTTTTTGCCATCAAATAAGTAGCCAAGGACGTGTCTAAGGCGATGGAACCTCAAGGAATCGCACCGGAATCGATCCAAGGAGCCAACCAAGTCAAACCAAATCCTGCCCCGTTTTACAAAGGAATTTTCGGCGAAAACACCTATGGTTTTCGGCGAAAATGCATGAACAAATCCACTGATGTCAACCGAAGGAAGTTTTCGGCGAAAACATAGAGTTTTCGCTGAAAACCATCGGTCCGAAAAACACAGGAGAATTCAGCCGACAGACAACCCATTTTGTAAAGGAATTTTTGGCAAAAATTCCTTCATATTTTTGCCGAAAATCTCAGTTAAAATCCAGCGGTATTAGGGTTAAGTATAAATACTTAACCGGCGGCCCAAATCAAAATATACTTTTCATAATCATAATTACCAAATACTTCAAGGATTCTCAAGAGTTCTGAAGGAGAGTTTTAGAGTTCGAAGAGCAGGAAAGAGATCGTGACGCCATCCCTTCCATCTCGAAGACTCGGAGCTAGGATTGCAGTTTTCCGAAGATCGAAGTCTGCCAGAGTCGTCTTAATTAGGTTTTTTCAGATTCTTTTATGTTCTTCCTCTGGATGATGAACTCTTTCTTTGTCTTTGATTCTTTTGTGATAACCATGAGTAGCTAAACTCTTAGAGCTTAGACTAGATGAACCCTAAGTGACCCAGGGCTTTAAAGCGGTCACGGATCGGCGGTGATTAGATTCAAAGTTCAATCAGTTTCTCTTTCATGTTTGATTTGTTCTTCATTGTTCATGTTTCTTTTCTGGATTGATCACCTAGATTAGATTCTTGTTAAGCTAAGGATAGAAGCGAACGCTTGCCTTACTTTAAAACATCAAATTGAACAATTAACCTTATAATTGGAGTGTGCCTTTCGTAGCAACCGATTAGGGTTAATCCACTGCAAGAGTAACTCATGAATCGTTAGTAATTCCACCAGTTAAGTTAAGTCGTTGCGAGAGGCGACCGTACCCGGGCGGCTAATTAATCTTGGTAGCTAGAACGGATAGAGCGAACGTTCGACGATCTTAAACCTAAGGGTTAGGAGTTATGGTGGTGTCTTAGAATTGATTGAATGAGAATTGAAATCCGCTGATCTGTTCATTGCCTATGCTCTGGTGAACGAAGGGGGATTCGAAGTCTAAGTTCGTCTGTCATCTCTATTTTCAACCCTAATTTCCAATCTGCTTTTAGTTCAATTTTTAATTTCTCTGCATTTCTTAGAATTAGAAGTCGTGAAACTCACACCACGCACGAAGTGTTTAAATCCGAGTAATTTGCCAGCTTATTTGAGTAGTCGATCATTAGAAGGCCCTTGGAATACGATCTACCCTAGCTAGCTTTTGTTAGCTTTGTTAGTTATTTGTTTGAACCAGCACAACGACGAGTTCATCAAATTGGCGCCGTTGCCGGGGATTTCTTTTGATTGTTTGAAAGAAGAACTGCAATTTATTCTTCTACCTTCCATCTTTCACTTTTCCACCCACTTCGATTTTACACTGGTTTTGTTTGTTTTTTTATTTTTAGGTTGCTCACAGGTGTATGCATCGCCGCCCTTGGACTCGCTCTCAAACTGACAAGGCTAAGAGTATAGAAAGACCAAGCAGTTCTGCTCCACCTCGACAATCACAGATTCCAAGGAGAAGCAGAACCAATCCACCTCCATCCGTCACTCCGATCAAGATCGAGGAACTGAAGGAGAGTCCCTCATCTTCACCTTTATCGTCACCTTCATCCGTTTCATACACCGAGTCACTTTCACCTCCTCCATCTCCTACCATGACTGATCAGTTACCACCACCACCACCACCAGGCAAAAATCCACCACCACCACCTGCACAGAAGAGTCTAGCTGATTACAACAAGCCGAGCGCGACTAGCGTTCGATCTGCCATTGTCGTACCGCGCGTTGAAGGAGATCCTGACTATGAGATCAAGATTCCATTCTTTACTATGATCTCTAGGGATCTACAGTTTGAAGGCAGGCCACTAGACAATCCGTGCACACATCTGGCGGATTTCCTTGATCTCTGCAGCACTTTCAAGAACGAAAACCTCGACAAGAACACTCTTTGCTTGAGAGATTTCCCGTTCTCTCTGAAAGGCGCATCCAAGAGGTGGCTTACTGGCAAACCACCTGGATATTACACTGATTGGGATACTCTGGCTCAGGACATTGTTGAAGAATACTTCCCTCCTGCTAGAACAACAGCCATCAAGGACAGCATCGCCAGATTCTCCCAAAAAGAAGCCGAAAGCTTATACGATACTTGGAATCGATTCCAAGAACTTCTCTACAACTGCCCTCATCACGGATTCGAGCAGAGGCAGTTAGTAGAAATCTTTGCTCGAGGTCTTCGAGAAGAATCTGCCAAGTGGGTCAATTCCCTAGCTGAAGGGGATTGCACTACGCTCACACCTGAAGCTGCTCTTCTTCACTTCGCAAACTGTGCTTCCAAGTCGAGGAACTGGGAACGACAATCTGAAGGATCAAGGAGCAAGCTCGATCTCGAAGCTACTATCAAGGCCGAAGTAGAGAAGCATTTGAAGAAGTCTTCCACACCAATCAAACCGTCAGCAGCTTCTGTCTGTGTTGCTGATTGCGAATGGTGTGGAGCTTGTGCGCATAATGGAGGTCGTTGCCAGAATTTTGGTAAGACAGAAGTCTGGTCCATCGAAGAGGTAAATTTCATTCAACAAGGCTTCGTTAACAATCAAAATGGTTATGCTGGCTACCGCAACTTCAGGCAGCAAGGGAACTATCAAGACAGACCTCCCTACAATAATGGAGCCAACCTGACGTGATCCGGGCCACCCGACCAAGCCTAGGGCCAAGTCCAACCCCGAGCCGAGGGCCACCACTAGGCCCTGACCTGATTCCCACGAGCCCTGAAGGTACTGACCGCTCCTGGGATCCTCCAGAGACATTCCTGGAGCACAGGAAACAAAGGACCCAAGAGTGCCTGGCCAGAAAAGCGTGGTGCCCGAAGATTGACCCCGGAACGAGCCCCGAACCATCCCATGTGCTCAAATGGAGCTCAAGACCATTTGTCACGAACCCTGGACCATTAACCATCCCTGAAAGCCTCATGTGGACATTACTGAAGAGCTGCTCGAAGCAGAACTCAAAAGGCCTGGACAAAATTGAAGAAGGCCGAGAGCTAAGCCCGACGCCCGAGCCGAGCCCGTGCCCGGATGCCACAGAGAAGCACTTTTGGCCCAGCCAACAATTGGCCCGTGCCTTTTGGGAAATACAAAGTGCGCTGGATAGTTTGAAGCCTCAGGAGCACCCTCCAACAAACAGATCTCGATTTGAAGGAGTATTGAAGGAGATAGGGCTAGAACAAGTCCTAGTGATGCTTGGCCTAAGCATCAAGGAGTGGAGCTCGGATGCTGATCCGAGGAAGGCCAAGCAAGGAGCTGTGATCAGGCCACCACCTGAGCCTGATCCAAGAGGAGAGGATCAAGGAGAATCCAACCTTGGAGGAGAGCCAAGAGTTCAGCCCACGACTAAGAAGCTACGGGCCAGAACTAAAGTGAACAAGGGCCAAACCCGGATTTCTGGACAGATTCCTAGTCCGACAAGGATTGACGAATATGGGCTACTTGGAGACAGAATTTGGACTGATGTCCAACATGAAAGTTGTAGCCCATAGAGTCTACTACGGATCTGCAAAATATCAGAATTTTAGGAATTTGTTTGGTATTTATTCGGCCCATAATTCCAGAACCCGTTTAGGCTGTTTTTAGGGAAACTTGGCTCCCAAGTTAGGAGTTCTTGTCTAAGTAGGATTCTTTTCCTTGTAGGAATAGAGTTCCGAATTTCAGTCCTTTTAGGACTCTTTTTGTATTCTTTATTAGTTTTATTAGCTATTTCGTAGGAGGAAAAGGAGAGTCTGTTCTCCCTTCCTCACCTATAAATAAGAGGCCTCGGCCTCATTGTAAAGGACAACCTTGAAAGAAATAAACACTCAAAACTTCAGTTTTTCTCTTAGCATGGAATTGCTAATCTCTGTTCGACCATCATGGAATTGATCGTCGTCTAGACCGGTTTATCATCAAAGGCATTCATCCTTTGTTTGTGGCACCGAATTCGACTGAATACCTTGGGGTTCCTAAGTCTATACTTAGTGGATTTCAAGTATTCCCCGCGGTTTCAAAAGTTAGGATTCGTGAAGCTGGTAATATAGTTTTGGGTGTTGAGTCGATCCCTTCATTGAGGAGCGGTTCGCATCAGCTGGTATCAGAGCACGGTTCAACTCTTGGACCAACAATCTATCCCAGTTTTCAGGTTCTTCTACTTGAATTCATATCTTTTAGCTTTCGTTGTTTTCAGTTTCAGAAAAACCCTAAAAAAAAAAAAAATCGTGCATTGTGTTTGTTCTATTCTTCTACCTTTCTTTAAGTTTTTGTTGTGAGAAAAAGCTGTGGCCGATCAAAGAAAAGAAAAAGAAAAGAAAAGAAAAGAAAAATCAAAGGTCTAGAAAAATTGACCTATCTAAAAAAAAAAAAGCAAGGCCACGTTCACAATCAAGGTAGTAGATTAAGTTCAAGAAGAGGGGTTTTTCATAAGTTTAGCTACTAGCTTTCGCACTACTAGCTTTCTTGGTAGAACACCCAAATTTGTTTGTCTTGTCATCCCACGCCCTAGCTCAAGATTCTGGCCCCTAGAAATCCGAAACCCTAGGTATAAGGTCTTGTTAGTGTCATTGGTAGACTTAGACTGCATAGCTTCGAAGAAACTTGCAACTACTTGAATTGAGATTGTCTTTGTTTTGAAAATTTCAAAGAAAACCCTAATTTGAGTGACTTGAAAAAAAAAAAAAATTCATACACGAGTGGTAAGAAAAAGAGTGTGTGAGGTTCTTTAGAGAGATTTTGGGAGGTTCTTTGTTCGTGACTAATCATGGCAGATGAGAGGTTCAATGCTTTTGATGCCCGGTTGACCGCCATGGCTGAAAACATGGCCCGAATCGCCGAGCAGATTGGAGCCGCGAATGGAGATGGCCCCCGACGGCCAAGGAGGAATGAACAGGAGATAGATGATGATGTGAGCAGTTGGAAGCTCAATGTTCCCAAATTTACTGGCAAGGCAAATCCTGACGAGTACATTGATTGGGAGGAGAGCATGGAGGACTTCTTTGATTGCCATAAATATTCCGAAAGGAAAAAGGTAACCCTAGCAACAATCGAGTTTACTGACTATGCTGCTTTGTGGTGGGCTCAACTCAGGAAGCAAATCAGGAGAGAAGAAGAGGATCCCATCCTTAGTTGGAGAGATCTTAAGAGAAAGATGCGGAGAAAATTCGTGCCCAGCACTAGGCCCAGCACTAGGCTCAGCGCCTGGCCAGCACCGGTCCAGCACCAGGCCAGCACTCGGCAGAGCGCCTGCCCAGCACCAGTACAGCACCGAGTGCCAGCACTAGCACCAGCGCCAGCGCCAGCACCGGCCCAGCGCCCAGCGCTAGCACCAGCACAAGCACCGGCTCAACATCAAGCACCAGCGCCCGAGCGCCCAGCACCGGCGCCCCAGTGCCTAGCCCCGGCGCCCCAGCGCCCGCCCCCGGCGCTCGACCAGCCACCGACGCCCGACCGGCGCCCAGCGCCCGAGCAGCCCCCGGCGCCCGACCAGTCCCCGACGCCCGACCAGCGCCCAGCGCCCGATCAGCGTCCCACGCCCGACCAGTGCCCGATGCCCGATCAGTCTGATCGCATGGAGTACCCTGATCAGCCCAATCAACTGGAGTGCACCGATCACCCCCGAGTACCCGTACCAGCCCCGGTATGGCCCAAACCCCCAAGGAGCGCCCACGAACTACCAGGTCCAATCCTACACATCCATGTTATTATTTTTAAAATTTCTAACGGATTACCATGTGCGGATTCGAGGACGAATCCTTTTCAAGAAGAGGGGAATGACGTGATCCGGGCCACCCGACCAAGCCTAGGGCCAAGTCCAACCCCGAGCCGAGGGCCACCACTAGGCCCTGACCTGATTCCCACGAGCCCTGAAGGTACTGACCGCTCCTGGGATCCTCCAGAGACATTCCTGGAGCACAGGAAACAAAGGACCCAAGAGTGCCTGGCCAGAAAAGCGTGGTGCCCGAAGATTGACCCCGGAACGAGCCCCGAACCATCCCATGTGCTCAAATGGAGCTCAAGACCATTTGTCACGAACCCTGGACCATTAACCATCCCTGAAAGCCTCATGTGGACATTACTGAAGAGCTGCTCGAAGCAGAACTCAAAAGGCCTGGACAAAATTGAAGAAGGCCGAGAGCTAAGCCCGACGCCCGAGCCGAGCCCGTGCCCGGATGCCACAGAGAAGCACTTTTGGCCCAGCCAACAATTGGCCCGTGCCTTTTGGGAAATACAAAGTGCGCTGGATAGTTTGAAGCCTCAGGAGCACCCTCCAACAAACAGATCTCGATTTGGAGGAGTATTGAAGGAGATAGGGCTAGAACAAGTCCTAGTGATGCTTGGCCTAAGCATCAAGGAGTGGAGCTCGGATGCTGATCCGAGGAAGGCCAAGCAAGGAGCTGTGATCAGGCCACCACCTGAGCCTGATCCAAGAGGAGAGGATCAAGGAGAATCCAACCTTGGAGGAGAGCCAAGAGTTCAGCCCACGACTAAGAAGCTACGGGCCAGAACTAAAGTGAACAAGGGCCAAACCCGGATTTCTGGACAGATTCCTAGTCCGACAAGGATTGACGAA
This sequence comes from Linum lewisii, assembly GCA_034768395.1. NCBI lineage: Eukaryota > Viridiplantae > Streptophyta > Magnoliopsida > Malpighiales > Linaceae > Linum > Linum lewisii. The sequence continues at coordinate 50,626,344 of CM068297.1, forward strand.
TATGGGCTACTTGGAGACAGAATTTGGACTGATGTCCAACATGAAAGTTGTAGCCCATAGAGTCTACTACGGATCTGCAAAATATCAGAATTTTAGGAATTTGTTTGGTATTTATTCGGCCCATAATTCCAGAACCCGTTTAGGCTGTTTTTAGGGAAACTTGGCTCCCAAGTTAGGAGTTCTTGTCTAAGTAGGATTCTTTTCCTTGTAGGAATAGAGTTCCGAATTTCAGTCCTTTTAGGACTCTTTTTGTATTCTTTATTAGTTTTATTAGCTATTTCGTAGGAGGAAAAGGAGAGTCTGTTCTCCCTTCCTCACCTATAAATAAGAGGCCTCGGCCTCATTGTAAAGGACAACCTTGAAAGAAATAAACACTCAAAACTTCGGTTTTTCTCTTAGCATGGAATTGCTAATCTCTGTTCGACCATCATGGAATTGATCGTCGTCTAGACCGGTTTATCATCAAAGGCATTCATCCTTTGTTTGTGGCACCGAATTCGACTGAATACCTTGGGGTTCCTAAGTCTATACTTAGTGGATTTCAAGTATTCCCCGCGGTTTCAAAAGTTAGGATTCGTGAAGCTGGTAATATAGTTTTGGGTGTTGAGTCGATCCCTTCATTGAGGAGCGGTTCGCATCACAACCATAACCAAAACCAGAATAACCGCCCAGCTGGTCCAGCTCAGGATCAGAAGCCTAACCATCCACCGGGAGGTGTCTATCAGCCGCCACACCGTAATCCGGGTAATTATGGAACTGCTCCTGGCAATCGCCAGAATCAATATTTGAATAACACCTATACAGGTCAGCAGTACCAGAAGGAAAACAACGCCAGTGACCTAGACAAGATGCTTTTTCTGTTTTACGCAGGATCGCTGAATCTCCAGAGAAGAAGGAAGCACTGAAAGTGGCGCCTAAGGAGGATGATCCTCCTCTTGCACCGTACTACGTGAAGCCTCCTTTTCCAAGAGCATTGCTTCCAAATGCAAGGATCGAGACTGGCATGAAGGGGAATAAAGAAGGATATCCTGATGCTCGTAGCACGAAACCCTCCTCTCCATATTCAGCTAAGTGTTCTGATCCTGGCTCTTTCACTCTACCTCTTGTCATTAATGATGTTGAGATTGAACGTTGTTTGGTTGATCTTGGCGCGTCTGTAAATGTTATGCCTATGAGTCTATATGAAAAATTGAACCTAGGAGAACTTGAACCGCCTAGCATGCAGCTTGTCTTTGCTGATAGATCACTTAAATCCCCTAGGGGAGAGATAAAAGACGTTGTTACTAAATGTGGTCCTTTCATGTTCTTAGCTGATTATGTTATCATTGACACTAGTAAGGATGATTCTACCATTCTCATAGGACGACTTTTCATGGCTACTACTAGAATGCAAATTAACGTTCCAAATGGTTCTTTAACTTTAAGGGTCGGTAAAGAAACGATAACATTCCGCCTTAAAGACGGAATGAAATATAACCCTAAGAGTGAAGAATTTCATTGTTTAGCTGTTGAAACTGTGGAGTTGACTCCGGTCAACTCCGTTACTGATGTCTCTTCTAGTGTGCCTAGATCAATTGCTGTTACAGGTGCTGGACAGATTACCAAGCAGAAACCGAAATCTGCTCCTCAGCCGCCAAAGAAGAAGGAACTGAAAGCCTATTCTAAACCACCGAGAACAAAACCTAGCAGGCCCCGGGGGAAGAACAAAAAGACGAAGACTCAAATGGTCTGGAGACCAGTTGTTCCACCACCTTCTTCCGAGCCAGCTACACCACAAATTCATTCCGAGCTACCGGCGCCGGAACAAGTATGGAAGGAGAAGCCAAAAGCGTCTCCTAAGGAAATACTGACGATCACCGATCCTGGTGATATCAAGCCGGAGGTTAAAGAAAAGAAGGAGCTGATCGTTCTCATTCCATCCACTGTCTTTCTTGTGGAAGATGATCCCTTGACAGAACTGTTCGGGCCGTTCAAGATCACTGAGCACCTTCCCGATGGACGTACCAAGCTTACACACGCTAACGGGAAGAAATTCACGCTCACCGGAGATACCCCGAAGCTCTACTTCATGAACTCCGATGCTAGCATTAAGGAGAATCTGAATTGGGATGTCTCCTAATACCGTCCAGGTATCGTCCAAAGAGCGCTTCGTGGGAGGCAACCCACGGCTGGAGTTTTTCATTTGTGTCAACCTTAGTGTTTTAGAGTCGGTTCGGGGGAGCCAAAAGTGTCAGTTTGTTTGATTTCTTATTTTTCATGTGTAGTCTGTGTGTCATAGTGTCTGTCGCAAGTTGATTGAGGTTGTTCCGATTTTTGTGGATTTAATTGTGATTTTCTGAAGTTTGCCGGATTTGCGAAAATATTTTCAATCGTGCAGTTCAAAATTTTCGGCGAAAAACCCTTTTGAAATCCTACTGTGTTTCTGGTCAATTTTAACTCCAATTTTCGGCGAAAACTAGTAGTTTTTGGCGAAAATACTTTTGGAAAACTGGCAATACTTTTTAACTGATATTTTCGGCGAAAACTTGCACTTATTTTTGCCGAAAATTCAAGGCAAATTTTCGGCCTTATCCCTTTAATTTCCAGACACTTACCCTCTCTCTCCTCACTTTCCCATTTCAAAATTCCCGAAACCTCCCCCTGTTTTCCCAAAAACCAAGCCGCCGTAGCCCATTTTCGCCACCGCCGCCATCGCCGCCCTACTCCCCTTCCATTTCCTATCAACCAAAGCCCTATAACGTTCGAATCGGAGCTCTAGAGCTCCCGTTCAGCCAAACCCTAAAATTTTTGGTTTTTCTCCGATTTCTCTTTCTCCGTTCGTTTTCAACACCCATGGCTTCAAGGTAAGTTGTAGAACTTTTCATTCCGAATCTTTTGACTTGTTGAATGCTGAATTTCGTCAGGGTTGACTTTCGTTGACTTTTCGATTTACCTCGATTTGCGTGCCGACTGATTTCGTGTGAACTAGGTTAGCTGAACTCTTTGGACTTATTTAGCATGCTTAGGGAGTATTGTGCTTAATTTTCATATCATTTGCTCATGTGTTGCTATAAATAAGATCGAATCTTTGTGATGTTGACTTTTGAGAAATGTCGGTTTGACCATGAACTGCTTCTGATCAGTTGGCTGCCTTATGTGTTCATTTATGTTCATATTATTGTGCTTGCCATCTGAGATCATTTTATGCCTTCATTTCCCGCTTTGTGCTAATATTGCCATGATTAGGGTTCAATGTTCGATTATGTTGACTTTTTGAATGTCGGTTTGACTTCTGAACTCTGATTGTGATAATTCCATTCTGGTTGTGTCCTAAGCATGTATTTTAATTGTTTGGGATTACCGGTTAATCTGCTTTGCTTACCCCCACTCGGTTTTCCTCATTTCTTTGTGAAATTGAGTTTTTCTACTAAGTGTGGGGTAGGGTTTTAGTTTGACTAATCTGGTTTGTTTTCTTGCTTAGGAACGCAACTCACGAGCGCAGGACCAAGCAGAGACTTGACACCGCCTCCAGCTCCCGTGCTCCCGCTCCCGTCACACCTGCTATCCATGGCCCTCCCCCAGCTTTCCCTGGCCGTGTTGGGTACCACCACACCGTTGCTCGCCTGCCCCCGTATTACTTCGAGTGCTACCAGAAGCTCGAGAACATCCCTGGAGCTGCTGTTCGACCCCTTTCCATGGAGTCGCTCTCCGACCACGATGATGACTGGCACCGGAATGTGCTCGATGCACTGACCCATGTTGGCTTGCTGGAGCTGACCACGATAGCCGCCGACTTCCCAGAAGTCGCTCTTCAGGAGTTTTGGGCGACATTCGATCTAGACGAGCACAAGAGGAGGCAGGGCAAGAAGGTCGTTTCCTTCTATCTGGGCGGGGTGCACAGGACACTCACCTATGATGAGTTTGCAGCTCATCTAGGCATTCCCCACGAGCATTACCATGGTCATTACCTCGGCTGGGAGGACGTTGATGACGACGAAGAGGAGTACCATGCACTCTGGAGCCACATTACTGGAGTGCCCGACGATCGTCTCACGAAGCATAATTCAGTTAAGTCTCTCTCTCACCCTCTCTTTAAATTCATTCACATGGTTTGGCGTCGTTCTCTTTTGTATGCTTCAGATAAGGACCGCCACCATATCAGCCGAGAGGAGCTTCTTCTTCATCGCGCCATCCGGGAGAGCTATCCTCTTCACCCGGATGGGTGCTTGCCCGACTACTCCGCAAGAAGACTCAGAGGTCAAAGCCACCTCGCTCACTCCTGGGAGGCAACTTTGTAGGCCGACTCATCATCTCCTTCGGCCTCAGCCACGAGTATGGCCCGAACATCCCACGTCGTAGAGTACGCACCGTTGGAGGCGATTTGGCGGTCGAGTACAACCTCGAGCTGGACCTCAGCCCCAGGCAGCAACAGATCCTCCTCTCCAGGACGAGGATGAGTCAGAGGAAGAAGATGATTCTGAGGAGTCTCAGCCTCAGTACAAGCCAGAATTTCATGATCATATACCCTCGCCACACCATCAGGCAGGGTATGCACCAGTCGCCGCCGATCATTCCAGATCCATATCAGGCGCCTCACCCGTAGCCTCACCCGCACCCCGCGGATGTTGGAGAGCTGTATGAGCGACTGTAGGAGTGGCGCATCACCGACAACACCACTCAAGAGGCGAGATGGACTATTATGCAGCAACATATGCGCCGCTCCGACGAGCGGTATGAGGCACAGCTGGCGTGGCAACATCATCTCGGCGACTTCCTCCACTTTCCACCTCCCGACGGGCCTGACGAGCAGTGATCGGGTTGTATCCTCTTTCTTGTCCCTTCTTTTTATTTATTCTTTTTGGATTTCGATCCAACTTTTTTCTGTGTGGATCCGGGACGTTCGTCTCCGGTTCCTTTTTATGTTTCATTTGTTTTTGTTTTGCAGGTAGTAGGGAGATTCCCTTTGCTTCGCTTGGGTAGATTCCCTCCGCTCCGAGGATCCGTGCTCATCCCCTACGCCAACCATCTCGGTCCAGGTTCTTCTACTTCACTCTGAACTCTAGAATTAGTCCTGTGAGGACACAGTCCAATTTAAGTGTGGGGTAGGATGCTAGAGAACCTTGCATGAATTTGATTGCCCTTAATTGTGTTTTTTGTGTACCTCGTGATTCCTTTCCAGTCTCTCTAGCATTAGAATGGCTCAGTTCTTGATTTTTGATTTAAAGTTGTTGTTCAAACTGTCACAATGATGCTTAGACTGCTTAACCTAGAACTTGAGAACCAACGTGTATACTTTGATGCTAAATTGCCTGGTCAGAACAGAATTTTTAAAATCACACTTGTAGTTTGTAGCCTTGATTGCATGAAAATGACCGAATTCGACTAGCAAGCCAAATGTGAGCTTTTGATCCATTGCACGTAACTTGCAATTTCAATTCTTTTTGAGTGATTTTCTGTTTGCTTGAATGAGTTAGAATTTGCATGAGACCTATTCGAGACCACACGATGACACGAGTTCTAGAATGATAGGGGCACCTAGATTCAGCTACTAAGCCAGATAGCCTACCAAACGTTCAATCCATTAGGTTTAAACCCTTGAGCTTGGCCTGTTCTTTCGGTTTGATTATACATTACAGACATTTCCCATTCTTTCATTCCCTGTTGATCCCCTGTGGTTGTAGTTCTAGATTGACCTACCGGAAGTCGGTTTGTGGTAACCTGCCTATAGCCATTAAACAAGTGGTCTTAGCTATTATGGCCGAACGTGTAAACCCCTCTAGCAATTAAAAGAAAGAATCGGCACAAAAGAAGCAAAAAATAGAAAAAAGAAGAAAAGAAGCAAGTTTCGAAAAAAAGAGAAAGAAGAAAAATCAGAAAAGCCCAAAATTTTTAAGTTCAATAAACGTTCTTGTCCCTACAAATGGAAGAACGAAGTCAAAAAGAAAAGTCAGAAAAGAAAAAATGTGTTAAAAGAAAATAAGTGCTAGGTTGCTTGAGGGTATCATAGGACGAGCGTTCACTATTCCACCTGTGTCTGGTTAGATGGTAGGAAGCCACATATTAGATTCGAGGGAAGTTAGTCGAAAGCTACACCGCACCAAGCCATCATCATACATCCCCATCATCTATCTCATCATAAAACCTTGTAGTGTAGAATTCGTTACAGTCCTAGCAGGGAAGTCCTTCTTGACTAGTGCTCGTGTTGTCACAGTGGTAAAGATGTGGTCGAAATGCAAACTTATGACAGAATTCAGTAACAGAAAATGATTGAGAGCAGAAACACGTCCTTAAAACACAGAGAGTGAGAGTTCCCAATTTACTAAATATTTCCTGTGTGAGGAGTCTGGTCGGTCAGGTCAAATTCGTGCATAATTGGTTACGATTACTTGTCGTGTGCAGTTTATTAGTGAGACCAGGTTGTTTGGTTGATCTGTATGCATGTTAGGTTTCTTATTCTAGGATCTATCTGTCTAATAATTCATTGTGTTTGATTGAGCTCCAATTTAATCGATCTTATCATTTGCGAACATGAGCGTTTCTATTCAGTTTGCTTGAGGACAAGCAAAAGCTTAAGTGTGGGGTATTTTGATGACACTCGATTTGACGTGATTATCAGCCTCATTTAAGCGACATTTCCTTGCTTAAGACATGGTTTTTAGGGTAGAATAACGAATATTCAATCAATTGCCCTATCTCATGCCATTTGTGTTACCTTGGCCCGTTTCGGGTCTATTTGATGGTTTTCTAGTGTTTCTATGTTAGCACAGGTTTTTGCCGTCAAATAAGTAGCCAAGGACATGTCTAAGGCGTTGGAACCTCGAGGAATCGCACCGGAATCGATCCAAGGAGCCAACCGAGTCAAACCAAATCCTGCCCCGTTTTACAAAGGAATTTTCGACAAAAACACCTATGGTTTTCGGCGAAAATGCATGAACAAATCCACTGATGTCAACCGAAGGAAGTTTTCGGCGAAAACATCAAGTTTTCGCCGAAAACTATCGGTCCGAAAAACACAGGAGAATTCAGCCGGCAGACAACCCATTTTGTAAAGGAATTTTCGACAAAAATTCCTTCATATTTTCGCCGAAAATCTCAGTTAAAATCCGGCGGTATTAGGGTTAAGTATAAATACTTAACCGGTGGCCCAAATCAAAATATACTTTTCATAATCATAATTACCAAATACTTCAAGGATTCTCAAGAGTTCTGAAGGAGAGTTTTAGAGTTCGAAGAGCCGGAAAGAGATCGGGACGCCATCCCTTCCATCTCGAAGACTCGGAGCTAGGATTGCAGTCTACCGGAAGATCAAAGTTCTGCCGGAGTCGTCTTAATTAGGTTTTTTAGATTCTTTTATGTTCTTCCTCTGGATGATGAACTCTTTCTTTATCTTTGATTCTTTTGTGATAAACATGAGTAGCTAAACTCTTAGAGCTTAGACTAGATGAACCCTAAGTGACCCAGGGCTTTAAAGCGGTCATGGATCGGCGGTGATTAGATTCAAAGTTCAATCAGTTTCTCTTTCATGTTTGATTTGTTCTTCATTGTTCATGTTTCTTGTCTGGATTGATCACCTAGATTAGATTCTTGTTAAGCTAAGGATAGAAGCGAACGCTCGCCTTACTTTAAAACATTAAATTGAACAATTAACCTTATAATTGGAGTGTGCCTTTCATAGAAACCGATTAGGGTTAATCCACTGCAAGAGTAACTCATGAATCGTTAGTAATTCCACCAGTTAAGTTAAGTCGTTGCGAGAGGCGACCGTACCCGGGCGACTAATTAATCTTGGTAGCTAGAACGGATAGAGCGAACGTTCGACGGTCTTAAACCTAAGGGTTAGGAGTTATGGTGGTGTCTTAGAATTGATTGAATGAGAATTGAAATCCGCTGATCTGTTGATTGCCTATGCTTTGGTGAACGAAGGGGGATTCGAAGTCTAAGTTCGTCTGTCATCTCTGTTTTCAACCCTAATTTCCAATCTGCTTTTAGTTCAATTTTTAATTTCTCTGCATTTCTTAGAATTAGAAGTCGTGGAACTTACACCACGCACGAAGTGTTTAAATCCGAGTAATTTGCCAGCTTATTTGAGTAGTCGATCATTAGAAGGCCAGTGGAATACGATCTACCCCAGCTTTTGTTAGCTTTGTTAGTTATTTGTTTGAACCAGCACAACGACGGGTTCATCAAATTGGCGCCGTTGCCGGGGATTTCTTTTGATTGTTTGATAGAAGAACTGGCAATTTATTCTTCTACCTTCCATCTTTCACTTTTCCACCCACTTCGATTTTACACTGGTTTTGTTTGTTTTGTTATTTGTACGTTGCTCACAAGTGTATGCATCACCGCCCTTGGACTCGCTCTCAAACCGACAAGGCTAAGAGTATAGAAAGACCAAGCAGTTCTGCTCCACCTCGACAATCACAGATTCCAAGGAGAAGCAGAACCAATCCACCTCCATCCGTCACTCCGATCAAGATCGAGGAACTGAAGGAGAGTCCCTCATCTTCACCTTTATCGTCACCTTCATTCGTTTCATACACCGAGTCACTTTCACCTCCTCCATCTCCTACCATGACTGATCAGTTACCACCTCCACCACCACCAGCGAAATCCACCACCACCACCTGCACAGAAGAGTCTAGCTGATTACAACAAGCAGAGCGCGATTAGCGTTCGCCCAGCGCCCGAGCAGCACCCAACGCTCGAGCGCCCAGCACCGGCCCCCGAGCACCCATCCCCTAGCCCCGGCACCCCAGCGCCCAGCGCCCCGCCCCGGTCCCTCAGCGCCTGAGCGCCCAGCTCCGGCGCCCCAGCACCCAGCTCCGACTCCCCAGCGCTCCGCCCCGGCCCCCCAGCGCCCAGCCCCGGAGCCCCAACGCCCAGCCCCGGAGCCCCAACGCCCAGCCCCCAGCTCCCGCGCCCAGCCCCGACACCAGCCCCCATACCAGCCCCGGTATGGCCCGAAGTCCTCAGGTCCAGTCTAGAGCACCCGTACCAGCCCGAAACCCCACGGAGGCCCGATAAAGCACCAGGTCAAGTCCTATACTCCCCTGTGATTATTTTTATTATTTCTAAAGGATTATCAGGCAAGGATTCGAGGACGAATCCTCTTCAAGAAGAGGGGGATGATGTGATCCTGGCCACCAAGCCCGGCTTGGACACGACTGATGCCACCGGCCCCAGCACTAATGCCAGACTGAGAGTACACCGACCCCAGGCCTACACCAGCACCACCCCGGGAGCCTAGAAAAGCCCAAGTCCCGGAGCCAGAAGATGCACCTGGGAGGATGCTGATCCTCATCCAGGCCCCAAGGCCAGCTTCTACGGTAGCCAGAGTCAGGCTAATGACCCACCAGGAGCTGATGCTGACACCGAGCCCCGACCCGGACCCGGGACCGAGCCTAGCACCAAGGCTAGGCTCCAGATCAACTCCAATGAGCCCTAGAGCCCAATTGGACCTTAAAGAGACTGAGGAAGCATCCTTGAAGACCTGGAAAAGACAAAAGTCAAAAGGCCCGGACAGAATTGAAGAAGGCCGAGAGCTGAGCCCGACACCCGAGCCGAGCCCGTGCCCGGATGCCATAGAGAAGCACTTTTGGCCCAGCCAACAATTGGCCCGCGCCTTTTTGGAAATACCAAGTTCCCTGGATAGCTTGAAGCCTCAGGAGCACCCTCCAACAAACGGAGCTCAATTTGAAGGAGTATTGAAGGAGATAGGGCTAGAACAAGTCCTAGTGATGCTTGGCCTAAGCATCAAGGAGTGCAGCTCGGATGCTGATCCGAGGAAGGCCAAGCAAGGAGCTGTGATCAGGCCACCACCTGAGCCTGATCCAAGAGGAGAGAATCAAGGAGAATCCAACCTTGGAGGAGAGCCAAGTGTTCAGCCCATGACTAAGAAGCTACGGGCCAGAACTAAAGTGAACAAGGGCCAAACCCAGATTTCTGGACAAATTCCTAGTCCGACAAGGATTGACGAATATGGGCTACTTGGAGATATAATTTGGACTGATGTCCAATATGAAAGTTGTAGCTCATGGAGTCTACTACGGATCTGCAAAAGAACAGAATTTTAGGAATTTGTTTGGTATTTATTCGGCCCATAATTCCAGAACCCGTTTAGGCTGTTTTTGGGGAAAACTTGGCTCCCAAGTTAGGAGTTCTTCTCTAAATAGGATTCTTATTCCTTGTGGCATTAAAGTCCGAATTTACCTTATTTTTAGTCTAGATTAGGATTAGTTTAAGTCCTCTTTAGTATTCTAATTAGGACTCTTTTAGTTTTTGTTTATTTTATTCTTATTTAGGAAGTAGTCTTTAGGGAGGAGAGCTTGTTCCCTCACCTATATAAGGAGGCCGCCGGCCACCTCTTTTACTCATGACACCTTGAAATTAATAAACTCTTAAACTTTGGTTTTCTCTTAGCATGGAATTGCTATTCTCTTCTCAAATTTCATGGAATTGACTGTCGTTTAGACCGGCTTATCGTCTAGGGTATCCTCCCCTTGAAGTGGCGCCTTCGACTTGATACTTCTGGTTCCTAGCTCTTTTATAGCTAGCGGGTCAAAGTCCTCTCCATCCCGGTTCCCGACGGTTTGTACCTCGTTGCATGATCATCAACTTGCGGTGTTTAAGGGTCGTCTGCCCACGGTTGTAGCGGTTCACATCAAGGGTTTTCCAACCTTGTCGCGGAAAGGATAGAGTTTTTGCCAAAAACTTCAGTGTAAACCTCCTGACTTCTTTGTTCAATAGTTTTTGTCGAAGCCTTTAACTTTTCGCCAAAAACTTCTTCGCGATCAACTGTGAATTTATGAGGGTATTTTCGCCGAAAACTTCTAATGTTTTCGGCGAAAACATTATGCTGGGCAGTTGGATCTTTGGCGTATTTCTCCGATTTGATTTCTGGTTTGATTTCAGTTCACTCCTTGAGGTCTGGAACACGTCCGTGGTTACGTATTTGACGGCAAAAACCTGCGCTCTTACAAAAACACTAGAAAACCATCAGATAGACCCAAAAAGGGCCAAAGTAACCAAATCTGTAGGAAATAGGGTAGTTGAGTGAATATTCGCTATTTTACCCCTAAAACCACGTTTCAAGCAAGGAAATGTCACTTAAATGGGGCTGAAAATCACGTCAAATTGAGTGTCATCAAATACCCCACACTTAAGTTTTTGCTTGTCCTCAAGCAAATTAAACCAGAACACACTCAAATTCACAAATGACACGAGATTAAACTGAGATTCAATTCTAACGATTTGGTTTACACTGTTCCACGTAGAAGAGGTGACCTACACATGCAAGAACATCAAGCAAACAAGTTTTGATCTCACTATTTTCTGCACACTTCAAGTAGTAGTTTTAACAAGGTTTGTTACTTGGCAAAACAATAATCATAATTAACCGACTACGATAACACCAATTCTAATAAAAAATACTTTAAGCTCTAGCCATGATGTGGATGTGGAGGTAGGAAAAGTGACATGGCTATCGACTCGACTTCATCCGTTTCTAGATCTGTACGTTACATGTTCTAGCTAGGACCACTTTAAACAACAATTTCTTTTAAGATTCAAACTTTCTCCATTGATTTACTGCATACTAGTGCTCGATACCAAACACTTCACTTAGGTGTTGGACCTGCCTAGCTCATAGTATTTGTGCCTATGCTTGTGCTCAACCCAAACACTTCACTTAGGTGTCGGGCTTGCCTAGCTTTGATTTTCAGCACTTTAAAGAACTTAGCAATTAATTCGAACAACTCAGTTTACTTGATTGAACCATTTAGCCATTTGATCCTAGCTAGTTATAACTTTTACACAAGATTTCGAATTGGATTTCCGTCTAATCTCAAGCCACAATCACAGGTGAACAAATATGGGGAAAAACATGGGAGAAGCTAGCATTTATCAACTTAGAATGGTGTTATCGAGCTTTGAAATTAACAAGCAAAACAATTCAATTGATTCAAGTTTCAACTACAAGAGTGATTTGTTATCTGTTCTGACCTAGACTCATTTAATATCAGTTCTGACACGTTGGTTACAGGTTCTAAGTGGAACAGTCTAGACGTCATTGTTCAAAATTGAAGTCAATTTAACATCAAAAGTCAAGAATTGAGCAATTCTATGCTAGAGAAATTTAAAATTGAACCACAGAAACACAGAAAAGCAAACAAGATCATGCATCTTTAGAATCCTAGAATCCTACCCCACACTTAGAACGTTCTGTGTCCTCACAACACTAAATTAGAGTAGAGAGAGATACGAAGAACCTATGACGAGATGGTCTGTGTAGGGGATGAACACGGAGCGTCCGGAGTAGAGCGGAGTGGCTACTCGAGTTCCTACAAAACAAAAACAACAAAAAGATCAAAAGGATACCGGGACAAGTGTCCCGAATCCACACAGAATCAAAGTCGAAACGAAGAAGGTTTAGGGGAAATTTTGAAAATATTTGGACTCTTTTTTTTTAACAACACAAATTCATGGCACCGCACTCCTAGAGAAGTCTAACATCTAAGTTCAATCAGATCAGCAAAAATCACACCGAAATAGCAGGCATGTAAAACGAGGTAGACCGACAACTCAACCAAAATGAAACTCGTCAAAATTCAACAATCAGCATGTCAAAAGATTCAAAATTGAAAACTCAACAACTAACCTTGAAGACATGACTCAAGAAAATAGACGAAAAGCGACGAAGTTGGCCAAAAACGCGAAAAGCTTGTTTCGGGGATAACTGGAGCAACAGAGCTCCGATTTGGGCGATCAAGTATGCGTTGGAATCGGACCGAAAAAAGGAAACTGGATTTTGAAGAATAGACACAAGTTTTGGGCGAAAACTATGAAAGTTTTCACCGAAAACTTTCTTTCAAAATAGACAAAAAATAAACAGAGGCTCACTGTTTGAAAAACAACAAAGTTTTCGGCGAGAACTTTTAGGTTCTCGCCGAATACTTGTTTGAAAACCGAAGTTCAAATACTAACGGCAAAAATTAAATTGACAGTTTGGCTCCCCCGAACCTGATTCGAAAGACGAAAAGACTGACTCAAAAATTCAAAAATGGACTCCAGCCGTGGGTTGCCTCCCACGAAGCGCTCTTGCTTAACGTCCTTGAGCCGGACGATACCTGGATGGCGATCAAGAGACATCCCAACTCAGGATTTCTCTTAGGCTCGAGTCGGAGTTCATGAAATGCAGCTTTGGGGATCCTCCGTCAAGTGTGAACTTCTTCCCGTTTGCGTGAATTAGCTTGGTTCGTTCATTGGGAAGATGACCAGAAATTTCAAATAGCCCGAACAGTTCTTCCGAAGAAGCATCCTTCAGAGGATCATTCTTCTTCGGTCTTTTTGTGGTCGTCGTCTTCTTTTGTCTGATAGCCTGTTCAGCACCTGTTACAGATACCTTGGGGAAAACACTTGGAATGACATTAGTAGCGGGGTTGACCAAGGCCAACTCCACAGTTTCTACGGATAAACAATGTGCTTCTCCCTTAGGAATGTATTTCATACCGTCCTTGAGACGGAATGTTGCAGTATCATATCCAACCCTTAATGTTAACGAGCCATTTGGGACATTCATGTTAATGCCGGCTGTCGCCATAAACGGTCGGCCTAGGAGAAGAGTAGAATCTGTCCCTTGAGTATCCATTACTACATAATCAGCTAAGAACGTGAAAGGACCACAATATGTGATTACATCCTTGATTAATCCCCTAGGTTCCTTTAGAGATTTGTCAGCGAACACTAAATGCATGCTAGTAGGTTGTAGTTCACATAGGTTCAATTTCTTATATAAACACATAGGCATAACATTTATAGATGCACCTAGATCAACCAAACTACGCTCGACCACAATGTCATTAATGATTAAAGGTAACGTAAAAGAACTAGGGTCGGAGCACTTAGTTGGGATAGGTATGGGTGGTGATCGAGATTTTATAGCCGAGCATTTTTCCTTAGAGGGAGTGGAAGGTGCTTCATTCTCCTTCTTCAAGTTGTTCTGCTCACCGCTCCTGGTTGTGATGGCTTTAGCATGCTCATTCTTCATGGCTGGGTTGCTTTGAGATGGTGCCTGACTGAAGAGGGGACTGTTAGCCAACATGCTAGCAATACTATTCACCATGCTCTCCACTCGCTGACCCTGAGCGATCTGTCCTTGGTTAAGAGCAGCTTGGGCTTTAAAAGGTTATGATGATCGTCGAGTCTTGTCATAATCAGGTTAATCTTCTTGGTCATTTCACTCACCCAAGTGTTCCCCGACACATATTTATGAGGCTAATGTCCTCCGGTGAATCCATGAGGATCTTGATAACTATTGCTCAAGTACTGATTCTGGCTCTGGTTGAATCCAAAGTTGTAAAGAGGACGCTCTTGGAATCTTCCTTGTTGTTGAGGAGGTTGTCTGAATTTACGGTAATCGGAGTAGCCTCTTTGATTGTTGGTGAAGCCTTGATCAATAAAATTCACTTCCTCTACAGACCAGACATCTGCTGTACCAAAATTCTTCTTTATGTGTTTCTGTACTTTGATCTTGATCTGATCTTCAAGGCTTGGTCGGCTCTTAGCTGCTTCAAACTGTCTCTCCCAATTCCTAGACTTAGATGCACAGTTTGCAAGGTGAAGAAGAGCACCTTCTGGTGTGAGTGCGGTGTAGTCTCCATCAACTAAGGAGTTAAGCCATTTAGCCGATTCTTCGTTCATCCCTCGGGCGAAGATCTCAGCTAGCTGTCTCTGCTCGAATCCATGATGAGGGCAATCGTAGAGGAGTTCTTGGAATTCATTCCAAACATCATTTAAACTTACTCCCTCTTCTGAACAAATCTGAATGATATCCTTATAAGATGTAGTTCTTGAAGGAGGAAAGTATTCCTCTACGAAGTCTTGAGCTAAATTATCCCAGTTGGTGTAGTGGCCAGGTGGCTTGCTACTGAGCCATCTCTTACCGACGCCTCTAAGGGAGAATGGGAAGACTCGTAAGCATAATGTGTTCTTATCGAGGTTCCCACTCTTATAGGTAGGAAGAATAGAGAAGAATTGTAAAACCTAATTTCAGACAAATCTGTGAAGCTTTAATCTCTTGGATCTTCAACTCCTAGCACCGAGTTCTCCGAGATGGAAGGAAGGCGTCACGATCTCTTTCGGGCTCCTCGAACTCTCTAAACTCTCTCTCTCAAACTTTTAAAGTTTGGAATTTAATCCACGGAATAGGTATATCCTTGAATGTGGCAGCCGGTTTAGTATTTATAGGTTTCTGATTCCAGCCGAAAAAAGGGAATAGTTTTTCGATGGAAACTTGGGAGTTTTCGCCGAAGACTTCAGGTGACACTTTGGCTGGATTCTCCTGTCTTCGTCTGTAAATTTTCGTGTATAGTTTTCGGCGAAGACTTCATACTTTTCGCCGAAAACTTCATTTACAACTAGGACAGTGATTTCTTCTAGCTTGGTTGATTTCTGGATAGATCTCGGGCCATCCCTTGAGGTTCCTTTACTTTCGAGCTTGTCCGTGGCTACATATTTGACGGCAAAAACCTATGCATTCTCAAAAGCATTAGAAAACCATGAAATAGACCCATAAAGGGCCAAAGTAACCAAAACGGCATGGATTAGAGCATTTAGGTGAAAACATGCTAAATCACCCTAAAACCCGAGATTCAAGCAAGGAAATGTAGCTTAAATGAGGCTGATAAACACATAAAATTGAGTGTCATCAAATACCCCACACATAATCCTTTGCTTGTCCTCAAGCAAACTGAACTAGAGCGCACTCAGATTCAAAAATGACATGATTGATTAAGTTAAAGTTCAAGTAATCACAATGAATTATTATACTGCTACTTCTAGAACAAGTGACCTAACATGCTTACACATCAACCAAACAACCTGGTCTCACTAACTATCTGCACACAACAAATAGCAAACACAAATCATGCACGAATTTGACCTAACCGACCAGACTTCTCACACAGGTAATATTTGGTACAAGGGAACTCTCACACTCTGTGTTTAGGGACGTGTTTATGCTCTCAATCATTTTCTGTCACTGAATTCTGTCATAGGTTTGCAATTCGACCACATCTCCACCACTGTGACAACACGAGTAAGTAGTCAAGAAGGACTTCCCTGCTTTGGACTGTAACGAATTCTACACTACAAGGGTTTATAATGAGATGGATGATGGGAATGTATGGTGGCTTTGGTGCGGCGTAGCTTTCGACAAACTTCCCTTGAATCTAGCCTATGGCTTCCTACTGTCTAATCAAACACGGGTGGAATAGTGTACGCTCGTCCTACGATACCCTCAAGCAACCTAGCACTTTATTTTGCATATTTTCTTTTTTCTGGATTTTTTTTCTTTACATTTTCTTTTGACTTCGTTCTTCCATATGTAGGGAGAAGAAACGTTATTGGACTATACTACAAACTTTGAAACTTTGAACTTTTTCTATTTTTTTGAATTTTCAAATTTTCTTCTTTTCTCTTTATCTTTGTGCCGATTTTCTTTTAGTTGCTAGAGGGGTTTACACGTCTGGACATAATAGCTAAGACCACCTGTTTAATGGCTATAGGCAAGTTAGCACAGACCGACTTCCAGTAGGATAATCTAGACTACAATCATAAGGGATCAACGAGGAATGAAAGAATGGGGATTGGCTGTAATGTATAGCGAACCGAAAGAAAGGCCAAGCTCAAGGGTTTAAACCTAGAGGATTTATCGTTAGGTAGGCTATCTGGCTTAGTAGCTTCATTCTAGGTCCCCCTATCCTCCTAGAACTCGTGTCATCGTGTGGTCTTGAATAGGTCTCATGCAAATTCTAACTCATTCAAGAAAACAGAAAACCACTCAAAAAGAAATTGAAATTACAAGTTATGTGCAATGGATCAAAAGCTCACAGTTGTGGTTTGCTAATCGGATTCAGTCATTATCATGCAATCAAAGTGAAAACGTACAAGAGTGATAAGCTTTTATGTTCTAACTAGGAAATTTAGCATCTATGCAAGTAATTTGATTACAGGTTCTAGGTTAAGTAGTCTAAGCATCATTATGAAAAATTGAAAACTAACTTAACATCACAAGTCAAGAATCGAGCAATTCTAAGCTAGAGGAATCAGATAAGCCACGAGATCACAGAAAGCAAGTTGAGATCATACAATTTATATACCCTACCCCACACTTAAACTGGACATTGTCCTTAATGGACCAAACTAGAGCAGAGAAAAATAGAAGAACCTGGACCGAGATGGTTGGTGTAGGGGATGATCATGGAGCTTCGGAATGAGAAGGGAATCTACCAAAACTTGACTTACAAAACAAAAACAAATGAAAGATCAAAAGGAAACCGGGACAAGTATCCCGGATCCACACAGAATAAAATTGGACCGAAATCCGAAAAGAATAAATAAAAAGAAGGGACAAGGAAGAGGATACAACCTGATCACTCCTCAGGTGGTGGGGGAAATGTGTTAGAATCCCTCGATCCACTGCTGCCACGCCAACTGCGTTTCGTATCTGGCGTTCTGCTGGCGTATGTGCTGCTGAGTAATAATCCAACGGGCATCCTGGGTGGCGGTGTGGTCGACCTGCCAATCCTGGATCTGGGTGAGCAGCTCTCCATAGTCACCGGGAGGCGTCTGTAGAGGGTCCTAATGGTGAGGCTACTGCTGATGTGCAAACCCTGTAGGCGGCTGCTGCGGAGGCATCTGGTGGTGAACTGTCGGATCTGGATGGGAATCATCCTCCTCATCCGAGTCGAGGCCCTTGTAA
This sequence comes from Linum lewisii, assembly GCA_034768395.1. Lineage (NCBI taxonomy): Eukaryota > Viridiplantae > Streptophyta > Magnoliopsida > Malpighiales > Linaceae > Linum > Linum lewisii. The sequence goes on from CM068297.1 coordinate 50,644,081, forward strand.
AGAGCCGGAGGTACCCACTCCCTAGGACCGACGTTCAGCTGAACGTCATACTCCACTGCCAGGGCGATACCGACGGATTATACTTAGTGGCGTGGAACCTCAGGTCCCCAAACCTGTTTGATGCCAAGGCTGGTGATGAGGCGTCCAATGAAGTTACCACCGAGCAATAACGGTGGGAGCCTCGCGGTTGTGGTCTTCTTGTGGAACAGGTGAGCAAACACCCAACCTGGGTGGACTGGATAGCTCTCATAGATAGCTCGGAGGAGGAGAAGCTCCTCTCGGGTGATGTGGTGGCGATCCTTCTCTGGAGCAGACAATAGAGATCTACGCCAAACAGCATGAATAAAACAGAAGAGAGGGTGAGAGACCGAACCAGATGTGTTGTGGTCTGAAGTCTTAGCACCAGGCACTCCTGTGATGCTGCTCTAGAGTGCGTCATAGCTCGGCGCTCTGGCCTTGTTGTCGCCCCAGCCAAGGTGGTGAAGGTGATAGTGCTTGTGTGGAATGCCAAGGTGATCGGCAAATTCATCATACGTGAAGGTTCTGTGCACTCCACCGAGGTAGAAGGAGATGATCCTTTGATGCTCTCTAGATGCGGCGGTGTCCAGCTCGAAAGTGGCCCAGAACTCCTAAAGGGTGAGAGGCGGGAAGTCGTCCGCAATGGTAGTCAGCTCTAGAAGTAATGTAGCTGTGAGAGTGTCGGAGACGTTGTTGAAGAACTCCCATCAAACTCCTGGATAGACTCCATGGAGAGGGGTGTCACAACAACCACGGGGATGTGTTGGATCTTCTGGTATCACTGGAAATAGTGCTCCGGCATCCTGGCAATGATGGGGTGGAACCCCTGACGGTTAGGGAAAGCCAGTGGAGAATTGTGGATGGCAGGGGCAATAGGAGCGGCTGCCCTGGAGCTGGCTCCGGTATCGGGAGCGGCAGAGGTGGATCCTGGACCACTGGGTGCGGCTCTCGGCCTCTTACTCCTGTTCCTAAAAGGTATAATAACATTTGGAAACCAAATTAGTCAAACTGACAACCTACCCCACACTTGTTCGGAAAACTCAATTTCACTTAGAAATGAGGAAAACCGAGTGGAGATAAGCTAATCTAACAACCGGTGACCATGTGTAGTCATGAGGGAAACACAAGTATAAACAGGGCAGCATAAGCACATCTTGACAGACAAAGTCAACCCGACATTCATGAAAAATTCAACACCCTATTAAATTTGGCAATTAAGCATGGCAATTCTCGAGCAAGACATCAATTGGCACAATCAGAGGTTTAGAAATAGTAAAATATCATTGAGCACATGCAAACATGAACCGGGCAGCCAAATAACTATCAACATTTCAAGGTGAAACCGACATTACACAAAAGTCAACTTCGAACTAGAATTATCGATTAAGCATAGCATTCCTCATTCAAATTTCATCAAATCATAGCACAATCATCCCTAAGCATACTTGATCAACTATGTTCAAACAATTCAGCAAAAATCACACCGAAACAGAGGCACGCAAATTGAGGTAGACCGAAATGTCAACCGAAGTCAAACCCGACGAAATTCAGAAATCTATATGTCAAAAGATTCGTGACAAAAAACCCAACAACTTACCTTGAAGACATGATGACTGAAAATGAACGTATGGAAAGAAATCGGAGAAAAACTCAAAAAAGGTTCTGGGCGAAATCGGGGATAGAGAGCTCCGATTCGGGTGATTTAGGTGTCAAAATGCTCAGGGAAGGAAGAGGAATCGAGCGGTGGCGGTGGCAAAAAATGAAAAGATAAGGGGAAAGATTTTCTGGATTTTTTCGAAAGTTTTCGGTGAAAATAATAAAGTTTTCACCGAAAAGAATTTTTGAAAACAGTCTGCCGGTTTTTTGAGAAAAGTTTACGGCGAAAAGTAAAAACTTCTCGCCCGAAGAGTAAGTTAAAATCTGGTCAAAAAATCACTGGAAGTTTTAAGTAAAATGTTTTCGGCGAAAATTCTGACCTGTAGTTTTAACAAAATTTTATGAAATTCCGGCACATTTTGAAAAATCAAAACAAAAATAATAAAGGTCGGAACAATCCCAAACGAACTAGAACTGAACCGAGGACACACGGCACACACAAGAAAAATAAAAGAATATACAAAAGACACTTTTGGCTCCCCGAACCGACTCTAAAAACTAGACTGACTTAAAAGTTCAAAAACTTACTCCAGCCGTGGGTTGCCTCCCACGAAGCTCTCTTGATTAACGTCCTTGAGCTGGACGATACCTGGACGGTGTTAGGAAACATCCCAACTCAGGATATCTCTTAGGCTCGAGTCGGAGTTCATGAAATAAAGCTCTGGGGTACCTCTGGTAAGCGTGAATTTCTTCCCGTTAGCTTGAATGAGCTTGGTTCGACCATCGGGGATATGGCTAGCAATTTCGAATGGCCCGAATAGTTCTCGTGAGGGATCATCCTTCCCAAGTGTGATGGTAGAAGGAATCAGAACAGTCGGCTTCCCAGCCGTCTTCGTCGTTTCCTTGTTTTCATGCTTCATTTCACCAGAATCATTGATCTTCGGTGGCTCCTTGGAAAATGCTTTTGGCTTCTCCTTCTTCAAAGGTTTATTCGCCGATGGCTTGATAGGAATCGGTGGAGGAACTGGCTCGGTAGAGGATGGCGGAACAACTGGCATCCAAACCATTCTAGCTTTCTTCGGATTCTTTTTTTTGATTCGCCAGGATCTTTACTTGGTAGCGGTTTAGAAGAGGAGGCTTGCAGTTCCTCCTTCTGCTTTGGCTTCTCAGCTGTCGTCTTCTTCTTGATAACCTGTTCAGCACCTGAAACAGATGGCTTTGGAGAAATACTAGGAACGACATTAGTAACAGAGTTGACCGGGAGTCAACTCCACAGCTTCAATAGAAAAAAGTGAGCTTCTCATTCCTTAGGGATGTATTTCATGCTGTCTTTAAGGCATAATGTGATGATGTCTTTTCCTACTCTAGATCTGTTAGGTACATTGATCGTCATACCGGATGTTGTCATGAGCCTATTAAGATAATAGCATCATCCTCCCTAGTATCCATAACTACATAATCCGCTAAGAAAGTGAAAGGGCCACACTTAGTGATTACGTTCTTAATTTATCCTCTATGTGTCTTTAAAGATTTATCGACGAACATTAAATGCATGCTAGTCGGTTTTAATTCCCCTAGATTGAATTTCTCATATAAACACATAGGCATGACATTTATAGATCAACTAGACTACGCTCGATTGCAATGTCATTGATAATTAGAGGAATAGTAAAAGAACCAGGATCAGAGCACTTAGCTGGGATTGGTATGTCAAACTTTAGATCATGAATGGCAAAGCATTCTTCCTTGGAAAGCATGGAGGATGCTTCCTTCTTTCTTGAGGGGTAAAGCGGCTCGATCTTCCCTCCTCACAATGCGTTAGGGAAAGGAATTGTTGGTTGGGACGGAGCTAGAGGAGGCTCAGGTTCGTGCCTCAGCTTTGGTGAAGGAATCTTCTCTTCGTTTTCCTTAATCTTTGAGGAGTTAACTGCTGCAATGTCAGGAATCATGGCCAGAGAGGAAGAGGTAGCGGCGACCGAAGTCTTGCAGCTTCGAGTGGAAACAGTTTTCACGTAATTCTTTGGATTTTTTTCTGTTTGGATTGGAAGCTTACCGAAGGGACGACCACTAGAAAGCATGCTAGCGATGTTGTTTACTTGGCTTTCCACTCTATGGCCTTGAGTAATCTGTTCTTGATTTAGGAGAGCTTGAGCCTTGAGCTGGCTATCATGATCATCCAACCTGGTGATGATCTGATTCAGCTTCCTATCCAACTCACTATCTTTGCTATCATGAGGCGACGGCTTCTGAGATTGAGTAGAGTAGTTGTTGTTCAGATATTGGTTCTGGCGATTGCCAGGAGATGTACCGTAGTTGCCTTGGTTCCGGTGGGGCGGCTGATAGATACCTCCGGTTTGAGTATTAGGTTTCTGTTCTTGGTATGACTCAGATGGTCGGTTATTCTGATTCTGGCTTGATCCGAAGTTGTAGGGATGTCGATCTTGAAAATTCCCTTGTTGCCGGTATTGACGGTAGCCAGTATAACCCTGTTGGTTATTGGAGAAGCCTTGACCAATGAAGTCAACTTCCTCGGCAGACCAGACTTCTGCTCTACAAAAATTCTGACATTGATTTCCATTGTGAGCACAGGCGCCACACCATTGGCAGTCAGCAACAAAGACAGAGGAAGATGGAGGCTTCTTCAAGTGCTTATCGATTTTTCCTTGACTTGTTCTTCAATGTTGATCTTGCTTCGAGCTCCTTCGGTCTGTCTCTCCCAATTCCTTGACTTGGAAGCACAATCAGCAAAGTGAAGCATAGCTGATTCTGGTGTGAGAGCAGTGATATCTCCTTCAGCTAAAGAGTTGACCCATTTGGATGAGACTTCGTTCATTCCTCGGGCAAAGGTCTCAGCTAACTTCCTTTGCTCAAAACCGTGATGGGGGCAACTGTAGAGAAGATCTTGGAATTCATTCCAAGCGTCATATAAACTCATACCTTCCTTCTGTCTGAACCTGGAGATGCTATCTTTGTAGGAAGTTGTTCTAGACGGAGGGAAGTATTCTTCAACAAAATCTTATAACCTGGAGGTGTGTCCTCACAGGACTAATTCTAGAGTTCAGAGTGAAGTAGAAGAACCTGGACCGAGATGGTTGGCGTAGGGGAATGAACACGGGTCCTCAGAGCGGAGGGAATCTACCGAAGCAAAGCAAAGAGAATCTCCCTACTGCCTACAAAACAAAAACAAATGAAACATAAAAAGGAAACCGGGACAAGTGCCCCGGATCCACACAGAAAAAAGATGGATCGAAATCCGAAAAGAATAAATAAAAAGAAAGGACAAGGGAAAGGGCACCACCTGATCATGGCTGGTCAGGGGCGCCGGGAGGTGGGAAGTGGAGGTACTCGCCGAGCTGACGTTGCCACTCCATCTGTGCCTCGTACCGCCTATCAGTGCGGTGCATGGTGCTGCATAGTAGTCCATCTCACCTCTTGAGTGGCGCTGTCGGTGATGCGCCACTCCTGCAGTCGCTCATACAGCTCTCCAACGTCCGCGGGGTGCGGTCGGTGCTGAGGGTGAGGTGCTTGGTATGGATCGGGGATGACCGGCGACGAGTGGTGCGCATACCCTGCCTGATGATGTGGCGAGGGTATATGGTCATGAAACTCTGGCTGCGGCTGGTGCTGCTGCTGCTCAGTATCATCTTCTTCTCCCGACTCGTCCTCGTCTTCGAGAGGAGGGTCCGCTGCTATAATGGGACTGATGTCCAGGTCGAGGTTGTACTCGACCGCCAAATCTCCTCCAATGGTGCGTACTCTACGGCGTGGGATGTTCGGGCCATATTCATTGTTGAGGCCGAAGGAGATGATGAGCTGGCCTACAAAGTTGCCTCCCAGGAGTGCGCGGGGGCGACGGGACCTCTGAGTCTTCTTGCGGAATAGGCGTGCAAGCACCCAACCGGGATGAAGAGGATATCTCTCCCGGATGGCGCAAAGAAGAAGAAGCTCGTCTTTGCTTATATGGTGGCGATCCTTGTTTGGAGCATACAATAACGATCTACGCCAAACCATATGAATGTATTTAAAGAAATGGTGAGAGAGCGACTTAACTGAGTTATGGTCCCCTAGGTGATCGCCGGGCACTCCATTCATGTGGCTCCAGAGCGCATGGTACTCCTCGTCGTCGTCGTCCTCCCAGACGAAGTGATGACCATGGTAGTGCTCATGGGGAATACCGAGGCGAGCAACAAACTCATCATATATGAGCTCCCTGTGCACCCCGCCTAGATAGAAGGTAACAACCTTCCTGTGCTGCCTCTCTTGTGCTCGTCCAGCTCGAATGTCGCCCAAAACTCCTGGAGAGTGACGTCTGGGAAGTCGGCGGTGAGCGTAGTCAGCTCCAGCAGGCCGGAATGGGTCAGTGCATCGAGCACGTTCCGGTACCAGTCATCATCGTGCTCCGAGAGCGACTCCATGGACAGGGGGCGAACCTTAGCTCCAGGGGTGTTCTCAAACCGCTGGTAGCGCTCAAAGTAGGGCTGGGGTAGGCGAGCAACGGTGCGGTGGTACCCCCACGATTAGGGAAAGCAGGTGGAGGGCTCTGAACGACGGGTGTGACGGGAGCGGCGACTCCAGAGCTCGAGGCACCATCAAGTCGTGCCTTGGTCCTGCGCTCATAAGTGGTGTTCCTAAAACCAGAATGAAACCAGATTAGTCAAACTAAAACCCTACCCCACACTTAGTAGAAAAACTCAATTTCACAAAGAAATGAGGAAAACCGAGTGGGGGTAAGCAAAGCAGAGTAACCGGTAATCACAGACAATAAAATACATGCTTAGGAACAGCCAGAATTGGATTGGCACAATCAGAGTTCAGAAGTCAAACCGACATTCAGAAAGTCAACATCATAGCATATTGAACCCTAATCATGGCAAGACAATCACAAAGCGGAGAATGACGGTATAATATGATCTCAGATGGCAAACACAAAAATCTGAACGAGAATGAACACATAAGGCAGCCAAATGATCAAAAACAGTTCATGGTCAAACCGACATTTCTCACAAGTCAACATCACAAGGAATCTAGCTTATGCATAGCAACACATGATTAAACGATATGGAATTTAAGCACGATACTCCCTAAGCATGCTAGAACAGTTCAACAAGTTTAGCTAACCTAGTTCACACGAAATCAGTCGGCACGCAAATCGAGGCAAACCAAAAAGTCAACCAAAAGTCAACCCCGACGAAATTCAGCAATCAATATGTCAAAAGATTCACAATGAAAAGTTCTACAACTTACCTTGAAGCCATGGATGCTAAAAAAATGAACGGATTCGGAGAAATCGGTGAAAAATCGCAAGTTTTAGGGTTTGGGTGAACTAGAGCTGTAGAGCTCCGATTCGGTTGTTCTAGGGCTTGGATTGATCGGAAAAGGGAAGGGAAGGATGCGGCGGCGGCGACGGTCAGCTTTGGTCGGCGGCGGTGAGATAAGGTGGCGTCAGCGGGGTTTGATAAACAGAGGGGAGGTTTTCGGGTTTGTGTTTCGAAATTGAAGTGAGGAAAGAGAGGGTTGAAATCCGGATTTTAAAATGAATAGTTGGTTGATTTTCAAAGAAATTTTCGGCGAAAATAAGTGCAAGTTTTCACCGAAAATTCTAGTTAAAAAGTACTGCCGGTTTTCAAAAGAAATTTTCGACGAAAATATTAGTACTTTTTCGCCGAAAATGTGAAACAGGAACGTTTGGAAAACTCTGTGGGATTTCAAAGAGAAATTTTCGTCGAAAATATGGGTTATTTTCGCCGAAAATATTGAACTCTACGATTGAAAATATTTTCGCAATCCCGGCAGACTTTAGAAAATCAGTTAAATCCACAAAAATCAGAAAGATCTCAAACGACTTGAAACTGACACTATGACACACAGGCTACACACAAAAAATATGAAATCAAACAAACTGACACTTTTGGCTCCCCCGAACCGACTCTAAAACACTAAGGTTGACACAAATGAAAAACGGACTCCAGCCGTGAGTTGCCTCCCACGAAGCGCTCTTTTATTAACGTCCTTGAGCTGGACGATACCTGGACGGTATTAGGAGACATCCCAACTCAGATTCCCCTTAATGCTAGCATCGGAGTTTATAAAGTAGAGCTTCGGGGCTTCTCCGGTGAGCATGAATTTCTTCCCGTTCGCGTGTAAGAGTTTGGTACGTCCGTCAGGAAGATGATCAGTCATCTTGAATGGTCCGAACAGTTCTGTCAAGGGATCATCTTCCACAAGGAAGACAGTGGACGGAATGAGAACGATCGACTCCTTCTTCTCTTTAACCTCCGGCTTAATATCACCAGGATCGGTGATCGTCAGTATTTCCTTAGGAGATGCTTTTGGCTTCTCCCTCCATACTTGTTCCGGCGCCGGTAGCTTGGAACGAATAGGTGGTGCAGCTGGCTCGGTAGACGATGGCAGCACAACTGGTCTCCAGACCATTTGAGTCTTTATCTTCTTGTGATTCTGCCTCCTTGACTTGCCAGACTCCTTGCTTGGCGGTTTAGAAGAGGCTTGCAGTTCCTTCTTCTTTGATGATTTCTTAGCAACAGGAGGATCTGGTTTCTTCTTAGTAACCTGTTCAGCACCTGCAGTAACAACAGATCTATGCACACTAGAAGAGACATCAGTAATGGAGTTGATCGGAGTCAACTCCACAGTTTCAACATCTAAACAATGAAATTCTTCACTCTTAGGGTTATATTTCATTCCGTCTTTAAGGCGGAATGTTATCATTCTTTACCGACCCTCAAAGTTAAAGAACCATTTGGGACGTTAATATTCATTCCAGTAGTAGCCATGAAAGGTCGTCCTATGAGAATGGTAGAATCATCCTCACTAGTGTCAATGATAACAAAGTCAGCTAAGAAGGTGAACATACCACATTTAGTAACAACGTCTTTTATTTCTCCTCTAGGGGTTTTAAGTGATCTATCAGTAAAGATAAGTTGCATACTAGGTGGTTCAAGTTCCCCTAGGTTCAATTTTTCAAATAAGCTCATAGGCATAACATTAACAGACACGCCAAGATCAACCAAACAACGTTCAATCTCAACATCATTAATGACAAGAGGTAGAGTGAAAGAACCAGGGTCAGAACACTTAGCTGGATATGGAGAGGAAGGTTTCTTGCTACGAATGTTAGGATATCCTTCTTTATTTTCCTTTATGCCAGTCTCGATCCTTGCATTTGGCAGCAATGCTCTTGGAAAAGGAGGCTTCACGACGTACGGTGCAAGAGGAGGGTCATCCTCCTTAGGCGCCGGTTTCTGTTCTTCCTCTTCCTCTTGAGATTCAGCGATCCTGCGCAAAACAAAACAAGCATCAGCAGATAAACATTTAAATTTTCGAGCGGTTACCATCTTGGCTTGCTCCTTTCTCGGATTCGGCTCTGTCTGGCTCGGAAGTTGGCCAAATGGTCGACCAGATGCTAGCATGCTCGAGATGTTGTTCACGGCTTGCTCAATTCTTTGACCGGCGGCTATCTGTTCCTGATTGAGAAGAGCTTGAGCTTTGAACTGACTGTCATGATCATTGAGTCTGGTGATGATCTGACTAAGCTTCTTATCTAGGTCACTGACATTGTTTTCCTTCTGGTACTGCTGCCCTGGATAGGTGTTATTCAAATATTGATTCTGACGATTGCCAGGAGCAGTTCCATAGTTACCCGGATTGCGGTGCGGCGGCTGGTAGACACCTGTCGGTGGATGGTTAGGCTTCTGATCCTGAGCTGGACCAGCCGGGCGGTTATTCTGGTTCTGGTTATGGTTGGCGTCAACATTATAGGGAGGTCTGTCTTGATAGTTCCCTTGTTGCCTGAAGTTGCGGTAGCCAGCATAACCATTCTGATTATTAACAAAGCCTTGTTGAACGAAATTTACCTCTTCGGCGGACCAGACTTCTGTCTTACCAAAGTTCTGACAACGGCCTCCGTTATGTGCACAAGCTCCACACCATTCGCAATCGGCAACATAGACAGAAGCTGCCGGCGGTTTGACTGGTGTGGTAGACTTATTCAAATGATTCTCTACTTCTGCCTTGATAGCTGCTTCGAGATCGAGCTTGCTCCTTGATCCTTCAGATTGTCATTCCCAATTCCTTGACTTGGAAGCACAGTTTGCGAAGTGAAGAAGAGCAGCTTCAGGTGTGAGCGTAGTGCAATCCTCTTCAGCTAGAGAATTGACCCACTTGGCAGATTCTTCTCGAAGACCTCGAGCAAAGATTTCAGCTAACTGCCTCTGCTCAAATCCATGATGAGGAAAGTTGTAGAGAAGTTCTTGGAATCGATTCCAAGTATCTCCTTCTTTCTGGGAGAATCCGGCAATGCTGTCCTTGATGGCTGTTGTTATGGCTGGAGGGAAGTATTCTTCAACAAAGTCCTGAGCCAGAGTATCCCAATCAGTGTAATATCCAGGTGGTTTGCCAGTAAGCCACCTCTTAGCAGCGCCTTTTAGAGAGAACGGGAAAGCTCTCAGACAAAGAGTGTTTTTGTCGGGGTTTCCGCTCTTGAAAGTGCTGCAGAGATCAAGGAAGTCTGCAAGATGAGTGCACGATTGTCTAGGGGCCTGCCTTCAAACTGTAGATCCCTAGAGATCATAGTCAAGAATGGAATCTTGATCTCATAGTCAGGATCTCCTTCAATGCGCGGTACGGCAATGGCAGATCGAACGCTAGTCGCGCTCGGCTTGTTGTAGTCAGCTAGACTTTTCTGTGCAGGTGGTGGTGGTGGTGGTAATTGATCATTCATGGTAGGAGATGGAGGAGGCGAAAGTGACTCGGTGTATGAAATGGATGTAGTGACGGTAACGGTGAAGATGAGGGACTATCCTTCAGTTCCTCAATCTTAATCGGAGTGACGGGTGGAGGTGGATTGGTTCTGCCTCTCCTTGGAATTCGTGGTTGTCGAGGTGGAGCAGAACTGCTTGGTCTCTCTATACTCTTAGCCTTGTCGGTTTGAGAGCGAGTCCAAGGTCGGTGATGCATACACCTGTAAACAACCTACAAATAACAAAAACAAACAAAAACCAGTGTAAATCCGAAGTGGGTGGAAAAATGAAAGATGGGAGGTAGAAGAATAAATTGCCAGTTCTTCTTTCAAACAATCAAAAGAAGTCCCCGGCAACGGCGCCAATTTGATAATGCTGCAGAACAGTGATCAAATACTACCAAGCTAGAAAGCTAAGGTAGATCGTATTCCACGGGTCTTCTATGATTGACTACTCAAATAAGCTGGCAAATTACTCGGATTTAAACACTTCGTGCGTGGTGTGAGTTCCACGACTTCTAATTCTAAGAAATGCAGAGAAATTAAAAATTTAAACTAAAGACAGATTGGGAATTGGTTGATTAAAATAGAGATGAGAGACGAACTTAGACTTTGAATCCCCCTTCGTTCACCAGAGCATTGGCAATCAACAGATCAGCGGATTTCGATTCTCATTCAATCAATTCTAAGACACCACCATAACTCCTTACCCTTAGGTTTAAGACCGGCGAACGTTCGCTCTATCCGTTCTAGCTACCAAGATTAATTAGTCGCCCGGGTACGGTCACCTCTCGCAATGACTTAACTTAACTGGTGAGATTACTAACGATTTATGAGTTACTCTTGCAGTGGATTAACCCTAACCGGTTCCTACGAAAGGCACGCTCCAACTATAAGGTTAATTGTTCAATTTGATGTTCTAAAGTAAGGCGGGTGTTCGCTTCTATCCTTAGATTAACAAGAATCTAATCTAGGTGATCAATCCCGACAAGAAACATGAACAATGAAGAACAAACCAAACATGAAAGAGAAACTGATTGAACTTCGAATCTAATCACCGCCGATCCGTGACCGCTTTAAAGCCCTGGGTCACTTAGGGTTCATCTAGTCTAAGCTCTAAGAGTTTAGCTACGCATATTCATTACAAAAGAATCAAAGACAAAGAAAGAGTTCATCATCCAGAGGAAGAACAGAAAAGAATCTGAAAAACCTAATTAAGATGACTCCGGCAGAACTTCGATCTTCCGGTAGACTGCAATCCTAGCTCCGAGTCTTCGAGATGGAAGGGATGGCGTCACGATCTCTTTCCGACTCTTCGAACTCTAACTCCTTGCTCCAGAACTTCAGAGGATTCTCTAAATTCTGATGTATGATGTATTATGAGGTATATCAATTTTGGGCCACCGCCGGTTTAGTATTTATACTTAACCCTAATTCCGCCAGAGTTTAACTAATATTTTCACCGAAAATATTGAGGAATTTTTGGCGAAAATTCCTTTGTAATTGGGTGGTCCGCCGGCTGATATCTCCTTTAAATTTCGGTCCCATAGTTTTCGGTCGAAAACTCAACATTTTCGCCAAAAATTTCCTTCAGACGGCATCAGTGATTTTGTGCTAATATTTTCGCCGAAAATACTGAGGTATTTTCAGCGAATATTCCTTTGTAAACCGGGCAGGATTTGTTTCGTCTTGATTGGCTCCTTGGATCGATTCCGGTGCAATTCCTCGAGGTTCCAACGCCTTAGACACGTCCTTGGCTACTTTATTTGACGGCAAAAACCTGTGCTAACATAAAAACACTAGAAAACCATCAAATAGACCCGAAACGGACCAAGGTAACACAAATGGCACGAGATAGGGCAATCGATTGAATATTCGCTATTCTACCCTAAAAACCATGTCTTAAGCAAGGAAATGTCGCTTAAATGAGGCTGATAATCACGTCAAATCGAGTGTCATCAATTAGCCTAAGGATCTCCCATGTTTGATCTCATTTTGCTATGATTAATATGCTTTTATGGAAGTTTTATGCAAAGTGCTCTTTTGTTGTCCGGTTGGCACTTTGAGGCCAATTCTGTGTCTATTCGAGTTGTTTTCTTTGCATTTTCAGGATTTGGCATTGAAGTACTAGTGACAAGGAGCACGTAGGATCAAACGAGAGGTCAATCGGAGCTAGGACGGAGGAGATATGGCCGTTGCAAAATTGAGAAAAATGCATCTTTCCCCTGAAGAAGTTTTCGGCGAGAACTCTAAGTTCTCGCCGAAAACCCTCGGCGTGTGCAATCGGCGGATTTCCAGAAGGCGGACATTGGATTTGTGAAGGAGTTTTCGGCAAAAAATTCCTGAGTTTTCGCCGAAAACTTATGAAGAAATGCCAAAGATACCGTGGTTTTTCAAAGAGATTTTCGGCGAAAACTTGTACAGTTTTTCGCCAAAAATTCAGGGCATTTCCAGCGTGCTATATAAAGAAGAAGCGGGTGAAAATTGAGGGAGGAATTCATTAATTTTAGAACACACGCCATACTCTCTCTCAACTCTTCATCGCCGATCACCTTCCTCTCTTCTCCTCATCTCCAATCCATAACCCTAACTCAAAGTAAAGGAGCTTGGATTGAAGTCCACAACCTTGGAAGAGGAGCATGCAAGAGGAGGATTGCCATGGTGTTCTTGGTGACCATCTTTCTTTCTCTTTTCTTCATTTCCTTGGCCATGTGTGGCTGATTTCCTAGGTTTCCTTGGATTGATAGATAGTTGTGCTAGGATAGAGGTGGATTGTAAAAATATGCCATGATTGATCTTGGATTGTAAGAGGATGATCTCTAGACTTGTTGTTAATTCCAAATTTTGTTATGTGCTTGATTTGGTCTATCATTTGTGATGTAATGCATGAGAGTACTTAGATTACATGGTTTGTAGGTCTAGGTATTGAAGGGAGTGTGTTCTAAGAGATTAGATCATCTCAATTCAACCATAGTTGTGTGATTTCTCTCTTGTGCATTTTATCGAACACTTGGTGTGCATTAGGTTTTTCATTCAATTGAACTTTGATTAGTGTTTTGATGATTCTCTTAGTGTTAGGACATTGACATGAGAGTGTGGTGTCTAGCCTAGTGGTCATAGAGTAATAGAAGAGGGTTTTGTAGCTTGGCATTTCATCAAACACCTTTAATGCATCCTTAGTCACTTAGCTTGAGAGCGAGAGCCTAGGTTGAGTGGTTCTAGGATAGGGATTTAGTGCGACGAGAGTGCATTGAGTCTATAGAAGGGATTTGCATGGTCATTCGATTGCAGCCTCGATCATGTTTTGCTTGTTTGTGCATTTGTTCCTCTTGAGCATGATGAAGCTATCTTTCCAAGTGAACCTCCTTTATCTTTGTTTTGCACCATTTTGTTTTGCTTTCTTGTTTAGTTTCCTTTATGTTTTTATTTCCTTTTCAAACCAAACTACTTTTAAATGAATAGACCGTCCATGAACCGTGTGAGTATTAGCTTTTGAGAGAGCCCTCGTGGAATACGACCTTGATTGTTGTGAGTTAAATCTTGCACATCAAGTTTTTGGCGCCGTTGCCGGGGAACTTTCTCAATCCATTGAAAGCATTCACTTCCTTCCATTTTAGTTTTGCTTCTTTGTTATTTGTTTTTGTGGTTTTGTTATCCCGCATTGTTGTACTACTTGGTTGTGTTTGTTGTGCGTGTTTGTAGGTCCCTTATCCACCTATCCGTTCTCTACCTCACTTAGTTCATGGGAGCACGGTTGCAAGTAACATGAACTCGTGGAATGGAAGTAATGGTTATGATACCTATCAAGGTTGGAATTCATCTCCTAACCCATATTATGATCATCATGCTTCTTCCAACTACTACCAAGAATTGTGAGAAGATAGCCTATGGTGGGGTCAAGAACAACAAGTTTCAACACCCATGTGGAATGAGCAATGTTCCTATCCATCTCCACCCTACCATCAAGTCTTTCCGGAGTATTATCAAGAGGATTTCACAAGTCATGAACAACATTCCCCACCGCCTTCCATGCTAGAGGAGCTCTATAAGATGGTTAAAGGAAGCGAGCGTCCTCAAGAGGAGTTCACAAGCTATGAGCAACCCTCTCAACCTCATTCTATGCTAGAGGAGCTCTTGAGAATGGTGAAGGAAAGTGAGCGTCCTCGAGAAGAGTTCGTAAGCTATGAGGAACCCCCTCCACCTCTTCCCACGCTTGAGGAAGCTTTGAAGATTGCGGAAGATAATGCGAACAAACTTAATCACTTAGCTCAAGGCGTGACGCTCATCAAGGAAGCTCTAGAGGATGAACAACACTCTCCACCTCCCCCCCCCCCACAATTGAGGAGATGTTGCAAATTGCAGAAGATAATGCAGCTCGGTTGGATCGTTTAACTCAAAGTGTGAAGCTCATCACCGACACCTTTGAACCGGAAGTGTTTGTCATGGAAGAAGAAGAAAGTGAGTCCCCCCAAGAGGAGTTCATGAGCCATGAGAAACCTCTTCCACCTTTTTTCATGCTAGAGATCTTGCAAATTGCGGAGGATAATGCAAACCGAGTTAACCGCTTATCCCAAATCATAGAGCTCGTCACGAAGATTCTTGAGAATGAACGACATCCCAATCATTTGGAGCAAGTTTATGATGATGAAGATGACACTTGTGAATCCGAGGAGCTTGACACAGAAGAAGAGTTGGTAGTGGAGGAGATTGAGGAACATGTTCTTCCCGAGGACACACCAAATAACGATGGTGTGAGGATAGAAGAATCATGGAGACTTGAGGATGATGACCCTTTAGAGGAGGTGAGAGATGATTTGGAGACGCTTCAAGAAGAGGTGGCACCGAGAGTGGAGCACGAAAGTGAACAACACCACCCTATTGTGGCCCCACCAAAGATTGTGAGTACTCTTCAATCTTCTTGCTTGATCATGAAATACCTGTGTCAAGAGACGGACACAAGCTTCATAACCTCTCCTAAGGTAACCATGGAAGTGGAGCCACCTCTACTTGAACCGGAAGACCCCTTGAGTGGTATCACCAACATGGAGACAACGGAGCTCAATAGTGCTCCCCTTCCATACATTCTTCCTCAAACTCCTAAACTCAATGGTAGAAGGCCATGGCAAGGTAACAATTGGAACTCAAGTTTAGCTCATTGGTCATTCTACCATTTGCTTCTATCGCTACTTGGAGCTCAAACTTCACCATGGAAGAAGCTACTTGACATTAAGGAGGTACTAAGTTGGGCACCCTAACATAGGTATCGTTAAGCTTAAGACGGTAACCAAGCGCTTCTTGGGAGGCACCCCGTGTTATCTTTACTTTTTCGCTTTTAATTGTTGTTTGAGGTTTTTGTGTTGTTTTAGCTTTTTTAATAAGGTTTGACAAGCATTTTGGATCACTCTTCACCAAGGATCATCGTGTAACTCTTTCACCTCTATTACGTCCTATGCTCCTCTCTACCAATGTGGTAATTTCGTTCCACCTTACCCTCTCTCTCTTGATCATTGAGGACAATGCTCATGTTAGTCGTAGGGGAGTTTGAGGTTTGATGTGATTATTTGTGATAGAGATGTAATGCTATGCTTTGCTTGATTTGCATGATCTTGATTATTTCCAAATTCCTCTATCGTAGAATCATTCGGTTCTTGACTTTTGGTGTTTAGTTGACTTCAAGCTTTCATAATGACGTCTCGACTGTTCCACTTAGAACCTATACCCAGCATGTTAGCACTAATTTCAAATGAGTCTAGGCCAGAACAGAGATTTTGATCACTCTTGTATGTTGGTTGATTGGTTTGATACGTGTTTTTGTACCGCTCGATAACACCGGTCTAAGATGATGAAGGCAATTAGAATTTCACCACATTCAGCCAAAAAGCCTACCCGAATCAGTTTCCTACAGGATAACCCGTTGAGCCTTGGCCTGTTTGCTGGATCATACACATTTTCACCCTAATCCATCTTTTTCATCACCTTTTTGATCCCTCGTGATTGTGGCTTGAGATTAGACGGAATCCAAATCGAAATCTTATGTGGAAGTTGTAAGGGGCTAAGGATCAAGTGGCTTATTTGTGAAGAGAATGTTCAAGAGAAAATGCTCAAAAGAAAAGAAAAGCTAGGCAAGCTCGGCACCTAAGTGAAGTGAAGGGTTGAGCACTAACAAAGACAAAGGCTGTGAGCTAGGCAGGTTCAACACCTAAGTGAAGTGTTGGATCGAGCACTAGTATGCAGTCGGGGAAAAAAAGAGAAAAAAAAAGAAGAGAAAGAGTTCTTCAATGTGACCCTTATTGTAGTGATCTTAGCTTGAGCATAAAAGTGCAGATCTAGAGGCGGATGAAGTTGAGTCGATAGCCACATCGCGATCACTCACCACTTTCCAAAATTCTCCTACCCCCACCTAATCCGTTCCATTTCCCGAGTTCAAGTCCTTTTGATTAGAGTTGGTGTTGTCGTGGTCGGTTTTGCTGTGTCCCAATTAACCACTACTTGGAGTGTGCGGAAAATAGTGCATCTAGACTTGTTTGGTTGACGTTCTTGCATGTGTAAGTTAAGTTTGTTCGTGGAACAGTTTAAGCCAAATTTTTATTGCTTGAATCTCAATGGGGCCGATCTTGTCATTTGTGAACTTGGATGTTTTCTAATTCACTTGCTTGAGGAAAAGCAAAGCTTAGTCGTAGGGGAATTTGATGTGAATTTATTTGGTGCATTTTAAGCCTTTGATTAGCCTAAGGATCTCCCATGTTTGATCTCATTTTGCTATGATTAATATGCTTTTATGGAAGTTTTATGCAAAGTGCTCTTTTGTTGTCCGGTTGCCACTTTGAGGCCAATTCTGTGTCTATTCGAGTTGTTTTCTTTGCATTTTCAGGATTCGGCATTGAAGTACTGGTGACAAGGAGCACGTAGGATCAAACGAGAGGTCAATCGGAGCTAGGACTGAGGAGATATGGTCGTTGCAAAATCGAGAAAAATGCATCTTTCCCCTGAAGAAGTTTTCGGCGAGAACTCTAAGTTCTTCGCCGAAAACCCTCGGCGTGTGCAATCAGTGGATTTCCAGAAGGCTGACATTGGATTTGTGAAGGAGTTTTCGTCAAAAACTTCTTGAGTTTTCGCCGAAAACTTATGAAGAAATGCCAAAGATACCGGGGTTTTTCAAAGAGATTTTCGGCAAAAACTTGTACAGTTTTTCACCGAATATTCAGGGCATTTCCAGCGTGCTATATAAAGAAGAAGCGGGTGAAAATTGAGGGAGGAATTCATTAATTTTAGAACACACTCCATACTCTCTCTCAACTCTTCATCGCCGATCACCTTCCTCTCTTCTCCTCATCTCCAATCCACAACCCTAGAGCAAGGAGCTTGTGTTATGTGCTTGATTTGCTCTATCATTTGTGATGTAATGCATGAGAGTACTTAGATTACATGGTTTGTAGGTCTAGGGATTGAAGGGAGTGTGTTCTAAGAGATTAGATCATCTCAATTCAACCATAGTTGCATGATTTCTCTCTTGTGCATTTTATCAAACACTTGGTGTGCATTAGGTTTTTCATTCAATTGAACTTTGATTAGTCTTTTGATGATTCTCTTAGTGTTAGGACATTGACATGAGAGTGTGGTGTCTAGCCTAGTGGTCATAGAGTCATAGGAGAGGGTTTTGTAGCTTGGCATTTCATCAAACACCTTTAATGCATCCTTAGTCACTTAGCTTGAGAGCGAGAGCCTAGGTTGAGTGGTTCTAGGATAGGGATTTAGTGCGACGAGAGTGCATTGAGTCTATAGAAGGGATTTGCGTGGTCATTCGATTGCAGCCTCGATCATATTTGGCTTGTTTGTGCATTTGTTCCTCTTGAGCATGATGAAGCTATCTTTCCAAGTGAACCTCCTTTATCTTTGTTTTGCACCATTTTGTTTTGCTTTCTTGTTTAGTTTCCTTTATGTTTTTATTTCCTTTTCAAACCAAACTACTTTTAAATGAATAGACCGTCCATGAACCGTGTGAGTATTAGCTTTTGAGAGAGCCCTCGTGGAATACGACCTTGATTGTTGTGAGTTAAATCTTGCACATCAGTTTAAACACAAGTTGTGCGTGGTGTGAGTTTCACGACTTCTAAACTATAAAGCAGGAAATAAAAAAATAGAAAACAGAAAACAGTTGAAAGTTGGTTGACTTAACAAGACGACAGACAAGCTTAGATTTCGAATCCCCCTAAGATCACCAAACATTGGCGATCACAAGACCAGCGACTTTCACTCCCGATTCGTTCAGTTCTCAGACACCACAGTAACTCCTGACCCTTAGGTTCAAGACTGGCGAACGTTCGCTCTATCCGATCTAACTCCCAAGATTAATTGATCGCCCGTTCATTCGCTTCTGCAACGGAGAACTAACTGGCGCTATTACTAGTGATTAATGAGTTACTCTTGAAGCGGATTAACCCTAACTGGTTCCTACGAAGAGAAATTGTTCCAATGAATAGGTTAACTATTGATTTGGTGTTTTAAAGTGAGGCGAACGTTCGCTACTATCCTCAGCTTAACTGGAATCATAACTAGGTGATTAAGCTAGAAAAGAAGCACAAAGGCAATTAAGAACAAACCAAACATGCAAGAGAAACTAATTGAAAGTGGATTTATTTACCGCCGATCCGTGACCACTTTAAAGCCCTGGGTCACTTAGGGTTCATTTAGTCTAAGCTCTATGAGTTTACCTACTCATATTCAGAACAAAAGAATCGAAGACAAACAAAGAATACATCTTAGGTAGGAAGAACAGAGAAGAACTGTAAAACCTAATTTCAGACGAATCTATGAAGCTTCAATCTCTTGGATCTTCAACTCCTAGCACCGAGTTCAGGTGACGCTTTGGATGGATACTCCTGTCTTCGTCTGTAAATTTTTGTGTATAGTTTTCGGCGAAGACTTCATACTTTTCGCCGAAAACTTCAGTTACAGCTGGGACAGTGATTTCTTCTGGCTTGGTTGATTTATGGATTGATCTCGGGCCATCCCTTGAGGTTCCTTTGCTTCCCGAGCTTGTCCGTGGCTACGTATTTGACGTCAAAAACCTATGCATTCTCAAAAGCACTAGAAAACCATCAAATATACCCATAACGGGCCAAAGTAACCAAAACGGCATGGATTAGATCATTTAGGCGAAAACATGCTAAATCACCCTAAAACCCGAGATTCAAGCAAGGAAATGTAGCTTAAATGAGGCTGATAAACACATAAAATCCAGTTTCATCAATGCTTCATAGCCCCGTCGGACCCGTCAAGTATGACTCTAGTGCATCCAAGGCTAGTATGATGTAGCGGCCAATCTACAAGTTCTTACAGTTGGTTTTCCGGGAGTTTATTACTCAAAGATTGAACTCTGTCGGTGTCTGTAACGCTAGAGACCTTTTCATGTTACGGTGCATCAAGGAGGGACGGAAGGCCCATCTTGGCTCTTTGGTGGCCAAGTTATTTCAACTTCAGCACGAGCGCGGCACAAGACTTCTTTTGGGTGGCTCCTATGTCACCCGTCTGGTTCACTAGTATCACGTGCTCGCTTCATATGGCGCCATCCGCCTCCATTAGCGTATCCCCAGCTCCAGATCACCGGCGACCTTCCTCGGTCCAAGAAGGTTCATGACATCCTCGCTCCCCACTGCGAGCCTTTCATTGAGCGACGAGGAGGACCGACACCAGCACCAGAAGCGACCCCAGCATACGACTTCAGTGGAATGGAGCGCGAGCTTAGTGAGATGGGAGCAGATTCCGATACGCGTTGGGAGGCCACTCAGAAGTGGCAAAAGGAGTCCGATCAGCGTTTCTTTAGCTACCAGGCCACCCAGGATGAGTGTTGGATAGCACATCAGGCGTTGCTCGATCAGATGTACCAGTTCTTTAGGTAGTTCCAGTCTCCAGATGATCGCCAGCACCCTCCGCCCCAATGATTTCAGGATTTTTCTTCATTTGTCTTATCATCCGGAACTCTGTACTTTTTGTTTTTGTTAGTGTTGGTTTGTATTGTTTTGGGTAATTGTCGAACCTCTGTGGTCGGTCGAGTCTTTTCTACTCCAACTGTTCTAATTGTGTGATGGACCTCTTTACTATGTTTTTAGGTTATGAACTCATAATTCTCTATGGTTCTATTCACGTCTATACCTCCGGTGTCTCGCCAGCGCCATCTCCAGTTCCCTCTCGCTCATTTTACGATATCCATGTACACTTTCCTTATGTTTTTGTGTGGTCCATTGAGGACAATGTCTGATTTAAGTGTGGGGTGAGATTATATTTCTGAGGGTTGCTATTTTTGTATTTGTGAGATTTCTCTAGCATAGAATTGTTCAATTCTTGACTTGCGATATTAAATTGACTTCAATTTTGAATAATGACGTTTAGACTGTTTCACTTAGAACCTGTAACCAACATGTCGGCACTAATATTAAATGAATCTAGGTCAGAACAGATCATAAATCACTCTTGTAGTTGAAACTTGAATCAATTGAATTGTTTTGCTTGTTAATCACAAATGTTGGATAACATCGTTCTAAGATGATAAATGCTAGCTTCTCCCATGTTTTTCACTCCATATTTATTCACCTGTGATTGTGGCTAGAGATTAGATGGAAATCCAATTTGAAATCTTGTGTAAAAAGTTATAACTAGCTAGGATCAAGTGGCTAAATGGTTAAATCAAGTAAATTGAGTTGTTCAAATTAATTTTAAGTTCTTTTAGTCCTGAAAATAAAGCTAGGAAAGCCCGACACCTAAGTGAAGTGTTCGGGTTGATGATGTGCAAGATTTAACTCACAACTATCAAGGTCGTATTCCACGAGGGCTCTCTCAATAGCTAATACTCACACGGTTCATGGACGGTCTATTCATTTAAAAGGAGTTTTGGTTTGAAATAGGAACAAATGAAAACATAAAGAAACTAAACAAGAAAGCAAAAACAAAATGGTGCAAATCAAAGGTAAAGGAGGTTCACTTGGAAAGATAGCTTCATTATGCTCAAGAGGGACAAATGCACAAACAAGCCAAACATGATCGAGGTTGCAATCGATTGACCACGCAAATCCCTTCTATAGACTCAATGCACTCTCGTCGCACTAAATCCCTATCCTAGAACCACTCAACTTAGGCTCTCGCTCTCAAGCTAAGTGACTAAGGATGCATTAAAGGTGTTTGATGAAATGCCAAGCTACAAAACCCTCTCCTATGACTCTATGACCACTAGGCTAGACACCACACTCTCATGTCAATGTCCTAACACTAAGAGAATCATAAAAAGACTAATCAAAGTTCAATTGAATGAAAAACCTAATGCACACAAGTGTTCGATAAAATGCACAAGTGAGAAATCATGCAACTATGGTTGAATTGAGATGATCTAATCTCTTAGAACACACTCCCTTCAATCCCTAGACCTACAAACCATGTAATCTAAGCACTCTCATGCATTACATCACAAATGATAGACCAAATCAAGCACATAACACAATTTGGAATTAACAACAAGTCTAGAGATCATCCTCTTACAATCCAAGATCAATCATGGCATATTTGTACAATCAACCTCTATCCTAGCATAACTATCTATCAATCCAAGGAAACCTAGGAAATCAGCCACACATGTCCAAGGGTACAAAAGAGAAAGAAGGAGAGATGGTCACCAAGAGCTCCATGGCAATCCTCTTCTTGCAAGCTCCTCTCCCCAAGGTTGTGGGCTTCAATCCAAGCTCCTCACTCCAATTTGCACCAGAAGTAGCTAGGGTTGATGATGGATTGGTGATGGAAGAAGAAGGAGAAAAAGGGTTTCGACTCTCTCTCTGTTTGTCGGACTAAACTGAAAATAATAATTGAATTCCCCATTCTCCGTCCAAAGATCGGCTTAAATAGGACTGCAGTTTTTGCCTGAAGTTTTCGGCGAAAACTTATGAAGTTTTCGCCGAAAATTGCTTTAAAAACTCTGGCCAGCTCTTCCTTTACATAATATGTTTTCGGCTAAAACTCTGAATGTTTTCACCAAAAACTTCTTCAAAAATCTCACTTCAGCCGTCTGTAAGACTTGGATGACACTTCTCGGCGAGAACTTAAGGTTCTCGCCGAAAATTCCTTGACGAGCAAATCTGCATTTTTCCCAATCTTGCCAAGGCTATAACGCCTCCGTCCTAGCTCCGATTGACCTCTCGTTTGACCCTACGTGCTCCTTGTCACCAGTACTTCAATGCCAAATCCTGAAAATGCAAAGAAAACAACTCCAATAGACACGGAATTGGCCTCAAAGTGGCAACCGAACAACAAAAGAGCACTTTGCATAAAACTTCAATAAAAGCATATTAATCATAGCAAAATGAGATCAAACATGGGAAATCCTTAGGCTAATCAAAGGCTTAAAACGCACTAAATATAGTCACATCAAATTCCCCTACGACCTTTGCTTGTCCTCAAGCAAAAGAATCAGAAAACATCCAAGTTCACAAATGACAAGATCAGTCCCATTGAGATTCAAACGATAACAATTTGGCTTAAACTGTTCCACGAACAAACTTAACCTACACATGCAAGAACGTCAACCAAACAAGTCTAGACCTCACTATTTTCTTCACACTTCAAGTAGTGGATAATTTGGATACAGAAAAACCGACCACGACAACACCGACTCTAATCAAAAGGACTTGAACTCGGGAAATGGCACGGATTAGGTGGGGGTAGGAAAATCTTTGAAAGTGGTGAGTGATCGTGATGTGGTTATCGACTCAACTTCATCCGCTTCTAGATCTGCACTTTTCACGCTCAAGCTAGGATCACTACAACAAGGGCCACTTTTGAGAACTCTTTTTCTTTTCTATATTTTTTCCTTTTCTTCTTTTTTTTTTCTCAACTGCATACTAGTGCTCGATCCAACACTTCACTTAGGTGTTGAACCTGCCTAGCTCACAACCTTTGCATTTGCTAGTGCTCAACCCGACACTTCACTTAGGTGCCGAGCTTGCCTAGCTTTTCTTTTCTTTTGAGCATTTTCTTTTGAACATTCTCTTCACAAACTAGCCACTTGATCCTTAGCCCCTTACAACTTCCATACCATATTTCGATTTGGATTCCGTCTAATCTCAAGCCACAATCACGAGGGAACAAAAAGGTGAAGAAAAACATGGAAAAGGGGTGAAAATTCTGATTGCCTTCATCATCTTAGACCGGTGTTATCGAGCGGTACAAAAACACGTATCAAACCAATCAACCAACATACAAGAGTGATAAAGTCTCTGTTCTGGCCTAGACTCATTTGATATCAGTGCTAACATGCTGGTTATAGGTTCTAAGTGGAACAGTCTACTCGTCATTGTGAAAGATTGAAGTCAATTAAACACCAAAAGTCAAGAACCGAATGATTCTATGATAGAGGAATTTGGAAACAATCAAGATCATGCAAATCATCAAAGCATAGCATTACATCTCAACCACAAATAATGACGCCAAACCTCAAACTCCCTACGACTAACAAGAGCATTGTCCTCAATGATCAAGAGAGAGAGGGTAAGGTGGAACGAAGTTACCGCGTTGGTAGAGAGGAGCATAGGAGGTAATAGCGGCGAAAGAGTTCCATGATGATCATTGGTGAAAAGCGATCCCAATTGCTTGTCAAACCTTATTCAAAAACTAAAACAACACAAAAACCTCAAACAACAATTAAAAGCGAAAAATAAAGATAACATGGGGTGACTCCTGTAACATCCCGGTTCTGATTAATCGGTTTGATTTTAAAAAAAACTGGTTGGCTCGTTGTTAGTTAAAGTTTGGTAGAATCTAAATCGAATTAAATTATTTAATTCATGGATTAAATTTTACCCCGAGAGTTGGGAATTGAACTTCTCGAATTAAAGGTGTTTCGGGTTAACTGTCGAGTCAAGGTCCCGAACCAATTGGCCAAACCAAGCCAACCTAACCAAGCAAAATAAGTCAATTTCTGCCAACAGTGTGAGCTGATTCCTTTTAGGCTTAAGGCCTTGTTTCGTTCAAGAAGGGAAGTAGGCTATGGTGGTTGGGCTTTGGGAATTGAACGGAAAAGAGAAAGAGGAAGTGGGCTGATTCTTGGCTTGCTCGGTTTGATGGAGTGAAGGTTCAACCCATCAATTTTTCCGCTACAACAAGAAAGCAATAGGGAGAGAGAGGCGGTTGCGGGGTTGGACGCGCAGAGAACGAGGGAGAGAGGGGAAAAGGTAGTTTTGGCGGCGCACAAACTACGAGAGGGAAGCGGCGGCGCTTGTTCGAGAGAGATAGAGAGGGTTGGCCGTTGCCGGCGGACGAAACGCAGGAGAAGGGAGAGAGAGACGACGGGATGAGCAGCGATGGCGACGAGCGAGAGGTGGAGGCGGCGATGGCGATCTCCCGGAGGTTTGGAGGCACGGTAGCTGCCGGCGGCTTTGGTGAGGCGCTCGTCGGTGGCGGCGTTCGGCCATATTCCAAGGAAATAGAAGTCGCGGCGGCGGTGAGGGGATCCCACCGGCGACGTCGATATCAATCGAAGAAGAAGAAGGACGAAGACGCAATTGCAGATAGTTCAGGGACCTCTCTGAAATTGTTGGAAAGTTAAGTGGTTGATTTCCCATCTTTGGATCTTTGTGGACTGTTTTGGAGTTTGAGTAAAAATGTTGAAATGGTCCCTAACTTGGTTAACTGGACAGATGAGGACTGGGGAGCATTCCGTTAGCTTTCTAAGTCCCTGTAGTGAAACGCTTAACGAAGGAAGTTAGAAGCTCGTGCTTGAATTCGGGAAAATGTCAGTTTGGTCCCCATAAGGCTTAGAGACTAGCAGATCAGTCTCTCAACCATATCTTGCTCGTTTGAAGTCCAAACGACGCACCATCAGAACCTGTGGAACCGAGAAGACGAGATGGATCTTCTGAGGCAGAATTTGGAGTCTTCCTTTAGGCTAAGGTGAGGGCTTAGCGTTGTGTAAGTAGGTTGGACAGCGTGAGGAGCTTCAATTGGACTTAGAAAAAAACCTAGGTTATGCATGAAAATGATGAGCGTAAAAGGGGATAAACTGTTCTGTGAATGTACTTGATTGCTATTGATGATTGCCGTGGTTGATTGTTGTTGTTGATTGCTATGATTTGGGGTTGGGTGTGAACTGAAGTGAATTAGGTAATGGATTGACATAGAAATGAGAATTAGGATGGTTGGGAAATGAGTGCGGGTGCTATGATATTATGAATTGCTGGTTGTGGACGCAGGAGAGTTGCCCTGCCAATGTGGGGTCGCTTCGAATAAGAGGAACAGGTGGGTGACCCCTAGACTCATGACATGGCTTCCCCTGTACTTGCAGGTGGGGGAGGCCGGTGAGCTAGCCGGTTATCCTATTGATTGTGATGTGTGTGCTGTGAACATGACAGGGGCATGGAGGACGAGATGTGTTGTGAACTATGGACTATGAATGAGATGTGGCTGATTTGTGTTGTATGTTGGTAGTAGATGTGATGTATGAGTTGAGAATGTGATGTTGGGAATTGTATGTTGGAAATAGAACCGGAAGGAGCCCACACTACCCCACCCGAGGTACTGGTTGTTGAGTCTGATCCATTGGGGTGGATCCCCTTGACATGGGTGTCAAGGGAGTGATGAGATTGATGATGATGATGATGGTTAATGAGAACGCGTTCCCCATGCGGTAGGGGAGCGCGAGGACTTCCCATGCGGTAGGGAAGTGCGTCGGCCGGCCGGTGGTGGTGTGGATAACTCCTTGGCGCCTAATAACTCACCTAGATAATATGAACGTGAATGTTTGTGTGCTTGTGGTTGTGGTAGTGACTTGGTTGATGGATGTGATGTGATGATGCTGTGTGTGCCGTGGATTGATGTATTAGTTCTGTGTGATTCTATTGTTATGAATTGTGTTTGAGAACAAGAACTGACCAACGTGATCACCTAGACTGCTTTTAGGGAATTAAAATATGGAAAGGGGGGTTGGGTTTGGTTCCATTGTTGGATGTCTTGTGCGGAGTTGGGACCGCTCCATAGAGTAGGACAACGTGTAGGTAGGCCCAGTGGGTTCACTCAGTTTCATTAGGAAACTGATCCCCTCTTAGTCTCTCTTTTCAGTTAGAAGTAGGAGTTGAGCTTGGAGCAGCAGTCGTTGGTTGTTAGCAGTTGGAGCTTGGAGTGAGCTAGAAGACTGAAGGATGGTGACCGAGGACTTGGAAGATGTTTTTGGTGTTTTAATCAGTTGACGTTTTGGGGATTTTGGAATCATTTATGTTGAGAAATGAGTTTGAAATTGTATTATGGTTTTGGTTTTGGTTTTGAACTATGGAAGCTTCCACTTAGCGTTGTTTTATTTTATTTTATTGCGATTTAATGAGATTCTTATAGATTTGATTTTGTACTTTAACCCGTGACACCTTATTCCCGGTCTAACCAATGGGTTTGACCCGGGCGATTCGGGGTGGGGTGTTACAAGGGTATCAGAGCCTGGTTTGTCTCTGTTGCATAGGTGGACTGTTCATCCTGTTAGAGGATTAGCTACCCTCTAATGGGAAGGACAGAACATCAATGCAGTACTGGCATTCCAGAGGTCTTTCAAACGATTTTAATTGGGTTTGGGTTTTGAAATGAAAGTGATTTTAAGGAAAGAAAGCGATTTGAAAATTTGTCAACTGAAAGTGTTTTGGTCCTCGGTCCTCCTAAGTCACGAAGGAAGCAAAGGGGGAAGCAATAAGCGTTCAGTGGAATCCCTTTAGTTGGTTAGAGGGATGTAAGAGTAGTGAAGTATTGGTTTTAGCTTGGGATGAGAAGTGTTGAACCCGTTATGGGAGGGTTAGTAAGGACAATTTTGTAGTTGGCATGGAGGCCAGGTGACGTACGCAAAACTTTGAAGTTGTGGAGTGAGATTAGGATGCTATCGTGTGGCTGAGTTTTGGTTGGATGTTTAATTGGTGAATTAGTTGTGGTGAAGGAGATGAATTGAGTCGAGTTACAGGAATCTCTCTCGATATTTTGGTTAGGATTTTAAAGTCTAGTTCTGAATTCTCTAAAGTTTAAGGGGTTTTAATTATTGGGAGAAAAGTGGCTAAAATAATTTCAAAAGTTTGGAAATCTTGATTTGAATTTCGTTTTGAAATTCTTTCAGTTAATTGGTCTAACAATATCGAATGTTGGGTTTTAACTGGTTGTAGATTTCGAATGTACGTTTTAAATGAAATTTTAATCTATTGAGAAAATTTTGGATTTCGTTCTCATTGTTGAGATTTTAAAGAGATTGAGAAGGAAAACTGTATTTTGGGACTTAAACTTTTGAGAGATGAGAATTTTATGATTTTGAACTAGCAATGTATTTTGGTGTTGGGTTCAGGCAGTAGTTTTTCTTTGAGTAACTCGTGTTGATGATTTATAAAGGTGTGTTAACAATTTGATATTTTTAACGAGGATGAAGTTTGATTTTAATAATTTTTGTTTTAGACAGAAGGCTAGTATTTCACACTTTTCCTTGATTTAAAAGGGAGTTATAAGCGTTTTCACCTTTAAGATAATTAGTCATGGGATTTCATGATTTTAATTTTGTTAAATGTGTTTTCGTTTGATGGTTGGTGTTTGTTCTCTTGAACATTTATGTTAAGAACTTGAAATTAATTTAATATTTTTTTTTAACCAAGGTGTAGTTTTGGCTTTCATCTGTTTTGATTTTAAACGAGAAGTTAGAAATTTGTTTTATGAATTGATTTGAAGGGAATTTACAAGCGTATCATCTTTTGGAAAATGAGTTTTGAGATTTAGAGAACCGGCAGCTTTAGAGATTCTTGTAATGATGAAGTTTGGATAACGACCCAATTTTGGTTGTGATTTCGGGGACGAAATCCTTTGTAGTTGTGGAGAGTTGTAACATCCCGGTTCTGATTAATCGGTTTGATTTTAAAAAAAACTGGTTGGCTCGTTGTTAGTTAAAGTTTGGTAGAATCTAAATCGAATTAAATTATTTAATTCATGGATTAAATTTTACCCCGAGAGTTGGGAATTGAACTTCTCGAATTAAAGGTGTTTCGGGTTAACTGTCGAGTCAAGGTCCCGAACCAATTGGCCAAACCAAGCCAACCTAACCAAGCAAAATAAGTCAATTTCTGCCAACAGTGTGAGCTGATTCCTTTTAGGCTTAAGGCCTTGTTTCGTTCAAGAAGGGAAGTAGGCTATGGTGGTTGGGCTTTGGGAATTGAACGGAAAAGAGAAAGAGGAAGTGGGCTGATTCTTGGCTTGCTCGGTTTGATGGAGTGAAGGTTCAACCCATCAATTTTTCCGCTACAACAAGAAAGCAATAGGGAGAGAGAGGCGGTTGCGGGGTTGGACGCGCAGAGAACGAGGGAGAGAGGGGAAAAGGTAGTTTTGGCGGCGCACAAACTACGAGAGGGAAGCGGCGGCGCTTGTTCGAGAGAGATAGAGAGGGTTGGCCGTTGCCGGCGGACGAAACGCAGGAGAAGGGAGAGAGAGACGACGGGATGAGCAGCGATGGCGACGAGCGAGAGGTGGAGGCGGCGATGGCGATCTCCCGGAGGTTTGGAGGCACGGTAGCTGCCGGCGGCTTTGGTGAGGCGCTCGTCGGTGGCGGCGTTCGGCCATATTCCAAGGAAATAGAAGTCGCGGCGGCGGTGAGGGGATCCCACCGGCGACGTCGATATCAATCGAAGAAGAAGAAGGACGAAGACGCAATTGCAGATAGTTCAGGGACCTCTCTGAAATTGTTGGAAAGTTAAGTGGTTGATTTCCCATCTTTGGATCTTTGTGGACTGTTTTGGAGTTTGAGTAAAAATGTTGAAATGGTCCCTAACTTGGTTAACTGGACAGATGAGGACTGGGGAGCATTCCGTTAGCTTTCTAAGTCCCTGTAGTGAAACGCTTAACGAAGGAAGTTAGAAGCTCGTGCTTGAATTCGGGAAAATGTCAGTTTGGTCCCCATAAGGCTTAGAGACTAGCAGATCAGTCTCTCAACCATATCTTGCTCGTTTGAAGTCCAAACGACGCACCATCAGAACCTGTGGAACCGAGAAGACGAGATGGATCTTCTGAGGCAGAATTTGGAGTCTTCCTTTAGGCTAAGGTGAGGGCTTAGCATTGTGTAAGTAGGTTGGACAGCGTGAGGAGCTTCAATTGGACTTAGAACAAAACCTAGGTTATGCATGAAAATGATGAGCGTAAAAGGGGATAAACTGTTCTGTGAATGTACTTGATTGCTATTGATGATTGCCGTGGTTGATTGTTGTTGTTGATTGCTATGATTTGGGGTTGGGTGTGAACTGAAGTGAATTAGGTAATGGATTGACATAGAAATGAGAATTAGGATGGTTGGGAAATGAGTGCGGGTGCTATGATATTATGAATTGCTGGTTGTGGACGCAGGAGAGTTGCCCTGCCAATGTGGGGTCGCTCCGAATAAGAGGAACAGGTGGGTGACCCCTAGACTCATGACATGGCTTCCCCTGTACTTGCAGGTGGGGGAGGCCGGTGAGCTAGCCGGTTATCCTATTGATTGTGATGTGTGTGCTGTGAACATGACAGGGGCATGGAGGACGAGATGTGTTGTGAACTATGGACTATGAATGAGATGTGGCTGATTTGTGTTGTATGTTGGTAGTAGATGTGATGTATGAGTTGAGAATGTGATGTTGGGAATTGTATGTTGGAAATAGAACCGGAAGGAGCCCACACTACCCCACCCGAGGTACTGGTTGTTGAGTCTGATCCATTGGGGTGGATCCCCTTGACATGGGTGTCAAGGGAGTGATGAGATTGATGATGATGATGATGGTTAATGAGAACGCGTTCCCCATGCGGTAGGGGAGCGCGAGGACTTCCCATGCGGTAGGGAAGTGCGTCGGCCGGCCGGTGGTGGTGTGGATAACTCCTTGGCGCCTAATAACTCACCTAGATAATATGAACGTGAATGTTTGTGTGCTTGTGGTTGTGGTAGTGACTTGGTTGATGGATGTGATGTGATGATGCTGTGTGTGCCGTGGATTGATGTATTAGTTCTGTGTGATTCTATTGTTATGAATTGTGTTTGAGAACAAGAACTGACCAACGTGATCACCTAGACTGCTTTTAGGGAATTAAAATATGGAAAGGGGGGTTGGGTTTGGTTCCATTGTTGGATGTCTTGTGCGGAGTTGGGACCGCTCCATAGAGTAGGACAACGTGTAGGTAGGCCCAGTGGGTTCACTCAGTTTCATTAGGAAACTGATCCCCTCTTAGTCTCTCTTTTCAGTTAGAAGTAGGAGTTGAGCTTGGAGCAGCAGTCGTTGGTTGTTAGCAGTTGGAGCTTGGAGTGAGCTAGAAGACTGAAGGATGGTGACCGAGGACTTGGAAGATGTTTTTGGTGTTTTAATCAGTTGACGTTTTGGGGATTTTGGAATCATTTATGTTGGGAAATGAGTTTGAAATTGTATTATGGTTTTGGTTTTGGTTTTGAACTATGGAAGCTTCCACTTAGCGTTGTTTTATTTTATTTTATTGCGATTTAATGAGATTCTTATAGATTTGATTTTTGTACTTTAACCCGTGACACCTTATTCCCGGTCTAACCAATGGGTTTGACCCGGGCGATTCGGGGTGGGGTGTTACAACTCCCAAGAA
The DNA here is from genome assembly GCA_034768395.1 of Linum lewisii. Lineage (NCBI taxonomy): Eukaryota > Viridiplantae > Streptophyta > Magnoliopsida > Malpighiales > Linaceae > Linum > Linum lewisii. The sequence goes on from CM068297.1 coordinate 50,675,057, forward strand.
GCGCTTGGTTACCGTCTTAAGCTCGACGATACCTGTGTTAGGGTGCCCAACTTAGTACCTCTTTGATGTCAAGTAGCTTCTTCCATGATGAAGTTTGAGCTGCAATTAGCGATAGAAGCAAATGGTAGAATGACCAATGAGCTAAGCTTGAGTTCCAATTGTTACCTTACCATGGCCTTCTACCATTGAGTATAGGAGTTTGAGGAAGAATGTATGGAAGGGGGGCGCCATTGAGCTCCGTCGTTTCCAAGTTGGTGATACCACTCAAGGGGTCTTCCGGTTCAAGTTGAGGTGGCTCCACTTCCATGGTTACCTTAGGAGAGGTTATGAAGCTTGTGTCCGTCTCTTGACACAAGTACTTCATGATGAAGCAAGAAGATTGAAGAGTACTCACAAACTTTGGTGGGGCCACAATAGGGTGGTGTTGTTCACTTTCTTGCTCCACTCTCGGTGCCACCTCTTCTTGAAGCGTCTCCAAATCATCTCTCACCTCCTCTAAAGGGTCATCATCCTCAAGTCTCCTTGATTCTTCTATCCTCACATCATCGTTACTTGGTGTGTCCTCGGGAAGAACATGTTCCTCAATCTCCTCCACTACCAACTCTTCTTCCGTGTCAAGCTCCTCGGATTCACAATTGTCATCTTCATCATCATAAACTTGCTCCAAATGATTGGGATGTCGTTCATTCTCAAGAATCTTCGTGACGAGCTCTATGCTTTGGGATAAGCGGTTAACTCGATTTGCATTATCCTCCGCAATTCGTAAAATCTCTAGCATGAAAGGAGGTGTAAGAGGTTTCTCATGGCTCATGAACTCTTCTTGGGGAGACTCACTTTCTTCTTCTTCCATGACAAGCACTTCCGGTTCAAAGGTGTCGGTGATGAGCTTCACACTTTGAGTTAAACGATCCAACCGAGCCGCATTATCTTCCGCAATTTGCAACATCTCCTCAATTGTGGGGGGAGGTGAAGAGTGTTGTTCATCCTCTAGAGCTTCCTTGATGAGCGTCACACCTTGAGCTAAGCGATTAAGTTGGTTCACATTATCTTCCACAATCTTCAAAGCTTCCTCAAGCGTGGGAAACGATGGAGGAGGTTCCTCATAGCTTACGAACTCCTCTCGAGGACGCTCACTTTCCTTCACCATTTTCAAGAGCTCCTCCAGCATAGAAGGAGGTTGAGAGGGTTGCTCATAGCTTGTGAACTCCTCTTGATGATGCTCGCTTTCTTTAACCATCTTAAAGAGCTCCTCTAGCATGGAGGGCGGTGGAGAATGTTGTTCATGACTTGTGAAATCCTCTTGATAATACTCCGGCAAGACTTGATGGTAGGGTGTAGATGGATAGGGACATTGCTCATTCCACATGTGTGTTGAAGCTTGTTGATCTTGATTCCACCATTGGCTATCTCCCTCACAAGTTCCTTGGTAGTAGTTGGATGGAGTAGGATGACCATAGTATGGGTTAGGAGATGGATTCCACCCTTGATTGGACCCATAACCATCACTTCCATTCCACGAGTTCGTCTTACTTGCAACCTTGATCCCATGAACTAGATAGGTGGATAAGGGACCTACAAACACGCACAACAAACACAACCAAGTAGTACAACAATGCGGGATAACAAAACCACAAAAACAAATAACAAAGAAGCAAAACTAAAATGGAAGGAAGTGAATAGAACGGTCCACTACTAAATTCTTTCAAAAGATTGAGAAAGTTCCCCGGCAACAGCGCGAAAAACTTGATGTGTTAGATTTAACTCACAACTATCAAGGTCGTATTCCACGAGGGCTCTCTCAATAGCTAATACTCAAACGGTTCATGGACGTTCTATTCATTTAAAAGGAGTTTTGGTTTGAAATAGGAACAAATGAAAACATAAAGAAACTAAAAAAGAAAGCAAAAACAAAATGGTGCAAATCAAAGGTAAAGGAGGTTCACTTGGAAAGATAGCTTCATTATGCTCAAGAGGGACAAATGCACAAACAAGCCAAACATGATCGAGGTTGCAATCGAATGACCACGCAAATCCCTTCTATAGACTCAATGCACTCTCGTCGCACTAAATCCCTATCCTAGAACCACTCAACTTAGGCTCTCGCTCTCAAGCTAAGTGACTAAGGATGCATTAAAAGGTGTTTGATGAAATGCCAAGCTACAAAACCCTCTCCTATGACTCTATGACCACTAGGCTAGACACCACACTCTCATGTCAATGTCCTAACACTAAGAGAATCATAAAAAGACTAATCAAAGTTCAATTGAATGAAAAACATAATGCACACCAAGTGTTCGATAAAATGCACAAGTGAGAAATCATGCAACTATGGTTGAATTGAGATGATCTAATCTCTTAGAACACACTCCCTTCAATCCCTAGACCTACAAACCATGTAATCTAAGCACTCTCATGCATTACATCACAAATGATAGACCAAATCAAGCACATAACACAATTTGGAATTAACAACAAGTCTAGAGATCATCCTCTTACAATCCAAGATCAATCATGGCATATTTGTACAATCAACCTCTATCCTAGCATAACTATCTATCAATCCAAGGAAACCTAGGAAATCAGCCACACATGGCCAAGGGTACAAAAGAGAAAGAAGGAGAGATGGTCACCAAGAGCTCCATGGCAATCCTCTTCTTGCAAGCTCCTCTCCCCAAGGTTGTGGGCTTCAATCCAAGCTCCTCACTCCAATTTGCACCAGAAGTAGCTAGGGTTGATGATGGATTGGTGATGGAAGAAGAAGGAGAAAAAGGGTTTCGGCTCTCTCTCTCTATTTGTCGGACTAAACTGAAAATAATAATTGAATTCCCCTTTCTCCGTCCAATGATCGACTTAAATAGGACTGCAGTTTTTGCCTGAAGTTTTCGGCGAAAACTTATGAAGTTTTCGCCAAAAATTGCTTTAAAAACCTCTGGCCAGCTCTTCCTTTCCTTCATATGTTTTCGGCGAAAACTCTGAATGTTTTCGCCGAAAACTTCTTTGGAAATCTCACTTCAGCCGTCTGTAAGACTTGAATGACACTTCTCGGCGAGAACTTAAGGTTCTCGCCGAAAATTCCTTGAGGAGCAAATCTACATTTTTCCCAATCTTGCCAAGGCTATAACTCCTCCGTCCTAGCTCCGATTGACCTCCCGTTTGACCCTACGTGATCCTTGTCACCAATACTTCAATGCCAAATCCTGAAAATGCAAAGAAAACAACTCCAATAGACACGGAATTGGCCTCAAAGTGGCAACCGAACAACAAAAGAGCACTTTGCATAAAACTTCAATAAAAGCATATTAATCATAGCAAAATGAGATCAAACATGGGAGATCCTTAGGCTAATCAAAGGCTTAAAATGCACTAAATATAGTCACATCAGTTGAGCACTAGCATAGGCACAAATATTGTGAGCTAGGCAGGTTTGACACCTAAGCGAAGTGTTCGGTATAGAGCACTAGTATGCAGTAAATCAATGGAGTAAGTTTGAATCTTGAAAGAAATCAATGTTAAAATCGGTCCTAGCTAGAACATGTAACGTACAGGTCTAGAAGCGGATGAAGTTGAGTCGATAGCCACGTCACGTCCACTACCTCCACCTATTCCGCATCATGGTTAGAGCTTAAGACTTTTTTATTAGAATTGGTATTATCGTAGTCGGGTAATTTTAATTAATTATTTTTTGCTAAGGAACGAGCTTTGTTTAAACTACTAGTTGAAGTGTGCAGAAAACAGTGAGATCGAAATTTGTTTGGTTGATGTTCTTGCATGTGTAGGTTAAGTTTTTACGTGGAACAGTTTAAACCAAATCATTAGAAATTGAATCTCAGTTTAATCTATCTTCTCATCTGTGAATTTGAGTGTGTTCTAGTTCAGTTGCTTGAGGACAAGCAAAAGCTTAAGTGTGGGGTATTTTGATGACACTCGATTTAACGCGATTATCAGCCTCATTTAAGCAACATTTCTTGATGATTTTATATCGTTTGGGTGATTTTAAGTGAGTTTATTCTCCTTTCGGCCTTAGGGCCGTTTTACGTTGTTTTGCACATTTTTTATGTATTTTAGTTAATAATCGACGTTGGGGAATCAAACCGGGAGTGGAGCATTGAGTGAGATGTGATTCTAGGCCCATTGAAGTGATTCGAGTCGAAGGAAGAAGGCCAAACCACAAGGAACGGACCGGATTTGAAGAAAAACTCAAAGTGCTGCGTTTTAGAGCTTACACGTTGATGAGCTGTAAAACAGTGATCAAATACTGCTAAGCTAAAAGCTAAGCAGATCGTATTCCACATGTCTCTTCTAATTGTCTACTTAAATATGAATGCAATTTACTCAGGTTTAAACACAAGTTGTGCGTGGTGTGAGTTCCACGACTTCGAATCTAATAAAGTAGGAAGTGAAAGAAATGAAAACAGAAAACAGTTGAAACATTGGTTGACTTAACAAGACGACAGACAAGTTTAGATTTTGAATCCCCCTAAGATCACCAGAACATTGGCGATCACAAGACCAACGGTTTTCAATCCTAATTCATTCAGTTCTCAGTCACCACCATAACTCCTGACCCTTAGGTTTAAGACTAGCGAACGTTCGCTCTATCCGATCTAACTCCCAAGATTAATTGACCGTCCGTGCATTCGCTTCTGCAATGGAAAATTAACTGGCGGGATTACTAGTGATTCATGAGTTACTCTAGCAGCGGATTAACCCTAACTGGTCCCTACAAAGAGAAATTGTTCCAATGAATAGGTTAACTGTTGATTTGGTGTTTTGAAGTGAGGCGATTGTTCACTACTATCCTCAGCTTAACTAGAATCTTAACTAGGTGATCAAGCTAGAAAAGAAGCACAAAAGCAATTAAGAACAAACCAAACATGCAAGAGTAATTGATTGAAACTTGATTTAATTATCACCGATCTGTGACCTATTTAAAGCCCCGGGTCACTTAGGGTTCATCTAATCTAAGCTCTATGAGTTTAACTACTCATATTCGAAACAAAAGAAGCAAAGACAAACAAAGAATACACCTTTAACTAGGAAGAACAGAAAAGAACTGTAAAACCTAATTTCAGACGAATTTGTGAAGCTTCAATCTCTTGGATCTTCAACCCCTAGCACCGAGTTCTCCGAGATGGAAGGATGGCATCACGATCTCTTCCCGGCTCCTCGAACTTTTTAAACTCTCTCTCGAACTTTTAAGTCTTGAAATTAATCTAGGGAATATGTATATGTCTTTTGTGGCCGCCGGTTTAGTATTTATAGGGTTTAGGATTCCAGCCGAAAAAAGGAATTAGTTTTCCGCGAAAACTTGGGAGTTTTTGCCGAAGACTTCAGAGAAAACTTTGGCTGGATTCTCCTGTCTTCGGCTGTGAATTTCTTGCATGTGTTTTCGGCGAAGACTTCAGACTTCTCGCTGAAAACTTTTAGTTACAGCCGGAGCAGTGATTTCTTCGAGCTTGGTTGATTTCTGGATTGATCTCGGGTCGTTCCTTGAGGTTCCTTTACTTCCCGAGCTCGTCCTTGACTACGTATTTGACGGCAAAAACCTGTGCATTCTCAAAAGCACTAGAAAACCATCAAATAGAACCATAACGGGCCAAAGTAACCAAAACGGCAGGAATTAGAGCATTTAGGTGAAAACATGCTAAATCACCCTAAAACCCGAGATTCAAGCAAGGAAATGTAGCTTAAATGAGGCTGATAAACACGTAAAATTGAGTGTCATTGATGAACGTTGTAAAGCGTATCAAATAACTACTAAGCTAGAAGCTGAGCAAATCACATTCCATGGATCTTCTAATGATTGTCTACTCAAATGTAAAGCCAGATTACTCGAGTTTAAACACGTTGTGCATGGCGTGAGTTCCATGACTTCTATTCTAGAAATGCAGGTAAATTAAAAACTAAATTGAAAGACAGATTGAAAGATTGGTTGACTTAACAAAGATGACAGACAAGCTTAGACTTCGAATGCCCCTTAGATCACCAGAGCATTGGCAATCAACAGACCAGCGGTTTTGAATTCTCGTTCAATCAATTCTAAGACACTACCATAACTCCTTACCCTTAAGTTTAAGACTGGCGAACATTCGCTCTATCCGATCTAACTCCCAAGATTAATTGACTGTCCGTGCATTCGCTTCTACAATGAAAAATTAACTGGCGCGATTACTAGTGATTCATGAGTTACTCTAGCAGCGGAATAACCCTAACTGGTTCCAAAAAAGAGAAATTGTTCCAATGAATAGGTTAACTGTTGATTTGGTGTTTTGAAGTGAGGTGAATGTTCGCTACTATCCTCAGCTTAACTAGAATCTTAACTAGGTGATCAAGCTAGAAAAGAAGCACAAAAGCAATTAAGAACAAACCAAACATGCAAGAGAAATTGATTGAAACTTGATTTAATTATCGCCGATCCGTGACCGCTTTAAACCCCCGGGTCACTTAGGGTTCATCTAATCTAAGTTCTATGAGTTTAACTACTCATATTCGAAACAAAAGAAGCAAAGACAAACAAAGAATACATCTTTAACTAGGAAGAACAAAGAAGAACTGTAAAACCTAATTTCAGACGAATTTGTGAAGCTTCAATCTCTTGGATCTTCAAATCCTAGCACCGAGTTCTCCGAGATGGAAGGATGGCGTCACGATCTCTTCCTGGCTCCTCAAACTCTTTAAACTCTCTCTCAAACTTTTAAGTCTTGAAATTAATCCAGGGAATATGTATATGTCTTTTGTGGCCGCCGGTTTAGTATTTATAGGGTTTAGGATTCGAGCCGAAAAAAAGGAATTAGTTTTCAGCGAAAACTTGGGAGTTTTCGCCGAAGACTTCAGAGAAAACTTTGGCTAGATTCTCCTGTTTCGTCTGTGAATTTCTATCATGTGTTTTCTGCGAACACTTCAAACTTCTCGCTGAAAACTTTAGTTACAGTCGGGGCAGTGATTTCTTCGAGCTTGGTTGATTTCTGAATTGATCTCGGGTCGTTCCTTGAGGTTCCTTTGCTTCGGAGCTCGTCCTTGACTACGTATTTGACGGCAAAAACCTATGCATTCTCAGAAGCACTAGAAAACCATCAAATAGAACCATAACGGGCCAAAGTAACCAAAACGGCAAGAATTAGAGCATTTAGGTGAAAACATGCTAAATCACCCTAAAACCCGAGATTCAAGCAAGGAAATGTAGCTTAAATGAGGCTGATAAACACGTAAAATCGAGTGTCATTGATGAACGTTGTAAAGCGTATCAAAAAAACTACTAAGCTAGAAGCTGAGCAGATCGCATTCCACGGGTCTTCTAATGATTGTCTACTCAAATGTAAAGGCAGATTACTCGAGTTTAAACACGTTGTGCGTGGTGTGAGTTCCACGACTTCTATTCTAGATATGCAGGTAAATTAAAAACTAAATTGAAAGACAGATTGAAAGATTGGTTGACTTAACAAAGACGACAGACAAGCTTAGACTTCGAATGCCCCTTAGATCACCAGAGCATTGGCAATCAACAGACCAGCGGTTTTGAATTCTCGTTCAATCAATTCTAAGACACTACCATAACTCCTTACCCTTAAGTTTAAGACTGGCGAACATTCGCTCTATCGATCTAACTCCCAAGATTAATTGACTGTCCGTGCATTCGCTTCTACAATGAAAAATTAACTGGCGCGATTACTAGTGATTCATGAGTTACTCTAGCAGCGGAATAACCCTAACTGGTTCCTAAAACGAGAAATTGTTCCAATGAATAGGTTAACTGTTGATTTGGTGTTTTGAAGTGAGGCGAATGTTCGCTACTATCCTCAGCTTAACTAGAATCTTAACTAGGTGATCAAGCTAGAAAAGAAGCACAAAAGCAATTAAGAACAAACCAAACATGCAAGAGAAATTGATTGAAACTTGATTTAATTATCGCCGATCCGTGACCGCTTTAAAGCCCCGGGTCACTTAGGGTTCATCTAATCTAAGTTCTATGAGTTTAACTACTCATATTCGAAACAAAAGAAGCAAAGACAAACAAAGAATACATCTTTAACTAGGAAGAACAAAGAAGAACTGTAAAACCTAATTTCAGACGAATTTGTGAAGCTTCAATCTCTTGGATCTTCAAATCCTAGCACCGAGTTCTCCGAGATGGAAGGATGGCGTCACGATCTCTTCCGGCTCCTCAAACTCTTTAAACTCTCTCTCGAACTTTTAAGTCTTGAAATTAATCCAGGGAATATGTATATGTCTTTTGTGGCCGCCGGTTTAGTATTTATAGGGTTTAGGATTCAGCCGAAAAAAAGGAATTAGTTTTCAGCGAAAACTTGGGAGTTTTCACCGAAGACTTCAGAGAAAACTTTGGCTAGATTCTCCTGTCTTCGTCTGTGAATTTCTATCATGTGTTTTCTGCGAACACTTCAAACTTCTCGCAGAAAACTTTAGTTACAGTCGGGGCAGTGATTTCTTCTAGCTTGGTTGATTTCTGAATTGATCTCGGGTCGTTCCTTGAGGTTCCTTTGCTTCCGGAGCTCGTCCTTGACTACGTATTTGACGGCAAAAACCTATGCATTCTCAGAAGCACTAGAAAACCATCAAATAGAACCATAACGGGCCAAAGTAACCAAAACGGCAGGAATTAGAGCATTTAGGTGAAAACATGCTAAATCACCCTAAAACCCGAGATTCAAGCAAGGAAATGTAGCTTAAATGAGGCTGATAAACACGTAAAATTGAGTGTTATTGATGAACGTTGTAAAGCGTATCAAATAACTACTAAGCTAGAAGCTGAGCAGATCGCATTCCACGGGTCTTCTAATGATTGTCTACTCAAATGTAAAGGCAGATTACTCGAGTTTAAACACGTTGTGCGTGGTGTGAGTTCCACGACTTCTATTCTAGATATGCAAGTAAATTAAAAACTAAATTGAAAGACAGATTGAAAGATTGGTTGACTTAACAAAGACGACAGACAAGCTTAGACTTCGAATCCCCTTAGATCACCAGAGCATTGGCAATCAACAGACCAGCGGTTTTCAATTCTCGTTCAATCAATTCTAAGACCACCATAACTCCTTACCCTTAGGTTTAAGACTGGCGAACATTCGCTCTATCTGATCTAACTCCCAAGATTAATTGACCGTCCGTGCATTCGCTTATGCAACGGAAAAATTAACTGGCGCGATTACTAGTGATTCATGAGTTACTCTAGCAGCGGAATAACCCTAACTGGTTCCTACAAGAGAAATTGTTCCAATGAATAGGTTAACTGTTGATTTGGTGTTTTGAAGTGAGGCAATGTTCACTACTATCCTCAGCTTAACTAGAATCTTAATAGGTGATCAAGCTAGAAAAGAAGCACAAAAGCAATTAAGAACAAACCAAACATGCAAGAGAAATTGATTGAAACTTGATTTAATTATCGCGGATCCGTGACCGCTTTAAAGCCCCGGGTCACTTAGGGTTCATCTAATCTAAGTCTATGAGTTTAACTACTCATATTCGAAACAAAAGAAGCAAAGACAAACAAAGAATACATCTTTAACTAGGAAGAACAGAGAAGAACTGTAAAACCTAATTTCAGACGAATTTGTGAAGCTTCAATCTCTTGGATCTTCAATCCTAGCACCGAGTTCTCCGAGATGGAAGGATGGCGTCACGATCTCTTCCCGGCTCCTCGAAACACTTTAAACTCTCTCTCGAACTTTTAAGTCTTGAAATTAATCCAGGGAATATGTATATGTCTTTTGTGGCCGCCGGTTTAGTATTTATAGGGTTTAGGATTCCAACCGAAAAAAAGGAATTAGTTTTCCGCGAAAACTTGGGAGTTTTCGTCGAAGACTTCAGAGAAAACTTTGGCTGGATTCTCCTATCTTCGACTGTGAATTTCTTGCATGTGTTTTCGGCGAAGACTTCAGACTTCTCGCTGAAAAACTTTAGTTACAATCGGGGCAGTGATTTCTTCTAGCTTGGTTGATTTTTGGATTGATCTCGGGTCGTTCCTTGAGGTTCCTTTGCTTCCCGAGCTCGTCCTTGACTACGTATTTGACGGCAAAAACCTGTGCATTCTCAAAAGCACTAGAATACCATCAAATAGAACCATAACGGGCCAAAGTAGCCAAAATGGCAGGAATTAGTGCATTTAGGTGAAAACATGCTAAATCACCCTAAAACCTGAGATTCAAGCAAGGAAATGTAGCTTAAATGAGGCTGATAAACACGTAAAATCGAGTGTCATTGATGAACGTTGTAAAGCGTATCAAATAACTACTAAGCTAGAAGCTGAGAGATCGCATTCCACGGGTCTTCTAATGATTGTCTACTCAAATGTAAAGGTAGATTACTCGAGTTTAAACACGTTGTGCGTGGTGTGAGTTCCACGACTTCTATTCTAGAAATGCAGGTAAATTAAAAACTAAATTGAAAGACAGATTGAAAGATTGGTTGACTTAACAAAGACGACAGACAAGCTTAGACTTCGAATCCCCCTTAGATCACCAGAGCATTGGCAATCAACAGACCAGCGGTTTTCAATTCTCGTTCAATCAATTCTAAGACACCATCATAACTCCTTACCCTTAGGTTTAAGACTGGCGAACATTCGCTCTATCTGATCTAACTCCCAAGATTAATTGACCGTCCGTGCATTCGCTTCTGCAACGGAAAATTAACTGGCACGATTACTAGTGATTCATGAGTTACTCTAGCAGCGGAATAACCCTAACTGGTTCCTACAAAGAGAAATTGTTCCAATGAATAGGTTAACTGTTGATTTGGTGTTTTGAAGTGAGGCAAATGTTCACTACTATCCTCAGCTTAACTAGAATCTTAAATAGGTGATCAAGCTAGAAAGAAGCACAAAAGCAATTAAGAACAAACCAAAGATGCAAGAGAAATTGATTGAAACTTGATTTAATTATCGCCGATCCGTGACCGCTTTAAAGCCCGGGTCACTTAAGGTTCATCTAATCTAAGCTCTATGAGTTTAACTACTCATATTCGAAACAAAAGAAGCAAAGACAAACAAAGAATACATCTTTAACTAGGAAGAACAGAGAAGAACTGTAAAACCTAATTTCAGACGAATTTGTGAAGCTTCAATCTCTTGGATCTTCAACTCCTAGCACCGAGTTCTTCGAGATGGAAGGATGGCGTCACGATCTCTTCCCGGCTCCTCGAACTCTTTAAACTCTCTCTCGAACTTTTAAGTCTTGAAATTAATCCAGGGAATATGTATATGTCTTTTGTGGCCGCCGGTTTCGTATTTATAGGGTTTAGGATTCCAGCCGAAAAAAAGGAATTAGTTTTCCGCGAAAACTTGGGAGTTTTCGCCGAAGACTTCAGAGAAAACTTTGGCTGGATTCTCCTATCTTCGACTATGAATTTCTTGCATGTGTTTTCGGCAAAGACTTCAAACTTCTCGCTGAAAACTTTAGTTACTGTCGGGGCAGTGATTTCTTCTAGATTGGTTGATTTCTGGATTGATCTCGGGTCGTTCCTTGAGGTTCCTTTGCTTCCCGAGCTCGTCCTTGACTACGTATTTGACGGCAAAAACCTGTGCATTCTCAAAAGCACTAGAAAACCATCAAATAGAACCATAACGGGCCAAAGTAACCAAAACGGCAGGAATTAGAGCATTTAGGTGAAAACATGCTAAATCACCCTAAAACCCGAGATTCAAGCAAGGAAATGTAGCTTAAATGAGGCTGATAAACACGTAAAATCGAGTGTCATTGATGAACGTTGTAAAGCGTATCAAATAACTACTAAGCTAGAAGCTGAGCAGATCGCATTCCACGAGTCTTCTAATGATTGTCTACTCAAATGTAAAGGCAGATTACTCGAGTTTAAACACGTTGTGCGTGGTGTGAGTTCCACGACTTCTATTCTAGAAATGTAGGTAAATTAAAAACTAAATTGAAAGACAGATTGAAAGATTGGTTGACTTAACAAAGACAACAGACAAGCTTAGACTTCGAATCCCCCTTAGATAACCAGAGCATTGGCAATCAACAGACCAGCGGTTTTCAATTCTCGTTCAATCAATTTTAAGACACCACCATAACTCCTTACCCTTAGGTTTAAGACTGGCGAACATTCGCTCTATCTGATCTAACTCCCAAGATTAATTGACCGTCCGTGCATTCGCTTCTGCAACGGAAAATTAACTGGCGCGATTACTAGTGATTCATGAGTTACTCTAGCAGCGGAATAACCCTAACTAGTTCCTACAAAGAGAAATTGTTCCAATGAATAGGTTAACTGTTGATTTGGTGTTTTGAAGTGAGGCAAATGTTCACTACTATCCTCAGCTTAACTAGAATCTTAACTAGGTGATCAAGCTAGAAAAGAAGCACAAAAGAAATTAAGAACAAACCAAACATGCAAGAGAAATTGATTGAAACTTGATTTAATTATCGCCGATCCGTGACCGCTTTAAAGCCCCGGGTCACTTAGGGTTCATATAATCTAAACTCTATGAGTTTAACTACTCATATTCGAAACAAAACAAGCAAAGACAAACAAAGAATACATCTTTAACTAGGAAGAACATAGAAGAACTGTAAAACCTAATTTCAGACGAATTTGTGAAGCTTCAATCTCTTGGATCTTCAACTCCTAGCACCGAGTTCTCCGAGATGGAAGGATGGCGTCACGATCTCTTCCTGACTCCTCGAACTCTTTAAACTCTCTCTCGAACTTTTAAGTCTTGAAATTAATCCAGGGAATATGTATATGTCTTTTGTGGCCGCCGTTTAGTATTTATAGGGTTTAGGATTCCAGCCGAAAAAAAGGAATTAGTTTTCCGCAAAACTTGGGAGTTTTCACCGAAGACTTCAGAGAAAACTTTGGCTGGATTCTCCTGTCTTCGACTGTGAATTTCTTGCATGTGTTTTCGGCGAAGACTTCAAACTTCTCGCCGAAAACTTTAGTTACAGCCGGGGTAGTGATTTCTTCTAGCTTGGTTGATTTCTGGATTGATCTCGGGTCATTCCTTGAGGTTCCTTTGCTTCCCGAGCTCGTCCTTAACTACGTATTTGATGGCGAAAACCTGTGCATTCTAAAAAGCACTAGAAAACCATCAAATAGAACCATAACGGGCCAAAGTAACCAAAGCGGCAGGAATTAGAGCATTTAGGTGAAAACTTGCTAAATCACCCAAAAACCCGATATTCAAGCAAGGAAATGTAGCTTAAATGAGGCTGATAAACACGTAAAATCGAGTGTCATTGATGAACTTTGTAAAGTATATCAAATAACTACTAAGCTAGAAGCTGAGCAGATCGCATTCCATGGGTCTTCTAATGATTGTCTACTTAAATGTAAAGGCAGATTACTCGAGTTTAAACATGTTCTGCGTGGTGTCAGTTCCACGACTTCTATTCTAGAAATGCAGGTAAATTAAAAACTAAATTGAAAGATAGATTGAAAGATTGGTTGACTTAACAAAGTTTGCATTTCGACTACATCTCCACCACTGTGACAACACGAGTAACTAGTCAAGAAGGACTTCCCTGCTAGGACTGTAACGAATTCTACACAACAAGGGTTTATAATGAAATGGATGATGGGAATGTATGATGATGGCTTTGGTGCGGTGTAGCTTTTCGACTAACTTCCCTCGAATCTAGCCTATGGCTTCCTACCGTCTAACCAAACACGGGTGGAATAGTGAACGTTCGTCCTATGATACCCTCAAGCAACCTAGCACTTATTTTCTTTACACATTTTTTCTTTCTTTGACTTTTCTTTTAACTTCGTTCTTCCATATGTAGGGAGAAAAACGTTATTGAACTTTGGAACTTTTGAACTTTTCTTCTTTTTCTTACTTTTTCCAAATTTCTTTTGTTTTTTCTTCTTCTCTTTTTTTTTCTTTGTGCCGATTCTTTCTTTTAGTTGCTAGAGGGGTTTACACGTTTGGACATAATAGCTAAGACCACCTGTTTAATGGCTATAGGCAGGTTACCACAAACCGACTTCCGGTAGGTCAATCTAGAACTACAATCACAGGGGATCAACGGGGAATGAAAGAATGGGAAATGGTTGTAATGTATATCGAACCGAAAGAACAGGCCAAGCTCAAGGGTTTAAACCTAATGGATTTATCGTTTGGTAGGCTATCTGGCTTAGTAGCTGAATCTAGGTGCCCCTATCATTCTAGAAGTCGTTTGGTAGGTCTCGAGTAGGTCTCATGCAAATTCTAACTCATTCAAGCAAACAGAAAACCACTCAAAAAGATTTGAAATTGCAAGTTACGTGCAATGGATCAAAAACTCACAGTTGGTTTGCTAGTCGGATTCGGTCATTTTCATGTAATCAAGGCTACAAACTACAAGTGTGATCTTAAAAATTATGTTCTGACTAGGCAATTTAGCATCAAAGTAAACACGTTGGTTCTCAAGTTCTAGGTTAAGCAGTCTAAGCATCATTATGAAGGATTGAACAACAACTTAACATCAAAAACCAAGAACTGAGCCATTCTAATGCTAGAGAGAAAGGACAGGAATCACGAGGCACACAAAAAGTACAATCAAGGGCAATCAAGTTCATACAAGGTTCTCTAGCATCCTACCCCACACTTAAATCGGACTGTGTCCTCACAGGACTAATTCTAGGGTTCAGAGTGAAGTAGAAGAACCTGGACTGAGATGGTTGGCATAGGGGATGAGCATGGATCCTTGGAGCGGAGGGAATCTACCCAAGCGAAGCAAAGGGAATCTCCCAACTACCTACAAAACAAAAACAAATGAAACATAAAAAGGAAACTGGGACAAGTGTCCCGGATCCACACAGAAAAAAGTTGGATCGAAATCCGATAAGAAGAAATAAAAAGAAAGGACCAGAAAGGAATACAACCCGATCACTGCTGGTCAGGTGGACCGGGAGGTGGGAAGTGGAGGAAGTCGCTGAGCTGACGTTGCCACGCCAGCTGTGCCTCATACCGCTCGTTGGAGCGGTGCATATGTTGCTGCATAATAGTCCATCTCGCCTCTTGAGTAGCGTTGTCGGTGATGCGCCACTCCTGGAGACGCTCATACAGCTCTCCAACATCCGCGAGGTGCGGTTGGTGCTGCTGGTGAGGCGCCTGGTATGGATCTGGAATGGTAGGCGGTGACTGGTGTGCATACCCTGCCTGATGATGTGGCGAGGGTATATGATCATGAAACTCTGGCTCATACTGAGGCTGAGGCTCCTCAGAATCATCTTCTTCCTCCGACTCATCCTCGTCTTGGAGAGGAGGATCTGCTGCTACCTGGGGACTGAGGTCTAGCTCGAGGTCGTACTCGACCGCCAAATCACCTCCGACTGTGCGTACTCTGCGGCGTGGGATGTTCGGGCCATATTCTTGGCTGAGCCCGAAGGAGATGATGAGTCGGCCTACAAAGTTACCTCCTAGGAGTGAGCGAGGTGGCCTCGACCTCTGAGTCTTCTTGCGGAGTAGTCGGGCAAGCACCCATCCGGGATGAAGAGGATAACTCTCCCGGATGGCGCGATGAAGAGGAAGCTCCTCTCGACTGATATGGTGACAGTCCTTCTCTGAGCATACAAAAGAGAACGACGCCAAACCATGTGAATGAATTTATAGAGAGGGTGAGAGAGAGACTTAACTGAATTATGCTTCGTGAGATGATCGTCGGGCACTCCAGTCATGTGGCTCCAGAATGCATGGTACTCCTCTCCGTCGTCATCGTCAGTCTCCCAGCCAAGGTGATGACCCTCGTAGTGCTCGTGGGGAATCCTGAGACGAGCTGCACACTCATCATATGTGAGTTTCCTGTGCACCCCACCCGGATAGAAGGTGACGACCTCCTTGTGCTGCCTCCTCTTGTGCTCGTCCAGATCGAACGTCACCCAAAACTCCAGAAGGGCGACGTCTGGGAATTTGGCGGCTAGCGTGGTCAGCTCCAGCAAGCTAGCATGCGTCAGTGCATCGAGCACATTCCGGTGCCAGTCCTCATCGTGATCGAAGAGCGACTCCATGGAAAGGGGGTGAACACCAGCTCTAGGGATATTCTCGAGCCGCTGGTAGTACTCGAAGTAGTACGGGGGTAGGCGAGCAACGGTGTGGTGGTACCCAACACAGCCAGGGAAAGCTGGGGGAGGGCCCTGGACGACAGGTGTGACGGGAGTGGGAACTCGGGAGCTGGAGGCGGTGTCAAGTCTCTGCTTGGTCCTGCACTCATGAGTTACGTTCCTAAGCAAGAAAACAAACCAGATTAGTCAAACTAAAACCCTGCCCCACACTTAGTAGAAAAACTCAATTTCACAAAGAAATTAGGAAAACCAAGTGGGGGTAAGCAAAGCAGATTAACCGATAATCACAATCAATTAAAATACATGCTTAGGAACAGCCAGAATGGAATTATCACAATCAGAGTTCAGAAGTCAAACCGACATTCAAAAAGTCAACATAATAGAACATTGAACCCTAATCATGGCAATATTAGCACAAAGCGGAAAATGACGGTATAATATGATGGCAAACACAATAATATGAACGTAATTGAGCACATAAGGCAGCCAAACGAGGATAAACAGTTCATGGTCAAACTGACATTTCTCATAAAATCAACACCGCAAAGAATAGGTCTTAAGCATAGCAACACATGAAGAATTGGTATTATAATTCAGCACAATACTCCCTAAGCATGCTAGATCAGTCCAAAGAGTTCAGCTAACCTAGTTCACATGAAATCAGTCGGCACGCAAATCGAGGCAAACTGAAAAGTCAACTAAAAGTCAACCCCGATGAAATTCAGCATTCAACATGTCAAAAGATTCGGAATGAAAAGTTCTACAACTTACCTTGAAGCCATGGGTGCTGAAAATGAACGGAGAAAGAGAAATCGGTGAAAAACTTGAAAATCTAGGGTTTGGCTGAACGGGAGCTCTAGAGCTCCGATTCGACTGTTCTAGGGCTAGAGTTGATCGGAAATGGAAGGGTAGACGTGCGGCGGTGGCGGCGACGGGCGGTGGCGGCGACGGGCGGCGGCGGTCGGAAATGGCGGCGGCGGTAAAAATGTGGCGACGGCGGCGGGTTTTCAAAAAAAAACAGAGGGGAGGTTTTTTTGAAAATTTTCGAAATGAAAAAGTGAGGAGAGAGAGAAAACACGACCGGGAATTAAAAGGGAAAACTAGTGCAATTTTTCGCCGAAAACATTAGTTAAAATGCACTGCTGATTTTCAAAAGGATTTTCGCCGAAAAGTGTATTAAATTTTTGCCGAAAAGTTGTGTTGAAAACGTCTGGAAAACACAGTGGGATTTCAAAGGAAGTTTTCGCCGAAAACAGGGTACATTTTCGCCAAAAATTTTGACCTGTACGATTGAAAATATTTTCACAATCCCGGCAAACTTCAGAAAATCACAGTTAAATCCACAAAAATCGGAACAACCTCAAACAACTTGCGATTGGCACTATGACACACAGACTAGACACGAAAAATAAGAAATCAAACAAACTGACACTTTTGGCTCCCCCGAACCGACTCTAAAACACTAAGGTTGACACAAATGAAAGACTGACTCCAGCCGTGGGTTGCCTCCCACGAAGCGCTCTTTTATTAACGTCCTTGAGCTGGACGATACCTGGACAGTATTAGGAGACATCCCAACTCAGGTTCTCCTTAATGCTAGCATCGGAGTTCATGAAGTAGAGCTTCGGGGTATCTCCGTGAAGCATAAATTTCTTCCCGTTAGCGTGTATGAGCTTGGTACGTCCGTCGGGAAGGTGCTCAGTGATCTTGAATGGACCAAAGAGTTCTGTCAAGGGATCATCTTCTACGAGGAAGACGGTGGAAGGGATGAGAATGATTGACTTCGTCTTCTCTTTATCCTCCGGCTTTGTATCACCAGGATCGGTGATCGTAGGTATTTCCTTAGGAGATGCTTTTGGCTTCTCCTTCAATACTTGTTCCGGCGCCGGTAGCTCGGAACGAATTGGCGGTGCAGCTGGCTCGGATGAAGGTGGTGGCACAACTGGTCTCCAGACCATTTGAGTCTTCGTCTTCTTATTCTTCCCCCGGGGTCTGCTAGGTTTTGTGCTCGGTGGTTTAGAAGAGGCTTGCAGTTCCTTCTTCTTTGACGGCTTCTGAGGAACAGATTTTGGTTTCTGCTTGGTAATCTGTTCAGCACCTGCAGCAACAACTGATCTAGAAACACTGGAAGAGACATCAGTAATGGAGTTGACCGGAGTCAACTCCACAGTATCAACAGCTAGACAGTGAGATTCTTCATTCTTAGGAGCATATTTCATACCGTCCTTAAGACGGAATGTTATCGTTTCCCTACCAACCCTCAAAGTCAAAGAACCATTCGAAACGTTAATTTGCATTCCGGATGTTGCCATGAAAGGTCGACCTATAAGAATGGTAGAATCCTCTTCACTAGTATCTATGATCACGAAGTCAGCTAGGAAAGTGAAAGGACCACATTTAGTAACAACGTCTTTGATTTCTCCCCTAGGGGTTTTCAATGATCTATCAGCAAAGACAAGTTGTATGCTAGTCGGTTCAAGTTATCCTAGATTTAGCTTCTCATATAAACTCATAGGCATAACATTAACAGACGCGCCTAGATCAACTAAACAACGTTCTATCTCAATATCTTTAATGACTAAAGGTAGAGTGAAAGAACCAGGATCAGAACACTTAGCTGGATATGGAGAGGAAGTTTTCTTGCTACGAGCGTCAGGATATCCTTCTTTATTCCCCTTCATGCCAGTCTCGATCCTCACATTCGGTAGTAATGCTCTTGGAAAAGGAGGCTTCACGTGGTACGAAGCAAGAGGAGGGTCATCCTCCTTAGGCGCCACTTTTTGTGCTTCCTTCTTCTCTGGAGTTTCAGTGATCCTGCGTAAAACAGAAGAAGCATCAGCAGATAAGCTTGTAAACTTTTGAACAGATACCATCTTAGCTTGCTCCTTTCTCAGATTCGGCTCTGTCTGGCTTGGAAGTTGGCCAAATGGTCGACCAGATGCTAGCATGCTCGAGATGTGGTTCACAGCTTGCTCAATTCTTTGACCGGATGCGATCTGTTCTTGATTGAGAAGAGCTTGAGCTTTGAACTAACTGTCATGATCATCAAGTCTGGTAATGATCTGACTAAGCTTCTTGTCCACGTCACTGACGTTGTTCTCCTTCTGGTGCTGCTGACCTGTATAGGTGTTATTCAAATATTGATTCTGGCGATTGCCAGGAGCAGTTCCATAGTTACCCGAATTACGGTGTGGCGGCTGATAAACACCTCCCGGCGGATGGTTAGGCTTCTGATCCTGAGCTGGACCAGCAGGTCGGTTATTCTGGTTTTGGTTATGGTTGGCGCCATTATTGTAGGGAGGTCTGTCTTGATAGTTCCCTTGCTGTCTGAAGTTGCGGTAGCCAACATAACCGTTCTGATTGTTGTTGAAGCCTTGTTGAACAAAATTGACTTCTTCGGCGGACCAGACTTCTGTCTTACCAAAATTCTGGCATTGGCCTCCATTATGCGCACAAGCTCTACCCCATTCGCAATCAGCAACATAGACAGAAGCTGCCGGCGATTTGATTGGTGTAGAAGACTTCTTCAGATGCTTCTCTACTTCTGCCTTGATAGTAGCTTCGAGATCGAGCTTGCTCCTTGATCCTTCAGATTTTCGTTCCCAGTTCCTCGACTTAGAAGCACAGTTCGCAAAATGAAGAAGAGCAACTTCAGGTGTGAGTGTAGTGCAATCCCCTCAGCTAGGGAATTGACCCACTTGGCAGATTCTTCTCAAAGACCTCGAGCAAAGATTTTAGCTAACTGCCTCTGCTCGAATCCGTGATGAGGATAGTTGTAGAGGAGTTCTTGGAATCGATTCCAAGTATCGTACAAGCTTTCTCCTTCTTTTTGGGAGAATCTGGCGATGCTGTCCTTGATGGCTGTTGTTCTGGCAGGAGGGAAGTACTCTTCGACGAAGTCCTGAGCAAGAGTATCCCAATCAGTGTAATATCCAGGTGGTTTGCCAGTAAGCCACCTCTTAGCTGCGCCTTTCAGAGAGAACGGGAAAGCTCTCAAGCAAAGAGTGTTCTTGTCGAGGTTTCCGTTCTTGAAAGTGCTGCAGAGATCAAGGAAATCCGCCAGATGTGTGCACGGATTGTCTAGTGGCATGCCTTCAAACTGTAGATCCCTAGAGATCATAGTCAAGAATGGAATCTTGATCTCATAGTCAGGATCTCCTTCAACGCGCGCACGGCAATGGCAGATCGAATGTTAGTCGCGCTCGGCTTGTTGTAGTCAGCTAGACTCTTCTGTGCAGGTGGTGGTGGTGGATTTCCACCTGGTGGTGGTGGTGGTGGTAACTGATCATCCATGGTAGGAGATGGAGGAGGTGAAAGTGACTCAGTGTATGAAACGGATGAAGATGACGGTGAAGATGAAGATGAGGAACTCTCCTTCAGTTCCTCGATCTTGATCGAAGTGACGGATGGAGGTGGATTGGTTCTGCTTCTCCTTGGAATCTGTGATTGTCGAGGTGGAGCAGAACTGCCTGGTCTCTCTATGCTCTTAGCCTTGTCGGTTTGAGAGCGAGTCCAAGGGCGGCGATGCATACACTTGTGAGCAACCTACAAATAACAAAACAAACAAAAACTAGTGTAAAATCGAAGTGGATGGAAAGATGAAAGATGGAAAATAGAAGAATAAAATGTCAGTTCTTCTTTCGAACAATCAAAAGAAGTCCCCGGCGCCAATTTGATCAAGCTGCAGAATAGCGGTTGGTCAAATAACTACCAAGCTATGAAGCTAGGTAGATCGTATTCCACGGGTCTTCTAATGATCGATTACTCAAATAAGCTGGCAAATTACTCAGGTTAAACACTTCGTGCGTGGTGTGAGTTCCACGACTTCTAATTCTAAGAAATGCACGGAAATTAAAAATTGAAACTGAAAACAGATTGGAAATTAGGGTTGAAAACAGAGATGACAGACGAACTTAGACTTCGAATCCCATTCGTTCACCAGAGCATAGGCAATCAACAGATCAGCGGATTTCAATTCTCATTCAATCAATTCTAAGACACCACCATAACTCCTGACCCTTAGGTTTAAGACCGGCGAACGTTCGCTCTATCCGTTCTAGCTACCAAGATTAATTAGCCGCCCGAGTACGGTCACCTCTCGCAACGACTTAACTTAACTGTTGGAATTACTAACGATTTATGAGTCACTCTTGCAGTGGATTAACCCTAATTGGTTCCTACGAAAGGCACACTTCAATGATTAGGTTAATTGTTCAATTTGATGTTTTAAAGTAAGGCGAGCGTTCGCTTCTATCCTTAGCTTAACAAGAATCTAATCTAGGTATCAATCCAGACAAGAAACATGAACAATGAAGAACAAATCAAACATGAAAGAGAAACTGATTGAACTTTGAATCTAATCACCGCCGATCCGTGACCGCTTTAAAGCCCTTGGTCACTTAGGGTTCATCTAGTCTAGGCTCTAAGAGTTTAGCTACTCATGTTTTTCACAAAAGAATCAAAGACAAAGATAGAGTTCATCATACAGAGGAAGAACAGAAAAGGATCTGAAAAACCTAATTAAGACGACTCCGGCAGAACTTCGATCTTCCGGTAAACTGCAATCCTAGCTCCAAGTCTTCGAGATGGAAGGGATGGCGTCACGATCTCTTCTTGGCTCTTCGAACTCTAAACTCTCCTTCAGAACTCTTCAAAATTCTGAGAATTTCGGTATTAGTTGGTAATTATGATTCTGAAAAAGTATATCTGTTTTGGGCCACCGGTTAAGTATTTATACTTAACCCTAATACCGCCGGATTTTAACTAAGATTTTCGCCAAAAATATTAAGGGATTTTAGCCGAAAATCCTAGTGCAAAAGGGATGACCGCCGGCTGGATTCTTCTGTGGTTTTCGGACCATTAGTTCTCGGCGAAAACTTCACATTTTTGCCGAAAACTTCCTTGAATGAGCTCAGTCAATTTATGCATGGATTTTCTCCGAAAACCTTGGGTGTTTTCGGCGAAATCTTCAGTGTAAAACGGGCAGAAGTTTGGTTTGACTTGACTGGCTCCTTGGATCGATTCCGGTGCGATTCCTCGAGGTTCCAACGCCTTAGACACGTCCTTGGCTACTTATTTGACGGCAAAAACCTGTGCTAACATAGAAACACTAGAAAACCATCAAATAGACCCGAAATGGGCCAAAGTAACACAAATGGCACGAGATAGAGCAATTGATTGAATATTCGTTATTCTACCCTAAAAACCATGTCTTAAGCAATGAAATGTCGCTTAAATGAGGCTGATAATCACGTCAATTCGAGTGTCATCATAAGCATAGGCAACGACGATCACAGCATAAATTTGCACAAAAAGAGGTTCCAGAATAGTATAACAGTATTCAGAACATGTGAACATGAACCAGGCAGCCAAATAACTTCAACACTCTGAGGTCAAACCGACACTACACAAAAGTCAAAATCGCACTAGAATCATTGATTAAGCATAGCAATCCTCGTTCAAATAACATCAAATCATAGCACAATAATCCCTAAGGATACTTGATAAACTATGTTCAAACAATTCTGCAAAAATCACACCAAAACAGCAGGCACGCAAATTGAGGTAGACCGAAAAGTCAACTGAAGTCAAACCTGACGAAATTCAGCAATCTATATGGAAAAAGATTCATAATGGAAAACCCAACAATTTACCTTGAAGACATGGTGGCTGAAAATGAACATACGGAAAGAAATCGGAGAAAAATTTCGAAAAGTGGGTTTCGGACGGAACCGGGGCTAGAGAGCTCCGATTCGAGTGATCTAGGTGTCGAAATGCTCAGGGGAATGACAGGAAGGGAGCGGCGGCAGTGGCGAAGGGCGGCGGCGGCGAGAAACGGCAACGGGGGAGAAATAGGTCGGCGGCAATTTATTTTCGAAGAGGGGGGCTGCGGTTTGAGTTTTCGAAAAGTGAGGGGAGAGAGGTTGAATCCGAAAAAATGAAAGGATAAGGGGGGGAATTTTTGGATTTTTCTAGAAATTTTCGGCAAAAAGAATTAAAGTTTTCGCCGAAGAAAAATTTTGAAAACTGTCTACCGGATTTTTAAGAAAAGTTTACGGCGAAAAGTTTGAACTTTTCTTCCGAAAAGTATGCTAAAACTGGTCGAAATTCACAGGAGGTTTCAAATAGAAGTTTTCAGAGAAAAGAAATGCAATTTTCGTAGAAAAGAAATAGCAGTTTTAACTAAATTTTCTGAAATTCCGGCAAACTTTGAAAAATCAAAACAAAATCAACAAAGGTCGGAACAATCCCAAATGAATTGAAATTGAACCGAGGACACACGGCACACACAAGAAAAATAAAGGATCACACAAAAGACACTTTTGGCTCCCCCGAACCGACTCTAAAAACTAGACTGACTCAAGAATCCAAAAATTGACTCCAGCCGTGGTTTGCCTCCCACGAAGCGCTTTTGATTAACGTCGTTGAGCTGGACGATACCTGGATGGCGGTCAGAAGACATCCCAACTCAGGATGTCTCTTAGGCTCGAGCAGGAGTTCATGAAATAAAGCTTCGGGGTACCTCTGGTTTGATTGTTCGGCTTCTGATCTTGAAATGACCCAAGTGGTCGGTTATTCTGATTCCAGTTTGCTCCGGAGTTGTAGGGAGGTCGCTCTTGAAAGCTTCCCTGTTGTCGGAATTCATAGTAGCCAGTATAGCCTTGTTGGTTGTTGGAGAAGACTTGACCAATAAAGTCGACTTCCTCGGCAGAAAAGACTTCTGCTCTGCCAAAATTCTAACATTGACTTTCGTTGTGAGCACAGGCGCCACACCATTGGCAGTCAGCAACAAAAATAGAGGCGAATGGAGGCTTGATAGACGTGGTAGACTTCTTCAAGTGCTTCTCGATTCCCACATTAACTTGTTCTTCAATGTTGAGCTTGCTTCGAGCTCCTTTTGTTTGTCGTTTGTCTCTCCCAATTCCTTGACTTGGAAGCACAATCAACAAAGTGAAGCATAGCCGCTTCTGGTGTGAGAGCAGTGATATCTCCCTCAGCTAAGGAGTTGACCCATTTGGATGACTCCTCGTTCATTCCTCGGGCAAAAGGTCTCAGTTAGTTACCTTTGCTTGAAACCGTGATGGGGGCAGCTGTAGAGAAGCTCTTGGAATTTATTCCAAGCGTCGTATAAACTCATTCCTTCCTTCTGTCTGAACCTGGAGATGCTATCTTTGTAGGCAGTTGTTCTGGAAGGAGGGAAGTATTCTTCAACAAAATCTTGAGCCAGCTTATCCCAATCAGTGTAGTAACCGGGAGGCTTGCTGTTTAACCATCTCTTAGCGGGGCCTTGGAGAGAGAATGGAAAGGCTCACAAGCACAAGGTGTTGTTGTCGAGATTCCCATTCTTGAATGTCTTGCAAAGAGCAATGAAGTCCACCAAGTGAGTACAGGGATTGTCGTGCGGCTTTCCTTCAAACTGTACGTCCCTAGAGATCATTCCCAGGAAGCGGATCTTGATCTCATAGTCAAGATGATCATTGTTCACGGCACAGAGATAGAGGATCGAACGCTAGTCGCGCTCGGCTTGTTGTAATCAGCAAGACTTCTCTGAGCCGGCGGCGGCGGTGGAGGATCTTGGCGGTCTATGTCACCCATTATAGGAGACTATGGTTGCGAAAGTGATGAGGTGAATGAAATGGATGAAGATAAAGATGAGGAGCTCTCATTCGGCTCCTCGATCTTAATTGGAGTGAAAGATGGAGGTGGGACGGTAATAGATTGCTTCGGAATTCACGGCTGTCTAGGTGGAGCAGAACTACCCAGCTTGTCTGAAGTAGAAGACTTGATAGACTTAGACTGAGAACGAGTGAACGGGCGGTTCATAAACCTGAAAAACAATCTGCAAAGAACAAAAACAAAAAACAACTGGTGTAAAATTGAACTGTGATGGAAAAATGAAAGATGGAAAGGTAGAAGAATAAAATGCCAACTCTTCTTTCAAACAATATAGAAGAGTCCCCGGCAACTGCGCCAATTTGATGAGCTGTAAAACATTGATCAAATACTACTAAGCTAAAAGCTAAGCAGATCGTATTCCACAGGTCTCTTCTAATCGTCTACTCAAATATGAAGGCAATTTACTCAGTTTAAAACACAAGTTGTGCGTGGTGTGAGTTCCACGACTTCTAATCTAATAAAGTAGGAAGTAAAAGAAATGAAAACATAAAACAGTTGAAAGATTAGTTGACTTTACAAGATGACAAACAAGCTTAGATTTCGAATCCCCCTAAGATCACCAGAACATTGGCGATCACAAGACTAGCGGTTTTCAATCCTAATTCATTCAATTCTCAGACACCATCATAACTCCTGACCCTTAGGTTTAAGACTAGCGAACATTCGCTCTCCGATTTAACTCCCAAGATTAATTGACCGCCCGTGCGTTCGCTTCTGCAACGAAAAAATAACTAACGTGATTACTAGTGATTCATGAGTTACTCTAGCAGCGGATTAAACCTAACTGGTTCCTACAAAGAGAAATTGTTCCAATGAATAGGTTAACTGTTGATTTGGTGTTTTGAAGTGAGGCGAACGTTCGCTACTATCCTCAGCTTAACTAGAATCTTAACTAGGTGATCAAGCTAGAAAAAAAGCACAAAAGCAATTAAGAACAAACCAAACATGCAAGAGAAACTGATTGAATCTGAATTTAATTATCGTCGATCCGTGACCGCTTTAAAGCCCCGGTCACTTAGGGTTCATCTAATCTATGAGTTTAGCTACTCATATTCGAAACAAAAGAAGCAAAGACAAACAAATAATACATCTTTAACCAGGAAGAACAGAGAAGAACTGTAAAACCTAATTTCAGACGAATCTGTTAAGCTTCAATCTCTTGGATCTTCAACTCCTAGCACCGAGTTCTCCGAGATGGAAGGATGGTGTCATGATCTCTTCCTGGCTCCTTGAAATCTCTAAACTCTCTCTCGAACTTTTAAGTCTGGAATTTAATCCACAGAATATGTATATGTCTTTTGTGGCCACCGGTTTAGTATTTATAGGGTTTAGGATTCCAGCCGAAAAAAGGAATTAGTTTTCAGCGAAAACTTGGGAGTTTTCGTCGAAGACTTCAGAAAAAACTTTGGCTGGATTCTACTATCTTCGACTGTGAATTTCTTGCATGAGTTTTCGTCAAAGACTTCAGACTTCTCGCCGAAAACTTTAGTTACAGCCGGGGCAGTGATTTCTTCTGGCTTGGTTGATTTCTGGATTGATCTCAGGCAGTTCCCTGAGGTTCCTTTGCTCCCTGAGATCGTCCTTGACTACGTATTTTATGGCAAAAACCTGTGCGTTCTCAAAAGCACTAGAAAATCATCAAATAGACCCAAAACGGGCCAAGTAATCAAAACGGCAGGAATTAGAGCATTTAGGTGAAAACATGCTAAATCACCCTAAAATCCGAGATTCAAGCAAAGAAATGTAGTTTAAATGAGGCTGATAAACACGTAAAATCGAGTGTCATCACACGCCGTGTAAGCTCCCCAGACGGGAAATTTCAGCCTTTTCCAACAAGGAAAGGGTTTTTGGGGGTATTAATAGACTTTTCGAAGCCAGATTAAGGGAGATTCAATTCTGTGAGATCAGCCATGACTTAGAGATTTAGAGAGAGAGTTCGAAGAGCCGGGAAGATATCATGATGCCATCCTTCCATCTCAAAGAGCTCGGAGCTAGGAGTTGAAGATTCAGGAGATTGAAGCTTCACGAAGTCGTCAAATTAGGTTTTACAGTTCTTCTCTGTTCTTCCTACCTGAGATGTATTCTTTGTTTGTCTTCGATTCTCTTGTGTTGAATATGAGTAGCTAAACTCGTAGAGTTTTAGATTAGATGAACCCTAAGTGACCCGGGGCTTTAAAGCGGTCACGGATTGGCAAAAAATAGATTCAAGTTCAGACAGTTTCTATTGCGTAGTTGTTTTGTGCTTAATTGTTTCCTGCGTTTCTTGTCTACTTGACGCCTAGATTAGATTCGTTGTTTATGTTTCTTTTCTGGTTGATCATCTAGATTAGGTTTGTGTTAAGTTAGGGTTAGTTGCCAGACAGCTTCCTTGCTTTAAAACATTAAACTTGTCTTTCTTGATCACCCAGATTAGTCTCTTGTTAAGATAAGGATAGAGCGAACGTTCGCCTTACTTTAGAACATCAATTCAACCAATTAACCTATTCATTGGAGTGTGCCTTTCGTAAGAACCAGCTAGGGTTAATCCGCTTCAAGAGTAACTCACCAAACTTAATCAATTGCACCAGTTAGTTCTCCGTTGCAGAAGTGAACGCACGGACGGTTAATTAATCGTGGTAGTTAGATCGGATAGAGCGAATGTTTGCCAGTCTTAAACCTAAGGGTAAGGAGTTATAGTGGTGTCTGAGAACTGAATGAATTAGAATTGAAAACCGCTGGTCTTGTGATTGCCAACGCTCTGGTGATCTTAGGAGGATTCGAGTCTAAGCTTGTCTATCTTTTTGTTAGTCAAACCTTTAATATTTCTGCTTTTATTTTCCTTTTCAATTCCCTTGAATTTTAGATTAGAATTTGTGGAACTCACACCATGCACAAAGTGTTTAAACCTGAGTAATTTGCCTACTTCTTTGAGTAGTCAATTGGAAGAAACCTCGAGAGATTCGATCTAGTCTACTTCTGTAGATTAGTTATTTGACATACACGCTAAAAAACATGTCATCATTGAGCTATCACTAATATAGGTTTCATTCATTCATTAGTGGCATGGTGGAGAATGTATGGAGGAAACACACCACACTTACAAAGGATGGCTATTAGGAACTGGAGTACTTTTGAGTCAATTAGTCTCAAATTTTCAATCTAATAGTAATTTGAGTAATTGAGATTCAATATGGTATTGTAATTAAAATGATCAATTGTACTTGCAGATACACACCAAGAAAAGGAACAAGCTTCCAACGAGTCGCCTGAACCAACTGGTGTACATTCAGTTCAACTCCAAGTTGATGTCGAAGAAGAAGAAGATCAAAGAGAATAAGAAAGCTGACATTCTCCTTAGTATTGTTGCAACCGAAGCACACGGCCTTTTAGTTGAGGGAGGGGATAAAAGTACATTTCATTTGTTCAGGGATGATGAGGAAGAGTTTCAATACCCAACATGACATGGATGGAGCTTGATAATGTTATTGGAACCAATGAGTAGAACTTCGTAGAAGTACAAGAGTGAGAGACCTCAATGATGAAGAATTTGAGTTTGAAGATGATGTAGAGGAGGATGAGAAGATTGAAGACATTACTTTCGAGGATGATGAAGATGACGTGGTGGTTGGACGCACATATGAGGATGAAGACGAGTGATAAATGTGTCTATGAGCCTAACATTCCCTTTATGGCTTATCTTATCATGCTTTTACGTTGGTTTTCTTGTTTAACTTGAAGTCTTGAACAATGTTTATGTTTGAACCATGTTTATGCTTGAAGCTTATTAAGTATGGTAATGTAGTATGCAAAATATTTATTATAATCTGTACGTTTTGTTACAAAAGCTTAATCGCTCTTAGGTTACGCCTAGGCAAACTAGGCGATAGGAAGTGGCTCACCGCTTCGCTTACGCTTAGAGCTTTTGATGTGCACGTTTTCACGTGCGTCAAATAACTAGCCTACTGAAGTAGACTAGATCGAATCTCTCAAGGTTTCCTCTAATTGACTACTCAAAGAAGCTGGCAAATTACTCAGGTTTAAACACGTTGTGCGTGGTGTGAGTTCCACGACTTCTAATCTAATAAACAAAGGAAACTAAAAGACAGAAAGATTAAAGGTTTGACTAACGAGAAGATAGACAAGCTAGACTCGAATCCCCCTAAGTTCACCAGAGCATTGGCAATCACAAGACCAGTGGTTTTCAATCCTAATTCATTCAGTTCTCAGACACAACCATAACTCCTCACCCTTAGGTCTAAGTTCGGTGAACGTTCGCTCTATCCGATCTAATTACCAAGATTAACTAACTATCCGTGCGTTCACTTCTGCAACGGAAAACTAATTGGCACAAGATTAAGAACAGTGAGTTACTCTAGCAGCGGATCAACCCTAAATGGTTCCTACGAAAGACACACTCCATTGAATAGGTTAATTGATTGATTTGAATTTCCAAAGTAAGGCGAACGTCTGGCGACTAACCTTAGCTTAACACGATTCTAATATGGGTGTCAAGTAGACAAGAAACGTGGGAAACAAAGAACAAAACAACCATGCAAGAGAAACTGTCTGAATCAAGATCTAATTACTACCGATCCTTGACCGCTTTAAAGCCCCGGATTACTTAGGGTTCATCTAATCTAAGCTCTACGAGTTTAGCTACTCATATCTGATACAAGAGAATCAAAGACAACATAGAAGTTCATCATGCAAAGGAATAACAGATAGGAACTGAAAAACCTAATTATGGCGACTGACGTTTAGCGACTCCCGTGAAGCTTCGATCTCCAGCGATCTTCAACTCCTAGCTCCGAGCACTCCGAGGTGGAAGGATGGCGTCACGATATCTCCAAGAACTCCGAGAATGCTCTCAACTCTATCTATCGACCCTACAGTCGTGGCGACCGTAAAAGTCTAATTGTATGTGTGTCGAATGAATAATGAATGATGAATGATGCCGCTGCTGTGCTTATATAGGTACGTTTCCAACCCTGTCTAGGAAAATAAGAAAGTTCTCGGTGAGAACTTTAGTTAAAATCCTCTTGTATCTTCGACGAGACTTCTGCTTATATTCCTTCATAAGTTTTCGGTGAGAACTTTGGAAGTTCTCGCCGAGAATTTCTTCACAAATAGCTTCTTGTGGGTTCCTTAACATCTTCTTAGCGAGAACTTTGTGCTGGGCAGTGGATAATTGGTTCTTCACTTGGTTTGATTTCTGGCTTCGATTCCGGTTCACTTCTCGAGAATAAGTTGCATGTTGAATATGTCTGAGGCTACATAATCGATGGCAAAAATCTCCCTTGATGGTACTCTTGGTAGTTAGCTCGATAGAGCGAATGTTCACGGACTTAGACCTAAGGAGTAATGAGTTATGGAGGAGTCTAACTGAATGAATTAGGATTGCAAGTCACCGGTTTTGTGATCGCCAATGTCCTGGTAATCTTAGGGGGATTCGAGTCTAAGCTTTTGTCTGTCAATCGTTTCAACCTTAATCAATCAATCTGTCTTTTAATTTCATTTCAATTTTCTTTGCATAATAGTTTAGAAGTTGTGGAACTCACACCACGCAACTTGATTTTAAACCCGAATAATTTGCCAACTTCTTTGAGTAAACGATTTGAAGAAAACCCATACATGGAATATGATCTAATCTACTTTTATAGGTTAGTATTTGATACCCTGTTTTACAGCTATCATCCAGTTACGGAGACAATGGATAAGGGACGAGATGCCCCTTGAGTTGTGGAGAAAGCTTAAGGGATTGATGCAACATAGATTTGTACCCGCTGCCTACACATATGACTTGTACACTCAATGACAAGCATTGAAGCAAGAAGCTTTGAGCGTCAAAGAATACCACAAAGAGATGGAGATAATCATGACCAGACTCGTCCTAAAGGAGGACGAAGAGGCTCGGGTCGCTAGGGTCACTAGAGGCCTTCAGAGGGACATACTGCATCAAGTCAACCTTATTGGCTTCGTTGATTATGAAGAGTTGTTCGCCTTAGCCATTCGAGTTGAGAAAGAGTTCAACAATGGAATGAAAAGGAAGACGACATCAGCCACACCTTCAACATCGTGGAGAGGAGCCACAAACTTGTTCTCGAAATCAAATTCAATCAATCATGGCCAAACCACACAATGTATCCCTAAACCTAGTGTGTTTTCGAATGTGGGTACTAATCGTCCGAGTGAGATTATTTGTTACAAGGACGTGGTCACATGGCTAGAGACTACCCCAACA
Organism: Linum lewisii; assembly: GCA_034768395.1. Taxonomy (NCBI): domain Eukaryota; kingdom Viridiplantae; phylum Streptophyta; class Magnoliopsida; order Malpighiales; family Linaceae; genus Linum; species Linum lewisii. Next base: position 50,705,964 of record CM068297.1, read on the forward strand.
AATAAGCTACAGTGATCAGGGATGAAGAAGTCGAGACTGATGCTGAGACAGAAATCGAGACCAATGTCGAGACGGACACCGAGATTGATGCCGAAGAGGATATTGGAACCGAAGCTTATGGCCACGAAGATTCAAGGATGAATCTTTTTCAAGAAAGGGAGAATGACGTGACCATGGCCGACCCCGTGACCAAGCCCTACTCGGCATTACCACTGATGTCGAGCATTGTCGGGTGCCTGATGCCGAGTCGCGGCATCAACAATATTTGGAGCGGCCACCCGCTAATGCCGAGCCGTGTCATCACCAATGAAGCTCCGAGAACACTGATGCCATTCGTAGCCGACCAGGATACCGTGGCCGACAATGACTTTGATGCTGACCAAAGCATTGCTGCTGAGCCGATGCTAGGCGCCAAGACTAGGCCACTACCTGATCCTGATCTGGATGCTGACTAGATACTAATGTCGGATCGAGCCGGGATGCTGATGTCGAACCGAGCCCAGATGCTAATGTCGGACCGAGTCCAGAAATTGATGTCGGGCGGAGACAAGATGATGATGTTGGACCAAGGTAGGATGTTGATGTCGGGCCAAGACAGGACATCCGGCCCGACCACGACGCGACACGCCCAATCCGTGCCAAAGCCGAATCACCAACAATTCATCTGCAGCGCGCCCGAATTAATGATGCCGAGTCCAAAGAACGAGTCTGAATCCTAATTGGAGAAGGAGTGTTGGAACAAGCTGTTTCCTTGCCGGTTTAGGACTTTTCCCTGGATTAGGGTTTTTAATTCCGTTTTAGTTTGGATTTCTTTCCTTCTTAGATAGTTATTCGGATTATTTCAATATTTTAGAGTTAAGAGTTGTACAAGGAAACAGAGAAGTCTCGTGGCCGATCCTAACCCTATATATAGGAACCCTTGGCCACGATGTAAGAGAGACTTAGACTTGAATGAAAAATAAAACAAACTCTGGTTTTCTTTCTTTGCATGGAATTACAATTTCTTTCTTTACGATTTTCATGGAATTGATTGTCATCTAGAACTAGGTTTATCGAGTTAGAGTATTCACCTCTAAGTCGTGGCACCTCTTGTATTAAAGATCGCCTTTGGATTCTTAGCTCTAGGGTTATTGATCTCTTGGTCGATCTCCACCCTATAGTCTAAGGTTCAGCTCATGAGTTGTGATTTCCCAAGTGGTGAGTGCTCTAGTTGTGGAATCAGCTTGGTCGTTCACATCAAGGTGGGAGCACGTTCAGAGGTGAATGAGGAGGAGGGGAGGAGAGAGAGAGGGATTTCTAATATTATGATTATTTTAATTTAAAAAGTAATTATTTAAATTTAAAATTTAATTTTATTATTATAATTATTTATTTATTAATATTTTAGTTGATTGGGTTGTGTTACTCAGCTGCCACGTCATCATTTAAAGGAAAAATTTGATGGAATTTTACCGAAGTACCGTTTCAAGATTTTCTGAAACGATCATTGACTGAAATGAAATTTTTGACTGGTGTGTGCCAAAATGGTATCCGTCTTATTTTTTATCATGAGGTGTTAACTCACATCATCAACAACAACCACTGATCACGCAACTCTTTTAGGAGGCATGACCGTACCTCACTCTTCTAGGAGAGGTGAAAATTTGGGGGCAGTGTAGGCGCCATCCAGTTCTACTTTATCATTCACATCAATCACAACATTCACAACCACCAACAGTGTACATCAACATCTTTCTCAACCATCACACAATCCACCAATTTTCACAATGTTTCCCAATCACAAACACATCAATGGTAAAACAGCTAGCTCACCGGCCACCCCCACCTACAAGTACAGGGATAGCCATATCGTGAGTCCACGGTTACCCTCCGGCTCATCATTCTTAGGACGACCCCACATTGGCATGGCCATCCTCCTGCAATCACAACTAACAATCATATCATTTAAACCCCAACCCCAATCCAGCCTGTCTCTCATTTCTAATCCAATTCATCCATTAATTCATTTCATCACAACCCCTCGACACAACATCACACATCAAACACAACAACAAGAAACACAGATAACCAACTGACAATTACAGAATCAATAACCCATTTTAATCTCTTTCATTTTTATGCAAATCGCTAAGTTCATCTAGGTCGGATTTAACTCCTCACATGACCCAACACTATCTAACAATGCTAAGCCCTCACCTGAAATAGAAGGCGAGGTTCTAAACGTCTTCTAGATTCCCAAAAGAACGAAAACCCCTTCTTCAATATCGTAGCTCTTCCCCTCTTTACTGACTGCGCCCTACACCGAAAAATCAGAAATATATATTAGCGATTTTTTTGTCTCGTTTCCAGGAACACACAAAAGAAAACGGATCATTAATCTGACCCCTGTAGCTCCCGGAATCAACCTTCAAAGCTTGACCAAAGTTGGTTCGTCAAATGAATTTTCGTGGAAAGAGAAAGAGCTGGAAGTTGCTAAAAACCCGTCGAAATCCGTCTTTTTATATTCAGGTCGAAACACACAGCTTGTTTCATAACACACTCCGTGTTTCATGAAGAAATACAGTGTGTTTTGCAAATACACAGCCGTGTGTTTCCTTCTGCCAATTTCGACGAACTTGCTAGGAAATAGAGCATGGTTGTGTATCTCAGAGACATGGCGTGTACTATGATACACAGCTTGTGTTACAACACACGGCGTGTGTTCTTCGCTGTATAGCATGCTCACTTGCAACCTCAACCCAACTTACGCATGAACATTCCGAACCTCGATGGGACCTCAGAGACACCGATTCTAGTGCCTTGATCACCCGAACTCGAGTTCCAAACCATTATGTTGTGCAGGAATGTTACAATAGATTTGTTGTACTCATCAATCCTATCAACGATTTCAATCATCTCCTGAGTCATTGACTCTGATACATCATGTTGCTGCTTCATTTCAAATCCCTATGGTTGCGCAATTTTTTTTGAAAAAACCCAACATTTTGTACGAAAGATGTTCGTATAGTACGATAAGCCACCACTGTATATGAACATAATTGTTTTTGTATACATACAATCACATCAACAAAAAAATACAAAAACACAACAAAAAGGGGGGACACGTACCCCTAATTTTAGATCGTGCTCATGGTCACCGTGACGTTTTCCTACAAAATGCGCCTTGTAACAAATGAATACAAAAATCTACTTATTTGAGTACATACGTACCCATGATTTTGGTACTTCCGTGGTAGTGTCCTACTGTCCTTTCTTTTAATCTTAATTTTGGTCCGAACCACTTGCGGTTGACTCTAATAGGGAGATTTTTATTAAACGGGGTCCCTCTTTCTCCCTTTTTGATGCTGACCTAAGCTTCCTATCGCTAGGCCGCTTCTGATGCGTAAAATCATAATTTAAAAATCACAAAATTCTGAAAAAAATCCCAAATAAGCTAACATCCTTGATCGTATATTACATAGCAGTGCTGAAGCAAATTATTAATTTGAAAGAGCACAACGATACGATTCATCCATTAATGAGGTATGATCAACTTTAAATTGTAATACGCATGCAGATAACATTACACCACAATCTTCTGTTTGGACTTCTTTTTGTCCAAGGCTGCCTTCAAGTCAACGAGCGATCTTTCGTCCATTACCTCAGATCGGGTCTAGTTTCCTTCCACACCCGTATCAGTAACACCACTTGCATTTTCTTGCTCATTTCCTTGAACATCTTTAGAAACTTCTACACCAATCGCACAAATTTCCTTGAAATTCTACCTCGTCTCCGCTATCACCACCATCCTTCTCCACAACAGCTTTGTCACCTTTGTCATTGTTCCCTTCTAGCTAGTTTTGCTTCTCCACCACCTTCCCAGTTTCATCTGCCCCCTCCTCATTCCACCCCACGACCATGGCCACCTCCCTTTTCCCCTGTTTTCATCCCCTTGACCATTGTTCCCCTTCCTCAGTCGTCCTTCCCAACTTATTTTTTCTTCTTCCACTCCATCTTCTTATCTACGGGTTTCTTGATAGCTGAGACATCCCCCTACCCGTAACACACTTCCCCTTTCCTTTTTTGTTATCAAACTTTCCAATCTTCACAGATCCTACCCCCAATCCTTGAATGTCTTACCCTTGCCCTTCCCTCTCTTAACAAATAGGTTTTCTTTGCCAACATCATTAGGCGTATACCCCATACGCTTCAGCTCGTACACGGTTTCAAATGCAACTGAAGAGGACTTGACTTTTGATCCTCTCTGGTCGCGGTCGGTTGGCGAACGGTCCTCACACTACCTCTTCATGAAAGTATAGGTGGCTATAGTTCCTCTGTGATAATCAATAGAGGTTCCCAACCAATGGGCCATGTCTTCAGCCTGTATAATACACATAAATATAAAAAACAAAATGATTCATGTAACAATAATGTACGTCCATATTGATAAGGAAGCAACACACCAAAAACACTAACGATATATATGTACATATTAATAACAATAATGTACGTACGTATTTATAAGGCAGCAACACACGAAAACCACGACCGATATGTATGTACATATAAAATAACGTATTAATCGAAAACCCTAACAATACCTCTTCTGCTGACATGTGAAAGAGTTGAAGGCGCGTAAAGGGCATGGCAAATGAAAACTCATCTTCAAAATTATCTTCAGGGCTCGACCTTGCCTTATCTACCTCCAGTTTGCTCTATCTCTTAGTTCTAGATGGCCCAACTTCACCTTTCCCCACCAATGGTCTCTTCCTCGACGCTTAAGGGACCTCCCTTTAGAGTTGTGTTCAAGGCACGTAAATACTACCTTATGTCTCTGTTCCCTGCACGAGGCGGCTCCACCTGTTTCAGTCTCCAAAGACCACTAAATTATGTGTCCAACAAGATGCCTAGTCATAGACTTGTTTGTCCAGTTTCAGATCGATGGCCTCAGCTTCGGGACTCTGTTCCAGCCCGACCATGTCAAGGAAGAACATCTATATATGGAGTGTAAGTTAGATTCCGTGTATGCATGTTGCATGGATCGTACAATAAAGTATATATCATGTAGAATTTGTAATTGTAAAATATGATTATCGTATTCAACCATCGATGAATTATCCGTAATCATAACAATTTACTTCGCAATCGTAACAATTTACTTGATAATACGTTAATATCATTCATGTAACTAACTCACCATCAATAGGTTTAGATCCACGGCGTAACCTTTAGAATCAACATCAAATGATTGATAGGTATCAAGGAAGAACACGCACCAGTCCAGATCAACGAAATCAGGAGCATTTCAAGCATAGAAAATGCTCAAATACTGCAAAGAGACTCCCTGATTTGATTTTGGCTCGAAGAGGTTGTCAATTAAGAACTGAACAAACAGTGCAAACCACCGTTCGTCATCCTCAGCGTTCCATAATGCATAGGTCAGCTTATCAGAGGCGACTGAGTAGGCATTTCCCATGCTTAAGTCCCAACTCCCGAGCCCAAGCCCTTACTTCCGCCGGATCATTGGTCAAGAAGTTTGAAACAGAGACTCTACCCTGTCTTAGACCATATATGTGATTGATATGATGATTAGTTAAAGTGATTTGAGCATCGAGTCTTAGAATCAAGGTCTGGGTTGGGAAATCGAACCTCTTTATCAGCCACTTCATTAGATCTGCCTTGAAAGATATGATAGATGTTCCATAAACCCTAACCCCCTCCGATCACCATTTTGCGACATTGAGGGGTAAGTTTATCCATATAGTTCGTACCTTCTTGGGGTTGCACCTCTACAGACCGGACGGTCATTTAAACTTTTCAGGATTCGTACAAGTTTGTATGGTTCGAAACTTTTCAGCTTACAAAACAATACAGTGAGAGAACCTTGAAACTAAAGAATAACTCCGAATTTTATTTAATACATATCATAAACACATATGTTATTGCCCATAACTCCTTTTTGAACGGCCCAATACGATGAGACGTCCGAAGTGACACGATGAGTCTGTACATTCTCCCACAACGGAAACAATCACACGCCAAAATCCCGCCAACTACACCCAGCGTAAAATCATAAATGTCTATCTAGAACGTCTTCTAAAGAAATAAGATATGGGCCATTGGCCTTGGGCCCCATTGGATGGACGGCTCGGATCCCGTTCAACATGAATTCAACATTAACCCTATTCAGCACCTCAATTTCCAGTTTACACAGTATAGAGAATCAGGGGATTATGTATGGTGAGAAATTGATGAAATTTCTTATATAAGAAATGGCTATAGACTATAGTACCACTCAGTCATTAAATTGTACCATTCATTTATTTCATGAATGGTACGCAAATACTAACACTGTGATCACCACTTAAAATATGCAAAAACTATAATTTTCAATAATCAAAATAATAACACAATCCTTATTAATGCATGGCGAACAGGCTTATTGTCCATTTTGGTCATAAACCTTTGGGGTTTATAACAAACTGGTCATAAACCTTTAATTTGTAACCTAGTGGTCATTAACATATAGGGTTTGTAACAATTTGGTCAATACGTTAAGTCTCCATCCAATTTCTCCGTTAAGTGCGGATATCAGCATGCCATATCAGTCCTTTTTCCACATCACCCACTGCCACATCACCCACTGCCACATCACCTATTCCATCCAACCCAACCCAACCTAACCTAACCCAACTTAAACTAACAAACCAACTCAAACTCAAACCCACTAACCCAACCTTCCATCTTCCTCTTCGTCGAGATCGTAGTTTCGGCAATGGCGGACAAGATTTTTCCGACATAGCTGCTCTGATCTTGAGTCGGATCATGCACCCGAAGCTTGTCGTTGTGTTTGGGGTCGTCGAAGGTGGACATCGGCGGGTGGACGAGGGGCCTCCGGTGAGAACTGGTCGTCGAAGGTGTTAGCTCTATTTCTTCTATTAATCCCTGGCAAACTTTCAGATTTCGTGTAGCAAAACCAGAGCAACAGAGGCTGAAAAGCTTGCGCTCTCTCACTTTCCATTTCACTTAAATAGGATAGGGTTTCCCGTTGTTCAATAGTGTTTAACAACCAACGGTATTACAAAAACAAAATGGACGAGTGGCACTAATACATTGGTGCATAAAAGGCTAATTAAAGGACTAATGCTCAACGACGTCGCACAGCTTAAACCGGAGCCTAAAGGTGAAACGTCATCGTAACATGGATCGTTGCAACCTTCAAGTCCCAGCTTCAAGTCTCATCGTCAGCATCATCCGCAGCTCCACAGACTGCACCATTTCCATCTTCGTTCTTCAATTCCTCTGAAACCCTCCCACAAGTTGGCGAGTGTATGTTCAAAACTCCCAACTTGCTGAGTAGGAATTGAAGTCTGCTGCGGTGTAATCCTTTCATGAATATATCTGCAAGTTGTTTCTCTGTTGGCACGTATAGCAGCTTAATAAGTCCAGACTTGATTCTTTCTCTTGTAACGTGGCATTCGATCTCTATATGTTTAGTCCTTTCATGGAAGACTGGATTCTCCGCAATGTGCATAGCTGATCGATTGTCACACTGAATGTTGATAGGCATTGGTATCTGGACCCCCATTTCCTTTAGTAATACACTCAACCACTGAATCTCACATACCAGATGTGCCAAGGCCCTGTACTCTGCTTCAGAGGATGATCTTGATACTGTTGTTTGCTTTTTCGACTTCCATGTGAGTAGGTTCTCTCCCAAATAGGTGCAGTAACCAGTCACTGGTCTCCTAGTGTCAGGGCAAGTGGCCCAGTCAGAATCACTAAAACCTTTCAGTTCAAGCTTACTATCAGCTCTGTAGAGTAAGCCTTGACCAGGTGCCATTTTTTAGATACCTTAGGACATGGTGAGCAGCATTTAAGTGTCTTGTGTAAGGTTCAGACTGAAACTGACTGAGCTGTTGGACCACAAACGCAATATCAGGCCTGTTGATAGTAAGATAATGCAGTTTTCCTATGAGCTACCTGTAATTTGCAGGGTTAGTCAAAAGTTCTCCATCTTTGGCTCCCATTTTCACATTGACATCTAGAGGAGTTTTGCAGCTTTTAGCTTCAATGAAACCTGCATCATTTAATAACTCAACACAATACTTCCTTTGATTAACCACAATGCCTTTGCTTGATCGTGACACTTCAATGGTTCCAGGTCTTTTATCTTAAAGACTGACTTAAGGTAGGATTTAACTGCTTCAATTCCTTCAATACTGTTTCCTGCCAATATGATATCATCAACATATATGACGGTGTGATCTCCAGTTCCTTTAACAAACATTGAGTAATCTGAAGCAGATTGCCTGAAACCATTATCAATAAGGGAATTAGTGAGCTTAGCAAACCATTGCTTGCTAGCTTGTTTGAGACCATATAGTGACTTCTTTAATTTACAGCACATGTCTGCCTCACTAATCCATCAGGAACTTGCATATAAACCTACTCATCTAAATCTCCATGGAGAAAAGCATTTGACACATCCATCTGCTACAAATGCCAGTTTTTGACTGATGCCACAGGTAAAAGTGTTTTCACAGAATGTATTTTGGCAACTGGTGAAAAGGTGTCCAAAAAATCAATACCATATATTTGTGTGAAGCCCTTTGCAACTAACCTTACTTTGTGCCTCTCAACTATGCCATCTGATCTGAATTTTACTTTGAAAACCAACTTGCATCCCACAGCTCTTTTGCCTGTAGGTAAAGGAACTAAATCCCATGTTTGATTCTCCTCCATGGCAGCAAGTTCCTCCTTCATGGCGTTCACCCAGCAAATTTCATTCTTGGCCTCCTCATAACTCTTTGGTTCTTGCTGAGTGATAATGTTGAGGGAGAATTTCCTGTGTTCATCAGACAGATTATTGTAAGAAAGTGAGGCTGAAAGGGAATGCTTGGTAACAGTGTTACTTAAATGGTAATCCATTAAGTGTATTGGTGCCCTCCTTTCCCTTGTAGACCTCCTAAGCTGTGGTCCAGGAGTGAGAGTTATGTCTGATGAACCTTGGTCATCTTCAACTGCCTCGATCTCCATTTTCTCTTCACCATCAGTTGGTATATCCTGCAAATGACATGAAAAACTAGACAAAGATGAACTTGGATTAGAAGCACATGATTGGTTTGGAGTTGTGTTGGTAGGAGGATGGTTCTGAGGCATGGGAGATGGAGATGGAGTAATAGGAGGAGAAGGAGTTGTGTCTGGAATTGTAGGAGGGGTGTAGGAAAAATCAGTGGAATCTAAACCAGTCTTGTAAGGAATGATATTTTCATAAAATATGACATCTCTGGATATGAAAAATCGTCTGGAAGCAATTTCCATAACTTTATAACCTTTGATTCCCACTGGAATTCCAACAAAAATACATTGAGTGGCTTTTGGTTGAAACTTGGTTCTGTTGTGCTGCAGAGTAGAAGCATAGCACAAACAGCCAAAAACTTTGAGATTTCTGAGAAAAAGGACTGATTTGAATAACCTTTCATACGGTGATTGGTTTTGAAGGATAGGAGTGGGGATCTATTGATTAGGTAAACAGAATGGAGGACACAGTCACTCCAATGATCTAGGCTTAAGCCAGACTGAAATCTTAAAGCTCTAGCAACATTCAGAATGTGTTGATGTTTTCTCTCAACTCTTGCATTCTGTTCTGGCGTTTGAACACATGACATCTGATGTATGATACCACGCTCATTAAAGTAATCTGTCATATGGAATTCTTTCCCTTGATCACTTCTTATGATTTTGACTTTTCTCTCAAACTAGTTTTCTACCATATGACAGAAAGTTTTCAAATGATCTCTAGCCTCTCCTTTGTTTTTCATAAGGTAAATCCAAACACCTCTCGAATGATCATCAACAATGGTCAGAAAATAGGTGAAACCATCATAAGATTGAACGGCCAATGGCCCCCAGATGTCTACATGGATGAGATCAAAAGCATTAATAGCTATAGAGGAACTGGTTTGAAAGGGCAAACGTTTTTGTTCAGAAAGATTTTTTTTTTTTGAGAAAATTAGTTCAGAAAGATGACAGACATCACAATGTATGACTTTTTCAGCTACTACATCACTACTATAAGCTTCTAAAAGTTTGACTCTATCTCTGTTGGGATGTCCTAGCCTCCAGTGCCAAAGGTTAATGTCTTGAGGTTGTAGGTTAATAGTAGCAGCTTGATGAATTGGTGTAGGTTGTGGAGAACTTGGCTTGGTAGGGTTGAGATAGTAGAGGCCTTTATGCTCAGTGGCTAAACCAATCTTCTTGTTGGTGATAAGGTCCTGAATTTCACATTGATTGGAGAAGAAAGAAAGGGAAACAGATAAATCATAAGTCAGCTTACTAATGGAGATGAGGTTGAATTTAAAATATGGAATGAGAAGCACATTGTGCAGAGTTGGTCCAAAAGGAAGTTTGATTGAGCCAATATGACTAACTATAACTCTAGCAGAATTAGGGAGATAGACATGAACATTGTCAACGGGTTGATAGGATATGAAGTTGTGAATGGAACAGGTGATGTGATCAGATGCTCCAGTATCCAAAATCCAAACATTATCACGATTCAAACATGCAGCAATTGACAGGACATATTTACCTGAGTGATTTGGAGGATTTGGAGGATCTTGGCTAGCCAAAAATGCCATGTGCTGCTGTGGGGAAACAGGTTGAGGTGATGCAGATTAAAGTAGAGTCCTTAACTTGTGGAGTTCCTCAGAAGAGAGAGCTGGCAACGGCTGAGAGGACCCTTCAATATATTCATTCCCTCCTTGAGCTACGGCTCCTACAAATCTGCCAGGTCCAGCATTAGTACCTCCTTGAGCTTCCTGTTTCCTCTTCCACTTCAGCTTAAGGCAATCTTCAATAACGTGATTATCCTTCTTACAATATCGACATAACTTTCCAGTAGGGTTAAGGCCTCCAGTTGGTGATTGAATATTGGGACGATTATGAGTGACTGTTTGGACTGATCTATCAGAATCTTTAGATACTGCAAAGACAGCAAACTGTGATGAAGTCCCTTTACCGATAGTCACACCACCTTTGAGTTTCTCTTCATGCTGCAGAACATCATCACAAGCAGAAGCAACTGGCGGTAGGGTTTCATCATCAGTAGTTGAGTTTTGACAACATCATACTCAGAGTTTAACCCTCTTAGAAAGCGAATCAAATAATCGTGTCCTTTTTCTCCTGGAATGCTGCAACTGTTGGGCACAAATTAATGTTGCCTGGAGCACAATTGCAGGGAACGATCGGAGAATACTGAATGTATTCTTCTCACAATCTCTTAATGACGGTGTAGTATTGAGTAACGGACAACGATCCTTGCTTACAAGCATGGATCTCATCCTGCAGATTGGCAATCTTAACGACATTAGCTTGTCCAAATCACCTCTTCAACTCAGTCCAAAGGGTTTGTGCATTTTCATGATTAAAAACACTCATGCGTATCTCAGGGTGAAGAGAATTCATAATCCAACATAAAACCATAGTGTTGCAGGCATCCTAAAGAGTAAAACGTTCATCAATAGTAGGAGGAGGTAAGATAGAACCATCAATAAAACCCAATTTATACTTAGTCTTTATGGCAAATCTGATGGAACGACTCCACAGATGATAATTCATTCCATCAAGAGCAACAGTAACAATAGATTGAGCCAAATTTTCATTAGGATTGAGGTAGTATGGATTCCCAAAAAAAGGTTCATTAGATTGAGAGTTGGTGTTAGGATTGAAGGTGCCAAACTGGATACCAGATGAGTTACCAGAGTTACCAGGTGGAGTAGTTGGACGCCATCACGAAAGGGAGGATCGGTGGAGATGGTCGTTGCTGCCGTCAGGCTTGCGAAAGCTCTGATACCATTTCAGATTTCGTGCAGCAAAAACCAGAGCAGCAGAGGCTGAAAAGCTTGCCCTCTCTCACTTTCCATTTCACTTAAATAGGATAGGGTTTCCCATTGGTCAATAGTGTTTAACGACCAACGGTATTACAAAAACAAAATGGACAAGTGGCACTATTACATTGGTGCATAAAAGGCTAATTAAAGGACTAATGCTTAACGACGTCGCACAGCTTAAACCAGAGCCTAAAGGTGAAACATCACCGTAACATGGATCGTTGCAACCTTCAAGTCCCAGCTTCAAGTCACATCGTCAGCATCATTCGCAGCTCCACAGCCTGCACCATTTCCATCTTCGTTCTTCAATTCCTCTGAAACAAGCTGGCAGTGCGGAGGAAGAGGATGATTTCAGAGATAATTAGGTAGTATCGTGTGCGTCTTCCGATTCGACGCCTCTACCATTGTGGAGAGCTCCTCCTCATCGTCTTATTTGTCGGATAGTGATGGCGGGGATTTCGTCCAGTCTAGTATCGTGATATCAACGAAATGGACGAGGGAAGGTTGTGTAGATCTCTGCCGTTTGCTTCAGATGTGTTTGGCGAATCAATATTCTAATTTTATTTCATTTCTTGTTTCTCTCTCCTTCAAAATTCTCATTTTGGTGTTAAAATTAAAATGACAGGACGATCTCAATCGTTGATCTTCCCATTGTAAATACGGCGAGTCCTCTCCATCGGTGACTTCCGTTGATGAGACGGCGATGCTGTTGAAAAGTCGGCGAACGGAACAGGTGAGGCTGGATCTAAACAGAATCGGTGAAGGAGAAATGGAAGCCGTTGAGGATTCATCTGATAATAGTAGCCATACGATGTAGGGAGTTGTAATTTTCCCCGTTTGGTGGTTTTTGAAGGAAATTCTAACATTGATGCTGATGGTAAATGGCATCGACTGCTGAAGGGTGGGAGGGATAGAATGAGAAGGGTAGATGGAAGGTTGGGATAGTGGGTTTAAGGTTGGGTTGGGTCGGGTTCAAGGTTGGAATAGGTAATGTGGTAAGTGGTGAGGTGGAAAAAGGGCTGACATGGCATGCTGATATCAGCACTTAATGGAGAAATTGGATGGAGATTTAACGAATTGACTAAATTGTTACAAACCCTATAGGTTAATGACCACTAGGTTACAAATTAAAGGGTTATGACCAGTTTGTTATAAACCCCAAAGGTTTATGACCAAAATGGACAATAAGCCATGGCGAACATGAATTGTAGAATTCCATCCAATGTATACTATAAATGTACCATTCGATGTTAGATTGTACCATTTATAAAAATACATGAATGGTACAATTTTACAATGAATGGTGCCATCACATAATATACAAAAGTACAATATATGAACGAATGGTACAGCTACGTGATGAATTGTGTCATCACATTGAATAATTTTTAACAAAAGAAAAGATAAAATGTAGAAAATACAAAATAAATAAAATAATCGTAAGAACCATGAAACTTGAAAAGTGGGGAGGTGGGTGGTTATTTTTTATTACTATACATTTACTAACATACCTTTTGATACATTTAATACCATTTGATTAAAGATACAAATTCAACGATCCAGATTCGTTTTCTCTTCTCGGAGTCAGAAGACAAGAGTCGAGTTCTAACCCACAATCCGTCCACGACTAACAAATTCATTGTTAGCTTTCAAGAATGGTGCACTCCTGCTCCGGATGTCGTTGGTCGACTTATTCTCATTCCATTTTGGATCCAGCTTTTTGGCCTCCCTCGAGAGTTCTGCACGTCGAAGATGGGTTTTCGTCTTGGTCCACAAATTGGCCATGTCCTTGAATCAATGCTTTGTGAAGACTCTGCAACGAAACAACTTTTCGTTAGAGTTTGATGCTACCAAGAAATTCAAGCTGGTAATCAATGCCATTCACAATCGCAAGGTGTACCCCGTTGAAGTCAAATATGAGAACTGTTATCTTGTTTGCTTCCTATGTGGTTTTCTTGGCCATGATGATGCGAGCTATCCACAAAGAGAGTTACTCTCGGGTTTACCCTCGAAATACTCAGGAGAGCTCCGTGGAGTTAAAGTTGTGAGACAACTCAATGAGCTTACTATGCGCCCAATAGACATTCAACAAGAGTCCCGCAAACAAGCCTCACCTGCTCCTGTTCTCAACAAATTTGAAGTTCCCCAAATTCCGGATCCCATGGCCACCTTGAACATCAATCAGGCAGACCCATTCATGCAAAACTCATACAATAATCCTCAACCTTCCGTGCAATTGTCAACGAATGAAGTTGTTGGCCTGATGACTGATCCACCAGCTTCTTTCTCTCCTGACTCTCGAGGTTTCACTTCCAACTTCCCACTTTTGAATAAATGTAAAGCTATTTGTAGATTTTCCATTGATAAATTCACACTTTCATCTTCTTTGGCGCATGGGGCTAGAATTAAAGAGATTGACATTACTCTAATTGGATTGATTCAATACTTGCCACCAGAATTTGTTATCTCATGGAATCCAGTTGATTTTCCCCATGACGTTAGCGTGCTCATCATTTCCTTTGTCCTCTTTATTTGGATTTCCTTTTGGTGGTCCCCACCTTGGATTAACATATTGATCTATGCAGTTTCACCGAGCTTGTCCTCAAAAGCAAGTGTCCAAGGAAGAAAGTTTACCCGAGCTCAATCAAAGCTAAAGGGAACTCGCTTTGGGATTGCTGAAGAAGATCTATGGGATAAAAAGCGTGTTAGTGAAGGAATGCTTGAGGAACGCCCAACTAAGAGACCAAATGCTGATAAGGTGGAGGAAGCCAACCTTGAATGGCCCCAAGATCGCCAATGAGCATTCTCGCTTGGAATTGTCAAGGTTTGGGGAGTACCTTGATGACAAATTCCCTTAAGACTTTATGTCTTCAAACTCACCCATCTATCATTTTCCTTTCTGATACTAAGAACTTGTCGTCAGTTGTGAGTAAAAAACTTTGCAGTCTTCAATTTCGTAGTTTTCATTTGGTCGAACCTCGTGGTCTGTCCGGCGGACTTGCGCTTGCATGGTCGTCAGCAGTAGTTTGTGTCGTTCTTGATTGTGCTCATTTCTTTGTTGCTGTTGATGTTACCCTTCCACATAACATAAATATTATTATCATTGGAGTTTACTTGTCGTGTGATTGGCATGAGCGCGAGCTCCAACTTTATTTCCTTTCCTGTTTTTGTTCTTCCTTATCCAAGCCCTTCATTTTATGTGGTGACTTCAATACTATCTTATCTAATCATGAGAAAGTTTCCCAGTCAAACTGGAATGCCTCTCGTAGCATTAACTCCTTCCAATCTTTTGTCAATCAACTTTCTTTGCACGATTTTCATCCTAGGGGATCTCCCTTCACTTGGACTAATAAACAAACTGAGGAGGTTCAAAGTAGACTCGATAGATTCCTCGCATTGCCAAGTTGGCTGTCGTTGTTCCCTCAGGGTTTCGTTCGACACCTTTCTGATCTGGGATCAGACCATAGAGCAATTGCTTGGCTCCCATCTGAATCTCAAGATGTTTCTAAACAATATTTTTCGTATGATGTTCGATGGAATAAAAATGAAGAAGTTTGTGACATCGTTTCGACAGTTTGGGGAAATTTTCACCCGGTCGGCTCGCGTATGTACATAGTCCAATCTAAATTGCAAGAAATTAGGTGTCGCCTCATTGAGTGGGTCCGGGCAGGGAAATCCAATTCTGCCCGCAACATTCGTTCCCTTCGTCAAAGCATACAGCTGCTTAGAAATTCCTCTCCAATCGATTGGAACCAAATTCGTAGACTCGAGAGAGATCTCAATTATGCTCTTTCTCAAGAAAAGATTTACTGGCAACAGAAAGCTCGTCTTCGGTGGCTTATTGATGGTGACTGCAATACCTCCTAATTTCATAGAGTTGTTTCGACCCGTCGTTCTAAAAAATCATATTCACACCCTCAATGACATGTTTGGTGCTCCTCATTCAGAATAGAGTAAAAAAAGAGAAATTGCAATCAGCTTCTACGAGAAATTGTTTTCTTCTGAATACCCACGTGGATTTCAACTTCATCGGGTTATCCCTGGCTTCCCACGTAAGATTACTCGCTCGATGAATGCTGGCCTGTTAGCTTCCCTGTCTGATGATGAAATAAAAAAAATCAGTTTTTGACATGTGACCTACACAAGCCCTAGGATATGACGGATTAACCGCAGCCTTTTTCCAAGGATTCTGGCCCACTGTTAAGAAAGAGGTTTGCGACGCTGTTAGAAGATTTTTCCACTCAGGAAAATTACTTAAAGAATCAAATCATACTATCATCTCCCTCATTCCTAAAGTCGACCAACCACAGAACATGCGGCAACTGCGTCCGATCAGCTTGTGTCAAGTCTTATATAAAATCATCTCAAAAATTCTTGCATCCCGTCTTGGAAATATATTTCCTTCCATCATTGGCTCCCATCAAACAGGGTTTGTGAGAGATCGGAGAATTATAGATAATGTTATAATTGACCATGAAGTCATGCATTATCTTAAGAACAAAAGAACAGGAAAGACTGGTTATATGGCTCTTAAACTGGACATGGAAAAGGCGTATGATCGGTTGAGTGGGCCTTCCTCTTCCAAGCTCTTGCCCAACTTGGGTTCCACCCACATTTCATCAAGCTTATTCATGAGTGTGTCACCACGGTCTCCATGAACGGTCATCAACAAGGTTTCTTTAAACCAACACGTGGACTACGACAAGGGGATCCTCTTTCGTCTCTCTTATTTGCAATTTGTTCAGAAGGTTTCGCTGGTCTCATTTATCGTGTTGTTCAACAAGGGAAGCTTAAAGGAGTTAATATTGGGCGTTCATCTCCTGCTGTCTCCCATCTTTTTTCGCAGATGACTCTTTTCTTTTCCTCGAAGTCAGTGATACCTCCATTCGGACCATTAGGGAAATTTTCCAGTGCTATAATGCTCTCACAGGACAAAAGATTAATCTTTCCAACTCTGCGCCCTTTTTCAGTAATAACTTGCCTAGAGCATTAACCTCTCATTATGCATCTTTTCTTGGGGTGGGATTGATGACACTCGATTTGACGTGATTATCAGCCCCATTTAAGCAACATTTCACACCCTTTGATGCCATTTTGATGAGTATTTGGTGCATTTGTCGTAACTTTGTGATTATCGGCTCCTAGTGCGTACATTGTCTATTTCTTGGCTATTTTTTACCCTTTTTGTGAGCTTTTATGTTGAGCCCCCAGGTTACCACATTATAGAGGACTCTCTCACGAGTCCAGCGTTTCAAACGGAGACCAAATCGGAGTTCAAACGGAGCGGGAATGATCGAAACAAGTTGGAGGGCTGCCCAGCGCAAAACGCTGCATTTTGGAGCTTACATGCCGTGTAAGCTAAATACATTGTGAGCTTACACGCCGTGTAAGCTCCCCAGACGGGAAAATTCAGCCTTTTCCAACTTGTAAAGGGTTTCTAGGGTTATATATAGACTTTTTGAAGCCAGATTGAATATACACGAATTTTGGCTGATTAGCCACGACCTTAGGGTCGATAGATAGAGTTTAGAGAGTTCGAAGATCCGTGGAGAGATCGTGACGCCATCCTTCCACCGCGGAGAGCTCGGAGCTTAAAGTTGAAGATCCAGGAGATCGAAGCTTCGCCGGAGTCGTCAGAATTATGTTTTCAGTTCTTATCTGTTCTTCCTCTGTATGATGATTTCCTTTGTTGCCTTTGATTCTCCTGTTATCGTTATGAGTAGCTGAACTTGTAGAGCTTAGATTAGATGAACCCTAAGTGACCCAGGGCTTTAAAGCGGTCACGGATCGATGGTGATTAGATTCAAAGTTCAATCAGTTTCTCTTTGCATGGTTGTTTTGTTCTTGACTGTTTATGTTTCTTCTCTGGTTGATCGCTTAGATTAGGTTTTTGCAAGTTAGGGTTAGTCGCCAGATGTTGTCGCTAGACAGTTCCCTGCTTTGGCGCATAAACTTGTCTTCCTTGATCACCTAGTTTAGATTCTTGTTAAGCTGAGGATAGAAGCGAACGCTCGCCTCTCTTTAAAACATCAATTCAACCAGTTAACCTATTCATTGGAGTGTGCCTTTCGTAGGAACCAGTTAGGGTTAATCCACTGCAAGAGTAACTCATAAATCATTAGTAATTGCACCAGTTAGTTTAGTCGTTGCGAGAGGCGACCGTACCCGGGCGATTAATTAATCTTGGTAGTTAGATCGGATAGAGCGAACGTTCGCCAGTCTTAAACCTAAGGGTCAGGAGTTATGGTGGTGTATAGAAATTGATTGAATGAGAATTGAAAATCGCTGGTCTTGTGATTGTTGTTGCCTTGGTGATCTAAGGGGGATTTGAAATCTAAGCTCGTCTATCTTCTCGTTAGTCAACCTTTTTAATCTTTTTGTCTTTTATTTTCCTTTGTTTATTAGATTAGAAGTCGTGGAACTCACACCACGCACAACTTGTTAAAACCTGAGTAATTTGCCAACATATTTGAGTAGACAAGAAGAAGAGACCTCAAGTAGAATACGATCTAGTCTACCTTGGTAGATTAGTTATTTGAAGCACGCCAAAAGCGTGTCATCAAATTGGCGCCGTTGTCGGGGACTCTTCTAATTGTTTGAAAGAAGAGTTGGCAAATTATTCTTCTACCTTTCCGCCTTACCATTTATTTTTCCTCCATATTTCCATGATTTACCTGGGTACTGCTTCTTAGTTTTGATTATGCAGGATAACAGGTGGGATGACCGGTACCGAGAGCGGTACATCAATGAAGCACCATATATCGAAGATTACCAAGAGATGTTACATGATGTAGTAACAACAACAAACGGTGAGATTTGACTCCCTCTTTGATAATATCTTTTCAATGCTACAAGGTCACCAAGAAATACACCAACAAGAGCATCAAAGAGACGCTAAAGATAACCAAGAGATGCTTCATGAACATCAACAATGCTCGTCTAGAACGCAATCTGCCTTGGATAATATCTCTTCAATGCTACAAGCTCATCTCGCGACGGACATCAAGCTCGAGCACCCAAAGCACTTAATGACAGAAGACGCTCAAGAGCTGTTCGAAGAAGAAGATGATGATCCTATCCATGACTATTATGAGCTAGAAGAATCCTTGGCGGTGGTGGTTGATGAAGACATAAAGCCAATCCATCCTGAAGTTGAAGCCGAAGAGGAGCACATAGAGATTGAGGAGATACCTTCACCTACAGTTTCGCCGAGTCAACCTGTAGAGAAGATGGAGCTCATTGACCATGCCGCGCCGTACTACCTCTTTCCTCCTCGACTAGGAGAATTCGAGAAGACTGGCCATCCAACCAGAACCGCGATCTATTGGAGCACTACCGGCTGCATCACACTTCTGGAGTGATACCTGGCACTAAACCGCTGGCCTTGAAGAAGGCGATTGACTTTAAGGAGCTTCTGAGTTGGGGTCCCTAACAGGTACCGTTCGGCTCAAGGACGTTAAAAGAGAGCGCTTCGTGGGAGGCAACCCACGGCTGGAGTCTGTTTTTGAATTTTTGAGTCAGTCTTTTTCGTCGTTCAAATCAGGTTCGGGGGAGCCAAAGTGTCAGTTTAATTTCCTTTCATTTTGATTCGTTTCGGTTGGGTTTTGAAAAAAAAAAGGTTTTAAATTAGGTTTTCAGCGAGAATTATAATTTCTCGCAGAAAACTATCTCATAAAAACAAATAGTGCGTCCTCTTTATTTTTTGCCTATTTTCGAAGAAGTTTTCGGTGAAAAGTTCCATAGTTTTCGCCGAAAACTTGTGTTTGTTTTGAAAATCAGTTTCCTTTTTTGGTCCGATTCTAACGCATACTTGATCGTCCAAATCGGAGCTCTGTAGCTCCGGTTATCCCCGAAACAAGCTTTTCACGTTTTTGGCCAACTTCGTCGCTTTCCATCCATTTTCTTGAGTCGTGTCTAAAAGGTTAGTTGCTGGGTTTTCAATTTCGAATATTTTGACATGCTGATTGTTGAATTTCGACGAGTTTAATTTCGGGCTACCTCGTTTTGCGTGCCTGCTGTTTCAGTGTGATTTTTTCTGAACTGATTGAGCTTGGATGATCTAGATTGCTCTAGGAGTGTCGTGCCGTGAATTTGAAAAAAAAAAGTCAAAATATTTTCAAAATTCCCCTAAACCTTCTTTGTTCGACTTTTATTCTATGTGGATCCGGGACACTTGTACTGGTATCCTTTTGATCTTTTTGTTGTTTTTGTTTTGTAGGAACTTGAGCAGCTACTCCGCTCTACTCCAGACGCTCCATGTTCATCCCCTACATCGACCATCTCATTCCAGGTTCTTCGTATCTCTCTACTCTAGATTAGTTCTGTGAGGACACAGAACCGTTTAAGTGTGGGGTAGGATTCTAGGATTATGCATGATCTTGCTTGATTTTCTGTGATTCTATGGTTCATTTTTGAAATTTCTCTAGGATAGAATTGCTCAATTCTTGACTTATGATGTTAAATTGACTTCAATTTTGAACATTGACGTTTAGACTGTTCCACTTAGAACTTGTAACCAACGTGTTAACACTGATATCAAATGAGTCTAGGTTAGAACAGATCATAAATCACTCTTGTAGTTGAAACTTGAATCAATTAAACTGATTGACTTGTTAATAACAAAGCTTGATAACACCGTTCTAAGATGATAAATGCTAGCTTCTTCCATGTTTTTCACTCCATATTTGATCACATGTGATTGTGGCTTGAGATTAGACAGAAATCCAATTTGAAATCTTGTGTAAAAAGTTATAACTAGCTAGGATCAAATGGCTAAATTGTTAAATCAAGTAATAAAGTTGTGCAAATCAATGCTAAGTTCTTTAAAGTGCTGAAAATAAAGCTAGGCAAGCCCGACACCTAAGTGAAGTGTTCGGGTTGAGCACTAGTATAGGCACAAATACTGTGAGCTAGGCAGGTCCAACACCTAAGTGAAGTGTTTGGTATCGAGCACTAGTATGCAGTAAATCAATGGAAGAAGTTTGAAACTTGAAATAAATTGTTGTTTAAATCAGTTCTAGCTAGAACATGTAACGTACAGATCTAGAAATGGATGAAGTCGAGTCGATAGCCACGTCACTTTTCCTACCTCCGCGTCCACATCATGGCTAGAGCTTAAAGTCTTTTTGATTAGAATTGGTGTTATCGTAGTCGGTTAATCATGATTAATTGTTTTCCCAAGAAACGTGCTTAGTTAAAATTACTACTTGAAGTGTGCAGAAAACAGTGAGATTGAAACTTGTTTGGTTGATGTTCTTGCATTTGTAGGTTAAGTTTCTACGTGGAACAATCTAAACCAAATCGTTAGAATTGAATCTCAGTTTAATCTTGTGTCATTTGTCAATTTGAGTGTGTTCTAGTTCAGTTTGCTTGAGGACAAGCAAAAGCTTAAGTGTGGGGTATTGATGACACTCGATTTGACGTGATTATCAGCCCCATCTAAGCAACATTTCATACCCTTTGATGCCATTTTGATGAGTATTTGGTGCATTTGTCGTAACTTTGTGATTATCAGCTCCTAGTGCGTACATTGTCTAATTCTTGGCTATTTTTACCCTTTTTGTGAGCTTTTATGTTGAGCCCCCAAGTTACCACATTATAGAGGACTCTCTCACGAGTCCAGCGTTTCAAACGGAGACCAAATCGGAGTTCAAACGGAGCGGGAATGATCGAAACAAGTTGGAGTGCTGCCCAGCGCAAAACGCTGCGTTTTGGAGCTTACATGTCGTGTAAGCTAAATACACTGTGAGCTTACACGCCGTGTAAGCTCCCCATACGGGAAAATTCAGCCTTTTCCAACTTGTAAAGGGTTTCTAGGGTTATATATAGACTTTTTGAAGCCAGATTGAATATACACGAATTTTGGTTGATTAGCCACGACCTTAGGGTCGATAGATAGAGTTTAGAGAGTTCGAAGATTTGTGGAGAGATCGTGACGCCATCCTTCCACCGCGGAGAGCTCGGAGCTTAAAGTTGAAGATCTAGGAGATCGAAGCTTCGTCGGAGTCGTCAGAATTAGGTTTTTCAGTTCTTATCTGTTCTTCCTCTATATGATAATTTCCTTTGTTGCCTTTGATTCTCCTGTTATCGTTATGAGTAGCTGAACTTGTAGAGCTTAGATTAGATGTACCCTAAGTGACCCAGGGCTTTAAAGCGGTCACGGATCGGCGGTGATTAGATTCAAAGTTCAATCAGTTTCTCTTTGCATGGTTGTTTTGTTCTTGACTGTTTATGTTTCTTCTCTGGTTGATCGCCTAGATTAGATTTTTGAAAGTTAGGGTTAGTCGCCAGATGTTGTCGCTAGACGTAGTCGCTAGACAGTTCCCTGCTTTGGCGCATAAACTTGTCTTCCTTGATCACCTAGTTTAGATTCTTGTTAAGCTGAGGATAGAAGCGAACGCTCGCCTCTCTTTAAAACATCAATTCAACCAGTTAACCTATTCATTGGAGTGTGCCTTTCGTAGGAACCAGTTAGGGTTAATCCACTGCAAGAGTAACTCATAAATCATTAGTAATTGCACCAGTTAGTTTAGTCGTTGCGAGAGGTGACCGTACCCGGGCGATTAATTAATCTTGGTAGTTAGATCGGATAGAGCGAACGTTCGCCAGTCTTAAACCTAAGGGTCAGGAGTTATGGTGGTGTATAGAAATTGATTGAATGAGAATTGAAAACCGCTGGTCTTGTGATTGATGTTGCCTTGGTGATCTAAGGGGGATTCGAAATCTAAGCTCGTCTATCTTCTCGTTAGTCAACATTTTTAATCTTTCTGTCTTTTATTTTCATTTGTTTATTAGATTAGAAGTCGTGGAACTCACACCACGCACAACTTGTTAAAACCTGAGTAATTTGCCAACATATTTGAGTAGACAAGAAGAAGAGACCTCAAGTAGAATACGATCTAGTCTACCTTGGTAGATTAGTTATTTGATACGTCCATCGGCGTTCAAGATAAATATTTGGGTCTCCCCTCTTTGGTTCCCAGGTCCAAGAAGGATATGTTCCGTTTTCTGGAAGATAAACTGCTTGAGAAGCTCGCTGGATGGAAACAATCATGTTTGACCCCCGCTGGTAAAGAAACCATGATCAAAACAGTAGCAAGTGCGCTACTAATATATGTGATGTCTTGCTATCATCTTCCTTCCTCCATTTGTAAGAAGCTCAACTCCCATATGGCTAGGTTCTGGTGGAGTGGGGGGAATAGTACCCATCCCAATCACTGGTTGAAATGGTCAGATCTATGTCAAAGTAAAATGGCAGGAGGTTTGGGGTTTCGTTCTTTTGACTCGTTTAATCAAGCTCTCCTTGCTAAGTAATGTTGGCATCTCATATCTAACCCTAACTCCCTTGCGGCAAAAATTCTTAAAGGGAAATATTTCCCTCAATCTTCTTTTATCAAAGCGGAGCTTGGCAGTCGTCCATCTTGGATCTGGAGAAGTATTCTTCATGGCAGAGAGCTCTTCCTTAAAGGAATCAGATGGCAAGTTGGAAATGGCTCTAACTTTCATTTATATGACGACCCTTGGATCGCCAACCCATTACCAACACCTCCCTCGGTCATCCCCACTGCCCCTAGACCTCTACCATGACTTTCCTTCTTTCGTAACGATTCTACCTGGATCACCAACAGGCTTTCTAGGGTGTTCGCCCCAAGCTTAGTATCTCGCATCCTCCAGATCCCACTGCCGTCTACCAATATTCATGATAAAATTGTTTGGCACTACACGACGAACGGAGTGTTCTCAGTCAAATCCGCTTACCATCTTGCTCATCAAGAGCTCGTTTCCGCGAATAGTCGAACAACCCAAATGGGTCCATATATTCATGATCACTCCTTTTGGAAATCAATTTGGACACTTCCAGTTCCTCCTAAAATTCGTTCCTTTCTTTGGAAGTTGTTCAAGTCGGCCCTCCCTTTAGGACCCTTCTTGTCCAAAAGGGTCCAGTCGCATGACCCGTGTTGTCCAGTTTGCCTTGACTCAATCGAAACTCCTGAACATATTTTCCTCCAGTGTAGGCTTATCCGGTTGTGTCTGCTTTTTGATGAAACTCCTTCAGCCATTCGTGATTGCCCCGATTCAAATATCTCTCTGTCCTGGCACTTTCTTTCTTGGTTGGGGCAGAACTCGATGGTCTCTGTTGCGTTCTTCTGGTGGAGGATTTGGAAAGTTCGGAATGATGTTGTCTTCTCCAAATACCTCCATTATGTTCCTTCTCTACTTCGGAAATTCGTGTCCCAAGCTCAAGAGTTCCAAAACGCCATCACTTCTCGTCCTCCTCTGTTTCTTTTTCACCCTCTACATCCCACAGGGGATGGACTGCGTCCCCTCCAGGTTGGATCAAGGTCAATGTTGACGCTAGCACAGGGACAGAGATTTTGGGTGGAGCAGTGAGTCTGGTTGCGAGAGACTCAGAAGGACGGATTTTGGAGACGAGAGCACGAGTCTTCCCAGGGCATTCCAATGTTACGTCTCTCGAACTTCTCGGTTTTCGTGAAGCGGTTTCCTGGGCTCGAGCAAAGTGTCTTGCTTTTGTTATCTTTGAAGGGGATTCTCTTGAAGTTGTTTCGCGCCTTCGCCATAAGGACTCCTTCCACTCCTCATGTGGTGCCATTTCCGAAGATGTTTTGTCTATCTGCTCCCCATTCCCCCATTTCAATTTTCATTTTGTCCCCCGTGATTGTAATCGAGTTGCTGACTTTGTGGCTAAAAAAGCTCTTTCTTTGTATCCCTTGCATGGGACAGTGGATTTCTCCCACGGACTTGTTTCTTTGAACCTCCCTTCCTATAAATAATATATCTTCCTTCTAACAAAAAAAAAAAAAATTTAATTTCTTAAATAAGAAATTTCTATATTTTCTCACCTTAAAATCTTCTCCGAAATTTAGGTAGCCGGCCTACTAACTCACTAACTGTAGTCAACACTTTATCCACTCCCGTTCTCTTCATCTCCTCCGTTTTCTCTCTTCTGATCAGCTCATCAACCTAACCAACAACAAAAAAAAAATGAAGAACAGCAACCCAAATCCTCTAATCATCAGTTTCGTCTTCGCCCTCTACCCACTTCTCTCGTTTAGCTCTGCCGCCGGAGTCGACGCCGGTAGTACCCTCACTTACCTGTGGCCTCTACCAGCCGAGTTCAATTCCGGCGCCCAGACTATCTCTGCCGACCCGGACCTGGCCCTCCTTGCCGCTGGTAACGGAAGGAAGTCGGCGATCATCAAGGATGCCTTTGATAGGTACAAGGAGATCATATTCAAGCATGGAAGCAGTGGGAATCGGAGGAGCTCCTTGGCCTTGGAGAGATTCGGAGGTCGGAAGGGGAAACGATCAGAAAGTTACGACATCGCCAGGTTGAAAATCGTGGTGCATTCCGCTAGCGAAGTGGTGCGTGAAATTCCAATTCACTTTGGAAACGATTGAATTTAGGGGATTTGTTTGATTTTATTTCGGGCATTTTCGCAATGCAGCTTGAGCTCGGAATTGATGAGAGCTACACGCTATTTATAGGAAAGAGCGACGGGCAGTCCATTATATGGGAAGCAAATATCGAGGTAAAAAAATCAAGAATTGGACCTCTCAGCTTCTTTGTTCATGGTTTACTGTTGTTTTTTTAAAGTGAGATATTTGTTTAGCCTAAGATTTTCTCCAACTGGAAATACTTTTTCATAAGTAATGCTGATTTCCTATCTCACGCTGCAGGCAAATACCATTTACGGGGCATTGCGTGGTTTAGAGGTATCTATTACCATGTACTTTGTACTAATGCTGTTTCTCGCTTCGTCTGGAGTTTGGATTTTAATGTTTAACCTTTCCTTTGCCTTCTTTACTTATTCTTTGGTGTTGGCTTGCAGACTTTCAGCCAGTTGTGTATATTTGACTATGAAACTAAATCTGTTAAAATACACAAGGCTCCATGGTTCATTCGGGATAAACCAAGGTTCAGTTATCGGGGGCTGATGATTGGTAAGCAAGGAAACAAGTTTTGATTTCGTTATCTTCTTTGTTTCCATGATCTTGACTGTTGTTTATAAATGTGTTCTTCGGATATCTCAGATACATCGAGGCACTTTCTTCCGACTAATGTTATCAAACAGATCATTGAATCCATGTCCTATGCCAAATTTGTAAGTTAAAAGGCTGTGCGTTGGTGAGCCTGTTATTCACAATTTGGATATAGATCAAGTTTGTTTTTTCTTCTCACATCTATTAATTGGTTTGTTTCTCTAATGGATTGATGTAATCCTGATACCTGGCATTGCATTCAGTAGAATGTTCTGCATTGGCACATCATAGACGAGCAGTCGTTTCCTCTGGAGGTACCAACATATCCAAATTTGTGGAAAGGTTCCTACTCACAATGGGAGCGCTACACTGTTGAGGATGCATATGAAATTGTTAAGTAAGATTCAACTTACTGGTTGACTTAAGTTTATGTCAATATTATGCTGGAGTGGGGAAATGAAATGAAAAGGACGATTTCCTTTGACTAGTGGAATGATGCATTGGGCAACGTTGCCTTTAGAATTTTTTTCTATACAATAACTGTTGATAGCAAAACAAGGACCAAATATATTTCTGTCATGTCCAGTTGTATTTTTGGTAGTTGATTTATCTATGTTATTCTGCTGATATTTCCTTCTTTCTCTCTCTTTTTTTGGTGGGTCAATGTCAAACTTGAAGCTTTGCCAAGTCCAGAGGTGAGTCTCATTTAGAGCACTTTGAAATGTTCGGTTGTATTGTTTTAGTTTTTGTCTTGAAATTGAAGTTTTGGATTTAGAATGCATGAAATTTGAACTTGTAACAGGGATGGTGCAAAAAATTATTTAAACTGCTAAGATTCTGCAAAATAAAAATAAAAAGTTCAACGGAACTTCTATTTTCTTAGGACTCACCACTTCCTAATCACTTCTTTCTATTTGAAGCAGGCATCAATGTGATGGCAGAAGTAGATGTACCTGGTCATGCAGAATCATGGTAAATGGTATTTATAATTTATTGCTGTCAATTCTCAACTATTCTCTACTGCAAAAGAGTTTTCAAGTGCTTTTTTTTATGAATGACATTAATTTCGTTTCATCAAAATCTGAACATTCTATCCCCTAAAAACGTGAATAGAACAAAACAGTTAGGTACGAAACTTTAGAGGATTAGGGTTGGTGAGGATGATTCTCATATATATATCATTAACATGGAATTACAACTAGTTATATACAAGTCTAGGAGAAGAAACCTACCATATCTAGGATATCTCCTAGATAATTAACTTCCTAAATATTAAATACTACTGGGAACTAATTAGGGAACTTATTATTCTGGAGTAAATACTCTATTCTTCAACACTTCTCCTCAAGCTTGGTGTCCAAGCTTGGATGTCAAGAACTCAAAGACATGTCTAGGAAGAGCCTTTGTGAGTATATCAGTAGTATGCTATTTATATGAGACATAATACACCCAAACAGTTCCAACTCATCATATCAATAATGAAGTATCTGTTCACTTCTACATGCTTGGCACAATCGTGGTGCACTAGATTCTTCACGATGCTTATGGGTGTCTAATCGTCACATAAAACCTAGATTGGATCTTCATACTTAATCTTGTGCTCGTTTAGAATCCTCTTCAGCCAAATGCTTTCACAAATTCCAAGTGTTAGGAATTGATATTCTGCCTTAGCACTATTCCTTTCAACAACATTCTATTTTTTACTTTTCTAGGTGACCAGGTTGCCCCAAATATAACTGCAGTAGCTAATAGTGGACTTCCTATCAATTAGTTCACCTACCCAGCTTGCATCAGTATATACTGTTATACTCTTTTGAGTAGTCTTCCAGAACTGAATCCCTTTTCCGGATGAATGCTTTAGGCATCGTTTTCCATCATGGATTTGGGTGCATGAATTGCTCAATGCTAGCGGCATTGACCAATTCCTTGTTTCCAGTTTCAAATAGCCCGTCCAATTCTGCCGGAATTCAAATCAACAATTATCCCAATTCCTCTCAAACCTTTGATTTGAAGTCCCTTTCAACAATTTGGGATTGTGTGTTTCCGTTACAAAATTTGGGGCTTTCTCAAAATTATCCTCAACCCTAATCTCTTTTGCTTTCTCCCAATCTCTTCCTCTTCTTCGTAGATCAGAGACCACCTTCCCTCCTCGCCGGCAGTAGTTGACGTTTCCATGCTCTGACCACAACCGTCGCCGCCATCCATAGCCATGGTCGAGAATAAGTCGGCCACCGACAACAACAATGGGAATAAAGGTCTGACATTGCATATGCTATCGGAATCGTAAGCCAGAATATGCACACCCCAAACGAGGAACACTATGTATCTGTTATAAGGATACTAAGGTATCTTAAAGAGACTCCAGGATAGGGGTTACATTTCAAACGAAATAATGACAAGAGGCATCACCATTTATATCGATGCCAGTTAGGAAGGGGAAGTAACTTATCGGAGGTCAACCACGGGATATTATACTTATGTTTGGGGTAACTTGGTAATGTGGCGTAGTAAGAAGCAAGATGCTGTAGCTCGAAGCAGTGCATAGGCAGAATATTGTGCCATAGCTCTTGGAATGCGTGATGGAATCTGGTTGAGACGAATTATGAATGAACTAAAAATTGAGTATGGGGTACCTATATCTTCATTGACTAGTAGTAAGTCGGCAATTATTTTGGAAGATTATTACTATCCTATTTAGGTTAGGTAACTAATATCCTAGTCATGTTAGCCTACTTTTATTCCTTGTAACTCTATATATTGTGGCCAAGACCCTAATATTCTATTAACACAATACATGTTAAATGGTTAGCCTATTGTTAGTATGATATCAGAGCTTTGGTTTTGCGTGTTCCTGCTTATTCCAGTGCTCATAGATAACCACAAGCGAGTCCTTATTCTTAGCTTGTTGCCTTCCAGATATTAGTCTGTATCAAGATGCAAGTGTTGAGCTCTCTCTTTGGCTTTTGTTGCTTGGCCACATACATTGTCTCATGCTTTCATTTCTACAAAGGCTTCCTTGTAATGTACTGACTGAATTGACATGTCTCCAACAAACGATTATGGATTGGGATAAGCCATAAAGGCAAGAAAAGAGTAAAAAGTGAGTTGGATAAGAAGAGAATGAGAAGAAGAAGTAGAGCAGAAACTCTAACTCGAGAGTGAAATGATATTTGTTTTTTAATTCATAAATGCCCTGCAAAATGTAGCAACCTGGCTTTTATAGCCTCCTCATACTCTACGTTTTCACTTTAGTCAATATATTACTACCCTATGATATTCTAGTCCCTAGTTATTACAATCCATTCCTCTTAAAAACAGATTTATTCTCAAGTCTGATATGAAAGATTGTAAAACAAAAGCAAAATTGAGCTGAAAAATATCTATAACTACTACTCGTCTTTATTAACCTTCATGTCCTCAAGCTGATGTAGCTTGCTGAATCTCTCATCAATATCACCATCACAAGACCCCAGAGCCGCATATGAAGCTGTAGTGAGCTGGCGCATTACAACAACATTAAGCATTGGCACATAACTGCTTGGATCGGAGGTGGGGTTCATCCTTGAGAAGTACTGCATAAACTCTACCAAACACCCATAACTGTATCTCCTTAACATATTGCAGATTCCAAAAAAACAAAACATTTTGCCTCTCTAGATGAAAGCTTCAGTGTCACTAATTACGTTATCACCATTAAGCATTGGCACAACAGCAATAAGGAATTTAGGGAAAAGTTCAATTCCAGAAGCCACTTCACCAACCAAAACCAATTCACAATTTCCACGGAGTCGCCATTTCTTCACCCCATGACCCCACAAGTCAATTACACAGTCACTAACATGTGCTGTAAGTAGAATTTCAGTAAGAATATTTCCAAGGCATAAGACACAATTTGCAGCCTTTGCATATTTGTTAAAAACAATAGCTCTTTAATGAAAATAAGATTCACCATCTTCTGTTCAGCCTCTACCTTAAGACCAATGCGCTCTCACACCTTGGTGCTAGATAAAATTGAGCTAAATCTCCATCAACCATTCTCATACTAGCAGACATCACCACCAAATGCCATTCAACATTAAGGGTTTTCCATCTCATGTGTGCTCTCATAGTTATAACAACATCATTAATCCACCTTTCCATTTCCTTCTCCTTGAGATTAGACTTGTAAGAACCAGCATACCAAGTAACCCAAAATAAACATGCTCTCATAGTTATAACAACATCATTACTCCACATTTCCATTTCC
This sequence comes from Linum lewisii, assembly GCA_034768395.1. NCBI lineage: Eukaryota > Viridiplantae > Streptophyta > Magnoliopsida > Malpighiales > Linaceae > Linum > Linum lewisii. The sequence continues at coordinate 50,736,084 of CM068297.1, forward strand.
TTCCCCGATTAGTCTTGTAATAACCAACATACCAAGTAACCCAAAATAAACAGCAACTCGCAGTCTTATGAGAGTAGCAATATAGGTAGCAACAAAGAGTACAGTTTGTTCTAGGATGACATAACATTCCAAGAAGGGACAACATACGGTTTTGCTAGAAGTAAAGCTTCTGTCTTAATAATAGTACCTTCTAGCAGCATGAAGAAAAATGCATATGTGATACAAACCAAAACTTTCCACTCACTATTCATTATCACTTTCATATCAGCTTGTAATGGATTAGGAGTTCCAAAAACGTCACAATTGACTTTGAGAAAGCTCAATCCTAAAGCCAGTCCAACTACTTGAGAGTTATAGATACTAGCATATGTTGAATGATGAAATGAAATGGCTTGATATTAGTTCTCGTAATGACATTCAAACAAATAGTGACTCCTGAGCAATTCAATTCCTCCCAACAAACACACCGGACAGACCCTTCAACCATGGATAATTTAGTGAAATTAGGTTCATCCCACTCCTTAGAGATCATAAGGGTACAATGATCATCTGAACATACTAGCAACCCATGATGTCATAGACTCGACATCACATAACCACAGCCTTTAAACCCAAAACAAAACCCACATTTTGGTGGTCTACATCTACGCCTGAAGCAATTAATGACCAACGACTGGAAGTGGAGTATATTCCACTGAATAGACAACTTGAAATAAACTCCCAAACCTACAGCCTATTCACAGGACTTTCTTTGAACACTTGGTAGGCAGAAACCAACTCTTTTAATGGTGCTTCAAAACAAGGGAAATTTCCAGCGCTCCTAGAACCCACAACATGATTGAAATGTTTCTGGAGATTAAATAGCTCACAATCCAATAACTCAACACCAAATCACTGCCACCATTGAATCCAGATGCAGACCCAACGTCAATTGAAGGAAAGATTATCATCGACACTTGTTGCAAACTTATAAATGGATAAGTACAACTAGTCAGCAACTTATGAGAGGAATTGGAGAAGGCAAAGAAAAAGTAACTTCAATGATTTCCCAGTCTCCCATTTCTCTTAGAGTTGATTCCCTTATCGTTGTTACTAACAACTGTAGTTTGCGCCGCAACATGGGATGGAGGAGGGCTTCGCTAAACGAGCTGTGTATCAGGACTTGGCCATCATGCCCCTTCACAATTGCGGACGAAGTAGATGAAGAAAGAGTGGTCGACACTACCAAGCCGAGTACAAGAGGTGGAAGTTGAAGCCCTTGTGCCACTAAGTTACCCTTCAACCATTGCCTCCAATCGTTTATTTGGCTCCAGAAGAAGCTTGGTAGACTGAAGAAGACTTTGTGTTGAATGGGCAAGGTCATCGGTGGATTTGACAGACTTCTGTTGTGAGATAAGGAGCTGCTTCATGGGTGCCAAAGTATCGCTCTGATACCATTTGTAATGTCTCCGGCAAACGATTTATGGATTGGTATAAGCCATAAAGGCAAGAAAAGAGTAAGAAGTGAGTTGGATGAGAAGAAGAGCAGAAACTCTAACTCGAGAGAGAAATGATATTGGTTTTTAATTCATTCATGCCCTACAAAATATAGCAACTTGTATTTTATAGCCTTCTCTTACTCAATGTTTGCATTTTTGTCACTATACTACTACCCTATGACATTCTAGTCCCTAGTCATTACATTCCTTGAGGTTGGGGAAGAGTTTGGTTCCCATAATTCGACTCATAGCATCAATGAGACTCTGATTTAACCCTAGAATAAACTGTAGTGTTCGTTTCTTAGATGTTCTTCTCTTCTTAATCAATAGAGATGCATATGTACTATTACAGCTACAGTACTATTCCTTAATTAGGATTCCACGAATATCTAACTACCTTTCCAGACATAGTGATTAAGGTAATCATGTACAAACTAGGAGGAGAGAGAGATAAGATATATTAGCTACTACTGTCTACAGAATCAGTAGATCAGGGCATTCGCTTTAATTCCTTATTCCCTTAGTGTTGTTGTTTTCTGATCTATGAGCATTGGAAAGTGCAGACACTTAAAAGTCCGAAAGCTCGTTTCACTAGCAAGTCTATCTTTTTGGAGTCTGATTTTAATGTGATTACAATTCATACATATGATGTTCAATCATGCAGGGGTGTTGGATATCCTGATCTTTGGCCTTCTTCTTCCTGTAGAGAGCCACTGGATGTTGCAAAGAATTATACCTTTGATGTGATATCTGGAATTCTCTCAGGTTATGTTTTTTACCTTTTTCCTTTCTCAGTGTTTACAGAAGTCATAACATGGTATGTTCCCATTTTTTTGCATTGGAAGGTGATCCATCGTAACAATTGCTGGACGAAATACTTGGAAGCGTCTAATTTCAACACACATATCATCAGTCCATCAATGTTTTCATCCTGTTCTGTCATTGTAGCTGCATTTATGTCACGTTGCATCTTTTGGTATGTGGCCACTGCATTTTTCTCTTTACTGATGTTTTTTGTCATCACTTGTCCATTTTAGACATGAGGAAAATTTTCCCTTTTGGGCTCTTCCACTTGGGTGGGGATGAAGTTAACACGGGTAAGTACAATGACCTTTTGTTAAAAGCAAATGTAACTATAGTTGCATATATCTCCTCTATTGCCACTCGATAACTCTGGACATGGAATTCTCAACTATTTTGTTTAACATTTGACAGATTGCTGGAGCTCCACTCCTCATGTTAAGAAATGGTAGATTCCTGTACCTTGAGCCAAAAGTTATATAGTTAATCTATAGTTAAATCAGTTTATCTAGGAACTTGTGCAGCACATCTCTCGCAATCTAGTTTTCTCTTTATCAATGGCATCACCTAATTGCAGTTTATGTGGAACCCTATCCATACTTTCTTACATGTTCAGTCCCCTATGAAGAATTAGGTCAATCGAGGGAAGTTGTTCCTCGTTGATTCCTTAGATTTATTATTGATCTAGGTATTACATATATATACAGGTCTGGAAGAGACCTTCCTTAATTAGACTTCTAACTACTATATATAACCTATATACAAAAAGAAGATAAATACAAAGAAGGAAAGAGAATAACTATCATTATTCTCCACACTCCCCCTCAAGCTTGGTATAGATGTTGATCAGGCCAAGCTTGGACTTGAAATGTTCTAATAGATCTTTGGACAGTGCCTTAGTCAAGACATCAGCCGTTTGTTGTCTTGATGGAACATAGCTCACATTGATAATTCCTTGTTCCACCTTCTCTGTTATGAAATGTCTGTCTATCTCCACATGCTTCGTTCTGTCATGATGGACAGGGTTCTTAACAATGCTCAGAGCTGCTTGACTGTCTGTGAACATGTGAACTGTATCATGTCCTGGCAAGTTCAGCTCTTTTAGGACTCGTTGTATCCACATAGCTTCCTGTATACCAAGAGCTAGTGCACGGTACTCAGCTTCAGCACTGCTCCTGGCAACTACAGATTGCTTCTTGCTTCTCCACGTTACTAGGTTGCCCCATACATAGGAACAATAGCCTGTGGTAGATCTCCTAGACGTGACTTCACTCGCCCAGCTAGCATCAGTGTACATGTCTACTGATCTGCTTGTACCCTTTTTGAACATCAGTCCCAATCCAGGTGTCTTCTTCAAGTACCTGAGTATGTGAGTAACTGCCGTGAGGTGTTCTTCTGTAGGATTGTTCATAAATTGACTCACTACACTCACTGCAAAGGCAATGTCAGGTCTAGTGTGTGAGAGGTAGATCAGTTTCCCTACTAACTGCTGGTACCTTCCTTTGTCAGTAGGCTTCACTTCTTTTTCTCTGCTGAACTGGATATTCGGCTGCATTGGAGTATCTGCTGGCTTGCATCCAGTCATCCCAGTCTCATGTAGTAGGTCCAGAATATATTTCCTCTGAGATATCAGTAGCTCATTACTTGTTCGAGCCACTTCCATACCAAGAAAATACTTCATTTCTCCCAAATCTTTAAGCTCAAATTCTCTGCTGAGTTTTAACTTCAGTTTGCTTATCTCTTCATTATCATTCCCTGTGATGATAATGTCGTCGACATAGACAATAAGAATTGCTACTTTCCCATTGTCTCCATGCTTGACAAACATAGTGTCATCTGTTTGACACTGTTGGTAGTCATTCATGATCACAGTCTTCGAGAATCTTTCAAACCATGCTCTCGGAGACTGCTTAAGTCCATATAAGGACTTCCTTAGTTTGCATACTGAATTTGCTCGTTGTTCATGGATTATTCCCTCTGGAATTTCCATGAACACCTCTTCTGTCAAGTTTCCATTTAGGAAGGCGTTCTTGACATCCATTTGGTGCAACGGCCAGTCCTCATTGACTGCCATGGATATCAAGATCCGGACAGTCTTCAACTTTGCCACTGGAGCAAAAGTTTCTTGGTAATCTATCCCAAATGACTGAGTAAATCCTCTAGCCACCAGACGGGCTTTATACCTCTCTATACTCCCATCTGAGTTGAACTTTGGTGTAAACACCCACTTACAGTCCACAGTTTTCTTCCCAGGAGGTAGAGGGACGATTGTCCATGTCTCATTCTTCTCCAAGGCTGCCAGTTCCTCAAACACAGCCTGTTTCCATTCTGGAATTTTCATTGCTTCAGCTATATTCCTGGGAACACCATCTAAGTGAGTGGTGAATGCCCGAAATTTAGGGTTCAGTCGTCCATAGTGCACATACCTCTGGATAGGGTGTCGGGTGCACTCCCTTACCCCTTTCCTTAGGGCTATTGGCCATTCCAAGTCATCATCAGCTGGTTCCACTTCCTCTACAGCTGCTTCGACTGTTTCAGTTTCACCCTGGGGATCATGAGTTTCAGTAGAAGGTAGAACCTCACTTTCTGGCCTCACAGTCTCATCCGGTTCACCTTCTTCAGGAATGTTGCCAGATTTCTTCCTCCTTTCATACACATTAATGATATCTGGAGGATTTCTCCTTTCCAGCTGTCTGGAATTTCTCTCAGCACTGTGATGAAATTGATCGGCTGTGTTTCGGACATCCGGCACGACCAATCCATCCAAAGCAATGATGTTTTCCCAATCACGATCTTGAGCTTCCTCATACTGTACCCTCTCCCCCTGAAGCTCAGGATTGTAGTATGAGTGATTCTCAAAGAAAGTCACATCCATTGTGGTGAAAACTTTGCGGGTGATAGGCGAATAGCACTTGTACCCCTTCTGCCTTGATGCGTACCCAATAAAGACACATTTCTGGGCACGAGGGTCAAGTTTTGTTCGCTGCTGTTGTTGAACATGAACAAATGCTAAGCACCCGAAGACTCTAGGTTCAAGCTCAGACATGTATGCCTGTACATGTGGATGGGCTTGAACCAACACCTCCTTAGGTGTCCTGTACTGCAGAACACGACTAGGCAGTCTATTAATTAGATATGTGGCTGTGAGCACTGCTTCCCCCCACAAGTACTTGGGTACATTGTTTGTAAACAGTAGGGCCCTAGCAGTATCTAGAAGATGTCTATTCTTCCTCTCAGCTATTCCATTCTGCTGAGGAGTGTCGACACATGAACTGCAATGTACAATTCCATTTTGAGACAGAAATGAACCCAAGACTGAGTTGAAGTAATCATGGGCATTATCTGTCTTGAGAACTTGAAGCTTAGTGTGAAACTGAGTCAGGATCATCTTATAGAACTCCTGAAATATGGCAGAAGTTTCTGATTTTTCTTTCATCAAAAATGTCCATGTGAGCCGAGTATGATCGTCTATAAACGTGACAAACCACTTGGCACCATTGACATTTTTAACCCGCGTGGGACCCCAAATATCGCTGTGAATTATAGCAAAAGGCTGAGTAGGCCTGTAAGTCATTCCAGAATAAACACTTCTTGTGTGTTTTGCCAGTTGACACGTTTCACATTGAAAATCATTAGAAGATTTATTCCGAAATAACTTAGGCAACAATCTTTCCAAATATCCGAAGCTCGGGTGTCCCAATCTACTATGCCATAACATCACTTGGCTATCAATACTATTAGTACTACTAGTAGCTAAAGCTCTACTCTTCCTTCCACTCAATCCTTCATCACCAGGGCACCCTGTTATGATGAAGAGGTCTTCATGTAGTCTACCAGTTCCAATCGTCCTCCCGGAGCATTCCTCCTGCAGGGAACAACGATCAGAACTGAAAACAGCCTTGCACTTTAAATCCCTAGTGATCTGACTAATGGAGATTAAGTTGCAGTGTAGGGTTGGAACATATAAGACAGGAAACAACTCAATATCATGACTGATCCGAACCCTGCCAATCCCTTCAACTGGCGATAAGCTTCCATCTGCTATTCTAACTCCAGCTTTCTTAGGATAGCATTGATAATCATCCAACACTTCCTTAGAACCCGTCATGTGATCAGAACATCCTGAGTCTATTATCCATTGATCACATGTTGTAGAATTTACAGAATAGGCAGAAATCTGATTACCTCGGTTAGCAAATAACCCTGAGTATACATCAGGAGGGCTTGGCTGCGGTAGAGATGATTTGCTCATCATTTTCGAGAAGAGTTTCTCAAGGGCACCAGCTTGCTCCTTGGAGAATGGTGTTGGTTCAGGTTCCTTGTCCACCTGCTTCTCAGATGCAGCAACATGAGCACGCCTTCTCCTTTCAGATCGAGATTTCCAATCTGCCGGTTTTCCAATCAACTCCCAGCATTCGGCCTTCACATGCCACTGTTTGTGGCAGTGTTCACAAACAGGGATAGAGTCCTCATCCCGATCTCTGAGTTGAGATTGAGTCTGCTGCTGTCTGGCTCGTTGGTGGCTTCGGACAGCTAATGCAGAACTCTCTCCTTGGGATTTTATGTCAGGGATCATGAGTTGTCTCCTACTCTCCTCCCTCTTTATCTCAGCAAATGCCTCATTGAGGCTTGGAAAGGGCTTGGTGCTCATGATTCGTCCCTTGACATCATCCAGATTCTGACTGAGTCCCAACAGAAAATATAGAGTCCTTTTCTTCTCTGTGTGCTTCTTGAAGCGTTCTTGGTCAGCTGGTGTGTCCCAGACTTGATTTTCATACATATCTAGGTGCAGCCAATAGCGTCCTAGTATGTTGAAGTACTCCGTGACATCTTTGTCTCCTTGTTTGAGGTGAAACAGTTGTGTTTCGATCTCAAATAGGGCTGAAGAGTTGTCGACAGTTGAGTATGTGGTACGGGTGGCCTCCCAAATAGCCTGAGCAGTTGGGTGAAGAAGATAATTCTCCCCAATGTGTGGCATCATGGAATGAATCAGCCACGTACGTACCAAGTTATCATTCTCATTCCAGTTCTGGAACTGAGGGTCTTCAGGATCAGGTTGCTTGACTGCTCCCGTCAGATACCCTCCTCGGCTCCGACCAGTGATATGCATCTCCACGGTCTTAGACCATTGGAGGTAGTTCTTCCCATCCAGCTTATGCGTGGTGAGGATTCCAGCATAGTCAGCTGTTGCAGGGGCCATGGTGCTCGAGGATCCTCCAGATGCACCTCCCACAACATTCACAACACTGCTACTGGTGGCTGCTGTTGTCATGGTTGTAGACTAACAGTGAAGATTATTGATTTAAGAAGTAGAAGAAGAAGAAGAAGAACCAACCGAGAATAGACGTGCGGCGGCGGAAGAGTTAGGTCAGAGAAGGCTCTGATACCATGAAGAATTAGGTCAATCGAGGGAAGTTGTTCCTCGTTGATTCCTTAGATTTATTATTGATCTAGGTATTACATATATATACAGGTCTGGAAGAGACCTTCCTTAATTAGACTTCTAACTACTATATATAACCTATATACAAAAAGAAGATAAATACAAAGAAGGAAAGAGAATAACTATCATTATTCTCCACACCCTAACTACAGGCTTGCGGAGCGAAACATGACTACAAAAGATGCATATAAGTACTTTGTACTCAGAGCTCAAGAAATAGCAATTTCAAATGGTTGGACCCCAGTTAACTGGTATGATCGTGATCTCAGTATATTGAATTTACTGCATTCTATAATAATTTTTACCTTGGTTACTGTTGTTTTCTGAATTCTAAAACTATACAGCAAGATGTGTTGAATAAGTTAGATTTATTACGTAATTTTTTGTTTCCCTAATTAGTAATCTGGTTACCTATTCTATAAGGATACTAATATAGGAAGATTAGGGAGTTAGCTAATTAGTAATCTGTACCCTTGTATATATATTGGTCATAGACCGTAAACCTAATATTGGCTTTGATTTTGTGTATTACTTATTTAAATCACCTCTTTTCTCACTGTAAATAAGATGCAACAAATCAGGAGACTATAAATGTTACACATTTTTGAAGCAGTCGTGAGGTGTTGGATATCCAGGTCTAACATGTTGCAATGTCTGAACATGGTCTCCCAGGGAAGAAACATTCAACGCATTTCCATCAAGCCTCAATCCAAAGACCATAGTGCATAATTGGTGGGTTTGTATACTGCAGAGTTTTGAACTGTATCATATCACTCTTGGAAGCATGAGATAATTTGTTTGGCGCGACAGGTTGGGTGGAGGAGTTTGTCCAAAGGCTGTTGCTAAAGGTTTTAGATGCATCTTTAGCAATCAGGGTTTCTGGTACCTTGACCACTTGGATGTACCTTGGAGGAAGTTTATACAGCAGATCCTGTTGAAGGAATCCATGACACCTCGAAGCAGAATCTTGTCATAGGTGGAGAAGTCTGCATGTGGGGTGAAACTGCTGATACCTCAGTTGTCCAGCAAACTATTTGGCCACGTGCAGCAGCTGCAGCAGGTACAAGTCAGAATCTGAAAAATATAGTTATACCAACGACCTGTATCTTTGTTTCATCATCGATCTGTCATCTGAATTAACAATAACATCACTGTGTACTGACTGTATCCTGCATTTCCCCAGAGCGATTATGGAGCAACAAAGAGGATATATCTGGAAACATAACGCTAACTGCATTGCCTCGCCTGCACTACTTCAGATGCCTATTGAATCAGCGTGGAATTGCAGCTGCTCCAGTCTCAAATACGTATGCCCGGCAACCTCCAACTGGCCCAGGGTCATGCTATGTACAATGATCCTAATCCTACGGTGTTTATTTAGAGGATTGATTTGTGTTGGCTATGTGCGATAACAAATTATTCAGTGCTGAAATTACATTTGCCATCTCAAACCAGTAGTATTCACTCCTGTTAGAGAAACCAAACCAGTTTCCTCTGAAAAACCAAACAGATCCAAGAACTTATAAAAAACAAAAGAAAACCGTCCTGGAATCTGTCGAAGTGAAACCATGCATGTCGTGAAGAATATATAGGCGGAACAGCTTATGGCTCTGAAACTTCAGCACCAAAATGGTGCTGAAGTCGTCTATGTGTAGATTTATTCAAACGTGGTGATCCTAACTTTGAATGAATTTACACGTAGGCGGCTTCAGCACCATTTTGGTGCTGAAGTTTTAGCACTCTAATATTTTCCGGGTTGAAATGGTCATTCTGATGCTTAACTAACTTCTTTCAATATTTGAGCTAATTGGTAGACTATCTCACTTCTACCTATCTACATTTTGGTGACCATGAAGAGTCACAAAGACGGTGTGACTCAACAGAAAACACAATAAAAATATGCAACGCCTAATACACGAATTTTCCCAAATCTGGAGTATATGAAACTATTTTAAATTTTTATTTTATATCTCAGTTCTAGTTATTACTATTTTAAAATCCAAATTAGATAATTAATTAATTTTTCGTTAACTTTCTCATCCAAATCCAAACTAGCCAATACGAAACTTTTTTGCCCAAAGCCACCATGCCGGCTACGAAGATCCAGCTCCTGCAAAACAAGGTATGATAGGAAGTGGTATGGCGAGGATGGAGTTGGGGGAGGGATATGGTGGGGAGGACTGAGGAGCGAGCTTGAAGGGGACTACAATGAGGTAGACAATAAATTTTTATTTCTTTCATAATTTAATTTTTAAAATTTATTGTAATTTTGAGGTGGCGTCTAATAGGACAATGGTTTAGCCAGTCAAATAGATATCATGTCATTTCCATGTATATAGTCTTAAAAAGGTTTGATTTTTGAAATGTCATAAAAAAAAAGTGGCTAGATCTTACATATTGAAGGAATGTATGACTAAATTTGTGTATTAGGAAAATATATGAAAAAAAATTATAGTTTGCTGGAAGATTTCTTTTACACAAAGAGGACAAGAAAAAACAAAGGCCTAATCTTTCTTAATGACATTGAAATAGGGTTTCGGAATAAGGACTCCCTAAAAAAAAGAGATGGCCCTGCCTCCTAGGCCGTAAAACAAACATTTTACAAAGAGTGAGAGCTTATTACAAAGATAAGTATCTCAAAAGCACCACTTCATCTTTGTGGCCAGTTGCAAAAAGGGTCAAATCCTGCAAGATCTGATCACAAATAGCATTCTCATCCAGTTCCGTCTTTGTGAAAACCCTTTGACACCTCTCTCACCACAGCTCACTTACCACAACGCTCAAAGTTTCCTTAATTGATTGAGAATGTTGGAACCTGCCCAAACTGTAGAGACATGTTCGACCATGTAATCCCAAGTAGTTAGCTGGAGACTGGGGAAGAAATGGTGGAAGCATCTTTCTGCATAGGCACACGTCACAAACAGATGAGTTTCGTCCTCCAAAAAAACAACACAGAGAGGGCAAGCAATGTCAGCTCCAGGATTCCACTCAACAACTTTCTCCATGGTATTAATACGATTCCTGAGAGTCAACTAGAGAATGAGACTTTCCTAGGAATTCTAAAGCCTTTCCAGAGCAGGGAGTACCAGCAAACAGGCGGCTTCAGAGGTCTAATAGAATCCCAAACAATAGAGGCTTTGAACTTAGGCATGTACTGCCCGTCCCACAAAAGATCACCCTCATCATCCCAAGTTACATGATCCCTAGCAACACTACGAAGCTTCAGAACCTTCCTCTAGTGCCTTGAACCAGCATGGCTATTATAACTCTAGATGTCTTTGCTCTTAATCTTGTAAGCCATAACCCAGGCTACCCAAAGAGAGCCGCTATGAGCCAGGATATCCCATAGATGCATAACAACATGAGCCGAGTTCCAGCTCCCAAGATCCTTAAAACCAACCCCCCCCCCCCCCCCCCCACACACACACACACACACACTAAGGATAAGCCATATGATACCAGGCCACCTTGACCCTCTGCCCTTCTTTCTTCCCCAACAAGAAATGAGCACAGATACTTTCAATCTCTTTCAAAATAGCCTTAGGAATGATTAACATAGACAAAGGTGTGTGATGTTCACGTTCTGAGGGTGGTACTGGAAGAGCCTTTTACTAACAACTTTAGCAAACAAGCAATCTAAAATCTACATTGCTAGAACAAAGAGGTAAGGTGATATTGGATCATCCTGCCTTAACCCTCTTCCACCACTAAAGTATCCATACAAGAAACCATTGATATTAACAGAGAATCTAGTGGAACAGAAGCATGTCATAATCCAATGGATGTATCTAGGGGGAAGTTCATAGGCTGGAGAAATTTCTGAATGAAAGACCACTAAATAGAATTGAATGCTTTCATTAAGTCTATCTTCACGGCACACCTAGGCGGAACCTTTTTTGTATTATATCTAGCCAAGAGTTCATGTGCCAGAATGACACATTATTAGAGATCAACCTCCCTTTTATGAAAGAATACTGGGATTTATTTATCAAATCAGGCAAGACTGTACTTAGTCTGTTTGCAAGGACTTTGGAAAGAGCTTTGTAGATAATTTTACAACATGATATAGGCCTATAGTCTTTCATGCTAGTAGCATTAGGCTTCTTAGGGATCAAGGTGATTATATTTGAATTGATAGAGGGATGAAGGGAACCTATTGTGAATAAGCTCTTCATGGCAGCATAGACATCTTCACTGATAGTGCTCTAACAAGTTTTGTAGAAAGCTAAAGTATATCCATCTGGCCCATGTGCCTTTTCAAAGGCTAAGCTGAGAAGAGCATCCTTCATTTCTATCCTTGTAACATCAAATTCCAACATATTCTATTGATCTGTAGTGAGCTTCTTAGTAACAATACCTTCTAGCTCACCACAACTCGAGGTAGAGGTCCCAAACAGCTTTTTATAGAAGTTTACAACAATATTAGACATCTCTTCTATGTTGTTTGTAAGAACATCATTCTCATCTTAGAGTTGCCTGATTGTATTTTTTGTATTCCTAGCAGAGACATAACGAGCGCAGAATCTGCTGTTACTGTCCCCTTTGCCTGATCTAAATATCTCTAGCTTTAAGACGCATAATATTCTCCTCGGCTTTTATAAGATCATCCAGAACCTTTTCACAAGCATTAACAGCAACCATATTATTTTGTGAGGGGCAACCAACGATTGCAGCCTTAGCATTTTCAAGCTCTCTTCTTTTGTCTTTGAATCTTTTCTGAATATTAGAATAACAATCTGCATTAAGCCTCTTCAACTTAGCTTTCAAACTTTCAGTTTCGAGGACAGAATGTAGAAGGGAGAACCATGAGATCTCATCTCCAAAGCAAGCTTTAGAATTGCATCAAAAAGAGGATTGTCCATCCAACAACTGTAAAATTTGAAAGGTTTTGGATGAGTTACAGAGAGACTTCCAGTACTGATCATCAAGGCACAATTATCAGAATCCACAGCAGGGATCACTGTGACTGAGCTATTGGTTATAGCAGAATGCCACCCCAGATTTATAAGAGCTCTATCTAGGCTCCTTGCAATAGGGTCCTCTTGACTTTTAGTCCAAGTGAATTTAGGTCCTCGAGTAGGGTGATGTCCAATACTCACAAAATCAACAAAATCATCCATTCCAGTAAAAGAGGAGGGAGTATTGGAAGCTTCAAAAGGCTCATGATGGCATTAAAATCCCCATTTATGCACCCTTACGCAATGTAGTCAAAATCGTGATTCCACGTGAAATCGAAAACATGGGTGAAATCGGAATCGTAGTTTTTAATCGTAAAATCGTAAGATTTTATGTACTACTATCAAAACATTTAAGTCAACAACATATTAAGAATAAGAAGACCATTACCCAACTTTGAAAAGTCTAGATAAGAAAAGAAAGAGAATGTCGGCTCTTAAGCGGTCATTCGAGGAAGTAATAATTAGATTTTAGACACTTTTTAGTAATAACTTCTAACTTAATTAATCAAAATCTTAAAAAATCAATTTAATTTAATTGTCTTTGTTCTGAATTATATGTAGTTGCACAAACTAGTAATTTTTCCTAGAAAGTAAAATCGTAAAATACAAGAAAAATCGTTGATTTTATAAGATTCTAAGATTTTGATCGATATTTTACTAGATTTTACGACCCATAGATATCAAGATCGCTAGAGACCAGTGAAATCGTAAAACCGTAAGATTTTAAGATTAAAATTGGGATTTTGACTACATTGCCCTTACGCTTCCTATTAATCTTCTTACTTTCTGGTATAAAATCACCCAAAGTAGGCTTCTGAGGCATAGGTGGAACATCATCTTCTTCAGATACAGTCTTCTCCTCATCTGTGCTTAGGACCTCAAATCCAGTAGGATGGACCTCAATCCCTTTGATAGGGCTATGAACAACAGAACCCTCTGATGACACTCGATTTGACGTGATTATCAGCCTCATTTAAGTGAGATTTCTTTGCTTAAGACATGGTTTTTAGGGCAGAATAGCGAATATTCACTCAACTGCTCTATCTCGTGCCATTTGTGTTACTTTGGCCCGTTTCGGGTCTATTTGATGGTCTTCTAGTGTTTACATGATAGCAAAGGTTTTTACCGTCAAATTATGTAACAAGGGACGTGTCTAAGGCATTGGAACCTCAAGGAACCGCACCAGAATCAACCAAGGAGCCAATCAAAGTCAACACATCTCCTGCCCCGTTTTACACAGAAGTTTTCGGCGAAAAGACCTTGAGTTTTTGCCGAAAACTCAAGAAGAGATCATCAGAGCTTACAAGAAGAAGTTTTCGGCGAAAACCCAAAGTTCTCACCGAAAACTCTAGGCGAATTTGGAACAGAAGAAACAGTCGAAATCAGCAGAGTTTTTAAAGGAAGTTTTCGCCGAAAACTTCCCAAGTTTTTCGCGATAACTTAGCCGATTTCCAGCCAAAACGCGGACGGCTATAAAGAAGAAATCGCCGGCTGAAAATTAGACACTTACTCTTTGGACGAAAATTCCTAGACATAGATTAGAGAGAGGAAGAGTGAAAAAGAGTTCGAGGAGCTAGGAAAGGATCGTGACGCCATCCTTGCATCTCGGAGAGCCAGTGCTAGGAGTTGAAGATCCAACAGATCAAAGCTTCATGGATTCATCGAAATTAGGTTTTACAGTTCTTCTCTGTCTTTCCTACCTGAGATGTATTCCTTGTTCGTCTTTGATTCTCCTGTATTGAATATGAGTAGCTAAACTTGTAGAGCTTAGATTAGATGAACCCTAAGTGACCCAGGGCTTTAAAGCGGTCACGGATCGGCGGTGATTAGATTCAAAGTTCATTCAGTTTCTCTTTCATGTTTGATTTGTTCTTTGTTCTCTGTGTTTCTTATCAAGTTTTGCCACCTAGATTAGATTCTTGTTAAGTTGAGGATAGTAGCGAATGTTCGCCTCTCTTTAAAACACCAAATCAACAATTAACCTATTCATTGGAGTGTGCCTTTCATAGGAACCAGTTAGGGTTAATCCGCTGCAAGAGTAACTCATTAATTGCTAGTAATTGCACTAGTTAGTTGTGTCGTCGCAAGAAGCGATCGTACTCGGGCGACTAATTAATCTTGGCAGTTAGACCGGATAGAGCGAACGTTGGCCAGTCTTAAACCTGAGGGTAAGGAGTTATGGTGGTGTCTGTGAACTAAATGAATTAGAATTGAAAATCGTTGGTCTGTGATCGCCAATGCTCTGGTGATCTAAGGGGGATTCGAAGTCTAAGCTTGCATGTCGTCTGTCTAAGTCGAGCAACCAATCATTCTGCATTTTAATTTCATTTCAGTTTATCTTGCATTCTAGTATAGAAGTCGTGGAACTCACACCACGCGCAACCTGTTTAATCCTGAATAAAATTGCCAACACATTTGAGTAAGCAAGTAGAGGAGACCCGTGGAATACGATTTGTCCTGCTCTGTGCTTGACAGTTATTTGATAAACCTGTTCACAACGTTCATCACCCTCCGCTTCAGAAGAAGCTTTAGGCGTGTTCACTTGTGCTGGGGAGCCCTCCACTTCATTATAAGTTTCATATTCCTTACCAGCTCTCCTCCAGCCCCCTCTAGCCACCAAGTCAGCAGGAGTTTCAGTAGGCATCACCTCCCCTTCATTAGAAGGCTTAGCGTAGCTTCTCCCTCAACTACCTTACTAACCGGATCAGATGCAGTCTGGTATGGAGTTTGAAACCAAACTTTTCTCTCAGGGATTGGAGCCTTGTAAGAACGCACCTGAGGGAACATAACTTTGACGGTTTGGATATCATCCTTACCAATATGAACCTTAAGCTCTGTAGCATCATTACGCATACCCCCTCTTAGGATACAGACCCTAATGTTTCAGCCATCACGGAAAACTTATGAAATGGCTTGCCATCCAACTAATCCCCTCATTAGTAAGCAGGACTGGGGGGAACATCGCAGAAAGTTAACCAGATAGGTTTCTATTGCGGGAGATAGATCAATAGGCGCTATAACTCTATACCACTTCCTTAACAACTTAGGTTGATGATGAACAAGTCAGGATCATGCTAGAATCCAATCGCGAGTTTCCAGCGACGACAATTAAATGAGTAAGAAACTAGTAGAGATCTGCGAGACATAAACCGATTTTTCTAACCCCAAAGACGATTCGGAAGAGAGGTGATTACCTTGAGCGGAGGAGTAGAGCCGATGAATTGAGCTACGATCACCGTCTCCAAACGCTTAACCCCAAGATCAACAACGAAAGATGGAATCTGCACTACTCCATGGATCATCGCAGCAGGCGACTCTACGACAAACTTGAGATCTGACCTTGAGTCCGCTGCCACTTGCGGCCCAAGATTTTGACTTAGTGCTAGCATTAATGAAGGAACTACTAGCAATCATGGAGAACCGAGAAGAAAGCCCGAAGGCCAGCTAAAGGAGCTCAGAATCAATGGAACAGTGAAAACCACGCATTCTGAATTTCAGAGAAAAAGTGAAGATCACCAAATAAAATTGGTCATTATTTATACGTAGATATCAATCTTAAGGATTGTTTTTTTTCTTCGTGGTATACTGCTGTCATGAATATTCAGTACTTGTCCTATTGATGAGTCTGTGCCATTTAGGTTGATGAATTTGCATGAATACCTTTACATGTTAATGCTTCTGTCATCAGTGTACTGAGTTTTGGTTGTTTTGGTTTTTCTGTTAAGTATTTTGTTTACTTTAAGTAGCAATTTCTCATGTATTTTCTCAACATGAAGTTTCTTTAATAAATGTTGTTTCACGTGTTGCATAGATAAGGTTGTTAGAGCATTTAATTGGGTTTTATTTCCATCGGTGTTGGTTGCCGTATTTGTTATTCTCTTTTTATACGTGGACAACTATCTTACGATTCATATAATTTCTTTATATTACTTACAGTTGTGATATACGTTTGTTGTACTCACCGGAGACTAGAGTCTTTGTGACTCTCTACTCACCGAGATTAGAGTCTCTGTGACTCTCTACTCATCCCGTGGAGACTAAAATCGCTTGATTTTCTACTCCATCGAGATTGACAAATTTGTAGTTGTCTACTCGAATCTATTGGTATTTGTTACTGATAACTCTGTTGTTTTATTTTCAGTGTGTGACTGGAAAATGACTACTCTAAGTGGAATTGAGATTCTGAATCAAGTGGTACCCCCACCTGTAGCCTCGCCCCAAAGTAGAACGAACCAAGTTCCACTCAAGTGCCATTAAAGAATCCTAGAAAATTAGTGGGAGTCGACTTCAAGCGTTGGCAACATAAAATGTTCTTCTATCTAACAACGTTGGGCTTGCAAAAGTTCATTAAGGAGATAGTACCGACTCCTAATGAACAAGTCCCTGAAAAGGATAGATTCCTTACAATATAAGCCTAGATGCATTCAGACTTTCTATGCAGGAACTATATCCTAAATGGCTCGGCCGATACGCTGTATATCGTATTTGGCCCCATCACCACTTCCAATGAATTGTGGGATGCGTTAGAAAAGAAGTACAAGGCCGAAGATACTAGCCAAAATTTTTTTGTTGCGCTGAAGTTCCTTGACTACAAAATGGTTGATTCAAAACCTGTTGCAGATCAAGTACAAGAGCTTCAAGTAATTATTATTCAAGAGCTTCTCAAAGAAGGTATGACAATTAATGAAACCTTTCAGGTTGTTATTTTCGTTGAGAAATTGCCTCCTAGTTTAGCATTGTTCGAACCTGTGGCTTTGTAATTCTGTCATCTATCATGACATGACCTAAAAAAATCTATTAAAAATGTACCAAAAGGGTCCTAAGATGATCTTTACGATAAATTAACACAAATCATCACAAAACCACTTAGAGTCGTCATTTAAGAGCACAAAGTGCACACAAGAAATGTGTCAAATCTGGAGGATTGAGTGATGTATAAATCGAGTCATTAAAGATCATTCATTGAGATCATCCTCCTACAACCACAACCGACAAATAGAATTTGTATAAACATCATACAATCAAATTTCACACCTACACTATTTTCTATCTACATTTATTAGCTTCAATGGTAAACCAACACATCACAAAACACATCAATCATCATTAATCAACCAATCAAATTTCCCTAATTTTACTCTCATCACTTTCATGCATAAACCCTAATTTTTATCTTAGTCGAATTACAACTCCTCACGTTACTCATCATCTCCTATCGACGCTAGACCCTCACCTGCAATAGAAGAGGAGACTCTAATTGTCTTTTAAATCCACGAAAGAAAGAGATTCCCCTTTTAAAAAATGTGGCTCTTTCCCCTATGATCGACAACACACATCAGCCTCACTACTAAAATTAAGATTAGGTATTTCTTCTCATTGATCTTAGGAAGCCATAGGAAGAAACGGCGCCTAAATCCTACCTTTAAAGCTCCGAGAATCAAAGATTGAAGTTTAACATTTTTTGGTTTGTCAATGGTGGTTTTCAATTTTTGACAAAATGGAAAAAGAAGGCAAATCTAGGGCTGAAAATTGGTTACCGGTTAGTGGTTATAACCACTAACTGCACCGATTTACGCGGTTAGTGGTGCGGTTTTGGTTAGTGATTCTGGGAATTTTGCGGTTAGCAGTTTAACCACTAACCGCGTGGTTAACCATTAATTAACCAAACTAACCGCATAAATAAAAAACTAAGTAATTTCCTAATGGCCTAATTGACTAGTTTTGTCTTCCACTCTTCCTCAATCCTCCCACTTCCCAGACCCTAAGTCAAAGAAAAAACCTAATTTCCCTAACTCTCGAAGTCAAACGGCAGCAGCCAGCATCATCTCCGTCGTCCGTCAGGCCGCCGCATCTCCATCGTTCGTCGACTTCGGGACTCCATTTTTGCTTAATTTGGGAGACATTTTGAAACTTGTAATGCGTATCACATGTTGGAATTTGGATATTTTTGAACTTGTGGATTTAGACTCGTGGAATTGTGGTTATCTAGATTGGATTGAACATTTTCGAGTTAATATTGACTACCGATGATTCTTAGAAACATGTGATATGCTGAATTTTTTTCATTGCGGTTAATTGTGGTTAACCAATAACCTAACCGCATAACCACGGTGCGGTTATTATTAACCGCAACTCAAATGCAGTTCAGTTAAGGTTAGTGATTTTGGGGATTTTGCGGTGCGGTTAACCGCAAAGTTCGGTGCTGTTAACCACAACCGCACCGATTTCCAGCCCTAGGCAAATCCTGTCGAAACTTGGATTTTATATGATCATTGGAGTTTACACGGCGTGTAAAATTTTACACTTCATTACTTAAATGACATGTAACGCGGGGTTGTAAGCTCATTGTAATTTTCGAACACTTTCTCCCGAAGCGGTATGGCAACTTGACCCATCCTACCCCAGAACATCCTAAACGTTATTGGGAACTCATTGATATCAATATTGATTCCAAGGTATGCTCAAAACCAAACCATTTGGGACATCCGTTTGGATGGGGACTGATAAGCTGTAGAATAGTGGTCAAATAACTAACCTACAAAAGTAGGATAAATTGTATTCCACGAGTTTTCTTCTCAACATTTACTCAAAGCAATTGAAAACTATTCGGGTTTTAACAATTTGTGTGGTGTAAGTTCCACGAATTTCTACTACTATCATGCAAAGAAACAAAATAACTAATTAAGACTAACAGGTTTGATTGATTGATTGGGTTCAATTAATGAGAAGGTAGTTTAGATTTCGAATACCCCTAAGTTCACCAACGCATTGGAATCACAAGGCTGACAGGTTTCACACTTAATTCATTCAATTCTTAATCACCGTCGTATCTCCTTACCCTTAGGTCTAAGTCCACGTACGTTCGCTACTATTGAGCTAGCTACCAAGATCAATTATCCGTCAGTGCGTTCGCTTCTGCAAAGGATAATTGACTGGTGCACCTGAATTGATTCTATGAGCTACTCTTGAAACGGATTAACCCTAAATGGCTCCTACTAGAGAAGTGACCCTATTGAATAGGTTAACTAATTGATTTGACGTTCTAGAACAAGGTGGGCATTCGCCAACTATCCTTTATTCTAACAAGAATCTAATCTAGGTGATCAAGCCAAAAAAGAAACGAAATTGAAGAACAAATCAATTATGAACAAGAAAAGACTGAATTAATATCTTATTTCCTGCCGATATGTGGCCGCTTTAAAGTCCCGGGTCACTTAGGGTTCATCTAATCTAATCTAGAAAGGTTTATCTATTCATCTCCGACAAACAAGAACAAAAAACTACCAAAGAATTGATCTTAGGAAGGAAGAACAGAGAGAAACTAAAAAACCTAATTATGATGATTCCGGGCAACTTCGATCTTGAAAAATCTTCAACTCCTAAGCTCCGAGCATCTTTCGGTACTCCAAAATATGCTCTAAACCCTCTCCAAGTTGTGGCTCTCCCCGGTAATCGAAAGTTTTCTGAATTGGCTCTAAAAAGTCTATCATACCCTCCAAAACCTTTTCCTTGTTGAAAAAGATGATTATTATCCGTCTGGGGAGCTTACACGGTGTGTAAGCTAATAGTGTATTTAGCTTACACGTCATGTACGCTAACAGTGTATTTATCTTACACGGTGTGTGATGACACTCGATTTGACGTGATTATCAACCTCATTTAAGCGACATTTCTCTGCTTGAGACACGGCTTTTAGGGTAGTTTAGGTGTTTTCACTCGATTGCTCTAATTCTTGCCGTTGTGATTACTTTGGCCCGTTATGGGTCTATTTGATGGTTTTCTAGTGTTTTTGTAATAGCACAGGTTTTTGCCATCAATAATGTAACCACGGACGTGCTCGGAAAGCAAGGGAACCCCGAAGGATAACCCGAAATCGGTCCAGAAGTCATACGAGTTAAAACCGAATCCTCCCTTGCTTAAAATAGAAGTTCTCAGCGAGAAGAACCATAGTTCTCGCCGAGATGTCCTGAAGAAAATACAGTAGAGAGGCAGGAGGTTCAGCCGGGTTTTCAAGTAAAGTTCTCGGCGAGAACTCTCAAGGTTCTTGCCGAGAAGTGGGTCCTTTTCCGGCTGGGAATTGAAAACCCTATAAATACTAAACCGGCGGCCACACCTCAGATATACCTATTCCTTGGATTAATTTCCAGACTTCAGAGTTCGAGAGAGAGTTTAGAGAGTTTGAAGAGCCAGGAAGAGATCGTGACACCATCCTTCCATCTCGGAGAGCTCGGTGCTAGGAGTTGAAGATTCAGGAGATTGAAGCTTCACGGATTCATCCGAAATTAGGTTTTACAGTTGTTCTCTGTTCTTCCTGCTTGAAGATGTATTCCTTGTTTGTTTTCGATTCTTTTGTATTGAATATGAGTAGCTAAACTCATAGAGTTTAGATTAGATGAACCCTAGGTGACCCGGGACTTTAAGGCGGTCACGAATCGGCGGTAATTAAATTCAGATTCAGTCAGTTTCTCTTGCATGTTTGATTTTTTCTTCGTTGCCAGTGTTTGTTTTCTAGCTTGATCACCTAGTTAGGAAGTTAGGATTCTTGTTAAGCTGAGGATAGTAGCGAACATTCGCCTCACTTTAAAACATCAAATCAACAATTAACCTATTCATTGGAGTATGCCTTTCGTAGGAACTAGTTAGGGTTAATCCGCTGCTAGAGTAACTCATAAATCACCAGTAATCGCGCTAGTTAGTTTTCCGTCACAAGAAGCAAGAGCTCGGGCGGTAATTAATCTCGAGAGTTAGATCGGAAAGAGCGAATGTTCGCCAGTCTTAAACCTAAGGGTCATGAGTTATGGTGGTGTCTGAGAACTGAATGAATCGGGATTGAAAACCGCTGGTCTTGTGATCGCCAATGTTCTGGTAATCTTAGGGGGGGTTCGAAATCTAAGCTTGTCTGTCGTCTTGTCAATTCAATCAATCGTTCAACTTGTTTTCTGTTTTCATTTCTTATTTCCTGCTTTATAGCTTAGAAGTCGCAGAACTCACACCACGCAAACTTGTTTAAACCTGAGTAATTTGCCGACTCATTTGAGTAGTCAGTTAGAAGAAACCCTTGGAATACGATTTATCTTGCTTTGTGCTTGATAGTTATTTGACTACACGCGCGTGAAAACGCGTTCATCAGTGTGTAAGCTCTAAAATTCAGCATTTTGAGTTTTCTTCAAAATCGGTCTTTCCCTTGTGGTTGGGCCTTCTTCCCTCGACCTGGATCACCCCAAGGGGCCTAGAATGTCATGTCACTCAATGCTCCACTCCCGGTTTGATTCCCCAACATCATGTTATTACCTAAAAATACGTCAAAAACGTGCAAAATGACGTAAAACGGCCCTAAGGCCGAAAGGGGAATAAACTCACTTAAAATCATCCAAACGAGATAAAACTATTACAAAAGTGTCGTCTAATGAGGTAATAAATACGTCAATAATTAGGCGCATCAGGGACGTTACAGTTCTCTTTAAAAGTGACACCTCCCATCTTCAGGATCGGAGAAAACTAAAATCCAACATTGGAGTTGGTTGGTTAGGCGGGGCACTGCCACTACCAGTTATGCTATCTTGATCACTATAGAAAGACAGATAAGTTCAAAGACCCTTTTCATTTGACTTACTTTTCAAACTGCTTGGAGTGAGAACTTTTTGAAAAATCTCATCCCAAAAATCATTTTCACATAAAGCAGCAAAGTGGAGACCATTCATAGTTATTTTGTGCTGACATGAAAGTGGAATACTCACCTCCCATCGGGATTCATGACATCACAGGAAAGCAAGTAGCACCTCTATGAAGAAGATAACAACCATGCTCTAATACCTGTTGTAACACCCTATCCTATTGACTTCGATTGAACCACTGGTTCAACCCATGCAACTCTAAATAAGGTGTCAGTACAAACTCTAAGAGCAGCACATACCATAAACAAAAATTTCATAACATTGGTTCAATAATTTCAATATCTAATAGACAATCCGAAAATGTGCATCAATCCTCATAAGTCATCAAACCCAAACGTGAAATCCATATACCATAATCCAATAAACAAGATAAAACAACCATAACATCATAAAGTAGTATGAAAACCCGAGTGTCTCCCATAAAAGAAAAAAAAAAACAAAAAACGTGGGTCTGAACCCCAAGTTGTACCTAGCATTGACCGATGACCCATTCCCAGCTCGTCTTCCTCTAGCTCTCCTAGGTGGCATGGTGACCTGCTCACCATACCCCGTAACAAGCACAACATAAACATAGATAGGGTCAGTGAAAAGAACTGAGTGATCTAACCAATAAAGCAGTAGTTGAAAAGAGCAAAAGCATAAACCAACATTAGTAGGAGACTTGGAACTCAAGTCAACTCATAAACCATTAGCCAGTACAAGTAAGAAGTAAATAGGTTGGTAGTACGAACAATCCTAAATGATCTAGAGGATCCCAATGCTAGTATGGTCTAATGACCTCGGTAATGCCACAAGTGTAGCCAGTATGGTCACTAGAACCCAAGTACTAGTAAGTCTATCTAAGGGGATTCCGCAATCTAGGGTGGGATACTAGGGGTGGCCATTTTATCCGAATCCGCGGATATCTGTCCGATCCATCTGAGCGGATACAGTTTAAATGGACATCCAATTTAAATGGAGGGATCAATATCAAATCCATTTAAATTGGACAGAATATGGATTTTATCTAAATGGACTGGGCTTTATCTAATTACCCATAAGCCCAATATCCATAATTCTGTAATTCATAGCCCAATACCCAATACTCATTACTCACCGCATAGCTGTCTGCGGTCCGACCTGTCCCTGAGTCCGACCCCGTCAATTTCCTGTGTGACTCTCGAAAAATTTTTCTTCTCGTTGCAATGGTGGACTCGATCTCGCGACTCGCCCATCTTCTCCTCTGCTGACGGTCTCTTCTACACCGGTTTCGATCTCTCCTACGTCGGGTTCATTCTCTACTTTTTCTATCATTCTCCGAGCTTCTTCTTAATGTTTATTTTCTCATCTCATCCGCCTTTTTCTTTGTTCTACCGACTTCTTCTTTGCAGTAGATTCAAGCATGTGACTAATCTGATATATTAAAGTCAATCCTGTTTTCTGGGTTCTCTTCTGCCGTTTTCTGTTTTAGCTGTCATCAAGGTACTTTTTCCATTTTGATCATATATTGAAATCGATCATTTGACTGATTTGAAGCTCAATTTGTCAATTGGATTGAAACTTCTTGATGTTCCAATTGATGATTTGGGAAGTTGGTGAAAGGGGTTCTGGTTTTTGCAGTACATGGATTTGATTCTATGCATCTAAAGTATGATTGTGGTTTATCTGATTTTGTCAGACTCCATGTATTGGCTGCCTGCCTGCCCTGCTTCCTTTAGTTCAGATACAGACTGATTCATTTTATCAGACTCTTGTAAATACTTTATGTCATATTGCTTGAGCCTTTGATTGAGGTGGGGAAACCATGTTTACTGCTATCATATTCCTAAAGGAATCTGTCTAGGCTGACACTAGAATTTTTCTTTGTTGATAATTGGTTATCCTCTGTCTCGTATATGGCTCATTCAGACTTACAACTGATTATAAGAACCAATTGTTCCCCAAGGATGAGAGTGTTAACTTGTTTGTGAGAAGCACACGTTTAGAAAAGTTGGCATGCAGCTGATTCATAACAGTCACCTAACTTATATTCCCCTGCAGCATGTGTGCGACTTTGAGCTATATGGTAAATTGCTGAGGAACAAACTGCTGTATGAATTGGTCCACCACTTTGGTTTTTTCTAATTTAATTTACCTGGAAAAGTTATGCATGTTATGTTATGGTATGAACAGAAGACTTCTTTTCTTGTTCGCAGACAAATACCAATTTTATGGTGGAGGTGTTAGTAGTGGGAGACATTGGTATGATGTGTGGAAGGATTTTGACAGAGTAGTCGTTAATGGGGTGGATAAAGCAGAGTGTAAATATTTCCACAAGAAACTCTCAGCTAAACGCAAAAATGGAACTTCTCATCTTGGTAATCACTCGCTTAGATGTAAAGCCAAATTTGAAGATGAAGAAGGTATGATGCCATAAACTTTTAGAAGTCAAAAAATAAAAGCAGAACTCAGAAGTGTTAGTTACGATCCACATATCAGTAGAAGGGAACTTGCATATATGATTTGTATTCATGAATTTCCTCTTTCTATTGTTGAATATGTTGGAGTTCGAATGTTTGCGAAGTCCCTCAATCCATCATTTGATATGGTATCTAGAAATACAATCAAGGATGATATTCTTCGCATCCATGAAGATGGGAAGGTAAAGGTGATGAATGAATTGCAGAAGACCAATAGTAGAGTGTCATTGACTACTAATATGTGGACTTCAAAAAATAGGAAGAAAGGGTTCATGGTGATAACTGCCCATTTCATTGATAATGATTGGGTTCTTCAGAGTTGAATTCTAAGATTACTCTATGTTCCATCTCCGCATACGAATGATGTCATTTGTGATTTTTTATTGGAGTGTTTGATTGAGTGGGACATTGAAAGAAAGTTGAATGTGGTGACTGTAGATAACTGTACAACCAATGATGCTATGGTTAGAGCTCTCACAGGAAAGTTGGAAGAAGAGACACTCATATTGCGTGGTACTTTACTACACATGCGATGTGCTGCACACATCTTGAACTTGATTGTGCAAGATGGACTATCAGTTATTGAGGGTTGTATTGAGAGTGTTCGAGATAGTGTTATGCATTGGACTACATCCCCAAAGAGAAGGCAGAAATTTGCTGATGCAGTAAGGCATTCACACATCACTTCTTCACTAGAGTTAGTGCTTGATTGTAAAACTAGCTGGAATTCTACATATTTGATGTTATCTACATCTTTGATATATCGAGATGCATTTTTTAGACTAAAGCTAAGAGATACATCATACACGAGCATGCCAATTGATGAAGAATGGGATTTGGCACAAGACATATGTTTGAAGTTGGAAATATTCCACGAGGTTACAAAAGTTTTTTCAGGAACTATTTACCCCACTTCTAATATTCTCTTTCCTAGTATATGTGAGGTTAAGGTAGCTTTACGTGGATGTATTATGACCTCGGGAGAAGTGATTAAGAAGATGGCAGAAAAGATGCTGAAGAAGTTTGATCGTTATTGGGAAGTTATTAAAGGAATTGCAATTGTGTTGGATCCTATGTATAAGTTGAGAATGGTGGAATGAAAATTTGAACAAATTTATGGCGAGGGAGCAAGAAGAGAACTTGATAGGATTAAATACTTGTTTTATGATCTCCTCAGTGAGTATAATAAGGTTGAAACAAGTATGAATCCTTCATCTTCTACTAATCACCACGAACAAGGTGGTTCAAATGGCTTAATGGATTTGATTCATATGTTAGTGGTGTTGTCTCAAATCATGATTACAAAGAAGATTTTGAGAAATACTTGAGAGAGCCTATTTTGTCAAGAACTCAAAACTTTGATATCTTACTTTGGTGGAAACATCAAGAAGTTAATTATCCAACTTTGAGACTAATTGCAAAGGATATTTTGGCTATTCCTATATCAACTGTCATCTCAGAGTCTGCATTTAGTACAAGTGGTAGGTTGTTATGTGAAAATCGTAGCACTCTTGACCCAAAAACAGTAGAGGCACTTATGTGTAACCAAAATTGGCTTAGAAATGAGATTAATGGTAAGAGATAACTACTAGTATTTCTTTTAGTGTCTCTTTTACTTAGTTATTTGTTGTGCCTATTTTTTATAAGGAATTATCTTGATATTTTGTAGGTAAAAGCGGACAATTTTCTCAAGCGTGTTGTGCAAGCATTTATGATTATGATATTTTAGGCAATACAAAAGAACGTTTTGTTGAAAACGAAGAAAGGTAAGTTGATTATATGCCTCTAAAGTATGATTGTGTCATTGTGTGTTGAATTGCTCATTAGAGATGTGCGGATGTGGAATAAATCTTGTATTCCAATGTATATCTGAGTCTATGCCTCTCTAGCGCCATGTATTAGAGTTGTTCATCCCTGATGTGCATAGTTAAATTTGATTTACATTGCAGGCCATATTTTTGAAGTGGATCATGGCAGATTTTTGAAGTGGATCATGGAAGAGGTGAGACTAGTTATGGACTTATGGTTTTGCAGATTGTTGTTGTTCATTGGAGTGGAGTTGTGCTGGAACATTTATCCAAGATAAATGAAGAAGGGGATTGCAGACTATTTTATGGAGATTGCTGCATCAACACAGGAGAAGAACAAATGAAGAAGGGGTTTTACTTGTTACTCAATTGGTTCAATGTGGATACAGTGCCATTGGTGATCTTGTTAATGATATGTGGGTGTTATTGATATGTGGACTAACAAGATCATTAATTCTATAATATGTTACTCAATTAACTTTGAGTGTCATGTTGATACAGTTCCATTGGCGATGAATGGTAGATCAGTAATTCAGTATACATGTTTTCCGTTTTCTTGTTAGAATGGTTTTTCATATAGAGAGGAAGGTATTCAAGATTAGTAGAGAGATTAGAGAATATAGTGTAAATGGATCACCCAAATCCGATCCAAATCCGGCTTGAATAAATTTAAAAATCCATATCCGATCTGATCCGATTCAAATAGAATCTGATCCATATAGTGTTGATTCATATTCGATCCATTTAAATATGGATCAAGTTGGATATGGATAAAAAAATCGCGGATGGGTAATCGCCACCCTATGGGATACCCATACACACACCTAAGTCCAACCTTTACCGTTAGTCTATCATGCATATCATTGTCCAATAACATTTCTAGTAATCCTAGCCATTAGCATTACTAATAACATCAATAAGCACATAACCAATAACAATAAATAGTAACATCCTAGGGTATGAGTCATAGCAGTTGCAAAACTTAATCTTAGAATTTAAACCCTCATAGTTCTGAGACGATCCTTGCTTGAAACTTGAAATGGGGAGCAACGAGCTTCCTTCCACACTCCTCCACTAAACTCCTAAAACCACACATAAATACCAAACCCAAAACCAAACAGCTAAGCCAAAAGTCAAAATCCTGCAACCCGAGTGGAACCCTCATGATGACACTAGATTTATAGTGTTTATCTTCCCATATTAAACTACATTTCACACCCATTGATGCAATTATGATGAGTATTTGATGTAAATGTGTTAACTATGTGATTCTCGGCTCCAAGTGCGTACATTGTCCATATTTTGGCTATTTTCACCTTTTTTAAGTTTTTATATTGAGCCTCTAGGTTACCATATTGTATAGGACTCTTTCACGAGTCCATCACTTCAAACAGGGACCAAATCAGAGTTCAAACGGAGTGGGAATCATCGAAACAACTAAGAGGAGGAAGTCTGCCCAGGTCATAAGTTCTCGGCGAGAACTTGGCCATTTTCACCAAAAACGTATTTAGAAGAGCCAAATCCTCGTCGACATTCCTGAGCCATTTGTGAAGGAGTTCTCGGCAAGAACTCTCAAGTTCTCGGCGAGAACTTGCGCTTTTCCAAATCCAATGCAGAAACGGATCAGTTTCAGCCCTATAAAAGCACCCCTTCAGCCCCAATTCATTCTATATCTAATTTTCAGAGAAGAGCCAAGACTTGGAGAGTTATTAGAGCATCCTTCGGAGTCTCGGACGACGCTCGTAGCTGAGTAGTTGAAGATTTTCAAGATTGAAGTTGCACAGAATTGTTGAAATTAGGTTATACAGTTCCTTTCTGTTCTTCCTTCTTAAGATGAATTCTTTTGTAATTTTCGAATCTTGTTTATTAGAGATGAATAGCTAAAACTTTTCAAGCTTAGATTAGATAAACCCTAAGTGACCCGATGATTTAAAGCGGTCACAGATCGGCGGTAATTAGATTTTAATTCAGACAATTTCTTATTCATAATTGGTTTGTTCTTAATTTGTGTTTCTTTTCTAGCTTGATCACCTAGATCAGTTTCCTGTTCAAATAAGGATAGTTGGTGAACGTCCGCCTTGTTTTAGAACATAAAATCAATTAATTAACCTATTCAACGGATTATGCCTTTCGTAGGAATCGTTTAGGGTTAATCCGCTTCTAGAATAACTCATTAAAATCAATCAGGTGCACTAGTTAGTTATCCGTTGCAGAAGTGAACGCACATACGGTTAATTAATCTTCGTAGCTAGTTCGATAGAGCGAACGTTCGTGGACTTAGACCTAAAGGTCGGGAGTTATGGCGGTGTCTAAGAACTGAATGAATTAGGATTGAAAGTCGTCGGTTTTGTGATCGCCAATGCCTTGGTAATCTTAGAGGGGATTCGAGTGTAAGATTTTGTCTGTCAATCGTTTCAAAAACCCAATCAATCAATCTATCTTTTAATTTAATTTCAATTTCTTTTGCATAATAGTTTAGAAGTCGTGGAACTCACACCACACAACTTGATTAAATATGAATAATTGTTAGTTCATTTGAGTAAACAATTAGAAGAAACCCGTGGAATACGATTTATCCTATTTTAGCGAGATAATATTTGATACCCTGTTCTGCACGTTATCACCTCACTCTCGGAGTTGAATCCTTTAATCGGTGAGGGATTACCTAAAATTGATGGAGGGGAATCAATCTTGTTGATTCCATTGGTCTCTTCCCAAGATCTCACGGCGATCAATGACCTTTGGCTCTTGATTTGGCAAAAACTCTCTTTCGTTCTCGTCTGTTCGTTAGGATGAGAGAAAAGAAAGAATGAATAATTATGAGAAAACTACATGATGGCTTTTGAACCTGACGGCTCAACGACCATTGTGCAAGAAACAACGTCCGTAGTCAACAACACTATGGATCGTTGTTCTTTAGACAACGACCGTAGTCAGGAAACTGACAATGGTCGTGGCTCCAAAGCAACGCCCGTTTTCAGTGGGGTGATTACTATCATTGCCTACGCACCACGCTCGTGGTTTAGCTCGATCAGGAAACAAAATTTTTCAACCCAGACTTGCATTCTCACTCTCTCACTGTTCTAACCCTTCAGACCAGTAATGAGGTGCTACAGTGGAGACCTCTGATTGGGAGGAAAAAGTTATTGGTTTTCCCCACTATTTTTTAAAATTAACATAACTTCATCAATTTAAGTATGATTTTATGTTTTTTTATATAGAAAGAGTCGTATTTCAATTAAGAATCTAACAAGACCAATGTTTGATGGTATTACGATGACTTAAAAATATTATTTCTTGCCTCGTTATCCTCTAACAAGTCTGATTTTTTTAAATTTCATGAAAAATACTCCTTTCTCAAATACAAATTTAATCCTATCAATTTGATAGAATTTGAAAACTTTTAGAAAATCATACTTTTTTGGAGGGTCACTAGTGTTTTTGGGGAGTTCATCATCCCTGTGTTTTTCATACTTATTGTGGGAGTTTTGGTAGTTGTATTTATGTAGTTTTTGTTTTGTGTATTTATTGATTAATTATCTGTAGTTATAACATACCTTTTCATACTAGATTATAAGGTTTTGGTAGTTATTTTTATGTAGTATTTATGTGTTTATTAATCCATTATCCATGGTTATAATGAACCTTTTCGTACTTTTTTTTTGCCGTGACAACACCTGGGCAGGAGTGAGTTATAGATCGTGAACCAACCTAGGAGATACATGATAAAAAGAAAAACAGAAAGGGGAAGAGGGGAGGTTTAGAAGGGATGGTGGGTGACAAAATGGAACTTTTGTCCCCAAAACAAAATTAAATATTGACCATTAGATTAACTCTGACAGATCCTAGGGTCCAAAAAATTAGTATATTAATTACATTTAATTCCAAGATTTAAATTACCTTTTTACATTTAATCCTAGGGCCCCCTTCATCTCCCGAATCAGCCGGCTACGAGGAGGTATCCGAGGATGTACGATAACCCTGAAATAACACTAGTACTCTATTTTCAAGTTTTTTGTTGTAATCAAGCTCGACTAATTTTGTTCTTTTAATTGAATACTAGTATTCCCTAAAAATAAAAACTTTTCTTCTCATTAGTAAGGGAATTTGGGGCATTGTTTGATTAATCGTATTTGTTGGGTTCAGTACGGGTTGATTACCCAAACCATCACTGAACTATGGCCAAATAACCCGCCAGTCACTGAACTTAGAAAAATGACCTAACCATCACTGAACTTCAGCCCATTATCCCAACAGTCACTACCATCAACAGACATCTAAAATTATGTGGAGCTGCCACCTAAGCCGCCATGTCATCTAAAATCCACGTAAGCTAAACCCAAATCCAAACTCAAACCTAAATCCAAAACCAATCCCAATCCCAACCCCAACCCCAACCCTAACCCTAACCCAATTACCCAACCCTTTGGGTCAAAATGTACAGAAGGAGAGGAAGTCAAACCATCACTTCAACCATCCTTCTCCTTCTCTTCTCCGTCACCATCTCCATCGCCAGCCATCGATCCGCCATCGGCGGCAGCAGAAATTCGACCCACGTACACTATTCCACCGTAATCGTCCCCATTTTTAACTCTTGCTTCCTCCTTCGGCTTTGATTCCTCAATTTTTGGAGCATCTTGTTTTGTTAATTTCTACCTGAGGAGCCGGATCTTAGCCACGGCCACCACCGACAATTCGATTCATAGGGTAGCAGGTTGTTAAACCTCTCAAGAGCCAAAATGGGAAGTGGCTTACGCCTGGGTTGTTAAGCCTCTCAAGAGCCAAAATCAACGCCTGGGTTCCTAAATCTGATGATCTAATGCCAAACTAGGCAAAGCAAGTTCCATATTCTGACACTCTTTCAAACAAATCCCCAAATGCTTGACGAAATGATTCACATAAAACCCAGGATCAAAATCCCTATGCAGAATCCAACCACCGTACAGATTCAGCGACTTCGATCTAGCTGCCCCGGTAGAGATGGCGTTCAAGTAAATCTCTCTCTAAGAAGAACATCTCCGCTTCGGGTGAACCTTCAACCAAGCAGCCGGTAGTTTCTTCTTCTCCAGACTCTGATCAAGGCTTCGAGAGGGACGAATCGTCGGTTCCTCTTGGGATGAATCGGCGGTTCCTCTTGGGATGAATCGACGGTTCCTCTTGGGATGAATCGGCGGTTCCTCTTGGGAGGTGTTCTGGAGAAGCATCGACGGCGAGGGAGGGGATGGCAGCCGCTGAGGATGAGCGATTCAGCGAGATCAGAGTCGTGAGGGCAGAGGGAGAACCGATCGCAAGTCATGTACTTGTGGAGGAGGTCGGGGTGGTTGTGGCAGGTGGAGGCGATGAGAAAGAGGTGGAGGTACAAGAGAGGGCTCTCATTTGGGTTTAAGACAACCCTAAACCAAGAACATGATTCCTGCTGGTTTGGTTAATTGGGTTGGGTTGGATTTGGTTAATTGATCTCAGGTGGCAACTTAAATGACGTGGCAGATGACTTGTCATCGCCACGTAGGCAGACTAACGGAATTTTGGATGTCCGTAGACGGTAGTGACTGTTAGGATAATGTGCCGAAGTTCAATGACTACTAGCTAATTTTTTCGAGTTTAGTGACTGACGGGTTATTTGATCATAGTTCAGTGATGATTTGGGTAATCAACCCGGTTCAGTAGTGATATTGTTCAATTTTAATTCGAGGGTTTTGATTGGATTCTAGTGTTATTAGAATACTAGTATTTTGCAACAGTTGTTGTGTTGTTTGTGGATACTAGTATTTGAGCTCGCAAACCTTCAAATTTAGTTTGGAGATGACACTAAAGATAAATGAAGAAGATGTGTATAAAGTGTATGAGCTGCCAAGAAATAGAGGGTCGAACTTAAAGATTTAAAGGATCATTTGGACGATGAAAATGATCTGGAGAAATGGTGTCAAACTTATGTTATGCTAATATTAATCGTCATTTGCATATTGATGTAGTTATTTTCTTGTTGATTTATACCAATACAAGTGATATATTTAGAATGTTATAATGTAATCTGCATTAAGTAATACTAGTAGGGTCAAATACTTGAATGGTCCTGAAACTATAGGGTGAGTTACAAACTAGTCCTAAAACTTTAATCCGTTACAAAGTGGTCTTATTACTATGAAATGAGTTACAGAGTAGTCCTAATGACGTCATAAGTGTACTTTTTTAGCTATTTTTCTACGTCGCCATTGACATGTCATCGAAAATATAATTTAAAATTCATCTTAAATTGATTCAAATATAAAATTAGTATTTTGCAACAGTTGTTGTGTTGTTTGTGGATACTAGTATTTGAGCTCGCAGATCTTCAAATTCAGTCTGGAGATGACACTAAAGATAAATGAAGAAGATGTGTATAAAGTGTATGAGCTGTGATGTGATGTTATTCGGTGCATTTTAAGTCCTCGATTAGCCTAGGGATCTCCCATGTTTGATCTCATTTTGCTATGATTTATAGGCCTTTATGGATGTTTTATGCAAAGTGCCCTTTTGTTGCCCGGTTGCTACTTTGAGGCCAATTCTATGCCTACTGTAGTTGTTTTCCTTGCATTTTCAGGTTTTGGCATTGAAGTACTGGTGACAAGGAGCACGTAGGATCAAACGGGAGGTCAATCGGAGCTAGGACGAAGGAGTTATGGCCGATGCAAGATTGGAGAAAATGCACCATTTCTAAAGGAATTTTCGGCGAGAACTCTAAGTTCTCGCCGAAAACTATCTTCCACTTGCAAACAGGAGGCAGACATTCGATTTATGAAGACATTTTCGACGAAAATATTGTAGAATTTTCGTCGAAAATCTGTGAAAAAAAGTCAAGCCGCTCGGTGTTTTTCAAAGACATTTTCGGCGAAAATCTTGTAGAATTTTCGCCGAAAATTCCAGCTAATTCCAGTGCAGTATATAAAGGTGAAAGCGGGCAAAAATTGAGAGAGCAATTCATTATTTTTTAAACACTCGACAACCAACCCTTCTCTCTCATTCTTCTTTCATCACCAACCCATCACCTATCCAACATCAACCCTAGCTACTTCTGGTGCAAATTGGAGTAAGGAGCTTGGATTGAAGCCCACAACCTTGGGGAGAGGAGCTTGCAAGAAGAGGATTGCCATGGAGCTCTTGGTGACCATCTCTCTTTCTTTCTCTTTTGTTCCCTTGGCCATGTGTGGCTGATTTCCTAGGTTTCCTTGGATTGATAGATAGTTATGCTAGGATAGAGGTTGATTGTACAAATTTGCCATGATTGATCTTGGATTGTAAGAAGATGGTCTCTAGACTTGTTGTTAATTCCAAATTGTGTTATGGCTTGATTTGGTCTATCATTTGTGATGTAATGCATGAGAGTGCTTAGATTACATGGTTTGTAGGTCTAGGGATTTAAGGGAGTGTGTTCTAAGAGATTAGATCATCTCAATTCAACCATGGTTGCATGATTTCTCACTTGTGCATTTTATCGAACACTTGGCGTGCATTAGGTTTTTCATTCAATTGAACTTTGATTAGTCTTTTGATGATTCTCTTAGTGTTAGGACATTGACATGAGAGTGTGGTGTCTAGCCTAGTGGTCATAGAGTCATAGGAGAGGGTTTTGTAGCTTGGCATTTCATCAAACACCTTTAATGCATCCTTAGTCACTTAGCTTGAGAGCGAGAGCCTAGGTTGAGTGGTTCTAGGATAGGGACTTAGTGCGACGAGAGTGCATTGAGTCTATAGAAGGGATTTGCGTGGTCATTCGATTGCAACCTCGATCATGTTTGGCTTGTTTGTGCATTTGTTCCTCTTGAGCATGATGAAGCTATCTTTCCAAGTGAACCTAGGCTTGGCAAATGGGTGGGCCGGGGACGGGTTTGGTGTATCCGATCCCCACCCGTTTAATGGTCGGGTTTTACCCGTGCCCACCCACCCAAGCTAATTGGGTAAAAATCTGGAACCATTCCTGCCAACTATTGGGTGAACGGGTTTACCCGGTCTCGCGAGTAATACCCGACATGAGAATGTTCGGACGAAAAAGCGACATAAATTCTAAAATAATATTCATAAGATAAGAGCAAATGAACAGTTCTTTCATAATAGTCAATAGAATGTAATACTAATATCAAAAAGTCTAATAAATTCAAACAAAATTGTAGGAAACAAGTTTATGAAATTCAAACATCATTCTGTAAAAGTTGTTGTGTTGTTTGTGGATACTAGTATTTGAGCTCGCAGACCTTCAAATTTAGTCTGGAGATGACACTAAAGATAAATGAAGAATATGTGTATAAAGTGTATGAGCTGCCAAGAAATAGAGGGTCTAACTTAGGGGTTGTTTGTTTCCTAGAATAGGGGTGGGTGAATTGCCTAGAATTGGGCCCAAATTCTATGAGTTGGAGATTTGAGTGAAATGTATTGTTTGTTTTGCAAAAAGAGGGGGAGAATTGGCTAGAATTGAATTCTCAAGGTGGGCCCTGCAGAGAATTCGGATCCTCTCCGAATTCCCTACTGTCAAGGAGAGAATGTGCAGATTCTAGGGTGAATTGGTGGTGATTTGGCAAAAATAACCTTATTTAAGAGAGAGATGGAGAATAAGTTGGGGTAATTTGGTCTTTGTTAAATTACTTAATTTTGTTTGATTTAATCTTTTTATTTTTTGAATCCAAGAATCTTCCTAATTCACTCGTCCAAACGGTCTATTTTCGAAATAGACAAGAACCCTCAATTCTTTAGCTATTCTAATTCTCTAGCTATTTCAATTCTCTTCGATCCAATTCTTGGCAACAAACGACCCCTTAAAAATTTAAAGGATCATTTGGACGATGAAAATGATCTGGAGAAATGGTGTCAAACTTATGTTATGCTAATATTAATCGTCATTTGCATATTGATGTAGTTATTTTCTTGTTGATTTATAACTATACAAGTGATATATTTAAAATGTTATAATGTAATCTGCATTAAGTAATACTAGTAGGGTCAAATACTTGAATGGTCTTGAAACTATAGGGTGAGTTACAGACTAGTCCTAAAACTTTAATCCGTTACAAAGTGGTCTTATTACTATGAAATGAGTTACAGAGTAGTCCTAATGACGTCATAAGTGTACTTTTTTAGCTATTTTTCTACATCGCCATTGACATGTCATCGAAAATATAATTTAAAATTCATCTTAAATTGATTCAAATATAAAATTAGTATTTTGCAATAGTTGTTGTGTTGTTGATACTAGTATTTGAGCTCGCAGATCTTCAAATTCAGTCTGGAGATGACACTAAAGATAAATGAAGAAGATGTGTATAAAGTGTATGAGCTGTGATGTGATGTTATTCGGTGCATTTTAAGTCCTCGATTAGCCTAGGGATCTCCCATGTTTGATCTCATTTTGCTATGATTTATAGGCCTTTATGGATGTTTTATGCAAAGTGCCCTTTTGTTGCCCAGTTGCTACTTTGAGGCCAATTCTATGCCTACTGTAGTTGTTTTCCTTGCATTTTCAGGTTTTGGCATTGAAGTACTGGTGACAAGGAGCACATAGGATCAAACGGGAGGTCAATCGGAGCTAGGACGAAGGAGTTATGGCCGATGCAAGATTGGAGAAAATGCACCATTTCTAAAGGAATTTTCGGCGAGAACTCTAAGTTCTCGCCGAAAACTATCTTCCACTTGCAAACAGGAGGCGGACATTCGATTTATGAAGACATTTTCGGCAAAAATATTGTAGAATTTTCGCAGAAAATCTGTGAAGAAAAGTCAAGCCGCTCGGTGTTTTTCAAAGACATTTTCGGCGAAAATCTTGTAGAATTTTCGCCGAAAATTCCAGCTAATTCCAGTGCAGTATAAAAAGGTGAAAGCGGGCAAAAATTGAGAGAGCAATTCATTATTTTTTAAACACTCGACAGCCAACCCTTCTCTCTCATTCTTCTTTCATCACCAACCCATCATCTATCCAACATCAACCCTAGCTACTTCTGGTGCAAATTGGAGTAAGGAGCTTGGATTGAAGCCCACAACCTTGGGGAGAGGAGCTTGCAAGAAGAGGATTGCCATGGAGCTCTTGGTGACCATCTCTCTTTCTTTCTCTTTTGTTCCCTTGGCCATGTGTGGCTGATTTCCTAGGTTTCCTTGGATTGATAGATAGTTATGCTAGGATAGAGGTTGATTGTACAAATTTGCGATGATTGATCTTGGATTGTAAGAAGATGGTCTCTAGACTTGTTGTTAATTCCAAATTGTGTTATGGCTTGATTTGGTCTATCATTTGTGATGTAATGCATGAGAGTGCTTAGATTACATGGTTTGTAGGTCTAGGGATTGAAGGGAGTGTGTTCTAAGAGATTAGATCATCTCAATTCAACCATGGTTGCATGATTTCTCACTTGTGCATTTTATCGAACACTTGGCGTGCATTAGGTTTTTCATTCAATTGAACTTTGATTAGTCTTTTGATGATTCTCTTAGTGTTAGGACATTGACATGAGAGTGTGGTGTCTAGCCTAGTGGTCATAGAGTCATAGGAGAGGGTTTTGTAGCTTGGAATTTCATCAAACACCTTTAATGCATCCTTAGTCACTTAGCTTGAGAGCGAGAGCCTAGGTTGAGTGGTTCTAGGATAGGGACTTAGTGCGACGAGAGTGCATTGAGTCTATAGAAGGGATTTGCGTGGTCATTCGATTGCAACCTCGATCATGTTTGGCTTGTTTGTGCATTTGTTCCTCTTGAGCATGATGAAGCTATCTTTCCAAGTGAACCTAGGCTTGGCAAACGGGTGGGTCGGGGACGGGTTTGATGTATCCGATCCCCACCCGTTTAATGGTCGGGTTTTACCCGTGCCCACCCACCCAAGCTAATTGGGTAAAAATCTGGAACCATTCCTGCCCACTATTGGGTGAACGGGTTTACCCGGTCTCGCGGGTAATACCCGACATGAGAATGTTCGACGAAAAAGTGACAGAAATTCTAAAATAATATTCATAAGATAAGAGCAAATGAACAGTTCTTTCATAATAGTCAATAGAATTGAATACTAATATCAAAAACTCTAATAAATTCAAACAAAATTGTAGGAAACAAGTTTATGAAATTCAAACATCATTCTGTAAAAGTTGTTGTGTTGTTTGTGGATACTTGTATTTGAGCTCGCAGACCTTCAAATTTAGTCTGGAGATGACACTAAAGATAAATGAAGAATATGTGTATAAAGTGTATGAGCTGCCAAGAAATAGAGGGTCTAACTTAAAGATTTAAAGGATCATTTGGACGATGAAAATGATCTGGAGAAATGGTGTCAAACTTATGTTATGCTAATATTAATCGTCATTTGCATATTGATGTAGTTATTTTCTTGTTGATTTATAACTATACTATAATGTAATCTGCATTAAGTAATACTAGTAGGGTCAAATACTTGAATGGTCCTGAAACTATAGGGTGAGTTACAAACTAGTCCTAAAACTTTAATCCGTTACAAAGTGGTCTTATTACTATGAAATGAGTTACAGAGTAGTCCTAATGACGTCATAAGTGTACTTTTTTAGCTATTTTTCTACGTCGCCATTGACATGTCATTGAAAATATTATTTAAAATTCATCTTAAATTGATTCAAATATAAAATTAGTATTTTGCAACAGTTGTTGTGTTGTTTGTGGATACTAGTATTTGAGCTCGCAGATCTTCAAATTCAGTCTGGAGATGACACTAAAGATAAATGAAGAAGATGTGTATAAAGTGTATGAGCTGTGATGTGATGTTATTCGGTGCATTTTAAGTCCTCGATTAGCCTAGGGATCTCCCATGTTTGATCTCATTTTGCTATGATTTATAGGCCTTTATGGATGTTTTATGCAAAGTGCCCTTTTGTTGCCCGGTTGCTACTTTGAGGCCAATTCTATGCCTACTGTAGTGGTTTTCCTTGCATTTTCAGGTTTTGAAATTGAAGTACTGGTGACAAGGAGCACGTAGGATCAAACGGGAGGTCAATCGGAGCTAGGACGAAGGAGTTATGGCCGATGCAAGATTGGAGAAAATGCACCATTTCTAAAGGAATTTTCGGCGAGAACTCTAAGTTCTCGCCGAAAACTATCTTCCACTTGCAAACAGGAGGCGAACATTCAATTTATGAAGACATTTTCGGCGAAAATATTGTAGAATTTTCGCCGAAAATCTGTGAAGAAAAGTTAAGCCGCTCGGTGTTTTTCAAAGACATTTTCGCCGAAAATTCCAGCTAATTCCAGTGCAGTATATAAAGGTGAAAGCGGGCAAAAATTGAGAGAGCAATTCATTATTTTTTAAACACTCGACAGCCAACCCTTCTCTCTCATTCTTCTTTCATCACCAACCCATCACCTATCCAACATCAACCCTAGCTACTTCTGGTGCAAATTGGAGTAAGGAGCTTGGATTGAAGCCCACAACCTTGGGGAGAGGAGCTTGCAAGAAGAGGATTGCTATGGAGCTCTTGGTGACCATCTCTCTTTCTTTCTCTTTTGTTCCCTTGGCCATGTGTGGCTGATTTCCTAGGTTTCCTTGGATTGATAGATAGTTATGCTAGGATAGAGGTTGATTGTACAAATTTGCGATGATTGATCTTGGATTGTAAGAAGATGGTCTCTAGACTTGTTGTTAATTCCAAATTGTGTTATGGCTTGATTTGGTCTATCATTTGTGATGTAATGCATGAAAGTGCTTAGATTACATGGTTTGTAGGTCTAGGGATTGAATGGAGTGTGTTCTAAGAGATTAGATCATCTCAATTCAATCATGGTTGCATGATTTCTCACTTGTGCATTTTATCGAACACTTGGCGTGCATTAGGTTTTTCATTCAATTGAACTTTAATTAGTCTTTTGATGATTCTCTTAGTGTTAGGACATTGACATGAGAGTGTGGTGTCTAGCCTAGTGGTCATAGAGTCATAGGAGAGGGTTTTGTAGCTTGGCATTTCATCAAACACCTTTAATGCATCCTTAGTCACTTAGCTTGAGAGCGAGAGACTAGGTTGAGTGGTTCTAGGATAGGGACTTAGTGCGACGAGAGTGCATTGAGTCTATAGAAGGGATTTGCGTGGTCATTCGATTGCAACCTCGATCATGTTTGGCTTGTTTGTGCATTTGTTCCTCTTGAGCATGATGAAGCTATCTTTCCAAGTGAACCTAGGCTTGGCAAACGGGTGGGCCGGGGACGGGTTTGGTGTATCCGATCCCCACCCGTTTAATGGTCGGGTTTTACCCGTGCCCACCCGCCCAAGCTAATTGGGTAAAAATCTGGAACCATCCCCGCCCACTATCGGGTGAACGGGTTTACCCGGTCTCGCGGGTAATACCCGACATGAGAATGTTCGGACGAACACTACAAAAAAAGAGACGTTTGGCGTCGGTCGGCAGGAAAGAATTTAGCGTCGGTCGATAGATAACCGACGCTAAACCCTTGACTCGCGTTTGACCGAGGGTTTAGCGTCGGTCACACAACGACCGACGCTAAAATCTATCCAAAAAGCGACGCTAAAATTGATTCCGGGTCAAACCAGCGGTGCAAACCGATCATTTTTTGGCGTCGGTTGTGATAATGGGTTTAGCGTCGGTTGCAACCGACGCTAAATACGCGGGAATTTCGCGTCGGTTCCGTCTCCAATTTAGCGTCGGTCAGCGACCGACGCTAAATTCCCAAGCTATAAAAACCCTGGACGGACAGCCAGAATCATTTGTGCAGTTTGCAACTCCTCTCAATTCTCTCAACTCTCTCCACTCTCTGAACTCTTCTAAGGTATGTAGTTTGTTTTTTCATATTGTTGTATTAAGTTAGTGAATTAGTTAGTTATTGGATTTTAGGGTTAGTAGTTAGTAGTTAGTTTGTTAGGTTGTGAACTAATGAATTAGGATTTTGATATTATTATCTAGTTAGTGAAATAATCTATTTCAAAATAAGTGTGCATTATTAGTTAGTGAGTTAAATTGTGTTTATTTTGGTAGGCGTAATTTCGTTTGAGCTAGGAGCAGCGGTGACGCCGTCTCTTCGTTGTTTTATCTTCTTCGGTAGTAGGTATGTATATATTAATTTTGCAATTGTGTCGTCTCATTGTTTTTTTTTAAGGATTATTATGCTTACTGATTACTAATTGTGTCGTACATTTATCAGTGACCGTCTTTCTTCTATCCTCATTTCTCCTTGTTTTGCGTCTCATCCCAGGTGTACGGTATGCATTCTTTTAACTATGTTATTAGCTTCTGGCTACGTTCATTTGTTATTTGGAATTGATATGTTCAATTGTATGTTAAATTGCTATGTTAATTTGTAATTTGAAATTGCTATGTTCAATTGGTATGTGAAATTGCTATTAAATTGCTATGGTATTAATCTTGCAATGAAATTGTTATATGTTATTAATCTTGCAATTAAAATGATATGTTATTACATTGCTATGTTATTAATCTTGCAATTAAAGTGTTATTGTATGAGTTAGTTTTCTCAGTAATTTGCCATGTCATTAACTAATTGGTACTTTATTATGAGTCAACATAATTATAATTATATTGCATATCCCATTGTTACCTAATATAATATAGCTATATAGTTAACTGATAGATATTACGATTTAACTTTCTAATTAATTCCATCACCTACACTAAATCAGGCATCTTCCAAATGGATAAGTCTTGGATAACCAAGCATCGGTTGTCACAGGAGTATAGGGATGGTTTAGAAATCTTTTTGAATTTCGCTTTCGCGCATAATCATGAAGGAGAGCAAATAATTTGTCCGTGTCCAAAATGTGGATTCAAGAAATGGCTGTATAGGGATGATGTATACGAACACTTGCTTCGCAAGCCATTTCCCACAACATACACTGTTTGGTATCGACATGGAGAGCGCCTTATTGCTGAATCTTCTCAGAGTGCAAATGCAGTAGTGCAAAACTATGAGCATACTAGAGCATTTCGAGATCTGGTTAATGATGCTTTTGGTGTTATTCCAGAGGAGGTCAGTAGTGCAATACAAGCCTCTGAAGATATTGTTATTGGTAATGAAGTAGAAAATGTTCTAGAAGATGATATGAACACTGTATTTGAAGATCACCCCATTGGAGAGGATGACATGAGCTACCCGAATGACACAGAGGAGCCGGATGAGACCAATGTCAACTTTAGTGATTTAATGAAGGATGGAGAAACACCCTTATATGAAGGATGTACAAAGTTCTCAAAATTATCTTTCATCTTGAGGCTTTATCATATCAAGGGAATGCACAACATCAGCGATAAAGCAATGTCGTTGATCATTGAGTTGTTGCATGACGCTTTTGAGTTTGCCAACATACCGAAATCGGGATATGGTGCAAAGAAAAT
This sequence comes from Linum lewisii, assembly GCA_034768395.1. NCBI lineage: Eukaryota > Viridiplantae > Streptophyta > Magnoliopsida > Malpighiales > Linaceae > Linum > Linum lewisii. The sequence goes on from CM068297.1 coordinate 50,778,017, forward strand.
GATCTCAAAATTTGGAATGGGGTACACGAACATTGATGCATGTGAGAATGACTGTATGCTGTTCTGGGGGAATGATATAGAAGAGAGTGTTTGTAAGATTTGCAAGCAGTCCAGATACAAAGATGATGGGCATGAGGGTGTAAGTCAAGAACATAAGAAAAAACGAAAAGCGATGAAAACATATCGCTACTTTCCCTTGATTCCGAGGTTGAGAAGGTTATTTATGTGTCCTACAACAGCTAAGAGTATGGTGTGGCATTCTACAGAAAAAGTTAGTGACAGAATGGCAAGGCATCCACGAGATGGAGAAGCGTGGATAGACTTTGACAATAGATACCCTGATTTTGCATGTGATCCTAGAAATATACGCCTTGGTCTTGCTACTGATGGCTTCAATCCATTTGGGAATATGAGTCTTAGTCATAGTACGTGGCCTATTATTCTTATGCCATATAACACGCCTCCATGGGAATGCATGAAATCAACAGGTATGATTTTGTCAAGTATCATCCCTGGAAAGAAAGCCCCTGGCAATGATATTGATATCTACCTACAACCTTTAATCAATGAGCTCAAAATTTTGTGGGAAGGTGTAGAAGCATACGATGCAGCCAAAAAGGAGGTATTTCAATTGAGAGCTTCCCTAATGTGGACTATTAGTGATTTTCCCGGACTGTCCGTATTATCTGGTTGGAACACTTACACAGGGCAAGCTTGTCCAACTTGTAATTTCGACCAAGAACCGTTACGGTTGGGAGGCAGTTTGAAAAACTGTTTCATAGGAAGTCGACGGTTTTTGCCTGCAAATCATCCTTTCCGACAACAAAAGTCTAAATTCAATGGTGATGTCGATTTCAGAGAGCCAACCAAACTATTATGTGGCTCTGAAATACTGAAACAGGTGGAGAATGTCACTGTCACTTTTGGGAAGACGAGTGATAGTGAGAAGGGTGCACCGCCAAAGAAGAGGTCTAGAAGTGATGGAGGGAACAAAAGGCAGACAGAACAATGGAAGAAGAAAAGTTGCTTCTTTCAATTGCCTTATTGGGAGTTCAATAAATTGCGACACAATCTCGATGTTATGCACATAGAGAAGAATGTGTGTGACAATATTCTTTACACTTTGATAAATGACAAAGATCGAAGTAAGGATCATCTGAAAGCAAGGATGGATTTGAAAATCATGAAAATTAGAAGAGAGTTATGGCCAAGACCAGATGGAAGAACTTGTCCAGCAGCTATATACACAATGGGTAAACGAGAAATTCAAACAATGCTAGAGACCTTGAAAGATATTTCCGTACCAGACGGATACTCTAGCAACATATCCCGGTGCGTTGATGTGGAACACCGGAAGATATTGGGTTTGAAAACTCATGACTGTCATATCTTAATGCATGAGTTATTACCTTTGTCCATTCGGAATGTATTGCCATCACAAGTCTCTTCGGTGTTGGTCGAATTTTGTTCTTGCATGAAGCAATTATGCTCAAAAGTGGTCCATGTTGAGGGTTTGGATACGCTACAACAACGAATTGCTGTAGCTCTGTGTCGTTTGGAAATGATATTTCCACCATCATTCTTTACAGTCATGGTGCATCTAGTGGTTCATTTAGCCGAGGAAGTGAGACTTGGGGGACCAGTCTATTATCGTTGGATGTACCCTATAGAAAGGTACAACTATCAATTTCAATGTTCTGTATTACGCTGTCAATTCCAATAATCTATTCATACTGAACTTGTTCTCCTCATCAGATTTCTTGGGAAGTTAAAATCTTTTGTACGAAATCGTGCACAACCAGAAGGTTCAATTGCTGAACGATGGATTTCTGAAGAAATCACAAATTTCACATCCCTATACTATGATGTTGGAGTCGAGACTAGATTCAACCGTGGATCTCGACTTCATGATCAAGTATTAGAAGATGATTCACGTGATTTGTCCATTCTTCCATCTATTGGGCACAATGTTGGTAGTATAAATCACTTCCGATTGACAGATACAGAGTTGTTACAAGCGCATCGACATGTCCTTATGGGGTCCCAACTAGTCGGTCCATTTCTCAAGTAAGTATAATTCTTATTTGGACTTGTGACATGGTTCGTTATTCAACATGTTTAACGTAGGTGAATTTCAATAAAAATCATTCATTGTCCCGTAGGGAGTTCCAATCTATTACAACACGACGACTTCGAGGAAAATCAACAGCAGAAATTGAGAAAGCTGTCCATAGAGACTTCGTACAATGGTTTCGGAGTCGGGTACGTGCTTGTCTATGTAATTCAGCTGTGATATGGTTGTAAAAAAAATATGAATATACTAATCTTGTCACACACTATTATTTATGTCAATTTAACAGATTCTTGACGATAACCAAGTAGTCCATTCCAAGGATCTAAGAGTGCTAGCTCGCGGTCCTCAACGACCATCAAAAAGATATGTTGCTTATGATGTTAATGGTTATCAGTTTCGCATAGTTGCTCGTGACAATCCCCTCAAAACTCAGAATAGTGGGGTATACGGCAACTATGAAACTCATAGTTACGCTAGCTCAGTGGACAATCGACCTCAAACAAGTGAACTGGCGTATTATGGCAAGTTAGAAGACATCATTGAGTTGAATTACTATGGAGAAATCTTCGTGGTGTTATTCAAGTGCAAATGGGCTAATACGCACAATCCTAGATACGTGAAGAAAGATGGATTGGGGTTCACATCCATTAATTTCTCACATTTGCTATATACTGGAACTCGTTTAGACGATGAACCATATATTGAAGCAAAAGATGCTCGAATGGTCTACTACGTTGAAGATACAGTGGACAAAGGATGGTGCATTCCCGTACATATCAAACCCAGAGATGTCTATGACATGGGTGATGAGGAAGGAAGCTATGTACATGAGTGTGAGATGTTTGGAAATCAAGAGTTGTCGGCTTTTGATAATTCCAATATTCTACCCCTAGTTAGGCCCGGAATAATTGCAGAGTTCGATTAGGGTTTGGTAATATATTCATTTAACTTATTATAGTACAAGTTAATCTATTTGCTACGTTTTACACATCTAATCCAATTAAATGTTTTTTGTTATACAGACATGGCTCCTTCAGGAAAGCATGCGGTGGAGCTCATCGATGGACATGGAGTGAAGACTCTGGTCGACATTCCTAGTAATCAGATGATGAGTCTTCCCCATGGGAAGAAGGTTGTCATTCCTTGGGGTCTTACAGGACCCTTAGGTATTGGTCCAGCTACGATCCTTGGACAGTTCCATGGTCAGCTCTCCAGAGACACCAACCTTCTCCCGATCACATACATGGAATGGCCGAATGTGTCTGATGGTGAGAAGGACGCATTGGTCGCCGCTATATGGGTATGTATAAAATAATATTACTCTCAAACGACCTAGGTTATATAAATACTAATGTTTATAAAATTTATTGTTGCAGAAAAGTATTGTCATTGAACCCGAGGAGGCAAAAGATAGAGCTCTTGACTATATCGTGAGTGATATAGGAAAGAAGTGGAGGGATTACAAAACGAAGCTGTGGGCAAGGAAAGTGACTGGGCCGTACAAAAAGTTTTTAAAAGCTGAAGCTACAAAGAACAACCAAGATTTCGACCCAAAAGCGTTTGTGGTGCCGCCGAGACCGTGGGCACTAGAGAGGAGACCTCCTAATGTTCCTGCGCCTATGTGGACGCAATATGTGGACTTGAGGTTGAGTGAGCATATGGTGGTATGTAGCGAAATATATGAATGCTTTTCATTGAAGTAAATTTATTTCGTGATACAAATTGTGTTACTTAAAAATTCTTAATTTGTAGGAGCTGTCTCGGCTTAACTCTTTGAGGAGGGCGGAATACAAATCACCCCACACTGGAGGGTCGAAGAAGTTGAGAGTGAGAGGATCAGAATTGGTAAGAGTTCATCCTAAAATCACCTTATTTAGTTAAATTATTTTAAAAGAAATTTATATTGTTTAGTTTATGCAAGTGTAGGAAGCCGTAACGGGAAAGAGGCCCACGAGAGGTGAGTTGTATGCCATCACTCACAAGAAGAAGGATGGCACATACACCGATCCCAATGTTGTAAGTGACATTTCATGTTTTTTTCCTTCCAACTTTTTGTCATTTCACTTTTCAGAGATTGGTTCGAAAAATGTAATTGGTGGCCACTATGCAGCCTAAGATACTTGAGTTGTTGAACGACCCAACCGTCCCGACTTGGGTAAGTTCTAACGATGCATTGGGGCAAGTCTACCCCACTGAGCATAGTGGTCGAGTTCGAGGATTGGGATTTGGTGCTACACCCACGAAGGTACATATAGTATATTATGATCTGGATTGGTTTCAATTTATATAACACTAACAATTTTAATATTTTGTTGTCTCTTTTTTGTAGGTCAACTTGAGTAAGAAGAAGGGTGCAGCTAGCCAGAGTTCCACGCCATCAGCTACTGCCATGCATGACTTCGGACATTGCCCTGTACAAGGAGAAGTAGCAGAGTTACGGGATGAGGTTCGATTTCTAAAGGAGCAAATTGCACAGTTGGCATCAGGAGCTTCAGGATCCTCCGCTCCGACTATAGGGAAGGGGAAAGACACCTTGCAGGCGGTGGAGGAGGAGGACGAAAGTGAGGATGAGGATGAGGAGGAGGAGAGTGAGGGTGAGGATGATGAGTGATGAGGGAGAGTGAATATTTATGCTGATATATTACACGTAGACATATGTAGTTATTAATATTATTAGAATTATACAGTACGTTATGCATATTAGTTATCTATGTCATTGGTTAGTAATGTGTGGTATAATTAGTATTGTATTCCATGAATGAAATTGCGGTTTGCAGGTTTGAGTTGGCACTAGAAGAGTATGAGAAAAGGAGCTGAAATGGCCAGAAAATTTTTGACCTGTACAACATATTTAGCATCGGTCATACTTATTTGGCGTCGGTCAGAACCGACGCTAAAGTGACCCGTAAATAGCGTCGGTCATAGGCCATTTAGCGTCGGTTGATAACAGACGCTAACAAGGACGCAGTCAACGCGTGTTTGGTCTTCGGTTGACCAATTTAGCGTCGGTTCTTACTTTAGCGTCGCCTGATGACCGACGCTAAAAATTGGTTTGGTTCTCGGCCGGACTGGTCGGACCATGATTTAGCGTCGCTTATGAAAAGAATTTGGCGTCGATCACTAAACAACCGACGCTAAATTTTAGCGTCGGTGAAATTGGCGTCGCTTTTCTGGCCGACGCTAAAACCTTTGGCGTCGGTCATCAACCGACGCTATACTCCGGTTTTGACCGACGCTAAAGTGCCGGATTTTTGTAGTGGAAAAAGCGACAGAAATTCTAAAATAATATTCATAAGATAAGAGCAAATGAACAGTTCTTTCATAATAGTCAATAGAATGTAATACTAATATCAAAAAGTCTAATAAATTCAAACAAAATTGTAGGAAACAAGTTTATGAAATTCAAACATCATTCTGTAAAAGTAAAATACATAAAATAATATTATGAAACTCAAACAAATGGCAGCAACACTATAGGGTGAATGAAACAACCAACCAATTAACTGGAAATCTCAGCTCAGATTATATATGTTCAATAAAACGGCAACGTTTCAGGGTTGCGGGTACCCATCGGGTGGGTAACGGGGTCGGATACCATAAGCCCAATACCCACCCGCTGCCCGTGTTAGCCAGGTACGGGTTGAGCCCGGGCCCACCAAATACCCAAGACGGCCAGGTATAATCAACCCAAACCGGGTGGGTTTTGGGTGGGTACCCAATTAACTGGGTCCGTTTGCCAAGCCTAAGTGAACCTCCTTTATCTTTGTTTTGCACCATTTTGTTTGTTTGTTTAGTTTTCTTTATGTTTTCATTTGTTCCTATTTCCAACCAAAACTTATTTTAAATGAATAGACCGTCCATGAACCGTGTGAGTATTAGCTATTGAGAGAGCCCTCGTGGAATGCGACCTTGATTGTTGTGAGTTAAATCTTGCACATCAAGCTGCCAAGAAATAGAGGGTCGAACTTAAAGATTTAAAGGATCATTTGGACGATGAAAATGATCTGGAGAAATGGTGTCAAACTTATGTTATGCTAATACTAATCGTCATTTGCATATTGATGTAGTTATTTTCTTGTTGATTTATAACTATACAAGTGATATATTTAGAATGTTATAATGTAATTTGCATTAAGTAATACTAGTAAGGTAAATACTTGTAGGGTCAAATACTTGAATGGTCCTGAAACTATAGGGTGAGTTACAAACTAGTCCTAAAACTTTAATACGGTACAAATTGGTCCTATTACTATGAAATGAGTTACAGAGTGGTCCTAATGACGTCATAAGTGTACTTTTTTAGCTATTTTTCTATGTCGCCATTGACATGTCATCGAAAATATAAATTAAAATTCATCTTAAATTGATTCAAATATAAAATTAGTATTTTGCAACAGTTGTTGTGTTGTTTGTGGATACTAGTATTTATGCTCGCAGACCTTCAAATTTAGTCTGGAGATGACACTAAAGATAAATGAAGAATATGTGTATAAAGTGTATGAGCTGGACGATGAAAATGATCTGGAGAAATGGTGTCAAACTTATGTTATGCTAATACTAATCGTCATTTGCATATTGATGTAGTTATTTTCTTGTTGATTTATAACTATACAAGTGATATATTTAGAATGTGATGGGCCTAGCCTAACAAAGTCCAAAGGCCCACACGGCGGCCCACGAGGCGACCCACATGGCGGCCCAAACACAGCGGCTAGGGCAGGGGGCCCGGACTCAGGCGGTAAAGCAGTTGGGCCGAACAGGCAGACCCAGGAGGTGGAGTGAGGCCCAAAGCGACGGCCCAGCTCGGCGGCCTCCTAGGGTTACTCGGCGACACTTAGGTTTCCAAGACAGAGCGGACACGTGTCAACATCCTACGGGAGCTACAAACGAGTGGCTAAGATTCAGCCTTGGCAACCAAGGCAGGGGTACTATAAATACCCCCGTACACCCAATTAACCAGAGGACAACACTTTTACCCAGCGGACAAACGCTCCGCGGTACGTTACTCGCCTCCCTCTCCCATTCCTTAAACTGATCGCCTCCCCATTTCCTTGAACTAACTACCCCCCTTTATCACTTACGAGGTAACCACCCCCGGAAGACCAACAGGCTTGGGCTTCCATTATTGGGCCAGGCGACAAGGCTGGAACAATTGGCGCGCCAGATAGGGGGCGATCAGGCGACCTTTCAAGGCAAATGGCTTCATCAGCGATTCCCACTCTGTTGGGCGAGGATGGCGAAAGAGGAGATGGAGTAACACCTGTCAAGCATGTCAACCCAGGTTCTCGAGCAGACCCAAACCTCACTAGAAACATGGAGCATGAATTCGAAGGCGACTCGGAGTCCCAGAGTACTATTCCGGCCGGCGATGCCTATGAGCTGTTGGAGCAGCGATTTCGGTCCCTTGAGCAGCAGAATGCTGAGCTCACGCAGATGTTGAAAACGGTGATCGCCCAGCAGGCTCAAGCTCTCAGGGCCAACACTCAGGACAGGCAATCGCCACAGGACTCCCACTTGGAAGTGTTACAGCAATTTCTCCCTGCTACTCAAATCTTCCCCGCACAGATGGCGGTTCGTCAACCTCTGTCCAGGGCGATACTCGCCGAGCCACTACCTAAGGGGTTGGTTCCGCCCAACCTAGATAGGTATGTAGGTACTGGCGACCCGGACGAGCACTTGCAAGCCTTCCAGATCGCCATGCAAATGCAGCAGGCTGGCAACGCCGCATATTGCAGAGCTTTTCCGGCGACACTGGGAGGGCGAGCTAGGGAGTGGTACATGAATCTACCGGAAGGCATCATAACATCGTGGGAGGGCTTTGCGAGGATCTTCTCACAGAAGTATGAGTGCAAGAAAACAAGGACGGTCCCGTTGCAAGCGCTGGTGAGCCTGAGGCAAAAGCCGAACCAGTCGCTGAAGGAGTTCTTTGATGAATGGACTGGGTCGTCCAATCCATCAAGAGGGTAGATCATGAAATCGCTGCGGCAAGTTTATTCCAGTCGACTCATAACGGCAGGCTGCGAGAGTCGCTGCTACAGGAGGCTCCGAAGTCGCTGTCCGACTTGGAAACCAGAGTACACAAAATTATTTTGATCGAGGAGCAGTTGGCAGAGCCTTTACGTGGAGCGGCGAAGATGGAAGAAAAGCCCGTTACAGGGAACAAGCAGGCCAAAGGGCAGCCCTCCGAGACACGACCATACGGGAAATATCGCTCAGGGGAGCAAAGGCGTTACCAAGAGAGAGGATACCCTGGAGAGCAAAGGGGTTATCAGGAGAGAGGATACCAAGAGGAGAGGGCAGATTATACACCCCTCTCAGAATCGCGAAGAAAGATTCTGCTGTATATGCAGCATAAGGGACATCCCATCAATTGGCCAGGGCCAATGTTCACCCCGGCGGATCAGCGAAGTCGCCAAAAGTTTTGCGATTTCCATGACTCTCATGGGCATACCACTGAAGACTGCAGGGAATTGAAAAATGAAATCGAAAGGTGGATAAACGAAGGACGTCTCAGGGATTTCATTGTCAGCTCAAAGCGGAAAACCAAGCCGCAAGAAGATGATCGCCGTGGACAAGGAGAATCACAAGACAAGAAGGGTGATGTTTTCGCCCGACTTAAGGAGCCTATGGACAATGAAGATAGTAAGAAAAAGCCTCGACCTGAGGTAAACCACGTTTATCAAACCATTTTCGGTTGAGAAAGTTGCCCGACAAAGAAAGTCAGAAAGGAGGAAACAAAGGAGGTGATGATGATAGACCAAGTCAGTCGCCCAACGTTGGGATTCTCGGAAGAAGATATGGCCAGGGTAGGAGGCCCAAGTTTGGAAGCGATGGTGATTCAAGTAATCACACACAATAGCCGAGTGGAGCGAGTGATGGTTGACGAAGGGAGCTCTGCGGACATTATTTTCTGGGAGCTGTACAAAAAGATGAACCTGCCAGCTAGCTTGCTCAGGCAGACAAAAACTACCATCTCAGGATTTTCAGGACACACAGTTCCCATCAAGGGAATAGCCACGATGGCAATAACCATTGGGGATGGAGACTTGCAGGTCACCCGATCCATCGACTTCCATGTCATGGATTGTCAATCCACGTACAACATGATCCTGGGGCGACCTGCACTCGCCGCCTTCCAAGCAATCTCCTCCCCAGTGCACCAAGTACTGAAGTTCGCTACTAATGAAGGGATAGGTTTCGCCTGGGGACACCCGGACATCGCCAGAAGGTGTTACAGGGCGGTGACTAAAAGCACGTGCCTCACCATAAGCTTGGAGGCGGAGAATGAAGGAGAAAGAGTCGTTCCAGCTGAATCGGACGTCCCAATACCACTGTTCGAAGAGGATGAAAGTAGGACAGTTCGAGTTTCGTCCTACCTAAGCGATAACAAGAAACAGGAGTTGGTCAAGTTGCTCCAAGAATTCTCGCACCTGTTCGCATGGTCACCAAGTGACATGCCAGGAATTGCTCCAGACATCATCAAACACTCTCTAGCGATCGAGCCCGGGAGTCGCCCAGTCCAGCAAAAGCGGCGGAACATCTGCAGAGAAAGGCAGCAAGCGGTGGCAAATGAAGTGGACAAACTTTTGAAGGCAGGGTTTATCAAAGAGGTACAATATCCTGAGTGGTTGGCTAATGTAGTTCTTGTCAAGAAATCGTCAGGAGCATGGCGAATGTGTGTCGACTTCACCAACCTTAACGATGCTTGCCCCAAGGATCCGTACCCCTTGCCCAACATAGAGCAGCTGGTAGACGCAACGGCGAACAATGAAATGCTGTCCTTTTTGGACATGTTCTCGGGATATCATCAAATACCTTTAAGCAAGCAAGATCAAGAGAAAATGGCTTTCATGACGCCCACGGCGAACTACTGCTATCGAGTGATGCCATTCGGGCTCAAGAATGCTGGCGCGACTTACCAGAGAATGATCGACAAAGTCTTTGTCAAGCAGCTCGGCCGAAACTTGGAGGCGTATGTGGATGACCTGCTGGTCAAAAGTAAGAGATCTAATGACCATCTTGGCGACTTAAGGGAAACCTTCAATACACTGCAGGAGTATTCGCTCAGGTTGAACCCTTTGAAGTGTGTGTTTGGGGCAACATCAGGAAAGTTCCTAGGATACCTCATCACCAGGAGAGGAATTGAAGCTAATCCAGCGCAGATCGCGGCGATCACAGCGATGGCCCCTCCAAAGACTGTGAAGGAGGTTCAGGTTCTATCTGGAAGACTGACGGCAATCAATCGATTCATTCCCAGGATCGCCGACCGATGCGCTCCATTCTTTGCAACTTTAAAGAATGCATCAAAGTTTGCATGGAATCACAAATGTAACAAGGCTTTTGAAGAGCTGAAGCAATTTTTAATTACCCCTCCTGTACTTGCATCTCCAAAGTCAAATGAAGATTTATTTCTCTATATTGCGATCTCTCCAAAGGCAGTTAGTGCAGTCTTAGTTCGAAGAGAGGACAAAGCCGAACACCCTGTTTTTTATACAAGTAAAACCTTAGTCGATGCTGAAACAAGGTACCCGGCAATAGAAAAAATGGCATACGCTGTGGTCTGCGCGGCCAGAAAATTGCGACCATATTTTCAGGCACACACAATACATGTGCTCACGAATCTTCTGATTAAGAATGCTTTAAGATCTATGAGCGTAGCAGGGCGATTAGCTAAGTGGGCGATCGAGCTAAGCGAGTATGACATTCGATATCAACCGCGAACGGCGATCAAGGCCCAAGTCCTTGCGGACTTTGTAGTCGAAGGTGCAGTACAAGAAGACACCGAGGAAGGCGAGGAATGGACGTTATTTACAGATGGCGCCTCGAGTAAAGGAGGGTCAGGCGCAGGGATAGTCCTAAGGTCTCCTGGGGGATCCTCCACGAGGTCGCATTGCGATTCGCAACTAATCGAACCAACAATGCAGCTGAGTACGGGGCATTGGAGGCTGGCTTGCGCATTGCTAAGAGTATGGGAGTTACTAACATCAAAGTTTTCTCAGACTCGGCGATAGTAGTCAACCAAGTTAATGGGAGCTTTGAGGTAAAGGAGGAGTCGCTCCTCCCTTATTTTGATGAGGTAAAATTGCTTATATCGGAATTCAAGAAGGTGGTTATATCCCAGATTGCTAGGGAGGAGAATTGCCACGCGGACGCATTATCGAAATTAGCAACGGCGACAGATTTTGAAGAAGGGCGAATGGTCACAGTGGAAAAAGAAACAAGGAGGAAGCAGTGTTTTCACGTGATTAACGGAATTGGGAAAAGCGACTGGCGAACGCCTATTATTCAATACTTGGATAACGACACTGTACCAAGTGACCCGTTAGAAGCGACCAAGCTCCGGCGAAAAGCAGGGAGGTGTACTATAATAGGGGGAGAGCTGTATCGAAAATCAGCTATGGGTCCATACTTGCGATGCCTGGGAGAGGAGGATGCAGCTTGGGCCCTAGAGGAAGTACATTCAGGAGTATGTGGTACTCACTTGGGAACAAGAAGTTTGGAAAGGAACTTAATATACCAGGGCTTCTATTGGCCAACAATGAGAAAGGAGGCTGGCGACCTGGTGAAGAAATGCCACAAATGTCAGGAATTTGCAAGTTATCACAAGTTGCCAGCAACAGCGCTCCAGGCGAATGTCAGCCCGTGGCCGTTCGCGAGGTGGGGGATGGATATCCTAGGCCCATTTCCGGAAGTCTCGGGGAAAAGGAAATTCCTCATCGTGGCGGTTGATTATTTCACCAAGGGGGTTGAGGCAGAAGCGGTGGCAAGTATCACCGCCAAGCAGATACAGAAGTTTGCATTTAAAAGTATCGTCACCAGATTTGGTATACCAGAAAGTATTATATGTGACCATGGAACTCAGTTTGACTCACAGGTCTTTAAAGAATTTTGTGATGACCTGAGGATAAATCTGAGATTCGCTTCGGTCGCCTACCCACAAGCTAATGGACAAGCAGAAGCGGCTAATAAGCTTATTTTACAAGGATTAAAGAAAAGAGTGGATGGCTGTAAGGGCGTATGGGTCGAGGAGCTTGATCATGTACTATGGGCTCACCGTACGGCTTATAAAATGGCGACAGGGGAGACTCCCTACACATTGACGTACGGGACTGAGGCGGTCCTTCCGGTAGAAATCTCAATCCCATCTATTCGAATACGGGAATATAGGGATGAGGTCAACGAACAAGAATTGATGCTTAACATAGATATGATTGAGGAAAAAAGAGAAAAGGCACAGATGCGGCTGATCGCTGAAAAGGAGCAGTTAGCCAGGCGGTACAATTTAAAGCTCCGACCACATCACATTGCGCTCAATGACTTAGTGCTGCGAAAGATCTTCAGGCCGGCGGTTGGGGCGGCCAAACTCAACCCCGGATGGAAGGCCCATACAGAGTACGGCGAGTGGTAGGGGCCAACACCTTCAAACTAGCAGAGTTAGATGGAGCAAAGATTCCCAAAACTTGGAACTCCATGCATCTCAGGCGATATTATGATTAAAAAGACACTTGTAACCGAGGCTAGTTTTTAAGGCAACTAAGGGCCCTAATGATTGAATCTAATATATGTCTTCGCGCCATCAAATTTATCATGTAAGACCTAAGGGCATTGGGATCGCTATGTAAGACCTACGGGCATTAACAAATCGCTGTGTAAGACCTAAGGGCATCAAATTTATCATGTAAGACCTAAGGGCATAGATCGCTATGTAAGACCTACGGGCATTAACAAATCGCTGTGTAAGACCTAAGGGCATCAAATTTATCATGTAAGACCTAAGGGCATTGGGATCGCTATGTAAGACCTACGGGCATTAACAAATCAGTATGTAAGACCTACGGGCATTAACAAATCGCTGTGTAAGACCTAAGGGCATCAAATTTATCATGTAAGACCTAAGGGCATTGAGATCGCTATGTAAGACCTACGGGCATTAACAAATCACTATGTAAGACCTATGGGCATTAACAAATCGCTGTGTAAGACCTAAGGGCATCAAATTTATCATGTAAGACCTAAGGGCATTGGGATCGCTATGTAAGACCTACGGGCATTAACAAATCACTATGTAAGACCTACGGGCATTAACAAATCGCTGTGTAAGACCTAAGGGCATCAAATTTATCATGTAAGACCTAAGGGCATTGGGATCGCTATGTAAGACCTACGGGCATTAACAAATCACTATGTAAGACCTACGGGCATTAACAAATCGCTGTGTAAGACCTAAGGGCATCAAATTTATCATGTAAGACCTAAGGGCATTGGGATCGCTATGTAAGACCTAAGGACATCAAAGTTATCAGTATAACATCTAGTTAATGACGAAAAGAAGCAAAGCGATCAAGAGAGGTATAATAAGATAAAAAAAGCAGTTTTTACAAAAAAGAAAAGGAGAAAGAGAGGAAAACAGCAACAACACGTAGAAACATGAGGATTGTCCTGAACAGATAGCAACAATAGCAACAGGTTGAAAGCGAGATCATGGGTCTTTAGCACCGGAGCTCTTCTCGCCAGCCTTGGAAGGAGAAGCGGCGGAATTGAAGTCCCTGCCGCTGGTCGAGAGGGCTTGATCGGATGATGGCGGCTGAACCTCTGATCCATCGAGATTCAGATCAGGCAGGCCACGGCTGCGGCGAGTGGCCGCCACATATTCAGCATCTGCCGCCACTATCTCCCGCTCCAAGCGAGCAGCATCCCGAAAGTAAGTCTCCTCCTCGGCATCAGGAAGGTCGGGAACCCCAAAGTTATAGCGGTTGAGACCTCGGAGGACGGCTCGAACCATTTTTCGCCCGGCCAGCCCTTGTTGGGAAATAGCTCGTAAAACTCATTACGACAGCTGCGCATCACTACACGCATACTCTCGCCGAGAGCATGAGTGTAATAAGCCACAGTCTCATCGTACTGAGCTTTGGCAGCGGCAAGGTCACGATCCGCCACCGATTCAGCCGCCAGTGAGTCATTAAGCAGCTCCTTAGCTCTGTCCCTTTCGGCGGCTATCTCTTCCACCTGAGCAACCTTGACACGAGCCTCATCCAACTCGGCTTCAAGGGCGACAATGTGCTTATTGGCAGATTGCAAGTCCTCCTGAACGCCCTCCATCTGGGAGATCCGCCCAGTCGCCTCAGCCAGGCTTTCTTTCAGAGACTCAGCAGCAGAGGTCGCTGCATCTGCCCGTCGCTAAGATAAAAAAAAAACAACAACATGCGGGTTTAACAAGGATCGTAAGGTGACAAACTGGGAAATAGTGTATATAAAAGGGGAAAAAGAAGAGGAAGGTGAGTAAACACCTTCTCCTCGTTATGATAACGAGTGAGATCCATGCGCAAAGAGCGCAGATTCTCAACATCCTCCTTCAGCTTCCGATTTTCCTCCTGCATGTGTTTACATGCAAAGGAAAGATCGCCGAGCTCAGCCACAGCCTAGGCAGCAAAACAAATGTAAGGGGTAAGAAGCGGCGAGCAGAGCTAAGGCAACAGGACAAAGCAAATAAAAGATGCATTCCATAAGTACCTGAAGGAGGCGGCAAGAAGTTGCCCCGTGCAGGTCCGAAATCTCCGAGCCCTCACCAGGAGCAGTCACCCCCTCGTAGACACCTCGAGAGAACTCCTCCGTGATATCACTCGCCATCCGGGGCGATATGTGGGATGCCACCGGATGAACGACGGCGAAGTAGGGAAGGCGAAAGGGACCCTCGCCCTCGCGACCAGCAGGAGCAGGGCGATTGAAGAGAGTGTTAGCTCGCTCTGTCCAGCTGGCCCAGCGGGCACGGTCGGTGTTGACAGGAGGCGGGCGAGAGTGGTCGCGAGCAGGCTCGGTGGGACGAAGATCAAGCTCCGCAGCCGGCGCAGACTCGGGATGCTCCGGATCCCGGGGAAGAGGGATAGGTTCGTCAGGAAGATAGGAGTCGTCATACGAGATGACGTTCTCGTCAGCAGGATGCTCTAAGGGCTCCCTTGCAGAAGGATTGTCATTTGGCGGAGGCGATTGGCGACGAGAACGGCGGAGGGGAGTTTCAGTCTCAGCATCGACATCCTCCACCTCTATCACTGGTGGGGGCGGCGGCGGAGGATTGCTGGAGCCCTCACCTGCCTTTCTCCTCGGCTTGGAAACCCCAGCTTTTTTCTTCCTCTTTGAAGAAAGGAGGCTTTCATCGGTCTCAGCCGCCTTCCTCTTCCCCTTAGATTTCTCGGGCGAAGGTTGGGCAGAAGCAGGGGCGACGGGGGCAGCCTCAGAGCGGCTGGGACGAGTCTCGGTGACAGGACCACGCGCGGTGGTGCTAAGGAGGCACCCAGCGAGGCTTACGGCACCTAGGAAAGGTACATCCGAAGATTAGTATAAAAAAAAACAAAAGAGAGAGCACAAAAAGGCGATAGTATAAAGGTTATACATTCCTAAGGGTTTTGCTACGACGACTCAATTACGCAAGATGAACGGCGACAGCTAGGAAGGGAGGAAAACAATCAGCACCACCTAAGACATAAGGTATACCTCCTCGTATTCCCGCCTGGGCAGTCCGCAGGCCAGAAGTGGTCGATAAATGATGGCAATCAAGAAGGATCTGGCGACGAAGGAGTATTTCATCGGGAGTAGGATCAAGCTCGGCGTTGAAAGAACTCACGTCACCAGAAGACCAGGATGAGGGGAGCAGCGAAGCCCAATCATGATCCGTGTCGCGGGGGCGGAAGTAGAAAAATGAATGGTACCATGTAGGGCGAGGTTTCGGGGATGAGTAAGTGCCCTTTTGAGTAAGATCAGCTCGGCGAACGAAACTGATGCCATTGGAGGTGTGTTTGGCATAATGAATTAATTGAAACAACCGCAGAGTGGGGGCGATCTTCCTAGTCGCGCAGCTGCATTCAAAAGCAGAGGTTGTAGCCCAACACCCGACGTTAAAGGCGCCAAGAGAAGCGCCAAAGCACTCAAGCAGGGCGACCGTGAACGGGGAGGGCGGAAGGTGAAGGCCATTGGTGAAGGCCTCGGTCCAGACGCCGTGCCACCCTGGCGGGCAATTGCCGATAGTGGAAAGCCGAGAGGCCACGGCGAATTCCCAGGAAGACGGCAGCATGGCGAACGGAAGAACGCGGGCGATCTTCTCCACCGACCCTGAAGGAAAGTAGCCCGGGCCAATGACCGCACGCTCGTCACAAGTAGCTCTTCCCCACATAGATCGCCAGTTGCCAATGGAGTAGGAGCCGGTGACTCTAGTCGCCTCATGATCAATCTCGACCCCATGACGGGCCCGCTCGAATCCTTTTTGGTGGGGACCCCAAAAAGGCAGGGCAGGAGATTCATCAAAATTCTCCTCTGCTACGTCAGAAATTTGGGCAGACGAGGTTTCAGCCATAGATGGAGGATTAAGGACGTTGGTTCAGGAGACTGGCTGGAAGTTGAAGGAGGGGACGAAGGAGAGGATGAAGGAGAAGGTGAAGAGTCGGTACCCGCGGAGTAGGAATAACTTTGGTTTTGGCTATCGGAATCGGAATCCATGGTTCAAGACTAATATCAAGAAGCAGAAAAGAGAAGGAAACACACGGCAGGACGGCAATGAGAGTGAGAAAGAAGGGAGGAGTCACGTACCAGGTGGGCGTCGGGGGGCTCCAGACATCTGAAAAATGGCAGGAAGAGATGAACGTTTTCTGGTGATCGGAAGAAGGAGAAACGAACTTTTTCCGATCGACGGGGAAGGAGAAGATAGTGGAAGGCTCGCCGGAAGGAATAAGAAAGCAGTGGAGGCAAGAAGACTGTAAAAACAGGGAGTCAAGGTGGCAGAGAAGGAGTAAAAAAAGGAGGAAGACGGTAAGAAGGGGGTTTATATAGGAGTGCGATGAGCGGGAATGGAACCGTCGCGGTGAATGGGTGAGTCACACGCGCGGTTAAAAGGACGTGTTGGCGGGAAGTTGAGCCGTCGCGACGTTTCATTGGGGGCACGCGCGGCTGAAATGACGTCTGAGGGGATAAGGTAATGATGGCTTTCTGGGCAATTACTGAAATACCCCGATTTCCCCAACTTCTCCAGCAAGGTAGGGAGCAAAAGACCACGATACCCTGAGCGGTAGAGAGGTGCATGAAAAACTGGAAAGAAGGGGCGCGATAGAAAGCAGCGACAAAAGAGATAAGGCGATAAGAACCAAGACACCAAAGCGAGAAAATAACAAAGCAACAAGGCGATAGGACAGCAAAGCGATAAAGCGACACAACGTAGGCGATCCGAGTTATAAGTAGGCCCTCAGCCAAGCAAAGCTCGAATCAAGGGCTCGGGGGCAATTGATGGGTCCTCCTACGGCGATCACGAGACGAGCGATCCGAGTTGTAAGTAAGCCCTCAGCCAAGCAAAGCTCGACTAAGGGCTTGGGGGCAATGATGGGCCTAGCCTAACAAAGTCCAAAGGCCCACACGGCGCCCACGAGGTGACCCACATGGCGGCCCAAACACAGCGGCTAGGGCAGGGGGCCCGGACTCAGGCGGTAAAGCAGTTGGGCCGAACAGGCAGACCCATGAGGTGGAGTGAGGCCCAAAGCGACGGCCCAGCTCGGCGGCCTCCTAGGGTTACTCGGCGACACTTAGGTTTCCAAGACAGAGCGGACACGTGTCAACATCCTACGGGAGCTACAAACGAGTGGCTAAGATTCAGCCTTGGCAACCAAGGCAGGGGTACTATAAATACCCCCGTACACCCAATTAACCAGAGGACAACACTTTTAACCAGCGGACAAACGCTCCGCGGTACGTTACTCGCCTCCCTCTCCCATTCCTTAAACTGATCGCCTCCCCATTCCTTGAACTAACTACCCCCTTTATCACTTAC
This sequence comes from Linum lewisii, assembly GCA_034768395.1. Lineage (NCBI taxonomy): Eukaryota > Viridiplantae > Streptophyta > Magnoliopsida > Malpighiales > Linaceae > Linum > Linum lewisii. The sequence continues at coordinate 50,795,896 of CM068297.1, forward strand.
GAGGTAACCACCCCCGGAAGACCAACAGGCTTGGGCTTCCATTATTGGGCCAGGCGACAAGGCTGGAACAGAATGTTATAATGTAATCTGCATTAACTAATACTAGTAGGGTCAAATACTTGAATGGTCCTGAAACTATAGAGTGAGTTACAAACTAGTCCTAAAACTTTAATCCGTTACAAAGTGGTCATATTACTATGAAACGAGTTACAGAGTAGTCCTAATGACGTCATAAGTGTACTTTTTTAGCTATTTTTCTACGTCGCCATTGACATGTCATCGAAAATATAATTTAAAATTCATCTTAAATTGATTCAAATATAAAATTATATCAATTTAACTCACTAGATTTAGTTTTGAACCAAAGTTTAAAGTAGATGAGTTAATATTTAGATTTGAATCATATTGTTAATTTTTTAATTATGTTTTAGATGACATGTCAACGGTAACATGAAAAAATGGCTGAAAAAGTAGCTTATGACATCACTAGGACTATTTTGTAACATGTTTCATAGTAATAGGACCACTCTGTAACGGATTAAAATTTTAGGACGAGTTTGTAACTCGCCCTATAGTTTCCGGACCTTTTAAGTATTTGATCCTATTACAAACATACTAGTATTTCAATAAGCATATGGAAGAGAAGAAAAATTTAATGAAATAATATTGGTATTACAAAAATACTAGTTTTTTTCTGTTTAGAAAAACTTTGGTTGACAATAAATTCTCATCGGAAGTTGTAGAATCAATATCATCAATCTAATCGTTCATGGGTTTATAAGATCAAAAGTGAATTTGTGTAATTCCATTCCTTTAAAAAAACAAAGGTGCCGGTGACGATGGGAATTTTCATCAACAATGGTAGGCGAGAAAATACTACGAAGAAGGAAGAAGAAGTCTGATTATATTAACCCTAAAAAAAGTTGGATTATATTTATAGATAATTGTAGAGGGTTTTTAGGGTAATTGATTAATTATATGGAATTTATGAGGACATTAATTGTGAAATAAAATATTAATGGATATAAAATCATGGATGCACTAAATAAGGAAAAATAGTTATTACAATAATTAATGACATAAATCAAAACAAAAAAAAAGAAATTAGATGGAGGGCTATGATTAAACTTTATCATGGTAATAAAATTTGGGTTGTCACCGAAAAAATCCCTGACAAAGCTATTATCCCAATTTTCCAACTCATTTACAAATTTTAAATCAAAAATAAAATTTATATCAAGTCTTAATAAATAAATGCTCTCACATTAAGAGCTCATTAATAATTTGGTTAATAACATTTTTGGTCATTCAAGTGAAGGCAATCTATCATATTGGTCACTTAAAATTTCATCTTTAACACATCAATGACTCAAGTTTGATTTAGGAAGAGATTGATATTTTGTCCACTCTTGTTCAATTTTCCATCCAAAATCTTACGGCCAACCACGTCAACTAAAATAATAATTTTAAAAATCCATGCCATCAAACACTCAATCATTAGATCCAACTCATTTTGATCCAACCAAATCCCTTTTAGCATGATTGAAGATTCTCTTTCCTCTATCTTCTTCATCTATAATCTTCATCTTTAGTAGGCTCCATATTCTCTCGAGTTTAATACGTAAAACAATACGTTTATCATTCTCCCATTCCCAACCATCACAATCTAGGACGAGTCAAAATTCGACTACTCAAATCTTTGCAACGAGAGAGATCGAGTCATTATATCCATCACACAGTACTAATATTTGAGATTGCTTCAGCCATCGCGTCCAAGGCAGAAACAATGACTCCATTGGGTTTACAGTAATTGGTGGATGGGTTCATTCATCAATCTCCATGGAATTGTCAAAAAAAAAATATGCATGGATAACCATTTAAATCAAGAGTACCAACAATTCCAAGAGCCACTACCAACTATAGCAGCTTCATGACAGATGATTTCATCTAAGTTTGGAACTTCATAAGGAAGAGCTTTTGTGATGATAGAGATAAGTGAGTTATGTATTTGAAATGACTAGATGGTGAAGATGACAATGTTTTTATGGATGCATTAATGGTATCCTGCGTTATTTGTGAACTCTATTAGATATATTGTCTAATATGACTGTAAGTAAGTATTGTTAACTATAATATCTCATTTATTTAACTAATAGTTCATATATATTGTCTATATAAAAATGTTATGTTATATTTTATATATCACCCATTTATTCTTTTCAAAATCCCGTTAACTAAAATTTAAACAATAAAATATGTGTATATTGTCAATATATATTAATAAGTATCAACTAGGTCTTTCATAGAAATATTATGGGTTTTGTAGTTTTGGGGGCAATTTTGGATAAATATGTAGCCCCAATGGCACTTTCCCAAAATATGTCCATATAGGGGCAAATGCGGAGCTCAGCAAGCGCCGCGCCCACCAGTGAGCGCCGCGCTGGCTACAGATTCCAAAAACGCCCGTTACATGCGCCGCGCCACGTGACCACTTGACCGTTGGGAAGTAGCCGTTAGCCGACTGTTGCATTTGAAACCCTAGTGAGCGCCGCGCTGGCTAGCTAGCGCGGCGCTGGTTGAGTTGCCAAGTCCATATGCTATATAAACACCCTTTGGCCTTTGATTCTTCACACCTCAATCCTCATTCTCTCAATCTTCTCAAGGTATTATTCTCTCTCAATCAATCCAAATTTGGTTAGTTTTTAGTATTTTTGATTAACTTTATTACTAATTTGATCTTGTAATTGCGTTTGTAGCTATTGTGACCAAAGCAATCGAAAGCAAGCATTCGACTTTCGCTCCTCATCCTCATTCGTGATTAGGTAAAACTCATCCCCTCAATCTTCTTTAGTTTTCTATTAGTTCATCATTGGTATGGTTTGTGACGTATGGATGTTTGATCGTAGATGGACTACATTTTCGGAAATGTTCCCGAGGGCGTATCCGTTGGCCCGAGCGACCCGAGCATTTTGTGGGGGGATGGTGATCGACATCGCGCGGCTCTATTTTTCGACGCCGAGGTTAGTATGAATATAATTAGTTTTATAAAATTACTAATTAATATAAATATGTAAACGTCTTTAGTTGTTAATAATGACCATGTTTTAATATGCATGCTATGTAATTAAATATGCAATTATTATGTTAGTTAATTATTGATATACAATTATGTTATAATTATGTGATTATAATTACTTATGTTATTAGATGATTAGAATTACGTTAGGTTTCTAATTACTGCCCCCCATGTGTTTGTATAAAAATTAGGAACCACACATGACGCATAACACTCGTCATTCTAAGAAGATCGTAGACTACGATCCTAGGTTCGAGCGGATTCTTGTAGAGATGGGTGATGCTGCAGTTTTAGCGGTATCAAATAACTAATCTACCAAGGTAGACTAGATCGTATTCTACTCGAGGTCTCTTCTTCTTGTCTACTCAAATATGTTGGCAAAATACTCGATTTAAACACGTTGTGCGTGGTGTGCGTTCCACGACTTCTAATCTAATAAAGCAGGAAATAAAAGACAGAAAAAGTAAAAAGGTTGACTAACGAGAAGATAGACGAACTTAGATTTAGAATCCCCCTTAGATCACCAAGGCAACGACAATCACAAGACCAGCGGTTTTCAATTCTAATTCAATTAGTTTCTATACACCACCATAACTCCTGACCCTTAGGTTTAAGACCGGCGAACATTCGCTCTATCCGTTCTAACTGCCAAGATTAATTAGCCGCCCGGGTACGGTCGCCTCTCGCAACGACTTAACTAACTGGTGCAATTACTAACGACTTATGAGTTACTCTTGAAGTGGATTAACCCTAATCGGTTCCTATGAAAGGCACACTCCAATTATAAGGTTAACTGGTTGAATTGATGTTTTAAAGAGAGGCGAGCGTTCGCTTCTATCCTCAGCTTAACAAGAATCTAAACTAGGTGATCAAGGAAGACAAGTTTATGCGCCAAAGCAGGAAGATGTCTGGCGACTAACCCTAGCTTGCATAAACCTAATCTAGGCGACCAACCAGAAGAGAAACATAAACAATGACGAACAAAACAACCATGCAAAGAGAAACTGATTGAACTTCGAATCTAATTACCGCCGATCCGTGACCGCTTTAAAGCCCTGGGTCACTTAGGGTTCATCTAATCTAAGCTCTACAAGTTCAGCTACTCATAATGATAACAGAAGAATCAAAGGCAACAAAGAAGATCATCATACAGAGGAAGAACAGATAAGAACTGAAAAACCTAATTCTGACGACTCCGGCGAAGCTTCGATCTCCTGGATCTTCAACTTTAAGCTCCGAGTTCTCCGAGGTGGAAGGATGGCGTCACGATCTCTCCACGATTCTTCGAACTCTCTAAACTCTATCTATCGACCCTAAGGTCGTGGCTGATCTCTCAGAATTCGTGTGTCTCTAATCTGGCTTCAAAAAGACTATATATAACCCCAGAAACCCTTTACAAGTTGGAAAAGGCTGAAAATTAGGGTTTCTGCCCGATTTTCAAAGGAATTTTCGCCGAAAATATCACCACATTTTCGCCGAAAATATTAGTTAAAAACCAGCTCCAACTTGTTTCGATGATTCCCGCTCCGTTTGAACTCCGATTTGGTCCCCGTTTGAAGCGCTGGACTCGTGAGAGAGTCCTCTATAATGTGGTAACCTAGAGGCTCAACATAAAAACTCAAAAAAAGGGTAAAAATATCCAATAAATGGACAATGTATGCACTAGGATCCGATAATCACAAAGTTACGACAAATGCACCAAATACTCATCAAAATGGCATCAAAGGGTATGAAATGTTGCTTAAATGGGGCTGATAATCACGTCAAATCGAGTGTCATCAATGGGCTTAGATCAGATTAGGGGTGTCATGCAACTAACCCCCGATCCAGAGCTCATAACTGCTTTGATCGAGAGGTGGTGTCCAGAGACCAACACCTTCCATCTCTACCATGGTGAGGCGACCATCACGCTTGAGGACATACACTTAATCACTGGATTGTCCGTAGATGGTCTTCCTGTCACTTCAGATAACCTCATTCCTACTACGAATGAGGAGCTTGCGGCTTACGTGGGCAGTCTACTGGGGAAGACGACAGCTACATCTGAACTCAACTCGGGGAGAATCAAGATGACTTGGTTGCATAGCAACTTCACATACAGGGAGGGCGATATTAGAGACGACGATATTGTGAAGATACATCAGTATTGTCGGGCGTACATCATAGACTTCTTGGGCAGCTGTGTATTCGCCGATCACTCAGGGGCGTATGCTCACCTCTTCTTTCTCCCTTTGCTCGCAGACCTTCATAGTGGTGGAGAGTTTGCGTGGGGGCGGCCGCACTTTCGTGGATGTATAGAGAGCTCGGCCGTACCGCATTTTGAATAGAGAGCGGCACCACGGCTGATCACATTGGGGACATTGGAGGATGGATGGCGGTGGTGCAGGTGTGGGCTCTAGAGAGACATCTGTCATTAGCTCGACGGATTCACGAGAAGAGGACGTGGCCACCAGAGGAGAAGATTATTCCGTGCATGCCACTGTGAGTGCAACAACCATAATTCATATTTGAAGATAGGTTTAGGTTTGTGGTCTAATTGTTGACGCTATTTGAACTTAGGTGGGCACCATAGTTTAAAGACAAGACAAGATTCATCTTACTTGTTGGATACCGACAACTTTTTGATGAGGGGACATCGTTCACAGTAGGTTTTACTCAACTTTTTGTTTATTACTTAGGGTACTCCATTGGAATATTACACTAATTCATTTGTTGGTTAATCTTTCGTAGTGGATACCGTAGGATGGTTTTGAGGACCACAGTCCCTATACATACCCCGCGCACCGCGTCGGTACACCACTGCTTTGTTTCTTCAGCGTCCAGTGGCATAGGCCTGATCGTGTGTTACGTCAGTTCAGTATGGATCAGCCACTACCGACATTTGACATACCACGCTCAGAGGTCATCCGTAACCTGGAGAACACACAGCGGGGTACACGACATGCAGAGTGGGTTAGAGATTACCCCAGTATGTCCAGTTCTGGGAGGAGCGCTTTGAGCATTTGGCTGGAGGTCCTTGGTTAGCTGACCACGACGATTGGAGCTTCCATGGTGAGTACGCCCAGTGGTACCACGCCACCACACGACATGGTGTGTCGCATCGTGGCATTGTCATGGAGACCTTGGTACGTATGGTTTTTATCCCAGTCTTGTGTAGGTTTATCTAAAAACAATGAAAATAGACTACTAACTTCAGTTATCTTTTTTTTTGTAGGTCGATGGCATTGAGCGTCTATACGTCAAGACCTCACAGCCTCACATCACACCACAGGACCACCAGGAGATGCATGCTATCCTTCGCTCTCTTATGCATGCTTCTGGTGCGATAAAGAGGATGCTTGAGAGGAGGATTCCGAGGAGGGCACCGAGGCAGGCCACACATCCACCGCATGATTACCAGGCACCGGATCTGTCTCAGGCGAGAATCCCTCCTACACGCACTGTTAGACAGAGAAGTAATGTTCCTGTTGCTCCTGGTTTGTGGGACTATACTAGTAAACGAAGAAAGTACGATCGTAATTATTTGACGCACTATACTGGTAAATGAAGAAAGTACGATCGTAATTATTTGTTGTTAGGACGTTTTGCGGACTACATATGAGCTTTCTATTTATAATAAAACTTTCCATCCTCAAATATTACATTTTCTATATTTGAATGACGTATTTCTAGATATGTTATTGTTTCAAACTTAGCGTCTTAGGATTTTCATCACCAACTTACCTCTAAGCAACCTTTAAGGTATGAATGAAGTTTATGAATATTAAGTTTGATAACAAACTAGGTGAATAAATGAAGTTTGGATAAGGTTAAATTGTTTTTTGAAATTACTTTATCTTATTCAATTAAATAGAATATTCGGTTAATAAACTCTAATATTATTTAAAAATATTAACCTATAAAATATAAATTTCCAAAGTCTATGTCAAAATATTGATAAAAACATTTGACCATTGATCACAAATTTGGAAATATAAGCATATTATTTTAATGTAAAAATACATAATAAAATAATCATAGTCAAACTAATCTCTAAATCAATACATGACTGAACATATATATATTTTTAAATAAGGTAAAAAAAAACACTCATTGAAATTTTGTGTTGAAATTGTGAGTAAATACAATATTTTTTGTTGAAATGGTGAGTAATAATACAATGACTAAAAATTAGAGAATAAAAAATAATAATTAATTGTATTTGAATTTTTTGTTCTTATTATGATCAAACAAACGGGTGAAACAGCACCTCCCATAGGGCGGTAGCCGGTAGGTACAAAAACTAGTTAGTATGAATGATAAAACTAGGATGGCTTGGTAATCATCATACTTATAATGATAAACCTGGTTGATGCAAGTAATTTGAAGAGGTTCCAAACTTCCAATCATTTATATTTATTAAAAATTATTTACAAAATCATGTAATTTTAAGATATTAGTATGATCAGTGTAGTCAAAATCCTGATTTTAATCTTAAAATCTTACAGTTTTACGATTTCACTGGTCTCTAGCAATCTTGATTCTACGCAAAATCTATGAGTCATAAAATCTAGTAAAATCTTGATCAAAATCTTAGAATCTTATAAAATCAACAATTTTTCTTGTATTTTACGATTTCACTTTCTAGGGGAAATTACTAGTTTGTCAACTACATATAAGTCAGAGCAAAGACAATTAAATTAAATTAATTTTTTTAAGATTTTGATTAATTAAGTTAGAAGTTATTACTAAAAAGTGTCTAAAATCTAATTATTACTTTCTCGAATGACCGCTTAAGAGCTGACATTCTCTCTTTTTTCTTATCTAGACTTTTCAAAGTTGGGTAATGGTCTTCTTATTCTTAATATGTTGTTGACTTAAATGTTTCGATAGTAGTTCATAAAATCTTACGATTTTACGATTAAAAACTACGATTCCGATTTCACCCATATTTTTTATTTCACTTGGAATCACGATTTTAACTACATTGAGTATGATTGATAAAATATGATGATTTAGTCATCATACATATTTTGATATACCGGGTTAAAATAAGTAATTTGAATACGTTCCAACCAATACATAGCTTGCAATTTTTCATTAAATACGTTACTATTGTCTCGCCAATATTATATACACTAATATTTTTCACAAAAAAAAAATCAAAACTTATATACTTCATTGAACCCGACCAAAAGACTAGTTTTATTTAGTATGAAACAATAGTAGAATTACAAAAATAGTGTATATATTACCAATAAATGAATGATCAATTAATTGGAACATATATAGAAAGAATTATGGAAGTTATTGCTCCACCACTATACAACACCCCCAAAGCTATAAGCAAGACTGAGGTCTGAGTATATATAGTAGCATAGAAATAGGTAGAAGTATTAGCTGCATCATCTTTGTAGATGATGGACCGATCGAGGTGGTTCTATATCCTTGGTCTTGAAGCGAATTCCTTAGAAGTCTCTGCATCTGGGGAAGACAAATACGTCGTCCAGTATATATGAAATTCGTTAGGCACACCAATTTCAGACTTTAGCAGTTGAGTAATAAAAGGGAACTGTACTTGAACTTACCCCATTGTGCATTACACTTTGTTCTCCTTTCTACCTTGAAGAAACTTGAGTACAGTCTTGATATTATAGAACAAAACAAAGTACCAATTAAGAGTGAGATGAGATTACTTTTGCACTTGATGTGCTTCATAAATGTTAAAAAGAACTTGTTAGGTCTTCTAGACCCATAAAATCAACAAGTTTGTGGAACTCAATAGCTTGATAGCCATGTTCAATTTCGGATCTTGTTAAGTGTTTGTGGTAAGTTTGGTAGGCATATTTACCCACACCCAACCATATGCATATACTTATATTATTTATAGGAGCAATTAGTTACAAGAATATCAAGAGGATAATTGCAAAAGGTAAGAGGAATAATCTAAATATTATTTGTGATCCTTATCACCCTTCCGCAACCCAATGGCGGTATCGACCGTGAGCTTGAGTCAAAGAGTCATAAATCGTGGAGCTGGAAGAGGTTTCGTGAGAGCATTAGCAATTTTTATCCTTGGTGGAGATGTATGCCACATGGAGCTGTTTACTTGCCACCCGTTCTCCTACGAAGTGAAAGTCTATCTCCAGGTGCTTTAAGCGAGAGTGGAAACCCAGATTCTTCGACAGGTTTGTGGCCCCAATGTTATCGCACCAAACCATCGGTGTTGCACTGGTTGGGGAGTCCTATTTCGGTGAGGACAGACGTGAGCGAAAGAACTTCAGAAGAAGCGGTAGCGCTCACGGTACTCAGCCTCCGCGGAGGATTGGGAGACTGTATGTTGCTTCCTACTAGACCAAGAGATGATTGGGGGTGACATAGGCACTTGTCGAGCGTCGATCAACATTGTCTCCCGCCCAATCGGCATCTGTGAACACTGATAATATATGATTAGGATGGCGTCAAAGAGTAATACCATGTGTTAATGTCCCCTTGAGGTATCGGAGGACGCGATTCAGATGAATCCAGTTTGAAGTCGATGGGGGCATGCATTGTCTGGGCTAGTTTATTTGTGGTATATTCTATATCCGGAAGAGTCATCTAGGGTATTGTACACCACCGAGCAGCTGACGGAAGAGCGTTGGTTTATCAAACGGAGTGTAGTCGTCCGTTTTGGGCTTGTAGTAAGGTGTGTCTATCGGATTGGACTCCTGTAAACTTGCCATTTGTAGTAGGTCTCGTATGTATTTCCCTTGCCACATATGAAGGGTTTTCGGTGTTTGAAGTACCCCGACTCCCAAAAAATATCTAAGGGGTCCTAGATCCTTGAGCTGAAACCGTTCAGCTAGCTGATCAATTATCTTTCAAACCTTGGTCGCCGATTCAGCTGTTATGACTATGTGATCAACATACACCAAGATGAAAATAGGTGATGGGTGTGATATATAAAATAGTGAGTGATCCCTTTTGGACCCGACAAAGCCAAGTTCGAGTAAGGCGTCACGAAGGCAGGAGAACCAAGCTCGTAGTGCTTGTCTGAGCCCATATAGTGATTTGTTGAGGAGACATAAATGATGTGGCCTAGTTGGATCTGTGAAACCCGGGGGTTGGACCATGTATACGAGCTCGTCAAGAGTGCCATGCAAGAAATAATTTGATACATCCAATTGGTTAAATATCTAGTTTCGAGAAATTGTTATAGATAAAATGAGACGAATAGTGGCAGGTTTAATTACCGGGATGAATGTTTCTGTGTAGTCCACTCCTTCCTTTTGATGGTATCCCTTTGCTACGAGCCGAGATTTGTATCAGACAATGGTTCCATCCGGGTGGCGTTTAATCTTGAAGACCCATTTATTTTCAATGGGGCGCATATGTCGAGCTGGTGCTTCTAGCATCCATGTGTTATTATGGAGGAGTGCATTGAATTATGCATATGCATGCATGGCATCTTGCCACTCTTTGCGTGGTGCAACGTGTGTATAACACGTTGGTTCGACCTCCATGTCATCCATGTTGGAGTCAAATATCTAGGGCTCTAGGTTCCCTGTGCGGGACCTCGTCACCATTTGATGGCACAAGCTCATTTCCAAAATTGAGGCAGCTTGAGGCGTTAGTTCGGTTGTTATGATAGAAGCCGGTTGAGGGTTGGTAGGTGGATGGGTCAGTTGAGGATCTGGTTCTGTTGATTGAGGTAAAAGAGGAGTGGGTATCGGGGCAGGCGGTAGTAAATGTTGTTTGAGGAGTAGGAGCGGTCATGAGTACTGAAGGCACCTGAAAGGAAAAATAAGCTGATCAAATACAACATGTCATGATATGAACCTTGTACGTAGTTAAAATGAGGCAATAATATATATTATCTTGTTGACTATAACCAAGAAAAACACTCGGAGCTAACTTCAATTCAAGCTTCAGAAAGCATAAGCACCCAAAAACCCTGAGAGACAAGTAGTGAGGATCAACGCCAAACAAGTAGTGATAAGGGTTATCAAAACTCAAAACTGAGGAAGACAGCCGATTAATTAGGTAGACGACAGTGCGAAAAACATAAGTCCAATACTGCAGTGGAAGCTTGGCTTGATGAAGAAGAGTTCGACCAAGTTCTGTTACATGTCGATACTTCCTTTCTTCACAACCATTCTGCTTTGGTGTGTGAGGGCAAGAACTTTGGAAAATGATGCCTTCCTGTGATAGATAATGTGTTAATTTCTAGTATTCACCACCCCAATCTGCACGGAATGAACGCATAGGACGACCAAAATAATTTTCTACCATGGCACGATAATATTTAAACACAGATAGCAAGTTAGATCTATATCAGACAAAATAAATCTAATAATACTTGTTGTAATGATCATAAAACAGAATATAATATCTTTGGCCGTTAATAGATTCAATAGGAGCAGGTCCTCAAACATCACTACAAATCAAATCCAATGGTCCAGTAGCTCCATAATCTGATAAAGGGAAAGGTTGCTTATGCATCTTTCCAACACAGCAATACTGACAAAGTGATCAATCTTTCCAACACAGCAAGAGGTAGAGGGAAAGGTTTATATTGTTGGGGTGATGCATGATGGGAATAGAGGTAGAGGGAAATGATTTGATCACTTAGAACTACTGTACTAGGACTAGGATTGGTCTTGTTGTGAATTATGATTGTGGCTCCTTGAGGCATAGTTCGGTGCATAGTTAAGCCCAGTGGGTTCACTCAGTTTCATTAGGAAACTGATCTCCCCCCTTCCCCTTTCAGGACCTCATGGTTAGGGTGTGGTGTTAGAGTTTAGGTGTTATAGTTGGGTGTCGAGTGCTGGTGTGTCGTTGGTGTTTAGGTGGTGGCAGGAAGCGTGGAGAGGATCTTCGAAGGCTTGGACCAGGAGTTAACCATCTTTTTATTTAAATTGACTATTTTGGGTTGGGATGTTTTGTATCAGTTTAATTATGAATTTTGAGATTGTAAAATGATTCTTGGTTTTGAACTATACTTGTGTAATCAGATTTTGGATTTGAATAATGGAAGCACTTCCGATTTACTCTTGATTTATGCTATTTATTTTGATTTGAAGTTGTTATTTCTCGTTTTATGTTTTAAGTCAAACTATGACACCTGATTCCCAATCTAACCAATGGGTTCTCCCTAGGAGATTCGGGATGGGTGTTACACGGTGGCCAAGCTAAATACCATCAGAGTACTATTATCTCTTGTAATCAACCTAGATTGGCCATTATTTTAGTTAGATGTGAAGCACATGTTCCTTAACGGGGATCTAAAGGAAGAAGTTTACATGAACCTTCCAGTGGGAATGAAATCTGAATCTCATGGAGTCATGTGCAGGCTAAGGAAGGCACTATATGGTCTAAATCTGAATCTCATGGAGTCTTAGGGACTGGTTTGAAAGATTGCCAATGTAGTGAAATATGGAGGTTACAAACAGTGCCAAACGGATCACAAATTGTTTGTTAAGCAAAATCCCAAAGGCAAGATGGGTGTGCTTATTGTGTACGTTGACAATATCATCATTGCGGGAAATGATGATTCAGAAATCCCGAAGTTGAAGGAAAATTTGTCAACTGAGTTTGAGATTAAGGATTTAGGATAACTGAGATACTTTCTTGGAATAGAGGTTCCCAGATCCAAGGAAGGTCTAATCTTATCTCAACTTAAATATGTCCTAGATCTACTCACTGAGACTGGATTACTTGGATGTAAACCAGAAGATACCCTAGTGGAGCAAAACAAACGGTAGAGCAGAGAAGAAGTGAGCAAACTAGTTGACAGAGGAAGATATCAGAGGCTTGTTGGGAAACTCATTTACCTATCCCATACAAGACCTGATATTGCCTACGCTGTGGGAATCGTAAGTCAACAGATGCAAGATCCCAATGAAGAACATATGGAACCTGTAAAATTCGCATCCTTAGGTATCTCAAAGGAACACCAGGTTTGGGTCTACGATTCCTAAAACACTCATAAAGAGGAATTGAAGTGTTTACTAATGCTAGTTGGGTCGGAGAACTCACTGATCGGAGATCTACTAGTGGTTATTGCACATATGTTTGGGGAAATCTAGTAACTTGGAAGAATAAGAAGCAGTGCTTAAGTAGAATATAGAGCGGTGGCTTTGGGACTCTGTGAAGGAATATGGTTGACTAGACTCCTAAAGGAACTTCAGGTGGATATTAGTGGTCCATTTACTCTAAGAACTAACAGTCAGTCAGCTATCAGTATAGTGAAGAACCCTGTTCATCACGATCGTACGAAATATGTAGAATTATAGACAGAAATTTCATATTAGAAAAGGAGTTTAGTGGAGCTGTAAAAGTTGTCTATGTCCCATCTGCAGAGTATACGACAGATATTCTCACTAAAGCCACATCAAGAGACGTTTTGAAGTATCTTAAATCGAAGCTTGATCTATAAAATGTCTATACCAAGTTTGGGGGGGGGGGAGATACGATTGTTATATTTATAATATTTATTTCCTTATTTATCATCTTGTCTTAAATAGGAAGTTACCTAGCTACTAATTAGGTAATATAATCATAATAGGTTTCATTCTCTCAACTTTAAAATCTATACATATAGAGTTCTCTATCAGTAATAAAATACAAGGATTATTACCCTAATATTTTGGCAGGTTCAACACCTTCAATGTTAAACAATACATGTTGATGTGCTTGTAGTAACTCCACTTCTCACATTTTGTATGGTTTTCCACTTCCAACTGCTTTGTCGACTACTAGAAATATGTTGGATGAATGATTTGTTTGATTTTCATCTAGGTCATGGACTCGTTTGTCATGATTAAATCGTGTCTCCACAGTGGCATCTAACTACAATGATGAAAACATAAATATTTCCTCAAATATCCAGCCTTCAGCAATTGAGCCTTCTGGTTGTGCCATGCTTCCAACAAAACCTTTCATTTTCCCTAGAAATCTCTCTATGGGATACATCCATTTGTACTGAATTGGTCCGCCTAGTCGAACTTCTTCAACCAAATACAGTACAAGATGTACCATCATAGTGAAAAATGAAAGCAGATTTATCATTTCCATATGCACGACTATGACAAGCCTTTCTTGAATAGCATCTAAATCTTTGTTGTCCACTTCTTGTGCAGATAAGGCAAGGCCTTAATGCACAAGATGAATTCAATGACCACATCATCAATTTTCTTCGACAACACATTCCTAACTACCACAAGTAAAATTTCATGCAACAATATATGTGCATCATGAGTTTTCATTCTGAGCATCCTTCGTTGGTCTAAGTGCACACAACGTGAAATATTACTAGCATATCCTTCTAGAAATGATAAGATCTTCAATGTCTGTAGCAGTGTGTCAATTTCTTGCTTAGTCAAAGTGAATACACTGCTCTGTCATTCTCATCAGGCTATAACTTTTTCTCAATGTTCAGAGCTACTAGATCTTTACGTGCTGTCAAATGCTCTGTTCTTTTGTCCTTGTCATTTAGTATTGTGAAGAGAATGTTGTCACAAACATTCTTCTCGATGTGCATCACATCAAAATTGTGTCTTAGAAGAATAAACTCCCAATATGGTAGTTCAAAAAATATGCTTCTTTTCTTCCATTGTTTGACCTTCTCATCACTCATATCTCGAGACCTTTTCTTCCCTATTTTGGGATCTTCAATTTTACCAAATGTTATATTGACATTTTCAAGTTTCTTGAGAATCTCAAAACCCCATAGTAGATATGGTGGACCTTTTCTTCTACATTTCCATGGAATCTTCTTCGGTGTTGTCTGACTGGTGGTTAATTGGCAAGAAACGATGAGTCCCCATGAATGAGTTCTTACCACTACTTTGAAAATGTAAGGGTATTGTGTCAAAGTTGCAAGTTGGACACCCTTGCGAGTATGGGTATTCCAACCCGACAATACCTCCAATCCAGGAAAATCAATGATTGTCCACACCAATGTAGCTCTTAAAGTGAATGTTTTCTTCTTATCAGTGTCATAAGCTTCAACTCCTTCTCACAAAGTTTTCAGCTCATCAATCAATGGAGCTAGGTACACCTCTATGTCATTCCCGGGGTGTTTATCACCAGGAATGATGCTAGTTTGCTTCATGCAATTTCACGGAGCTGTGTTGTAAGGAAACAAAAGTATAGGCCAAGTACTATGGTTGGTACTCATAGTACCGAATTATTGAACCCATCACTGGAAAGTCCAAATTGAACATTACGAGGCTCACTTGCAAACTCATGATATAAAAGATCAAAATGATTCCAAGATTTCGAATCTCTAGGACACTACAAAAAAAGTGATTTTTAGCTACTGCAAAATTACAACGGCATGAAAATGCAGTAGCAAATAGTTGATATTAGCTACGGCAATCACTATTTCATGTAGTAATTTGCAGTAGCAAATACTATTTGCCACACCACTATTTGCTACTGCCAGCATCCCCTCGCAAATAGTGGTGTGGCAAATAGTATTTGCTACTGCAAATTACTACATGAAATAGTGATTGTCGTAGCAAATATCAACTATTTGCTACTGTATTTTCATGCCATTGTAATTTGCAGTAGCTAAAGGTAAATTTTTTTGTAGTGAGGATGTCTGAGTATCTCGTAATTTGTCTACTTTGTTGAGTGCCAAATCATATCCATCACTGATTTGGAAGACATGAACAACCGCTTCAACCATGGAATTAATGGGAAATAGCGGAAAACCTTATTGGACTACGGCTTCCTTTGCTGAGTTACAAAAGAATTTCTCTGAATGGTTGGTTTCGGAGTTTTGAACTGAGATTCCTTGAAAACAGCACAACTCTTATCATTTATGGTATTGACCCAATATAACATGCAGTCATTACTACAATCATCTATTTTGTCTTTGACTTTTTTAGCTTCATACCTAGACTTTAGAATTAGTGCGAAGTCTAATGCTTCTCGCAACAATTCGAGTTTGCAAGACATACCCTTATGGTTGATCTTGTACATGTATTTAATGTGATACATCCTCAATAGAAAAGACAACTTGGAGAATGCCTTGCATCTAGGGTAAAATGCTTCTTCCTCGTCTTTCATGAGACGAACAAACTCTGAATATTGAGGATCTATTGATTTGGTATTTGTTACAGATGTTGGTTCTCCCACATCTTCGTTCTCATTCATCATGTCAGAACCGACACTCCCTTTCAAACTAGTCCTCTCTAACAACTCCAAAGGCATCGTGGAACAGATTCTGCATCTCTTCCGCGTGGTCATCGTGCACAAGATTAATGTTTTCAGTAGAAGGAGCTAAAGCAGTATTCACCATTGTGGTATGATGACTTGAGGACTCTCCATCTCTTTGTTTCTCGCCATGAATATTCAAGAACTTGTATTTACTGGAAATGAACGACATAACAAGTGTTCAAAGACCTTGTCACGATTTATTCGTTTATCACAACGACATTCGGGACAAGGACAAGGGATGGTTTGCACCCCGGGACGGGTATGTTCAAAGGCGAAATCTATAAACTTTTCAACCCCGTCTACATAATCTTGCGTATTTCGTGGCATGTGCATCTAAGACTTATCCAAATTTTATACCTAATGTACCTAATATAATTAATTAAAATGTTGATATAAAGTTCAAGTAATTAGTAACTGACGAGTATGAATGAAATTGTTTTAAACTTTTAGAAATTGGGCATGACCTATTCATATTAATTCCTAATCACATACTCTTCAATATGTAAAGAAACCAATTTATATAATACTATAAAAATAACTGGTTAATTAATTGGCGATATACATGCATTAACATACTTATAACATACACATGTATACAAGTTTAAAATTTCAAAAAATGTATATGCATAACATTTGTTTTAGTAGCTTAGCCAACCATTAATTAATAGCATGCATGGTTAAGATACAAAATAGATTACACAAGTATGTATTCATGTGAGTGACACGTATAAGAGCCGAAATGAGGTGTTGTGGTTAATTGAAATCAAGGTTAATTAACACATTCTACCATTATACATAAAAAAGTATGTACAATTTGATTACCAACCTCGAATTGATAAGAAAGATAATGGAGTAGCGTGAAGTAGATGTAACTAGCAAACTAACTAGCACATTCAGAATGCCTACATGAATGTAAAAACGAATATCATAAGCTCATACTAATCACTATAACAAAACATTACAATAATTCTTGTTTCACTAATGAGAAAAAATAGATATATATTGTAGTTAGTACTAATGAGAAAAAGACACCAACTCTTCTAGTGAAAATTTCATTAAGTACTAATCACTTCATCACTATATGCTCGTACGCACGTATACCAACAAATTAAGTTAAAAGTTGAACTAAATAGTGTATTTATTAAACCATTAAAGCATAACCATAATAAAATGCAAAATTTCACAAAATCTCCAAATTACATATGCTCAAAACAAATTACCTATACTCCAGCTTCTAACGGATTATAATCAACATAAACACGGCTTAATGAGGTCGGATCAAGAAAGGGTACTTTTGGTAGCTCACCTCAAGTGTTGGATCCTGGCACTAGCGTCGGCTATTAAAGCTTAGAGACCTCATCTAGGCGTATTTCACTGTTGATGCAAAGGGTGAGATTAAATGGAACAACGAGTATGGCTGCAAGGTTAGTAAAATTTGGAATGTTATTTGACCTCATAGCGCAGTGGTGCCTTGGTTTTAATGTGTCTAAACTAGTTTCCATATTCCAAGGAGGTAATCACTTGGTTAGTTGTCATAGACCGGATTACTAGAAGATATAAAGTGCGGGTTTGGGATCCTTTAGTGGATACCACTTATGCTCACTGCAATGTGGAGTCTAAAAATAGTGAGCATCTGTTCACAGAATGCTCATTCTCAGCAGGGATCTGGAGCAGGTTCTTCCCGGAGTTCATTGGGTTGCAGTTGGAAGATCTGATTTTGAAGTGTTGTCGGTTGGGGAATAATATTGGAAGTAAAGCGAAAAAGCTACTTTGGAGACTTATTATTTGTAATATCTGGAGGGAAATATGTGATAGTATTTTTTGGGGATAGGAAAGCCAAATCTGTAAATGAGATCATAGAGCACACAAAGGGGGAGCTTAGGGGTTTTGCTATAGGACACAGTAGTGAAGATATAATTGTTAGTGTTATCTAAATATGTTTGCTAATTTTACCTAGATAGGTTTCTTTCCTTGTCACTTTGTACTGGTATTCCTCGTTTTGATGAATATAACACATTCAATTCATAAAAAAAAAATCACTAATGTATTTAATTCCCATAAAGTACAAGTTTACAAGACAAAATTTTGCATTGAATTCACTAGCCCCAATGCAACGCATAATCCATTAGATGCATCTGCATTTGGCACCATTAATGGCTTGAATTTGATTAGTAATGATCATCTCTTAAATGCTCGGCCTTACAGAGACATGAAGCTCAAACAGAAATCGACATCCCCAAATCAATAAAACAAAATAAATACAAAGAGATGAAACTCAAACAACAAAGGTTATAACTAGGGCTCTACGAAAAGCAATTAGCATCAAATTAGATCCCTCAACTTTTCGCCTAGACACCACCCAGTACACAAAACTAAATTAGTACTTAGTGTCAAACCATTAAATCGATTAATGATAACTTATTACGACTATGATCTTTCCAGCTGCGTTACCTGGAGAGAAGAGGAAGAGGGACGACATATTTTTGTCAGAAGCGTCGAGCGTGTGTCAGCGTGGTGGAGTTGTCGGCGACATGCGACGAGTTACCAAAGAGAGGAGGTTGATGTGAGAGAGTAAAAAATGGTCGATTGAAGATTTGTGTTTCTAGAGAAGACTGCACTAGTTCGCGATAAATATGCTAGATCTATCCTAATAGCGGACACTTATCCGCTGTTAGAATGTACCAAAACGAGCTGTCATTTCACATGGCGGGTTATGGTTGGATTGTGGAGCGAAAAAGCTGAGTGCAAAATTCTGAACAGGAATCCTATAACATAGGGTTCTTTCGCTGTTAGATTTAACAACACTTAATATCCATTGTTAGGATACCTTTCTAATAGCGGTTTCTAATCCTCTTTAGATTGATTCTATCTACTACTAAAAAGAGAGTCTAACAACGATTTTATAACCACTGGTAAAAATCCAATGTTAAATGTCCATTTTCTGGTAGTGATGATTCATAAGTTGGATTGAAATAAAATTTTACGTCAGCAAAGACGGATCATGGGCATGCAACTGTGGTACCGGTTATGCTTCCACAAAGAAAGGGAAGAAACTTGTACAATTGTAGAATTATGCCTAACAGATAGTAATAAACTATCATCTCATCTCAGAGGATTCATAGATCCCAGACGGAATCGAGAAGACAAATTAACTACAGGAAGGAACTGAAACTATTATTGTATGAGGAGGAGATTAATGTATTTTTCCAAAGCACGGTGAAGTAGTAAATATGGTCCTATATGTATTTATAGTACAATTTTGTAATTTGTAAAAGTGTTAGTGTTTTTTTTTTTTTCTTCATTTTCATCTCTCTCTCTCTCTCTATAGTTTTTTCACTATGCCTGACCTCTCAAATCTTCTAAACTTTTCCTTCTTCATCTGCCCGCATCACACAAAGCTCTACTGATTATCTCCCCCCACCCCCGGCCTCTGCGTCTTCTTTCTTCACTCTCACTGTAAGTCTCTAATCTCCCAAATCCTCAACTTCCCTGTACAGTTATGTTTTTCTATGACTAACCCTAGCCCAAACCTTTGGCATCCTTCTGTTTCGATGCTTCCTTTCTCGTTTGTTATTAGTCGGGGCTAACTTCTCTTTGCCCCTTTTTTGTTTGAAATCGGAGTCTCAAGGCTACAAGTCTACAACTAGGTTTCTCATGGACTTCCCGTTTCTATATTTGCATAGGCGTTACTGTTTTCGATTCGGTTTGGCGTTGAGATTGTCGGTTTTATTGACTTTTCTGCTTGATATGGTAGATTAACGGTTTCTTTTCTTTTTCGCTTGCAGTGACTCTACTGTTAGTCTTGATCTGGTATGGACTTTTTTTTCTCACCTTCTGGTTAATCTTTCCTCGGTGGATCTTCAGAGTTTTATAATCCCAGGCTTTTGGGGGGTTCAGATTTCTAGGTTTCTTTGGAATCTACGTTTGGATTACGTCTTTACTGTTGAGCGGGCATGGTGAAGAAAGAGGATGGCCCCAGTAATCCTCTTCCACCGTGCCAAATTCCTCCTGCTGGCGGGCGCAAAATGTTCTGGCGCTCGGCATCCTGGTCCTCTTCCAGGACAGCGCTTCAAAATCCTGCAAGTGAGGACGGTGTCATGGATCCCAATGGAAACAATGTTGGCAGTGGTGATATTGGGCAAAACCGGCGATATCCTGCTCCCTTAACTCCACGATCACAGCAAAGCAGTAAAGTGCGGGCCTGCTTACCGCCTTTGCAACCTTTGTCCATTGCACGAAGGAGTTTGGATGAGTGGCCTAAAGCAGGTTCCGATGATTTGGGCGAGTGGCCAATGCCATCGACTCCTAGTGGCAACAAGACTGGTGATAGATTGAAACTGGATTTGTCATCGATTGAAAGAAGCCAGGACAGAAATTGTGGGTCAGTGAAGAGAGACAGGATTGCAGTGTATGATAAGGAATGCTCCAAAGTAGCGGAGCATGTTTATCTTGGTGGAGATGCTGTGGCTAAAGATAGGGAGATTTTGGAAAAGAATGGGATTACCCATGTACTAAATTGTGTTGGCTTTGTTTGTCCTGAGTACTTCAAGGCTGACTTTGTGTATAGGACTTTGTGGTTGCAGGACAGTCCATCAGAGGATATAACAAGCATTCTATATGATGTTTTTGATTACTTTGAAGACGTCAGGGAACATTGTGGGAGAGTTTTTGTGCACTGTTGTCAAGGGGTTTCACGGTCCACTTCATTGGTAATAGCATATCTTATGTGGAGAGAGGGTCAGAGTTTCGATGATGCATTTCAATACGTCAAGTCAGCAAGAGGTATTGCTGATCCAAATATGGGTTTTGCTTGTCAGTTGCTTCAGTGCCAAAAGAGGGTTCATGCTTTTCCTCTGAGTCCAAGTTCATTATTGAGAATGTATAGAATGGCCCCACATTCTCCTTATGACCCCTTGCACCTGGTTCCAAGAATGTTGAATGATCCATTACCATCTGCTCTTGATTCTAGAGGTGCCTTTATCATTCATATACCCTCCTCGATGTATCTTTGGGTTGGTAAGAATTGTGAACCCATTATGGAAAGGGATGCAAGAGGTGCTGTTGGCCAGATTGTTCGATATGAGAGAGCTCAGGGTCCAATAATAGTTGTCAAAGAAGGTGAAGAGCCACCATATTTTTGGGATGCTTTTTCAAATTATTTACCACTTATGGATAGATCGCGCAGTGGATTAGATGCTGAGTCATCTAAGATTTCCCCAGGTCACAGAATTGTTGATGTGTATAATGTTGACTATGAGATCCTCAAGAAGGCTATCAAAGGTGGCATTGTTCCTCCTTTCTCATCATCTGACAATGCACATGAAACCCGTCTCCCTACTAGAGAAAGTAGCTGGAGTATGTTGAGGAGGAAATTTGCCCCTGTTGATATGAAAGAGTTTGTCTCTGCACCCAAGATATTTCTCTCTCGTGTATATTCAGATTCTATGATGATTGTGCATTCATCATCACCTTCATCCTCTTCAATGGTGTCTTCTTCATCTTCTTCACCTCCTTATACCTCTCCAGATTCCATCTCTTCCTCTGATTCCAGCACTAACTCGAGTTTTTCTGAAGCTTCTCTTGATTCTCCATCAGTAGTTTCATCTTCTCTGCCTGTGTCTTCTACTTTGTCTAACTTTTGTGACTTGACGCTTTCACCAAGGAAACCTTCAGTTCAATTGTCCCTTACCAGTGATGGCCATGGCATCAGCGTTGAATCAAAAATGGGTTCGAAGGTGGTGACATCAGCGAAAAAGTCGTCATCTTCACTGGCAGAGTGTAGAGGGGGTTTGTCTAAATCTTTGAACTTGCCGGTGGCAAGTGATAAGGTGACCAAAGTAGCATCTGGTTCTCATTCAAGAAAAGATGGTACTAGGTTGAAGAACAACGGCTTTTCTTGGTGTGTTTCAGATAGTGTAGAGCTTGTTTTAGTGTCCAAAGATGAAGATAAAGGAGTTGAGTATTCAACTCTATTGTCTGATTCGAGTAGAAACAATATAGTTACCCCTAACGTGTGTGACAAGGAAGTTACTTTTGTGAATACTGGTGATGAACATGGTGGAAAGAATCCTCACAGCAGTACCAAGAGTTCCAGGAAGGAAACTGCGTCTGCATCGCCTGGCCTAATACAACCTCTTGCCTACCGCTGGCCCAGTTTAGAGAGGATTTCACCATTTACTACCAATAGTCTTGTTTCTAAGGGAGCCTTTGTAGTAATGATGTCTCCTTCTGAATTAGATAGAGATGTAAAGAGAATTCTGTACTTCTGGATAGGAAAGTCATTTTCTTTTGTGGGGAGAACTTGAATCAGTTTGAAGGCAGCCGAGAATTTGTGGATGCACGAGATATTGATTGGGATAAAATTGGTTGCAATTTCTTAACTCTTATGGGTCTTCAAATGGATGCTCCTAGTAAGGTACGATATGGCTGCATCTCAACACATTACTTCCCTGATTATGTCTTTTTTTCAGAGTTTCCTTTAGTTTTATCTTATTGGCCAAATTGGCCGTAATTTTGTGTACTGAGTTTCTAGCGAGGGTATAAAGGTATATGTAATGAAAATGAGAAAACTCACATTAAAGTAGTTATGAGATCAGCAGGGTCTGCTGCCTAGGAGGACTCTATGCCCAGTTTTTTAAGCTCCCATCGTTGTGGAAGCTTTAATAAGAGCTTGTTTGACACATTACTGAGAGAGTATGTAGTATTCGTATCTGAAATCTGCAACTTATTTTACATTTCAGCTTATACTCCCTGGTTATCACAGCAGAGAGACTGCTTTGATGCTTTCATGTACTTGAAATCGTAGGATCACAGTACTCAGTACAATTTAATGAAGTAAACTGCTAAGTCGATGCTCTTTTTTGACCAGGCATAGTAAGAAATTTGTTTAGATGCATATCTCATTTATTTAGATACTGTTTTTATAGTGAAATTATGTGTGCCTAATTAAAATGCATTGTGAATTCCAGTTTGTTATAGCTATTCTCTTTTCCAAATTATGGTGCATAGGTGCAGGTAGTGAAGGAAGGAGAAGAACCAGCTGAGTTTCTTGCAATTCTGAGTAATGATTTGTAGCACAGCAACAACTTAGCATACCCCTAGCAATTTTATTTCTTAAAGCGGACTGTGATTGTTTGTGGACAATTTATCTTGAAGCAGAAGGAACCCCTGCAGCTAAAACCATGAGGTAACAAAACGTCATTTATCCCTACTTGTTGATCAGAATCTAATCTGCAAATTATCAGTCAACACCTGATGTCGATCTGGTTGCTGGTGGGTATTTTGTTGCAGGTATCTCGGCAGCAGTAGTTGATAGCATGATGATGATGGTCTTTTCTTTTGTATTTGTACAGTGGTATAACTGCAGGAGCTTTAGGATTTTTAAGTTTTTTTATACATAAAGAGATATGTTTCGTTTCCATTGTATATTTACTTGTTACAGTCAAACAACTCTTTTCTTGGAAGAAAAGAAGCTAACCCACCGCGGGAGAGCCAATTTCATTTCATCAACTGTTTTCTGAGTCTGCTTTTTTAACTTTTTAACTCTCCTAAGCTAGTTACCTATTGGACTAATTAGAACTGTTAAATGGGAGAGTTGGGTTGCTGATTCATCGGGTTGTGAATTTATTGGTTTGTGGTCTCACTGAGTCGTGGGTTTGTTAGTTCATCAGGTCATGAGTTTGACGAGGCACGAGTTCATTGGGTCGTAGGTCTTGGGTTAAGTGAGCTATGGATTGACTCAGGTTGTGAATTTATTGGTTTATGGGCTCATTGAGTCGTGGATTTGTTGGGTTGTTGGTTCATTAGGTCATGAGTTTGATGAGGCATGGGTTCATTAGGTCGCAGGTCTTGGGTTAAGTTGGCTATGGATTGACTTGGGTTGTTAATTTTTTGGTTTATGGGCTCACTGAGTTGTGGGTTTGTTTGGTTGTTGGTTCATTAGGTCATGAGTTTGACGAGGCATGGGTTCATTGGGTCGTAGGTCTTGGGTTAAGTGGGCTATGGATTGATTCTAGTTGCTCGCTGGGTCTCAAGTGTCAACTCAAGTATGCACATAGTCATTAGTCATGTCATGTATAACACTTAAGTATGCACATAGTCATTAGTCATGTATTATATTAGGTTACTTTATTTTTTTATAGAAGTACATATACTTATAAGGGCGGGCTACGAAAGCACATTGTCTTAGAAGTCACCACTGTCAACGGACATTTGATTTTCCATCCAATTGATTACATGGAGTTGTCACCTAAGCTGTCACGTCGTTCAAAAATTTGCATAAGCTCCTACCTACCAAAAACCAACCTAGACGCCCAATTCAATTATCCAATTCTCCTCCTCCCTCATCCTTCTTGGATCTGAACTCTCCTTCTCCCTCATCCTTCGTCGATCTGAACTCCTCTTACTCCATTTTCTCCCAACTCCTCATCCTTCCTCCTCCTGGTACATCTCATCTCATATCACCATTTTCACCATTCTCAATTCCATCACTCGTTACCACAATCTTAATACCACATCCCAATCCCACAATACCATCATCAACCATCCATACCAACATCCATCACAATTCCACACACAAATCACTGGAGTTAAGGGTAAGCGGCTACCCTCACCTACAAAATCACCACCCAACCTACAAAAACAGTGGGAACATGAGTAGTTTTTAATGAGTGCATAGGGTTATCCATCTGTTAATCATTCACAGGATGACCCGACATTGTGGCCCTCCTCCTGCAATCACCATTCACAATTCACAGCAGCAAAATACTCAATCATACAACGCATTTCATAACATTTCTTCCAATCTAAACCACCCAGTCAACGAGTGTCGAAACAAGCCAACCAATCACATAAACACCATATTCACCAACAACATAACACTTAATCCTATTATCCATCTGGCTCAGAATTCTAACTCCTCGCATCATGCTACCTATCGGCGTTGGACCCGTGCTTGGAAAAACGTGATGCCTTTCCTCAAAACTGCAACCACTACCTGCTCTTGAAACCCACAAAGAACCACTACAAAACCCCCAAACCAAGACTCGGGAAATTAATCAGAACCCTGTTGGACAAAATCAACGCGGATTAGAAAACCATAACAAAATTGAAATCGAAAGAAAACTGTAATCGAGGCCTGTGTTTGCACAGTTTCCTTAAGATAGATTCGCCCTACACAAGGTACTTATAGGGGAAAATTGAAGGGATAAGTGGGTATTTATAGGGGAAAATTCTGGAGCAAACTATTTAGTTGAGCAATGTGGTATAATACCACTTTCTCACATT
This sequence comes from Linum lewisii, assembly GCA_034768395.1. Classification (NCBI taxonomy): domain Eukaryota; kingdom Viridiplantae; phylum Streptophyta; class Magnoliopsida; order Malpighiales; family Linaceae; genus Linum; species Linum lewisii. Next base: position 50,821,445 of record CM068297.1, read on the forward strand.
ACTCCTTTTCCCACCAAGGTACTTTGAGAATCAATTTCTCATTCACCTTAAATCCATTTTGGACGGATTATATCTCGATTCGAAGCTCTCTTGTAGGAGAATACGAATATGTAATCACCTTACAAAAAGGTGTTACTTAACCCACTCATAATCACATCCCAAAATGGTACAAACCCATTTGGTTTACCCAAATTTTCCAACAGTCCTCCACATGAATGAAAATTGGACTCAAGACTCTGACGACACTGACAACTTTGCTCAACGGTCAAATCATGCATAGGATAGGTAGGTGTTACCCCTTGAACCTTCCCTTGTGAAGCATACCAACTCTACTGGCTAGATGGTAGACGCGATGTCCTTGAACCATCCTGCCGCCCGTGTAGACGATGATACACTGCACACAGGATCCTTCCTAACGTGATTTTGTTCTCACTGTTATGTTCATATGGCCCTGAACATCTGCCTGGTTCTGCGAGAGTTTAAGAAATTTGCGCCCCCACAATTCCCTTGAAGCGGCCCCACTTCACTCTAACATAGGTGATCCTTATCTCAGAATCATTAAAAGCCTTTATGCTTATCCTTATCCATCATCACTGTTTATAGGAATGGGTTGGGGTTTCCCCCACAGTGACTCTACTAGTTCATTCAAGTAGGTTGTCCCTTTGAACCTAGATCTTAGGATCTCCAGTCAACTAGGTTGGGTTTTCCTTCGAATGAACTTTATTTCAAGGGCTTTAATCCCATTCCCATTGACAACTTGTGCACAGCCTCTCGGTTTAACCCTTTGGTTAGCGGATCCGCAAGGTTATCTTGACGATAACTCTTATTTTGAGAGAAGTTGTCTTATGGTATATTGTCTATGACAATATGTCTAGACTACCATCAAGTAATGTGATGACTACTTTCACTAGTCACCCCCACATTTAAAATAATGAAAAGAAGTATTTCTTCTATTCAATAATTTATATGGAGTCTCATTAGTTACCTTTCTATATACCTTATTTAAAAGGTAATTAGCTGACACAACAGCTCCCCCACATATTGTGGGAACTCAGAACTTATTAACTTGGCATTCAGCTTAGGAACTCATATGTTCCTTAACAATTGTTCATGCTTGTATCTCTAATACAAGAGCATTCATTTGACACAAATTTCATGTAGAATAATTCCAATTTATGTAGTACTAAGCCACAATATAAGATCCAAGCGTCCCCAGACTTATATATATAATCTAGTACCACCACCTAATTATATAAGAATCAAACGTCCTTGATTTTCATATAAAAGATGTAAGAATTTTTCTATCATTCTTTGATTATGCCAATAAGATTACACAATTGTACAACTCATTGACCAATTGTTCAACATGTCATGAACTTATGAATGTCCTCAAACATTTTACGATATACATGACTTTAGTATCTCCTTTCACATATTAAGAAGAGCATTTGCCAAACCAAAACTAAGTGTGAACAGAATAAATACCATTTTCTTTTGTCACTTCTCAAAATTCATACAATGAATTTATTTGGTTATCAATATGATTAACCATCACACTCTTAGGTATTTTAAGCAATACCACAAGAGTCATTTAATAATTTCTCCACAAGAGAAATCATCCACTATTCAACCTCGTTGAATTGTTTGTCATGTTTCCACAAGAAACATACATTTTAGACTTGATTCACAAAGAATCATGTTCAATACTTTTAGCCCCAATTGGGCCATCAATCCAACCACCAAGAATTAACAATTTGACACAAAGTCAATTCAATGTACCAAACATTGATATGTCAAATATAACACTTCAATTAAAATACACAATATTTCAGAGCAAGTATTTGAATCAATCACGCTACTAATGGAATTAGTGTAATTAAGTTGGTTGGTTTTAAATCAAGTTTGATTCAATCCACTTAATTGCATCACCAGATCCAAAGCAAGTTTGATCAAAATCCAAAGAATCAACACAAATGCATTACAAGAAATAATTACGAGTCATCCAAATTAGCAACCAAATAATGCTAATTTAAATACCTTAATTAATTCCACAATTAAGCCATAATGAAGGCATATAAAATCCCACAATAAAACTTAAATACCACACAATTAGTATTTAAATTATACATTAAAGAATTTGGGGAAATTTAGCTAAATCATTGCGCACGTAAAAAGGTAAGTCTATTTCAAACAAATAAATTACCAATTAAGATTAGATACAAATCGATCTCAAAAGGTAAGTAAATCGCATCTAATAAATTGTGAAATAGAAACTTTCCAAGTTCATAGTTTGAATTAAATTCAAATATAACTCTCAATTAAAGCACGCAACTAATTTAGGTAACTGATGCCAAAATCACTATCAATGGAATAAGTGCAATTTAATTTGATTGATTCTAGCAAGATTACTTCAATCGTTTAATTGCATCACCAGATCCAAAGTGATTTGACCCACATCCAAGATAATTCTTTGAAACAAATTCAAAGAAGATTAATTTAATCAAAACGCACAACCATTTCAGTTAAACTTCAAAGTAAACCATCGCTATCAATAGAATTAGTACAATTAATTTGGTTGCTTTAAAGCAATATTGCTTACAAGCATTTAACTGCAACACCAGATCTAAGCGATTTTTACCCAAGTTAATTCTTTGAAACAAATTCAAAGAAATAAACGAAAATGAACAATAATTTCATTTAAAACTTGAAGCGAATTTTCGCTACCAATTGAAATAGTGCAATTAAATAGGTCACTTTAGAGCGTCATTGCTTCAACTTTTTAATTGCATCATCAGATCCAAGTGATTGTTGCTCAAGCACAATAGACCAACATTAGATCCAAAGAATAGAATTCAAACAGCTACGCGAGTGTGAGAATTCAATCTTAGTATAAATGAATTTATAACGATTCTAAACAAGTAACTAAATTGATAAATACATTTACTAAGATTCAAGATCTTAGATTACCAATAAACTTGTTAGAATACGAAAACCATTCATAAACAAAATAAATTACAAACTCAAATAAGAATGTTATATGTGTTTGAATCTAAGATGAATAGATCAAACACATAATCATTGCACCAAATATTATTACTAAATTAACAACGACCCAATTCTTTCCATCAATTGAAAAAATATCGAAAGCAATATAACGGTTATTAACCTTAAATTTCAACAAACATCAAGACACTGCAATAGAGAAAATTGCAAACCTTGAGACAAAGAAAATTCAAAAACTCACTAAATGTCATTGGCACTAACTTTAATTAAACAAGCAAGCAATTAGAATTTGCTTATATACTTGCAATAAGAGACACAACTAATTACCCCATTATGTTTATAACCGTACAAAGATAAACATATGCATTAACCAAATCATGATTTCACAGCACTATAACTCAATTACAAAAACATGATGTAAATCCAACATAGAATAACTAACCAGCATAAAAGCAAATCAATCCTTAGTGTTTAAAAACGTAGGAAGATATTGCAGAATAATCATTGTTCTGCTATGGAGATATGTATCTCAGTCAGAAACGAAAATCCGAGTTAAAATTAAACAAGAATCTATCTTAAGTTGTTGGACAAAATCAACACGGATTAGAAAACCATAACAAAATTGAAATCGAAAGAAAACAGTAATCGAGGCCTGTGTTTGCACAGTTTCCTTAAGATAGATTCGCCCTACACAAGGGCGTCTTTCTCCCAGGATACAACGATCTCAACGGTGTTTCAACACCACCGAACGCAACCACGCTTGAGCAAAGCGACAACAAAGGGACCGAAATTAAAAAGAAAGGAAGAAGAAGATTTGAACTTTTGGGAGAGAGATTTTAGTATCTGAAGGTGTGTGGAAAACTGAAGGGATAGGTGGGTATTTATAGGGGAAAATTCTGGAGCAAACTCTTTAGTTGAGCAATGTGGTATAATACCACTTTCTCACATTACTCCTTTTCCCACCAAGGTACTTTGAGAATCAATTTCTCATTCACCTTAAATCCATTTTGGACGGATTATATCTCGATTCGAAGCTCTCTTGTAGGAGAATACGAATATGTAATCACCTTACAAAAAGGTGTTACTTAACCCACTCATAATCACATCCCAAAATGGTACAAACCCATTTGGTTTACCCAAATTTTCCAACAAACCCTAGGTCTACAATTCAACTGAGGAAAGGAATCATCAACTAACAAGTTCAATACCCTTGTATCGGAGGTTGAAAGGTGCTAGAAACTGTTCCTCAACCTTCTCCTTTGATTCCTAGGTTAATCCACTGCGATTCCAAGCTCAGGGCTCGTCACTCCTCTTCTTTAGTCACATCAGTCGTTGATTTATCGAAGGAAAGAAATTAAAAGTCGTGAAAGGAGTTTCTACCCGACTATTAGGTTTTATTCTGTCAGCACAACGGCCGTTGCAGGCCACAACGACCATTGTCCCTAGTTACAATAACCGTCATTGCTTTGGGAATTATTCATTATTCTGCAAGGTCCCAACGGCCGTTGCCTTAGAGATTGCTTCATGGTGGAAATTCCGATCTACTCCAACAAGAATGCGATGGAGGATGGTGTTACTGGATATGTTAGGGTTTCACATCAGATATACAACATGGTTGAAGACTATCACAGGCTGAGGGGATGCTGTTCATCAATTAGTCAGAGATCACTTGTTCCTCTTTGCCCGATTCCGATTGAATTTGTTTGATAATCATTGGTAGGTACTATCTGAGCTCCTTGTTGCATTGAAAGCTTGATATAGAAGCTTTCATTCGATAAACACACAATAAAAGCTTGTTGTTTAACTGAGGTGTCTAACGCATAAGATTTATAAACTGTTTAACGGAGGTCCTTAACGCATGAAATTTTGGTTGGCACCCCCTCCTTCCAAATCATAGATGCAGGAAAGTCACACCAACCTCGATACTCCTGTGAACATAAATGCCTGAAGAAAGAGCTGACTGAAAACATCACTGACGAGGTGAACGACCATTGAGGTACTAGAGGCCCATCAGTGAGCCACCCAAATTGTATCTCATTGAGGGTCTGCAAGAACCTCTGTCTCTCATCTTCGGCACCTCCATGAAGATTGACCGTCATCATAATATTCCAGTCATACTTGTCCATAATAATCACATGATAAAAAAACAGAGGTAAGACGAGATTGTACCGCTGCCAACACCCGTGGAAACCTCACCAAAAAACATCCCGGATCAACCCAAGCGTAGTCCTAGAATCCAGAATTAAGAAGAGCCTCATCCGTCCAATCCGACCAACCCGCAACCTGAAATCCCCAATTCGGCTTTCAGTCAGACTCACCAACACCACATTCGAGAAAAATAAGCTCCCGCCACCACGATTTCCTTTCTTTAGCGAACCTCCAAACCCATTTTCTTAACAGAGCTACATTCAACAAATTGAGATCAAACACACTGAGGCCTCCATTACCAATTGGTGTCTTGACGACATCCCAACGCACCAAATGCGGTCTCTTGCTATCTCCAGCTCCTTCCCACAAGAATCTGTTTTGGATTCTATCAAACTCCTTGATCACCTAGGTTGGGCCCGGATAGGGAGAGATGATAAATGGGCATTTGAGATAGCACGCTTTTAAGTAAAGTGACTCTTCCTCCAAACGAGAGTAATCTTGCCTTCCAAGTACACATACCATTACCCTACTATCATAGTATATAAAATTATATAATGTTATTGATCACAATAAGTCATGGGGTTGATTCAATTAACCTAACATGAGTCATGACCCAACCAAAAGCAAAATCATTTCCAGATATAAACTACTAATCATTTCTTAGAATTAACTCATGCATACATCCCGCCCATAAAAAACTCAGCATTATACTGATATCCAAAATATCTAAAATCCCTAAGAGAGTTGTCACCTACCACAGTGATAAGATTTCACGACCTAACTCTTTGTTTTTACTGTCAATCGAGGTGACCTAGTCTTCTGGTCCACCGACGTCGAGTTTATCACAGTAAGGAAAGTCGTCATCCAGTACGATGATTGTTTGGATAAACTTATTGTACTTGGGGATTGTGGGGATTGTAGAGATTTGGTTAATGATATTATAGAGTATGTTGGGTATATAAATATTTTATTAGTGTTACAATATTGTCTGAATCACTAATTTATATTTTTTTTACCTATGTAAATTTTTGTTTATATCGATGTTATTTTTATACTTGATAATGATGTGTTGCTATATAAATAATTCTATAAATTGCGCTATCTTAATCTTAAAATAATCTATGAGAGATCATCATATTCTTTTTGCCACATAGGACAATGTTATTCTCTTCATTTTCTACCTCATCTACAAATTTTAAATAAAAAATAAAAATTATATCAAGTCTTAATAAATGCTCTCACATTAAGAGCTAATTAATAATTTGGTTAATAACATTTTTGGTCATTCAAGTTAAGGAAATCTATCATATTGGTCACTTGAACTTTCATCTTTAACATATCTAGGAAGAGATCGATATTTCGTCCACTTTTGTTCAATTTTCCATCCAAAATCTTTCGGCCAACCACGTCAACTAAAATAATAATTTTAAAATTCCATGCCATCAAACACTCAGTCATTAGATCCAACCAAACCCCTTTTAGCATGATTGAAGATTCTTTTTTCCTCTATTTTCTTCATCTATAATCTTTTTTCCTTCTCGAGTTTAATACGTAAAACAATACGTTTATCATTCTCCCATCTCCAACCATCGCAATCTATGACGAGACACAATTTGGCGACTCAAATCTATGCAACGAGAGATATCGAGTCATTATGTCCATCACGCAATACTAATATTTGAGATTGTTTCGACCATCACGTCCAAGGCAGCAACAATGACTCCATTGGGTTTGGAGTAATTGGTGGATGGGTTTCATTGATCAATCTCCATGGAATTGTCAAACAAAATATTCATGGATAACCATTTAAATCAAGAGTTTCCAAGAGTCATTACCAACTTTAGCAGTTTCATGACCAATGATTTCAGCTCCTTCGTCATTGTTATGACATTTGGAAGTGTATATGAACACCTTACAGTCTAAGTTTGGAACTTCATAAGGAAGAGTTTTTGTTATGATAGAGATAAGTGAGTTGTGTATATTTGAAATGACTAGAGGGCGAAGATGACAATGTTTTTATGGATGCATTGATGGTATCGTGCATATATGGTTACTAGTTTTTTTGCCCGCCCCTTGGGCGGTTTGGTGTTTGTGAATGTGTACGTAATTCATTTGTTGAGTGGGTTTTTGGATTGAATTGGTTGTTTGTTTATTTTATGTTGGGTTTTGTTTTTATAGAATGTTGGGTTTGGTTGGATAGTCGGTCGTCATCGTCTTTGTTGTATAGTTGAGCAACTGGGACGTCAAAAAAGGTATCCCCTTCGTAGCCGAGAAATACAAATCCACCTTCCTCCAAGTTGTCGGCTTCATGGTTGAATCTAATGATACACAAAATTGATGCACACTTGCGTAATTATTATTCTTCTAAACAAAATTACGTAATTATTAGCTCCTTGATTGAGAATGACAAATTTAAATAGAGAATGTTTTTTATGAGCAGGACACATTTTGATTGAGAATGATTTTATTAGAAGGTGATTTAGATGATGTGTTTGATTCTTTTAATGTCCATGTTTATGAGTGTTCAATATTGTGTTTCATTGGATTTTTACATGAAGCATGAGTGGGTGTTAGTAGTTGTTTATTGCATTATTTTAGGATTCTATTTTATTGAATTCCTTTAGTTGTTATTTTTAATCCGTTTAATGTCTATGTTTATGAGTGTGTGTAATATTTTTTTCTATTTAGTTATTCCATACCCTTGGATCCAATCTCTTCTTAACTTTGTCACCCAAATTTCGGTAGCAGTGTAGTCATGTACACCGTCCATGGTATCATGACCTTCACGTTAATACTTCATACATCAAGTCCATTCTGAAAACTCTACCTTGGTAGTTGGCACAGAGCAATCATATGAACATATAATCACGTAAAAGCATTCTGTCTCTTAACTCCATCATGCAGCCTGAGCATAGGATTTTTTCTTTGATGACCATGTAACCAAAAAACAAACACATTCTCTCCATCAGAAGGACCATCCTTCCCATATACATTATTATCTCTGATGCGTGAACCAAAGAGCACAGACTCCTGGCTCCTAAAAGCCAATTTTTTGTCTAATCCATTTCACTTGGAGCTTTTTGAGATTCATCCCATCAATACAATAAGAACCTCACCAGAAGCTTAGATGACACCTAAGTTCCTGCATCAAATATGATTGTTGCCCGTTAGTTGACACCTTGGTGATGAGCTTAGCCATAATGCCGCTAGAAAGCACTAAGAACGGAATAGCAGACAACATTACCAAGGCAAGCCTCCACCCTCATTATAAATGCTATAACCAAACCCTCAACAAATGTTGCTTGCAACTGCAGAAACTTTCTTTGCTACATCATGAGGTGGAATACCCCTCCCCAAAAGGAACGGAAAAGGATCTTATTCCCACTTACACCATCTTATCAGAAGCAAGACACAATGAATTTCAATATAGATGATTTGCAAGGAAGATATGCTTGGATGGATGTAAGAATGAACTAAGTTATATATATGTTCTTAATAAATCATAATAAGGTTCTAGTGCTACCTACTTCTTCTCATATAAACAAATAAACAAAACATTAGTGAAATCATACCTCTTACCGCATTGTTGCGATCCCACTGAGACAGAAATTGCCCACCTCGTCTCGACTGCAATCTCCAGCTATTTACCACCTGTAATTTTCAGAAAAGTTCTCAGCAATCTTTCATGATGATCAATCAATGGAAAATAAAGTTGGGCAAGTTTTATAAGTTTGCAGCATTCTGATTTTGATGGTTCAGTTCAGAATGATGATTGATCCATAACTTCATCTAACCAAAATTAAAGTTTGGAGCTTTAAGCTTTGAACTTGATTCCTTGCTGAATGCCGATCAACTTGAATAGTCTGCAGCTTGGTAAACAGTAACTAAGCAGAACCCACTTTATCAAATTCATAACTTAAGATCCTAAATTCCACAAAGCAGCCCTGCATAACTGAACACAAACACTCTCTAAAGTAACCATTTTTACCCTAAAACATCCCATAAGAAACTGAGCAAGCTGCTCCATACCAATGATCTGTCTCATGAAAGAGAAAACCAAAAGATATGTAGTCAATTGTCAGTCTATTTTCCTAGACCTGTTGTATGAATTTTGAACTCATGTTACCAAAGATGACAGGTGGATCATTTTCCAAGATCACCTAATTAAGGCAGATCATAGGTTGATGAATAATGCTACAGAAGGCAATTTCAGTGAAGCTGCAGACACCTACATGAACATCTAGTAGTTCAAACTTCATAAACTCAGATATCTTGTTATTCTTTTTCAGAAGAGAGGTCAGACAACTACCCATTAAGTCAAAGTTGCGTCAATATAAAGTGAGAAGCGACCAATTCATCCAGAAACAATGATAGACAAAAACAAAGGATTATTAGGTCAAACATGAAACACCATTGGGCAGCGGGCATAACCAATTCCAATCCAAAAACAAAACATATATTGAAAGTTAAGCCACACTAAACCCATACTCACTATGCCATCATAACCTGACAGACATATGGACAACACAGCCTAAGAGTAAGATTAGCATCATGAAAATTTCTTTTAGCTGGTTCAGAGATTTGGGCTGAAAATGACCCTGGATCATATAAGAATCACATGAACCTTTCCTTTGTAAGGATTTTTACACAACAGACAGAGAAAGAAAGGAGAATAAGAAGCTGACTCATGGCATAGTTGGTTTGACAATGGATTATTAATGGAGGTATGTGGTTATAATTCCTGAGTATGTAACAACTCGATGGGAAAAACTCATTCACGACAAACATTCAGGAGACTCTTCCAGTTTTGATCAATGTAACGTTTTGTTGATCTATGTAGTGAGGACACTCTTCCACTTTGTGGGTTGTACCAGTTATGGTCTGTGGGCATTTGGTTTCAAAATTAGTATTCTTAATTAAGTAATCAAGTTGGATCAGATGACTTAATGGATTGGCTGTCATGTGCTTATCCTTTTCTGTGTCCTAAGTGTCATTTTCTGATTTATTATTTGTACTTAAGCTTAAGCATTCACCAACCTGTCTTTGTAGTCAAATTTTGCAGTCAGGCTACTGCATTAACCTCATTGCTCTTGTCTTCATAGAAAATCATCAGTGCAGTGCATATCACACTCTAAGCTAAAAATAATTTGGCTGACATAGAGTAATCATGAGCTTGCATCGAATTATTGTGTTAAAGTTTAATATTAAGAACACAAAGTAAGTCAAAATTTTGACATAAAACTCCTAATGCACCCCACCAATATGATGATATTCAAATGTGAAAAGTTCAGAACATCCGCAAGTGATGATCCATCATTCAACATAGCAGAAAAACTACGCTCAATGTAAGAAAAATAAAAGTTAGAAGAATTGAAGTTACCTGATGCTTGTCTGGCCACCTGTTCCAACATGAAGGAAAAAAGATCAGATTCAGAATCCAGAGAACCAGTTTTAATTAGAGGTTCAGGAGTTCAAAGCAAAATAGCTTCCTTAAGCTTTACTAACTTTTTTTTTGGATAAGAAGCTTTACTAACCAAAGTAGTGAAACTAAGACATTCATCTGACAACAGAAGGTACCCTATTGGTAAATATTAAGCTATACATATGAAGAAACAAAATAGACTCAGATCCAGGCATACACTCAATTTCCAGCTCCCCATAATCACATGACAATCTTAAGCATGGAATTCAATTTTCAAAGAAGAACTCACTATCTTAATAGTAGTAATTAATATTAAGAACACAAAGTAAGTCAAAACGTTGACAAATAACTCCTAATGCCCCCCACCAATATGATGATTGTCAAAAGTGAAAAGTTCAGAACATCCGCGATGAACAATCATTCAACAGAGCAGAAAAACTACGCTCAATGTAAGAAAAATAAAAAGTTAGAAGAATTGAAGTTATCCTAAAAAAGAAGAGCAGAGAGTGGATGATGAAATGGCAGAGATCCACAAAAACACAGAAGCTTATAGCTTACCCTAAAAACACTTAACTGAGAGTTCACACTCTGCCGCAATTGGCAATCTTCCAATTCTCACCGCTGAGCAGATCAATCAGCATTGTCCTACTCAATTCTAATTTCCAGAAGAGGTGACTGAGTGTCTGACTGATCGATGAAACTTGTAGAAATGTCCATATGACAGTGAATCAAATAGTTTGTAGAATGAGCGATGATATTGCTAATGCCTGCATAACAACACCTTTATAATACCAGAATCTCAATCTTAGCACAATAGAAGCACTCTTAATGACAGTGGCGACAAACTGTTTCATACCTTAGAAGCAGTCAAGTGATAAAAGGTAGATCGGGCAGTATACATTAGCTTACCAGTTCTCTTCTGCCGGAAATCCATTGAAACCACCGTCAAGTTCCTTTCGCTCCTCACCACCGTCGCATCAACCGTCAACGTATTCCTGTATCAACATCGACAACGAAGTGATAAGCTGATCAGAAAACCAAAAATTGAGGGGATGGGGAGAATTAACATAAAAATAAACAATACATAGAAGAATGGGAATCTGACATTTCAGGGGAAGCTGAGAGGTGATAGATCCCTAATTCGACGCTGAGTGCTAAAACCATTCGAACGAAAGCCCCCTCAAAAGCTGCTGCGAAAGTAGCCGAGAGAGCCGAGAAGCCGATGAAGATGATGACGATTGACAGTAGCAGCTCTAACCCAAAATCTCCAATAATAGCTACTGATTGTCTCTTCTAAAAAAAAGTTCCACCGTTTGTGGCCATAAACGCAACACTTCACTTAAGTGAGGTGGCACTCCAAATTTCTTTCAAAGGCTGATGTGGCAGCAATCAACCCCCAAACAGCCATAGTATATTTTAAGATTTGTGAACTCTATTGGATATATTGTCTAATATGATTGTAAGTATTGTTAACTATAATATCTCATTTATTTAACTAATAGTTCATATATATTGTTTATATAAAAATATTATGTTATATTATATATTACCTATTTATTCTTTTTCAAAATCTCATGAACTAAACTTCAAACAATAAAATATTCTAATACATAAATTTGTCAATATATATTAATGAGTATCAACTAGGTCTTTCGTAGCAATACTATTTCGGTGACGCACTACCAGTAAGCGACGAAAGTACGATCATAATTATTTGTTGTCGGAACATTTTGCGGACTACATATGAGCTTTCTATTTATAATGAAATTTTTCATCCTCAAAGATTACATTTCCTATATTTGAATGATGTATTTCTAAATAAGTTGTTGTTTCGAACTTAGCGTCTTAGGATTTTTATCACCGACTTACCTCTAAGCAACCTTTAAGGTATGAATGAAGTTTATGAATATTGAGTTTGATAACAAACTAGCTAAATAAATGAAGTCTGGATAAGGTTAAATTAATTTTTGAAATTACTTTATTTTATTCAATTAAATAGATTATTCGGTTAATAAACTATTATTTAAAAAAATTAACCGTTAAAATATATATATTTCCAAAGTCTAAACCAAAATATTGATAAATACATTTGACCATTGATTACGAATTTGGGAATATAAACATATTATTATTATTATTATTATTTTTTTTTTTTTATGAAAGGTCGGATTTCTCATTCATCAAATGAACCGATGCTAAAAGCAACGGAGAGTTACAAACAACCATACTGTAACTATGCAAAGAACAAGTCTACTTCAAACTATCATGACTACTCTATTAACATAATCTGAGCCCGAGAGACTTCGAAGCTCTCTAAGAGTAATGAAAGCCAAATCGTCTTCTTGTATTCGTCTTCCACCATAGACTCTGCCGCACCTCTCTCTCCAAACTTGGTATGTGGCACCCCTCCAAATATATATCCAAGCACTCTCCTCTACTGTTGTCCCCAGCCTCTGCAGATAATTGAACATAGCACACCAATCCGTACATATGAGGGAATCTGGCAATCCACAAGCTGCACGGACCCTTTGGCCAAATACACAATCAGCAAAGATGTGATCTCTGTCTTCCGGCTGTGCACAAAAACAACACCTGATATCCAGTGTAATCCCCCACTTCGCAAGTCACTGCTTCGTAGGTAATCTATCCTGCATAACCAGCCAGCATATGAAGGAGTGCCTAGGGATTAAAGGCTTCCCCCACACAACTCTATACCATGAGACCATTGGAGCAGATGGCCTTAAGTCATTCCAAGCACTCGAGATGGAGAACTTCAAGTTACCATTCCAAAGGGGAGATCTGTCCAGATCATAAGTGATGAAAGGAAGCACATACCTTCGAGCTTTCAAAATTTGCTTCCAAACCCAGGAGTTGTTCGAGTTAGCTTCACAAGTCCAGAAATCCCTAACTCGAATCCTGTAATAATTGACCCACGCCACCCATATGGAACCGCTACAAAGCATAAGGGTCCAAATATGTCTCGCTATACACACCATATTCCAACTTGAGAGGTCTTTAATTCCAACCCCCCTTCCAATCTAGGTAGAGCAGTCTTTTCCCAGGAAACTTTGGCCTTAGCAGCCCCCTTCTCATTTGTCCCCCATAAAAATCTATTACAGATCTGTTCAATCTCCTTGATAACATGCTTTGGAAGGAGAAAAATGCTCATCCAGTAGCTACACATAGCAGAGACAACAGAGTTAATAAGTTGAACTCTCCCCGCATAACTTAACGTCTTAGCCTTCCACAAATTAATTCTAGCTGTAATACGTTCAATCAGAACTCTGCAATCCTCAGCTTTTAGTTTCCCTGAAATCAAAGGGATCCCTAAATATTTCACAGGAAGCACTCCAATTCTGAATCCCGAGTCAGTCTTTATCCGATCTCGAACAGCAGTAGAAACACTTGCTGAACAGAAAAGTTCAGTTTTCCCAGGATTCATCTTCAAGCCAGTCAATCTATAAAAGGAGTCTAAGATATGAACAATACTCTGCACCCCTATAGCTTACCCACTAGTAAATATCAAGAGATCATCAGCAAAGCATAGATTGTGAATATCAAACCTCTTACATCTTGGATGATAAGGTATTAACCCTGCTTTCCCAGCCCTGTAGAATAAGCAATGCAAGACTTCCATGACAATAACAAATAGCCCCGGAGATAAGGGATCTCCTTGCCGTACACCCTTTCTAGCAGAGAAATGACCAAATAAGCTCCCATTAATCTGAACTCGAAACTTGGTAGTGCTAAGACAGGCAGTTATCCATTTAATAAATCTATCCGGGAACTGCATAGCTTTAAGAATATTGAACAGAGGCTCCCAAGCTATTGAATCAAAGGCTTTGGTGAGATCAACCTTTACCATGCATCTAGGAGATGTTTGAGTCTTATGGTATGCAGCAACAAGTTCATGGGCCATTAAGATATTGTCACTGATGAGACGGCCCTTAACAAATGCAGACTGATTCAAGCTAATAATCGATGGTAATACAATCCCTAGCCTAGAAGAGATGATCTTAGTAGTGCACTTGTATAGTACATTACAGCAAGCAATAGGCCGAAAATTTTTCATTTCATCCGCATTTTTAATTTTTGGCACCAAAGCAAGAATAGTAGCATTTACCTGGAAGGGTAATATGCCATCTTGAAAGAATTCCTGAACTGTTGCAATGACATCAGGACCTACTATCCCCCAAGAACTCTTAAAGAAGTGCGCTGTATATCCATCAGGCCCCGGACTTTTATCAGAGTTGATGGAGAACATTGCAACTCTAACTTCCTTATCAGTAATAGGTTCAATCAACTGAGAAGCTTCCTGGGGAGAAAGCTTATGAATCAACAATCTCCCAAAATACTCACTTGATTGTCCAAGCACCTCCTTATCACAATCTCCCAGTAGTCCTTGGTAGAAACTGACAGCTTCAGCAGCGATGCTGTCAATATCCTCACACAAGGTGCCATCTGATCTTTTAAGGATTGAGATAAAATTGCGCGCTTGTCTAGCTTTTATCGATTTATGGAAGTAACTGGAGTTATTATCTCCATTTGTGACCCAGTTATCTCTGGCCTTCTGAAATAAGAATATTTCCTCATCACATCTAAGGGCCTGCCAAGACTTCGTAATTTCTTCCAATTTATCCCTATTACTGGGGGAGGGATCATCCATAACTACCATCTGAGCTAAAGCCATCTTGTCTTCCATTGCTTTTACTCTCTCTCCAATTTCTGAATAATGCTCACGATTCAATTTTTTTAGACCCCCTCTTAGTTCTTGAAGCTTTCTGCAAACTCTAATCAATTTCGAGCCTCCAACTGGAATCCCCCAGGCTTGTTCAACCAAGGAAGAGTAAGCAGGGTTGGAGCACCAGAATTTGAAGAATTTGAACGGTTTTGGACGCGACTGAATATTAACATCTGAGTTCAGAATAATAGCACAATGGTCTGAAACTAAAGGAGGGAGGATCTTAACCTGACTTTGTGGAAAACAGGTGATCCAATCTTCATTAGTCAGCACTCTGTCTAGCCTTTTTGAAACTCTCCCATTCGACCAAGTGAACCAAGGGCCGATCATATTGTGCTCCAGCAATTCACAATCATTAATCCATCCTCCAAAATCCCTCATACTGCTAGTGATATCTCTGCCATTGGAGGCCTCAGAAGGATCAACAATGGCATTATAATCACCCATAGAGATAGTAGGGATAGAACTTGTTTTCACTGACGAATAAAAAAACTCTCCTCTGAGATTCAGAATTTGAGCCATAAACTATCAACAATTCAAAAGGATTAGCATCCAAGACCAATGCCTTAATGTGATGAGCAGAGAAATCCTTTATACTCAACTGAACAATAGGCCTCCATAGCATCCATATCTTCCCCAAAGAGCCATCATACGTCTCAAAGTGTTTCCAGTCTATGAAAGTAGAACTAAGAAGCTTTGTAGCATTATTCAAATTTACTCTAGTCTCTAGAATAGCTATAATATCTATAAAATGCATAGCTGCCATCTTCAAAACTGCAGTATGCTTATTCTGAGGATTAAATCCTCTTAGGTTCCAGCTTAATACCCTTATTTATCAGGTGGAACAGAGCCCTGAGAAGCACTGACCAACCAGGGAGACTTCCTTCTCTTCTGGTTCTTAGGTGATGGAATAGAAAGGTGCAGAGGCGGGAAGCTTTCCTCTATGAATCCCAATGCCCCAAATACTGTACTCGAGAGAGGAATACCTTCTGCAGTTTCAGTCCCCTTTGGATCTTCAGGCGGAGATTTGTCAATGAGTTTGACAACCTCAGCAGCACTCGCACCAGGTGACTCCTCCACTATAACAGCTTCGGAGTCATTGCCTGGATGATCAAGCACAGCAGTTATAGGTGCTGACTCCACTCCCTTAAGAGTCTCATCAGCATTGCCTATAACCAGTGGAGTCTGGGTCGTTACCTCAGCCTCTACAGGTGAACTATTCTCCTCAGATAAGGACTCTAGTTCATTGCCTGTCAAAGACTGAGACACAACAGGATAGACCTTAGGTCTCCAGACTTCCGTGCTCAATCAAGTCCTGCTCTTAACCTCCTGTTTTCTCAGCTTATCATGATATTCAATAGACACAGTAAAGGAACCCTTATCACCCAGGACTACCTCAAATGTATCCGGCTTTGGATCATCTTTGTCAATCAAAATATACGCCTTAGCTACCTTCATTCCTGAGTAAGTGTATGTAAACAGGTATGTGGTCAATGGGATGCCAATATTACTAGCAATAGCACTTACCCCCTTCTTTGTAAACAGAGGCGGCGGAACATCTCTGAGTGAGACCCAGCAGGAGTTCACAGACGTAGCAAGAGGGATTGGTTTGAGGTCAAAATCCCATTCACGAAAATGGATTACTACCGAGTGGATATGCCATGGCCCAGACTTCAGAACCCATTTCGCTACCTTCTCCGACGGAAAATGAACTAGTAAAAGTCCCGACGGGAGATCAGAAACATAAACTTCACCATGCCTCCCCCAAAGACGATTCGCCATACCTTGGATAGCCCGAATCGGAGGAGCATCGCCCATGAATTGACCTACCAGACAGCTTTTCATCTTGGCTAGCCCCAAATCAACTATATCCTGAGGAATATGCAAAGCACCATCCACCACCTTCGGAGCTATGTAATCCAACGAAAGATCCGAGGATTCGAAAAGACCTGCCCAGGATTTGGCGGAGGAAGAGGAAGAAGGGAGAGCGGAAGTAGAAGCAGAAGCAACGTCGGACATCAAACCATCAGAGCCTGAGAGCCAGAAGAGAAGGATCGGCGGCGCAAGCGCCTCCGACGGCGGAACCCTAACGCTTCAGAACCAGAGAGAATTTGGGAGTTTTTTTTTTCTAAAGCGTTTTTTTTAAATAAGTATTTGAAATTAAAAACATATTATTTTAATGTAAAAATACATAATAAAATAGTCATAGTTAAACTAATCTCTAAATCAATACATGATTTAACATATAATTTTTTTTTCAAAATAAGGTAAAAAAATACTCATTGAAATTTTGTGTCGAAATTGTGAGTAATAATACTATAACTAGAAATTTAAGAATAAATAATAATAATTAATTGTATTTGATTTTTTTTTTGTTCTTATTATGATCAAACAAAAGAGTGAAACAACACTGTCCATAGGGTGGTAAGGTACAAAAGTTAGTAAGAATCTGTAAAAATACTCAAGGTATTTGCATACTCGTGGATATTTGTAGGGTAGGTAAAAACCGACTGGATGAAAACTCATAAAACAGTTTCGATCTTCCGAAACCCTAGCCACTGCATGAGTTTAACAGGTTTGTTTGTTCACTCGGATATACATAATATTATATTGTGTGGTGCTTGATGATGAATCTTTCTGCCTTGGATGCTTTGAAGAACAGGCAAAAGGTTGTGGTGTTTGCTCAGAGTTCCCAACAATGCCTTCTAAAGGTATATTTTTGGTCTCGTTTTACCTGACACCTATCTCTTTCGTGAGCTCTTAATATAGAATTAGTTGGAAATGAATCCCTCAAGTTCAAATTTTTTGGGTCGGATTATGTTTGCAGCAGAATCCATTAGTTGAACTGGAGTTGTCTGATTGAGATGAATTGGATCCTTTTGATATAGACTTTTGTTGGTGAGTTTTCAACTTTGAAATCTACACTCATTTCGCAGCTGATGTCTGCTGCAAAGAAGGCTGTGAAATCAGGACCAACATTCATGAAGATTAGCACAAAGGTCACATTTCACCGCCCATGGACTCTGAACAAGGAAAGGAACCCCAAGTATGAGCGTATCAATGTCACTTCCCAGGAACAAGCTTGACCATTACCAGATTTTGAAGTTCCCACTTACAACTGATAAGAAGAAGATCAAGGACGCGGTGAAGAAGATGTACAACATTCAGGCCAAGAAAGCTAACACCTTGATCAGGTAACCTGCCTTAATGAAACATTTGGAAGGACATGGGTGAATGAATGTCTCCGTATATCAGTATATAGCTTGAACATAATAATAAAGATACATTTGTCTTAGAAGTAAAGAAGCAGGGGAAATGAATCCTGATCATAAAGCCTTGTACAACTCTACAAAATGCACCTTGTGGTTGTGCTTAGAATATGGAAGAAAGGTGTTCAATTCAGACGTTGACAACTTTGAAGGATTCAACGATTGTCTGCAATTTGTCCTTCATCTTCTCCCATCTCCTTTCTTTTGCTCCAGTTGTCAAGGTATATAGCTTCCCTGCAACAAACACATGTAGAGGAATCATAGGATTATGCTAGGAGTTGATTGTGCACTGCAAGAGAATAATAATGATAATATGATATGTTACCAACTTACCATTGCCAATAACAATTGTGCTGAGAGCGTGACGAGTGAAGTTGGGAGCCTGAGCAACGAACTCAAATGTGTAATAAGCTCGTCCTTCTACATCTTGCTGCATAAACATGAACACACAAGTTTCTTTTTAGGATGATAAAACATTTCATTCAAGTGCTGAAACAGAAGGAAACAAAGAAAGAAACAAACCTCCTTGGCCTGGATGAGCCTTGTCTTCTGCGAAGGAGAAGCTAGAACCTTACTAATCAAGGTTATTGCAACCTGGTCGGGGGCACCGAAATCTCGAATGTCTAGTTTGCTAGTAGGGAACATGGTTACACTGACACTTTCTAGTGGCTCAATCACATCTTTGAACACCTTATCTTGTCCTTGAATCTCCACTTCCTGTATGTAAGGAGGGAGGTTGTATATGGTTGTGCATTTGAGGTTAAGCAGAGCAGAGAAAGGCCACAGAATACACACTACTTACTTGCCAACCAAAGGGGTATAGGAAAGAGTATCCATCCTTCTGGTCAGTTACAGAGAGGAAGCCTTTCTTGTTTTCTGCAGCAACTGTCTGAACCATATCAAGGAATTAATGTCCTCTTATCATTAGAGGTTTGTAAATGAATAGAGAGGATTTGGTTTGTATGGTGCTTACATGAAGTGGAATTGTTTTGTAGCAGAGAAACAAGAGGAGCAATGATCCCAACACCCACAAACTGTCGTCTAGCTGAGGATGCAGAAGAAGTAAGAGATGTTTGATGATGGGTGGCCCGAATAAGAAACGAAATGGCTTTCCCACCACCACCACCACCGCAGTTGGGAATGGTTGTTTGGTGCTTGGGTAATCCTGGTACCTGGTGAACAGAACAGAAAGGGATTAATTGAATAAAAGGAAAGAATGATGCAGGGATAGAAAGAAGAAGAAGAAGTTGGACCTGGTGGTGAGGGAAGAAAGACAATGTCCGATAGAGGGAAGGTGAGTTTTGAAGGGAAGCCATGGCCTCGTCTCTGCGTATGTCGTCGGACTGAATGAGTCTCAGAGAGGTGTTATGACTTTATGTGTGGTGGAGAGCTTCTCTCCTTTCTATGGACTTTGTTTGTGTATCTGTATCCCTTCTTCTTTCTTCTTCCTCTTATCACTTAATTGGTATAATTGTGGTCTACTACTAACGCTACTCATGGTTTTGCTTTTTTACATTTTCCCCAATTCTCCCCTCTTTTTTTTTTTTTTTGGGCAAAGTCAAACAATCAATCTTTTATTAATGAATCACCAAAGGAGGCACTTCCTGAACCACCGGCTGGTAGTACATTTCAAACACAGTCCTCGTCTGAGTCATTTCGTGAGTTCATTTAATCGCCTCGAGCAGCCCTTCAGCTTCAGCCTCTTTCACTAGTGACACTCCCATGCAAACCATCTACTTATGCCTAACTAGATTGCTCTCCGCGACTCGATCCACCAAGCCAATACCAATACAGCTCTGCTCTTGAAACATTGCAACATCCTTGTTTACCTTTATCGTTCCCACAACAAGTCGATGTCATTACCTGCACTCCGCGGGGTGATGACCATACGCACCGTATTCCGCTTCAGCCCCCACCATTCCTGCAAGTGATCTCAACCATGTCTGACAATCAGCTCTTCCGTTTTTTACTTTTTATTTCAGACTCTATCATTTCTCGCTCTCCATAATCCCCATATGATACGATCATATGCATATGATCCCTATTTGCGGTGTCAATAAGTCCAAATAGCCACTCATTTGTGGTATTTCCTCTCGCTCACGTGGCTTGCATCAGCGGTGTTACACCTGCCACCTCCCAACACCTGATAGCCACCGGGCATTCAAAAAACAGATGTTCCACACTCTTTCCATTCCCAGCGCAGCTCCCACACTCATTTGGTATTACCAACCCTTACTGTTCATTGTATCTCTCGGCGGCAATCAAAATAATTTTCCTCTCGTCCGCGATCAAAATTCGCCAAAGCAAGTGTTTCATCTTTGGTGGGATTTCAAAATTCCATAAAGCCATCCATTGCCCATCAGCATGGAGCTCCTCCACACCGGACGTCTCGCCAATACACTGACAGTACATAGATCATACCATATATTTACCATCTCGATTCCGTCTCCAAATCCTGACATCCGGGTAGTCTCCACACGGTGGATCCATCATCACCACCCAAGTCTCGTCGCGTGCATTGCTAACCTCACCCACCAACTCCATGTCACATCCCTACAGGTTAGGGATCAAAAGATCATTGGCTACCATGTCTCGCATTTCATTAACTAGCCAAGGATCAAAAGATCTTTGGTTGACATGTTAAAACAAACACTTCAAATTCTCCGATTTGTGCGAAAATTAAAGATCAATGAAACACTCTCCAACTTTGTTTGCTCAATTTTTGTGCGTGTTTCAGAAAACAAAGCGAGTGCAATCATCCATAAACAACAAAAAGTACCGACTTCCATTTAGCGACAAAACGGGCGATGGGCCCCAAACATTTGAATACACCAAATCAAAAGATTTCAACGATGGTATATGAGAAATAGGAAGATGGAAACGATGACTTTTACCTAACTGGCAAGACTCACAAGGATTGATAATTTATTTGTAGAAACTGGTAAACCGAAATTTGAAACAAGACGACGTAGAAGAGACAACAGTGAGTAGGCCAGAATTCAACGTAAACATTATTGTCACATGTGAGTTTGGAGGCGCTAAGTAAATGCTTGGTTAGTCGAGGAACAATAAACATACTAGGTAGACGTAAATCATGTAAGGAAGTAGAGCCAACGTGAGAAATAAAAAGATGATTACCGTCATCGACTTGCAATTTGTCGAACCCAGTATAGGCATCAGCCAAGGTGAGTTTGTGGAGACCGGGAGAGACGTGATCTGTAGCTCCACTATCGAAATACCATGAGGGATCAACAACAGACGATGTGGAGCTGTATTGAGCGAGATTCACCTGTCGGCTATGATCACGAGGCGGCTGTCGACAAGAAGGAAAGTTCGTCTGATTATTACGCTGCCAACAATCAATAGCTGTATGGTTTTCCCTGCCGCAAAGTTGACACACCACACTGGTGTGCCTATCAGAATGATTCGGTTGAGAAGATGAGAATCTGGAAAAGGATGGAGGACGTGGGTTGGAGGTAGCGGATGAGCCCATGAAGCGGCGGTTGGACCTAGGCCTGTGATGAAACCCAGACTGCCGACCAGGGGAAGATTCAGAATGACGGCCCAATCCAAGAGACCTAACTGTGGAATGAACCATATGGGGTGCCACCGGCGGAGGAAGAGGAGTAGGGAGCAGCCCTTGTTGTGGAATGATGTCACGTTCGAGACGAGCTTCTTCTCGGAGCAAGAGGCCAACCAGCACATCAACCAAAGGTTCCTCCGTTCGCATCATGTAAGCGGTGAGAAAGGGGCCATACTAGGTGTCAAGCTCGGAGAAAATATGCCCAACAAGATCCTCGTCCGATACGGGAGTGAGATTTTCAGCAAGAACATCAACAATGGAACACTTCTTCTCAACATAGTCTAGCATCGGAAGAGAACCTTTGGCGAGAGTTTGAAGTTGAACCTTCAAAGCCATACACTTGGCAGAAGTCTGAGACTGGAAAGTGTGATCAAGAGTTGTCCAGGCAGCATAAGAGGTAGTGGCTCGAGCGACGATTGCAATAGCCCGCTCCGTCATTATCGATTTTAGCCAGAGAAGTACATAGCGATCCCTTTTCTTCCAGTCAACGTACAATGGGTTTGGCTCAACAGTAGTGGTTCCATTGGCAGCAGCGAGAGGACGTGTCTCTGGATGTGGTGTTGGAGACATGATAAAATCCTCAAGATCAAACTACAGAAAAAGGATGGAAGACCCTAACCACCGCTAGTCTTGAGAATCGGCTCTAGAAATCACCTATGAAACCTTGGCGGGAAAGTACTTCGACCCGTCGGCTGTATATAGCCGGGAACCCGAAGTGTCCGGTCGAGTGGCTCCACTACAGAAGATGGATGCTTCTGTTGATAATACCAACCTTAAGCAATGCAACAACGAGCAAAGACTTGAAGGGAATTTAGAACAAAGTTCTGGTTTGTATTTGATTAAAAAAAAAGGTTGATTACAAAGGGAGCCCGAAGCCTCTTATTTATACTAGAGGAACTGGGACATCCCCACGGTTTCCTACTTAGAAACAAACTCGGAAAATAATAAAGAAATAACCTAAAGTCCTAATTAGACTACTAAAAGAACTTAAATATTCCTAAATAACCGAGCACTAAAAGAGAAATCCGATCAAAACTCTAAAAAGGAATAAAAATAGCAAACGTGTTCAAAAAACCCTAAACCGGCGGATCCGGTTGGATTGGTGATTCACGCGCGGTCCGGATTAGGAAAGCCAGCGCCGCCTTTATTTTTGGCAGTTAATTTGGCGGCGGCTCCGGGGCTGTTGTTGGGGTAGCTTGGGCTCTTGATGCCGGGGCCGGGTCTTGGTCTTGTTCTTGCTCGGGCTTCGGGGCTAGGGTTGATCCGGTCTGCGCCATGCTCACCCTCCTGATTCTTCATTTCCTGGTCTTCCGCAGCTCTAATGAGGGTGGCGCTTGCTCCTGAGGCCAGATAGTCTCCAAGGCATGAGGAAAACCTCCAAATGCCTGAGTCATTTGATGGTCGGGTGCTAAGTGCCAATCGGTGCCCTCCGATACCGGGTCTGGTGCATGTGTCGGGCCTGTCTTCAGGCGCCCTTTATTTCCCGCCGTGCCATTCTTCTCTTTCTTGGCCCAGTCCTCCAGGAAGGTCCTAAGAGGTTCGCCAAGTGCTGACACCCGTGCTTCGCTGGTCTGTCACTCCTGAGCGTCGGGTCTTGGTGTTAGGCCCGACGTAGCGCTCAGGGTAGGATCGGCTGGTGATACTACAGCCCGGCTCTCAGTCCTCCTTCTCTGGCATTCTTCCAGGAAAGCATCCAAAGGGTCCCATGGTTGTATAGCACCTCCTGGTCCCTTAGGGCTTGCTCTAGGGATACGAGGTGCCTCCGGCCGTGGTGTAACCTCGGGTGTCGGTGCCCGAGTTAGGGCCGGTCGGGGCCGGATGCTCATTCGGGCTTGCTTGGCTTGTGGTGGCGGGCTGTATTTGAATCAGACCACATACTTAGGTTTTACAAACCTCTGAATGGCTCGGTTGGCCGTGCGTTGAAGCTCTAGACACTTCTTGTACGGCCCGAGAGTTCTTCCTCGTGTAGGACATCCGGGCGGCGTGTAGGAATAGGCATTTTCAGCCTGGTTGGCTGGGCAGAGCACTTCATTCCCCTCTTCTTGTAAGGGATTCGTCCTTGAATCCCACTTCCTTCCTCCTTGCACACCTAACAAGTACCTCCAAAGTCCGGTTGCTTGTGTGGTGATGTCTGGGGCATCTTCAAGGGTGTCCTTGGGGCTGGGATGATCACTGGAGTCGGTGTCGGACCAGGGCTCCGGTTCTTCTGAGCTCAGGCTGTCAGTATCCATGCCTTCTTCCTCGGATAGGCTGTTCACTAGAATGTCTAGGTTTTGGGAGGACATGTGGGAGAATGTATCTTCCTGCCCCCAGTCATATTCTTCCTTCTTGCCTTGGCCTTCTTCTTCCTTGGTCAGCTCCATGGGAGGGTTGTCTTGAACCGGGGCCATCCTTAAGAAGCGGTGAGATATTTCTTCGGTGTGCATCTCTCGGAGAGCCTCGGTGCTCCTTGGGGGCCTAGGGGTGTCCGGGTGTTGCTCCAAGACAAGCACTGGGCTGGCCATTGGGTGATATGGTGCTGCCAAAGGGGTGGCCTGATGCCGGCTCGAGGTTGACCCGATGCTGGCTGTGTGAGCTGGCCTGATGTTGGTGGGGTGTGATGACACTCGATTTGACGTGATTATCAGCCTCATTTAAGCGACATTTCCTTGCTTAAGACATGGTTTTTAGGGTAGAATAACGAATATTCAATCGATTGCCCTATCTCGTGCCATTTGTGTTACCTTGGCCCGTTTCGGGTCTATTTGATGGTTTTCTAGTGTTTTTATGTTAGCACAGGTTTTTGCCGTCAAATAAAGTAGCCAAGGACGTGTCTAAGGCGTTGGAACCTTGAGGAATTGCATCGGAATCGATCCAAGGAGCCAATCAAGTCGAAACAATTCCTGCCCGGTTTATAAAGGAATTTTCACCGAAAATACCTCAGCATTTTCGGCGAAAATATCAGTACAAATCGGCGATGCTCATCAACAGAAGTTTTCGGCGAAAATGTTAAGTTTTCGACCTAAAACTATGGGACCGAAATTTACAGGAGAAATCAGCCGGTGGACCATCCATTTACAAAGAAATTTTCGCCGAAAATCCTTCAGTATTTTCGGCAAAAAATCAGGCGAAATCCGGCTGAATTAGGGTTAAGTATAAATACTTAACCGGCGGCCCAAAATCAGGGATACTGGGAAAAATACCTCATAATACATCATAATCAGAACTTCAGAATTCTCTCAAGTTCTGGGAGCAAAGAGTTAGAGTTCGAAGAGCCGGAAAGAGATCGTGACGCCATCCCTTCCATCTCGAAGACTCGAAGCTAGGATTGCAGTCTACCGGAAGATCGAAGTTCTGCCGGAGTCGTCTTAATTAGGTTTTTCAGATTCTTTTCTGTTCTTCCTTTGTATGATGAACTCTTTCTTTGTCTTTGATTCTTTCATGATGAATATGCGTAGCTAAACTCTTAGAGCTTAGACTAGATGAACCCTAAGTGACCAGGGCTTTAAAGCGGTCACGGATCGGCGGTGATTAGATTCGAAGTTCAATCAGTTTCTCTTTCTTGTTTGGTTTGTTCTTCATTGTTCATGTTTCTTATCTGGATTGATCACCTAGATTAGATTCTTGTTAAGCTAAGGATAGAAGCGAACACTCGCCTTACTTTAGATCATCAAATTGAACAATTAACCTTATAATTGGAGCATGCCTTTCGTAGGAACCGGTTAGGGTTAATCCACTGCAAGAGTAACTCATAAATCGTTAGTAACTCCACCAGTTAAGATAAGTCATTGCGAGAGGCGACCGTACCCGGGCGACTAATTAATCTTGGTAGCTAGAACGGATAGAGCGAACGTTCACCGGTCTTAAACCTAAGGGTAAGGAGTTATGGTGGTGTCTTAGAATTGATTGAGTGAGAATCGAAATCCGCTGATCTGTTGATTGCCAATGCTCTGGGGAACGAAGGGGGATTCAAAGTCTAAGTTCGTCTGTCATCTCTGTTTTAATCAACCAATTTCCAATCTGTTCTTAGTTTAACGTTTTAATTTCTCTGCATTTCTTAGAATTAGAAGTCGTGGAACTCACACCACGCACGAAGTGTTTAAATCCGAGTAATTTGCCAGCTTATTTGAATAGTCGATCATAGAAGACCCGTGGAATACGATCTACCGTAGCTTGTTAGCTTTGTTAGTTATTTGGTTGAACGTCCGCACAACGACCGGGGGGTTCACCAAATTGGCGCCGTTGCCGGGGACTTCTTTTGATTGTTTGAAAGAAGAACTGGCAATTTATTCTTCTATTTTCCATCTTTCACTTTTCCACCCACTTTGATTTTACACTGGTTATTGTTTGTTTTTGTTATTTGTAGGTTTGTCACAGGTGTATGCATCGCCGCCCTTGGACTCGCTCTCAAACCGACAAGGCTAAGAGTATAGAGAGACCAAGCAGTTCTGCTCCACCTCGACAATCACAGATTCCAAGGAGAAGCAGAATCAATCCACCTCCACCCGTCACTCCGATTAAGATTGAGGAACTGAAGGAGAGTCCCTCATCTTCACCGTTACCTTCACCTACATCCGTTTCATACACCGAGTCACTTTCACTTCCTCCATCTCCTACCATGGCTGATCAATTACCACCACCACCAGGCGGAAATCCACCACCATCGCCGCCTGCACAGAAAAGTCTAGACGATTACAACAAGCTGAGCGCGACTAGCGTTCGATCTGCCATTGCCGTACCGCGCATTGAAGGAGATCCTGACTATGAGATCAAGATTCCATTCTTGACTATGATCTCTAGGGATCTACAGTTCGAAGGCAGGCCCCTAGACAATCCGTGCACTCATCTTGCGGATTTCCTTGATCTCTGCAGCACTTTTAAGAACGGAAACCTCGACAAGAATACTCTTTGTTTGAGAGCTTTCCCGTTCTCTCTGAAAGGCGCCGCTAAGAGGTGGCTTACTGGCAAACCACCTGGATATTACACTAATTGGGATACTCTGGCTCAGGACTTCGTTGAAGAATACTTTCCTCCTGCCAGAACAACAGCCATCAAGGACAGCATTGCTAGGTTCTCCCAGAAAGAAGGAGAAAACTTATATGATACTTGGAATCGATTCCAAGAACTTTTCTACAACTGCCCTCATCATGGATTCGAGCAGAGGCAGTTAGCTGAAATCTTTGCTCGAGGTCTTCGAGAAGAATCTGCCAAGTGGGTCAATTCCCTAGCAGAAGGGGATTGCACTAATCTCACACCTGAAGCTGCTCTTCTTAACTTCGCAAACTATGCTTCCAAGTCAAGGAACTGGGAACGACAATCTGAAGGATCAAGGAGCAAGCTCGATCTCGAAGCAGCTATCAAGGCCGAAGTAGAGAAGCATTTGAAGAAGTCTACCACACAGTCAAACCGCCGGCAGCTTCTGTCTATGTTGCCGATTGCGAATGGTGTGGAGCTTGCGCACATAATGGAGGCCGATGCCAGAATTTTGGTAAGACAGAAGTCTGGTCCGCCGAAGAGGTAAATTTCGTTCAACAAGGCTTCGTTAATAATCAGAATGGTTATGCTGGCTACCGCAACTTCAGGCAGCAAGGGAACTATCAAGACAGACCTCCCTACAATGCTGGTGCCAACCATAACCAGAAGCAGAATAACCGCCCAGCTGGTCCAGCTCAGGATCAGAAGCCTAACCATCCGCCGGCATGTGTCTACCAGCCGCCGCACCGTAATCCGGGTAACTATGGAACTGCTCCTGGCAATCGCCAGAATCAATATTTGAATAACACCTATCCAGGACAGCAGTACCAGAAGGAAAACAATGTCAGTGACCTGGACAAGAAGTTTAGTCAGATCATCACCAGACTCGACGATCATGACAGTCAGTTTAAAGCTCAAGCTCTTCTCAATCAAGAACAGATCGCAGCCGGTCAAAGAATTGAGCAAGCTGTGAACAACATCTCGAGCATGCTAGCATCTGGTCGACCATTTGGCCAACTTCCGAGCCAGACAGAGCCGAATCCGAGAAAGGAGCAAGCCAAGATGGTATCTGTTAGAAAATTTCCAAGCTTATCTGCTGATGCTTGTGCTGTTTTACGCAGGATCGCTGAATCTCCAGAGAAGAAGGAAGCACTACAAGTGGCGCCTAAGGAGGAAGATCCTCCTCTTGCACCGTACGCCGTGAAGCCTCCTTTTCCAAGAGCATTGCTGCCAAATGCAAGGATCGAGACTGTCATGAAGGGGAATAAAGAAGGATATCCTGATGCTCGTATTAAGAAACCTTCCTCTCCATATCCAGCTAAGTGCTCTGATCCTGGTTCTTTCACTCTACCTCTTGTCATTAATGATGTTGAGATAGAACGTTGTTTGGTTGATCTTGGCGCGTCTGTTAATGTTATGCCTATGAGTTTATATGAAAAATTGAACCTAGGAGAACTTGAACCGCCTAGTATGCAACTTATCTTTGCTGATAGATCACTTAAAACTCCTAGGGGAGAAATCAAAGACGTTGTGACTAAATGTGGTCCTTTCACGTTCTTAGCTGACTTTGTTATCATTGACACTAGTAAGGATGATTCTACCATTCTCATAGGACGACCTTTCATGGCCACTACTGGAATGAAAATTAACGTTCCAAATGGTTCTTTAACTTTGAGAGTTTGTAAAGAAACTGTCACGTTCCGCCTTAAAGACGGAATGAAATATAATCCTACGAATAAAGAATTTCATTGTTTAGCTGTTGAAACTGTGGAGTTGACTCCAGTCAACTCCGTTACTGATGTCTCTTTTAGTGTGCCTAGATCAATTACTGTTGCAGGTGCTGGACAGATGACCACGCAGAAACTGAAATCTGTTCTTCAGACGTCAAAGAAGAAGGAACTGAAAGCCTCTTCTAAGCCACCGAGCACAAAACCTAGCAGACCTCGGGGAAAGAACAAGAAGACGAAGACTCACATGGTCTGGAGACCAGTTGTGCCGCCACCGTCTACCGAGCCAGCTGCACCACCAATTCGTTCCAAGCTACCGGTGTCGGAACAAGTATGGAAGGAGAAGCCAAAAGCATCTCCTAAGGAAATACTGATGATCACCGATCCTGGTGATATCAAACCGGATGTCAACGAAAAGAAGGAGCCGATCGTTCTCATTCCATCCACTGTCTTCCTTGTAGAAGATGATCCTTTAACAGAACTATTCGGACCATTCAAGATTACTGACCACCTTCCCGACGGACGTACCAAGCTCTTACACGCGAACGGGAAGAAATTCATGCTCACCGGAGAAGCCCCGAAGCTCTACTTTATGAACTCCGATGCTAGCATTAAGGAGAATCTGAGTTGGGATGTCTCCTAATACCGTCCAGGTATCGTCCAGCTCAAGGACGTTAATAAAAGAGCGCTTCGTGGGAGGCAACCTACGGCTGGAGTCAGTTTTGATTTGTGTAAACCTTAGTATTTTAGAGTCGGTTCGAGGGAGCCAAAAGTGTCAGTTTGTTTGATTTCATATTTTTCATATGTAGTCTGTGTGCATAATGTCAGTTGCAAGTCGTTTGAGGTCTTCCGATTTTTGTGGATTTAACTGTGATTTTCTGAAGTTTGCCGGGATTACGAAAATATTTTCAATCGTAGAGTTCAATATTTTCGGCGAAAACAACCCATATTTTCGGCAAAAATTCTCTTTGAAATCCACAGAGTTTTCCAAACGTTCTGTTTTACATTTTCGGCGAAAATGTATTAATATTTTTGACGAAAATTTCTTTTGAAAACCGGCAGTACTTTTTAACTAGAATTTTCGGCGAAAACTTGCACTTATTTTCGTCGAAAATTTCTTTGAAAATCAACCAACTATTCACTTTAAATCCGGATTTTCACCCCCTCTCTCTCACTTTCTATTTTCGAACAGAAACCGAAAAAACTTATCCCCTGTTTTATTTCGAAACCCGACCGCCGCCACCTTACATCGCCGCCGCCGACCAAAGCCGACCGCCGCCGCTCCCTTCCCCTCTTATTTCCGATCATTTTAACCCCTAGAACAGCCGAATCGGAGCTCTACAGCTCTAGTTCACCCAAACCCTAAAACTTGCGATTTTCACTGATTTCTCCCAATCCGTTCACTTTTAGCATCCATGGCTTTAAGGTAAGTTGTGGAACTTTTCATTGTGAATCTTTTGACATACTGCATGGTGAATTTCGTCGGGGTTGACTTTCGGTTGACTTTTCGGTTTGCCTCGATTTGCATGCCGACTGATTTCGTGTGAACTAGGTTAGCTGAACTTGTTGAACTGTTCTAGAATGCTTAGGGAGTGTTGTGCTTAATTTTCATATCGTTTGATCATGTGTTGCTATGCCTAAGTCCTATTCCTTGTGATGTTGACTTTTGAGAAATGTCGGTTTGACCATGAACTGTTTTTGATCATTTGGCTGCCTTATGTGCTCATTCTCGTTCAGATTATTGTGTTTGCCATCTGAGACCATATTATATCGTCATTTCCCGCTTTGTGATAGTCCTGCCATGATTAGGGTTCAATGTTCTATTATGTTGACTTTTTGAATGTCGGTTTGACTTCTGAACTCTGATTGTGCTAATCCATTTAGGCTGTTCCTGAGCATGTATTTTATTGTTAATGATTACCGGTTAATCTGCCTTGCTTACCCCCACTCGGTTTCCTCATTTCTTTGTGAAATTGAGTTTTTCGACTAAGTGTGGGGTAGGGTTTTAGTTTGACTAATCTGGTTTGTTTTCTTGGTTAGGAACACCACTTATGAGCGCAGGACCAAGGCACGACTTGATGGCACCTCGAGCTCCGGAGCCCCCGCTCCCGTCACACCCGCCGTTCAGGGCCCTCCACCAGCTTTCCCCGACCGTGCTGGGTACCACCGCACCGTTGCTCGCCCACCTCAGCACTACTTTGCACGCTACCAGCGGTTTGAGAACACCCGTGGAGCTGATGTTCGCCCTCTTTCCATGGAGTCGCTCTCAGAGCACGATGATGACTGGTACTGGAACGTGCTTGATGCACTGACCCATGCCGGCCTGCTGGAGCTGACCACGCTCGCCGCCGACTTCCCAGACATCGCTCTCCAGGAGTTTTGGGTGACATTCGAGCTGGACGAGCACAAGAGGAGGCAGCACAGGAAGGTTGTTTCCTTCTACCTGGGCAGGGTGTACAGGTCCCTCACCTATGATGAGTTTGCAGCTCATCTAGGCATTCCCTACGAGCACTACCACGGACATCACCTTGGCTGGGCGGACGACGAGGACGACGGGGAGGAGTACCATGCGCTATGGAGCCACATGACTGGAGTGCCCGGCGATCGCCTCGGGGACCATAACTCAGTTAAGTCGCTCTCTCACCCTTTCTTTAGATACATTCATATGGTTTGGCGTAGATCGCTTTTATATGCTCCAGAGAAGGACCGCCACCATATCAGCAAGGATGAGCTTCTTCTTCTTCGCGCCATCCGGGAGAGATATCCCCTTCATCCCGGATGGGTGCTTGCTCACCTACTCCGCAAGAAGACTCAGAGATCATGTCACCCCCGCTCACTCCTGGGAGGCAACTTTGTGGGTCGACTCATCATCTCCTTCGGCCTCAGCCAAGAATATGGCCCGAACATCCCACGCCGCAGAGTACGCACCGTTGGAGGAGATTTGGCGGTCGAGTACAACCTCGATCTGGACATCAGCCCCCTGGTAGCAGCGGATCCTCCTCTCGAGGACGAGGATGAGTCAGAGGAAGAAGATGATTATGACCAGCAGCAGCCGCAGCCGCAGCCAGAGTTTCATGACCATATACCCTCGCCACATCATCAGGCAGGGTATGCACACCAGCCGCCGCCGCACATTCCAGATCCATACCAGGCGCCTCACCCTCAGCAACGACCGCACCCCGCGGACATTAG
Organism: Linum lewisii; assembly: GCA_034768395.1. Lineage (NCBI taxonomy): Eukaryota > Viridiplantae > Streptophyta > Magnoliopsida > Malpighiales > Linaceae > Linum > Linum lewisii. Next base: position 50,853,483 of record CM068297.1, read on the forward strand.
TGAGCTGAATGAGCGAGTGCAGGAGTGGCGCATCACCGACAACGCCACTCAAGAGGCGAGATGGACTATTATGCAGCAGCATATGCACCGCGCTGATAGGCGGTATGAGGCACATATGGAGTGGCAACGTCAGCTCGGCGATTTCCTCCACTTCCACCTCCCGGCGCGCCTGACCAGCAGTGACCGGGTTGTATCCTCTTTCTTGTCCCTTCTTTTTATTTATTCTTTTCGGATTCCGATCTAACTTTTTTCTGTGTGGATCCGGGACACTTGTCCCGGTTTCCTTTTTATGTTTCATTTGTTTTTGTTTTGTAGGCAGTAGGGAGATTCCCTTTGCTTCGCTTCGGTAGATTCCCTCCGCTCTGAGGACCCGTGCTCATCCCCTACACCAACCATCTCGGTCCAGGTTCTTCTACTTCACTCTGAACTCTAAATTTAGTCCTGTGAGGACACAGTACGATTTAAATGTGGGGTAGGATGCTAGAGAACCTTGCATGAACTTGATTGCCCTTGATTGTGTTTTTGTGTGCCTCGTGATTCCTGTCCAGTCTCTCTAGCATTAGAATGACTCAGTTCTTGATTTTTGATGTTAAAATGTTGTTCAATCTTTCATAATGATGCTTAGACTGCTTAACCTAGAACTTGAGAACCAACTTGTATACTTTGATGCTAAATTGCCTAGTCAGAACAGAATTTTTAAAATCACACTTGTAGTCTGTAGCCTTGATTGCATGAAAATGACCGAATCCGACTAGCAAACAAACTGTGAGCTTTTGATCCATTGCACGTAACTTGCAATTTCAATTCTTTTTGAGTGGTTTTCTGTTTGCTTGAATGAGTTAGAATTTGCAGGAGACCTACTCGAGACCACACGATCACACGAGTTCTAGAATGATAGGGGCACCTAGATTCAGCTACTAAGCCAGATAGCCTACCTAACAATAAAAATTCATTAGGTGTAGACCCTTGAGCTTGGCCTGTTCTTTCGGTTCGATAATACATTACAGCCATTTCCCATTCTTTCATTCCCCGTTGATCCCCTGTGGTTGTAGTTCTAGATTGACCTACCGGAAGTCGGTTTGTGGTAACCTGCCTATAGCCATTAAATAAGTGGTCTTAGCTATTATGTCCAGACGTGTAAACCCCTCTAGCAACTAAAAGAAAAATCGGCACAAAAGAAAAAAAATAGAAAGAAAAGAAAAGAAGCAAGTTTCGAAAAAATGAAAAGAAGAAAAATCAGAAAAGCCGAAAAGGTTTCAAGTTTTAGTTCAATAAAACGTTCTTTCCCTACAAATGGAAGAACGAAGTCAAAAGAAAAGTCAGAAAAAAAATTGTGTAAAGAAAAATAAAAAGTGCTAGGTTGCTTGAGGGTATCATAGGACGAGCGTTCATTGTTCCACCCGTGTCTGGTTAGACGGTAGGAAGCCATAGGCTAGATTCGAGGGAAGTTAGTCGAAAGGTACACCGCACAAAGCCATCATCATACATTCCCATCATCCATCGCATCATAAACCCAAGTAGTGTAGAATTTGTTACAGTCCTAGCAGGGAAGTCCTTATTGACTGGATACTCGTGTTGTCACAGTGGTGGAGATGTGGTTGAATTGCAAACTTATGACAAAATTCAATAACAGAAAATGATTGAGAGCAGAAACACATCCTTAAACACAGAGTGAGAGTTCCCATTGTACTAAATATATCCTGTGTGAGGAGTCTGGTCGGTCAGGTCAAATTCGTGCGTAATTGGTTGCTACTACTTGTCGTGTGCAGTTTATTAGTGAGACCAGGTTGTTTGGCTGATCAGTATGCATGTTAGGTTTCTTGTTCTAGGATCTATCTGTCTAATAATTCATTGTGTTTCATTGAACTCCAATTTAATCGATCTTATCATTTGTGAACATGAGCGTTTCTATTCAGTTTGCTTGAGGACAGGCAAAAGCTTAAGTGTGGGGTATTTTGATGACACTCGATTTGACGTGATTATCAGCCTCATTTAAGCGACATTTCCTTGCTTAAGACATGGTTTTTAGGGTAGAATAACGAATATTCAATCGATTGCCCTATCTCGTGCCATTTGTGTTACTTTGGCCCGTTTCGGGTCTATTTGATGATTTTCTAGTGTTTTTATGTTAGCACAGGTTTTTGCCGTCAAATAAAGTAGCCAAGGACGTGTCTAAGGCGTTGGAACCTCGAGGAATTGCATCGGAATCGATCCAAGGAGCCAATCAAGTCGAAACAATTCCTGCCCGGTATATGAAGGAATTTTCGCCGAAAATACCTCAGCATTTTCGGCGAAAATATCAGTACAAATCGGCGATGCTCATCAACAGAAGTTTTCGGTGAAAATGTTAAGTTTTCGACCGAAAACTATGGGACCGAAATTTACAGAAGAAATCAGCCGGCGGACCATCCATTTACAAAGAAATTTTCGCCGAAAATCCTTCAGTATTTTCGGCGAAAATATCAGGCAAAATCCGGCTGAATTAGGGTTAAGTATAAATACTTAACCGGCGGCCCAAAATCAGGGATACTGGGAAAAATACCTCATAATACATCATAATCAGAACTTCAGAATTCTCTCAAGTTCTGGGAGCAAAGAGTTAGAGTTCGAAGAGCCGGAAAGAGATCGTGACGCCATCCCTTCCATCTCGAAGACTCGTAGCTAGAATTGCAGTCTACCGGAAGATCGAAGTTATGCCAGAATCGTCTTAATTAGGTTTTTCAGATTCTTTTATGTTCTTCCTTTGTATGATGAACTCTTTCTTTGTCTTTGATTCTTTCGTGATGAATATGCGTAGCTAAACTCTTAGAGCTTAGACTAGATGAACCCTAAGTGACCCAGGGCTTTAAAGCGGTCACGGATCGGCGAAGATTAGATTCGAAGTTCAATCAGTTTCTCTTTCTTGTTTGGTTTGTTCTTCATTGTTCATGTTTCTTATCTGGATTGATCACCTAGATTAGATTCTTGTTAAGCTAAGGATAGAAGCGAACGCTCACCTTACTTTAGAACATCAAATTGAACAATTAAGCTTATAATTGGAGCGTGCCTTTCGTAGGAACCGGTTAGGGTTAATTCACTGCAAGAGTAACTCATTAATCATTAGTAATTACACTAATTAATTAAGTCATTGCGAGAGGCGACCGTACCCGGGCGACTAATTAATCTTGGTAGCTAGAACGGATAGAGCGAACGTCCGCCGGTCTTAAACCTAAGGGTAAGGAGTTATGGTGGTGTCTTAGAATTGATTGAATGAGAATCGAAATCCGCTGATCTGTTGATTGCCAATGCTCTGGGGAACTAAGGGGGATTCAAAGTCTAAGTTCGTCTGTCATCTCTGTTTTAATCAACCAATTTCCAATCTGTTCTTAGTTTAACGTTTTAATTTCTCTGCATTTCTTAGAATTAGAAGTCGTGGAACTCACACCACGCACGAAGTGTTTAAATCCGAGTAATTTGCCAGCTTATTTGAGTAGTCGATCATAGAAGACCCGTGGAATACGATCTACCCTAGCTTGTTAGCTTTGTTCGTTATTTGGTTGAACGTCCGCACAACGACCGGGCGGTTCACCAGGGTGCTGGCCCGGGGTTGGCCCGATGCTGGCTGAGTACTGCCAAGGGGTTGGCCCGATGCTGGCGGAGTGCTGGCCTGGGGCTGAGAGTTTTAGGAACATGCCCGCAAATTTTTCCAGGCCCTTGGTTTCCACTTCTTCTCCGCTTTCTGAGCTCTCCTCTTCTTCCTCCATCTCTTCTCCTCCTTCATCGTCGGTTACCACCTTTCCTTCCCTGAGCACCATGGCCCTCTGATTAGGGCAGTCTCTAGCCACGTGCCCTCTTCCCTGACACTTAAAACAAACAATGCTGCTGGGCCTAGGGTTAGTATTTGGAATAGTAGGGGTCGTAGTAGATGTTACCCGGTTGGTGGTGGTGCTAGGGTTTGGCCTTCCTCCCGTAGCTCGGTTGGTGCTTGGCTTCCATGGGGGATTATTAGCACTAGGAGTTCCTCTCCAATTGCTGGTGGCCGGTGGTGTTGACCTCTTCCCGAAGCCACTTTTGATCTCTATTTCTACCCGAATAGCCAAGGCTACTAGGTCATCATAGTCAACATAATGAATGATGTTGACTTGGTGCATGATGTCCTTCTGTAGGCCGTTGGTGAATCTGGCTATCCTGGCCTCTTCATCCTCCTTGAGATCAAGTCTCACCACGAGCATCTCAATCTCTTTATTGTACTCCTTCACGGACAGACTTCCTTGCTTTAGGGTTTGTAGCTTGGTGTGCAAGTCTCTTGTGTAAGTCGCCGGTACAAACCTTTTCCTCATCCTTCTCTTCAATTCCCTCCACGATCCTATTTTTTCTTGCCTTACAATGCTTCGAACAGAAAGTAAAGATAGATGGATTTTTCTAGACAGATTTTTCTAACAGCACAAAGCAACATTAGATAGGTTTTTCTCACTATTTTCCAACAACGAAAGTAAAGGATATGAATTCAGATGTGAACCTGAAGACTGAGATAGATTGGCGATCCTAGTGTTGAACCTAGGCTCTGATACCAAAACTAATGTGAACCTTCGAGTCGACTGTCCTTGACCCTCTCACCTCCTGGATGAGGAACCTTGGCTTGGCTGCTACGAAGACCCTAACTACCGCTAGTCTTGAGAATCGGCTCTAGAGATCACCTATGAAACCTTGGCGGGAAAGTACTTGGACCCGTCGGCTGTATATAGCCAAGAACCCGAAGTGTCCGGTCGAGTGGATCCACTACAGAAGATGGATGCTTCTGTTGATAATACCAACCTTAAGCAATGCAACAACGAGCAAAGACTTGAAGGGAATTTAGAACAAAGTTCTGGTTTGTATTTGATTCAAAAAAAGGTTGATTACAAAGGGAGGCCTAAGCCTCTTATTTATACTAGAGGAACCGGGACATCCCTACGGTTTCCTACTTAGAAACAAACTCGGAAAATAATAAAGAAATAACCTAGAGTCCTAATTAGACTACTAAAAGAACTTAAATATTCCTAAATAACTGAGAACTAAAAGAGAAATCCGATCAAAACTCTAAAAAGGAAAAAAAATAGCAAACGTGTTCAAAAAACCCTAAACCGGCGGATCCGGTCGGATTGGTGATTCACGCGCGGTCCGGATTAGGAAAGCCGCGCCGCCTTTATTCTTGGCAGTTAATTTGGCGGCGACTTTGGGGCTGTTGTTGGGGTAGCTTGGGCTCTTGATGCCGGGGCCGGGTCTTGGTCTTGTGCTTTCATTTCCTGGTCTTCCACAGCTCTAATGAGGGTGGCGCTTGCTCCTGAGGCCAGATGGTCTCCAAGGCATGAGGAAAACCTCCAAAGGCCTGAGTCATTTGATGGTCGGGTGCTAAGCGCCAATCGGTGCCCTCCGGTACCGGGTCTGGTGCCCGTGTCGGGCCTGTCTTCAGGCGCCCTTCATTTCCCGTCGTGCCTTTCTTCTCTTTCTTGGCCCAGTCCTCCAAGAAGGTCCTTAGAGGTTCGCCAAGTGCTGACACCCGTGCTTCACTGGTCTACCGCTCCTGAGCGCCGAGTCTTGGTGTTAGGCCCGGCGTAGCGCTTGGGGTAGGATCGACTGGTGATACTACAGCCCAGCTCTCAGTCCTCCTTCTCTGGCATTCTTCCAGGAAAGCATCCAGAGGGTCCCATGGTTGTATAGCACCTCCAGGTCCCTTAGGGCTTGCTCTAGGGCTACGAGGCGCCTCCGGCCGTGGTGTAGCCTCGGCTGTCGGTGCCCGAGTTAGGGCCGGTCGGGGTCGGATGCTCATCTGGGCTTGCTTGGCTCGTGGTGGCGGGCTGTATTTGAATCAGACCACATACTTAGGTCTTACAAACCTCTGCATGGCTCGGTTGGCCGTGCGTCGAAGGTCCAGACGCTTCTTGTACGGCCCGAGAGTTCTTCCTCGTGTAGGAGATCCGGGCGACGTGTAGGAATCACTACAAGAAAATCCAGTTTTTAGTCGCAGATAAATTGCCTGTTTGTCGCGGATATGACTGCGACAAACAAACGTTAGTCGCGGATGACGCATCCGCGACTAAAATCACCCATACAAACGGCGTTCGTCGCGGATGTGGCATCCGCGACAAACTTTGTCGCAGATAGGTTATCGCGGTTTTTTCCGTGACAAATGACTTCAGTTCGATTAATGGATCGATTATGAGCTCGATTAATGGTTTGAATATCCGCGACAAACTGAAAAATATCCGCAACAAACACCAAAAAAGATTTAAAAAAAAAATTCTGATCTAACCATCCCAAGGCCCTTCCGATCCATGCTGGAGATCGAGATCGTACCCGCTGTAACATTCTTTTGTGATTCTTCCGGCAATTCTCGTAATCCATCATTCCCACAATCAATTAGTTCACGAATACGGAAAGAAAAGTCAAAACATTGATTTCCAATAACAAACAGTAGTAGTGGGGAAAGATGAAATTCAAACCCAGATCCACTGGTACCACCATTGAAGCTGCTACTGCGGCCGCACTACTGCCCCGGCCACCCTCTCTTTCAGCGACGCCTCCACTCGGAATGACGACGACGACCCTCTTCTGGACTTGAATACTGCTGCTTTTGATGATGGGAATGATGACTTCTTCATCACCGCTAAGTAGCTCCTCTCTCCTTGTGCTTGCTTTTGATGATGTTTCCAGAGAGGCTTTGTTAGATTAAAAGGATGAAAAGAGACTAGAGAGATGGAGATGTTTGTTGGTTGGTTGAATAAGGTTCTGTAATTCTGTTCTTGGGGAATAAGAAAACTAGAAGAATGGTTGAAGGAGAGAGGTTTAGGGTTAGTTTGGTGTGGATGTTAATTTATTTTGGGAAAATTCTGTTTGTCGCGGATATTAATAATTATCCGCGACAACGATTGTCGCAGATGCCGTTTGTCGCGGATAATTATTTATATCCGCGACAACCGTTGTCGCGATTCCGTATCCGCGACAAACACCAAAAAAACAGTTAACCATTGTCGCGGACAATATCCGCGACTAAATATCGCGACTAAAAACCGGATTTTCTTGTAGTGAATAGGCATTTTCAGCCCGGCTGGCTGGGCAGATCACTTCAGCTATCCCTCGGCGTAGTATGGACTCCCTTCATCTTTGAAGAGAAAGGAAAAACAAAACTTGAAATAACAGTAAAAATTACTTACCGATTGATTTGAGGCCATTAACATCTTTCGTCAGTTCAACAAACTGCCACTGCGAAGATGGAGCACAAGGTGGAGAGTCAGTTCCTTCTGGATATTATAATCGAGGGTTCGTCCATCCTCCAACATCTTTCCAGCGGATAAAATCCTCCGCTGTCAGGAGGGAATCCTTCCTTATTTTGAATCTTCGCCATCATGTTGCAGAGTGTATCGTCTTCTCGTCAACGTCTTCACAAAGATCTGCAAAATAGTAACCCAAAAAGTGAATATCACGTTCATAAAATTAGTCCTACCCACCCAAAACGCCATCATAGGTGATGTGAACCCTAAAGTCAACTGTCTGAGACCCTTCCACCCCTTGTTTTGAACCACGGCTAACGTCGCTCTGGGACCCGATTACCTTCTATTGACGTCAAGCACTCAAGTTGAATCTATGGAACCAAGCATATGCGTACTAAGACCCACTAGCACACGTAGTCTAGGAACCTTAGTTTCCATTCGATGGCGCCACTTCGAGGGGGTGAATACCCTAGACAATAAGCTGATCTAGATGACAATCAATTCCATGAAAGCCGAAAAGAGAATTGCAAATCAATGCAAGAAGAAAACTAAAGTTTAAGTGTTTTATTAATCAAAGTATGTCTTACAAAGAGGCGTCTAGGCAGTGGCGGAGCCAGGATACAATAGGACTCTATGCCCAATCTTGAAGTAAAAAAGCATCAAAATAAACCTTACAGACTTGTCCCAATAGAAAAATTTGGAAAAATACCTCAACTTATCAAAATCGACCCGTTTCACAGCAAACATATTCCATCCACCAACCTACACACATTCAGTCACAACAAATAGAGTCAATAAATTGTTCAACCATAGTTAGTCAAAATATAACATACAATATTTGTCAGCCCAACATAATTACCTATGTCTCAAAATGTCAATTGCACGCGACGATCCTTTAATCTAGCAAACTCCTCAATAATCGAATCTGGTTTATAGCAAACACTCTTTCAATAAAGATAGTCAAAGAATCAGCAAGAAATTCATCAGCCATTTTGTTTCGAAGATCATTTTTCACATATTTCATTGCTGAAAATGCTCTCTTTGTAGTAGCGGTAGAAACTGGCAGGATTAACACAAGTCGAATCAATCTACATATCATTGTGTAGTGTCTTTCCATTCTTGTTTCTACAAGCTTCTCTAACAACTTTGCAAGTGAGGATACATGAAACTCATCACTTCCAACCAAATGAGTGTCATAAAACTTCAACTCGCCCTCCAAAGCAATCATCTCATGGTACTGAAAATCTAGAGGATAAAACTCCTCCACGAGCTTATAGATATTATCAACATTAAATGACTGGAAAGAATTATATGGATCCAATGCTGCACTCAGTTGAAGAAGTCTAACTGCCGACTCATTAAACCTCGAGTTCAAAGCACCAAGTTGGAAATCAATAGATTGATTAAAGTACTCAAAATGGTACATATGCTCAAGATTCCTTTGCTTATCACCACAACCAATTATGGTAGTGAAATCCGGAACTTCCACTTCATACTTTGAACAGACAGATATTACCTCTTCAATCAGTTTTTCCCATCCTCCATCTCGTAGCTCTTGAAGTAATCTTTTTGTCTTGGAAACAAATACAAGTGCAGCTAAAATATCAATTGACTCTTGCTGAAAAGAATGACAAAGATAATCAGTCATTCCCATAATCTCCTTCATCAATGCAAGTTAAATGCGAACTCAAATGTTTGCATACTTATCCAAGCACGTCTAGCTTTGGCTCGAGCTGTTCGATTTGTATTGTGATCTTTCACGGTTCTAATCACTTCGACAGTTACAGAAAACATAGATATGATGCTTTTAACAGAAGAGTAATAAGAACTCCAACGAGTAGCACCTGAACGCTTCAAAGTTGTCATCTGATTAGCTCCTTGTCCAGATTGAATATCCCCACTTTCTAACATTGCATCAATATGCCTTCTGTGGTGTTCTTGTAGCTCTGTATTATGCTTAGGAGATTACTTGACAATATTGATCACTTTATCCAAAATGGAATAAAAATCCCAAATCGGATCACAATCCTTTGTAGAAGAGACCACCTTCAGTTGTAGCCTATGAGCAAAACAATGGACAAAATATGCAAATGGACAATCTTTTAGAAACAATGCTTTAAGTCCATTAAATTTTCCTGACATGTTACTAGCACCATCATAACCTTGACCTTGTAATTTTTCAACTTGGAGATTATATTGAGAAAGAACATCACAAATAACTTGCTTAAGAGTTTCTGAAGAAGTTTAAGAAACACCCTTTATAGCAAATAAGCGCTCAGTTAGAATACCTGCAGAATTAACGAATCTCAAAATGAGAGCCATTTGTTCTCTTCGTGATGCATCTTGTGCTTCATAAACTAGGATAGAAAAATATGCATCTCCAACTTCTTCACGTATCTGCCAACGCACTCGGTTTGCCATAATTGCCAAAATCTCCTTTTGTATATCTGGAGAAATGTATTTGTCATTCTTAGGAGCATTATATAGAGCAACATCATTGACATCAGATTTCCATTGTGTTAAGAAGTGTATCCACTCAATCACATTTCCACGATTCATAGAACTTTGTGACTCATCATGCCCTCTAAATGCACATCCTTGCAATGCTAGTAGTTGAATAACTGTGATTGTTGCCTTTAGCCGCAATCTATGTTTACTAACCTCTTCCTTGGAGATTCTTTGGATTACTTGATCAATATGTGCAGAGGGTTTCATCAAAGCAATGCCAGAAGCAACACACTTATTATGAACTGATGATGATGATGTTCCAATATGAATGCGGAAAACACATTTTTACCTTGATGCACTCTCTTCCAAGTATCAAACCCATCATGTAACAATGCACTAGTTGACTTCTCATTTTCTCCAAAAAGAAAGCATGGAAAACAATAAGCTTTATGTGTGGTGGGTGAATATTCCAGCCAATTGAACTCTTTGTACCAATGCTTTTAAAAACTTCGAGATTTCTCATTACACCGTCGAGGTCTAAAATAAATATGATATGGTTGATAAGCTCCAAGTGATAAATACCTTCTCCTAACCTCATCTCTTAATTCAAGAGGCCAATCACTTATCTTCTTTCTTTTTCCCGGGTCTCTTTCGACTTCTACCTCGCACATTGATTGTTGACTCAGAATTAGAATAGGAGTGGATGCTTGATTTTGAACCGAAGAGGTAGATCGTTGACTTTCTGTGAGAAGGTTACTTTCCTCTTGAACATCTCTACATTCTCTTCCCTTTTGGAAATAAGAAAGTAATGTAACAGTTTTTCCCTTTTTCTTTGGTGGTTGACTTGAAGAAGCTATAATACATGTACTCTACACATATATAAGGTATAGCAATTCATCAAATTAACAAGACAATAACTCAATTTTAACAATTTCAAGTGAGCAATCTAAATCCCTAATTTCTAAATCTCTACTTAAAACCCTAAAACTAAGTTCAAAATACTTACTTGTACACTTTGAGTGTTGAAGTTGTTGTAGATTTGTAGTCAATCAAAATAGAAACACCCACCACTTGATCACCCAAAAGAAGCTAAAAAGGAAGTTTTTGCTGCAAAAATATCAGCAACAAATTTTGTTTTGTTGCTCTTGCTTGCTGCTGTCCGCCACTTTCCAGAGAAAGAAGGGAGAGAATAAAGAAGGAGGGGGTGAATAAAGAAAGAGAGGGAAAAAAAAGAAAGAGATAAGGTTGTGGGTAGGAAAGTGAATAAAAATAAGGATTGTTTTTTTTTTTGTAAAAAAGAGTTGTTTGTTTGTTGCTGGACTTTGTGTCCGCTACTTTCCTAGAGAAAAGAGGACAGAATAAAGAAGGGGCTGTTTGGAAGAGAGGAAATAAAGACATGAGTTAGATTTTAAAATTCATGGGCTTATAATTTATCGTAGCTGGGCCAAAAATTAATTACCATGGGCTTGATTTTAAATTACAGTGGGCTCTAATCATTTAATATTCCTAAAATATATGGATTTTATAGCTTCGGGCTTCCGGGGACCCTAGGCTCGGGCCCAGGGTGGCCCCTTGCCTCCGCCACTGCGTCTAGGCCTCTATTTATAGGTGAGGAAGGGAGAGCATGCTCTCATTTTCCTCTTACAAAACTAACTACTAAAATAATAAAGAAATAAGCAAAATTCTGACTCACAATCCTACAAGGAAAGGAATCCTTCCTAAACAAGAACTCTAAAAAAGAAAGCTGAAAATTCCTAAAAATAGCTAAACGGATTTTGGAAAATTCAGCCAAATAAATACCAAATAAATTTGAAAAATTAAGCCCTTTTTGCAGATCACTAGTAAACGTCATGGGCTTCAACTTTCATGTTGGACATCAGCCCAAATTCTGTCTCCAAGTAGCCCAAATCCGTCAATCTTTGTCAGACTAGGAATCCGTCCAAAACCGGGAAATCCTAACTTGATTAGGATTCCTTGTTCGGATGTACTTGGCCTCTTCTCTCCTTGTCCCGTATCATGGATGGTCAGCCATCCTTGCTTGGATCAGGCTCAGGTGGTGGCCTGATCGTAGCTCCGAGCATTGGCTTCCTCGGATCAGCATCCGTGTTTTGCTTTTTGATGCTCCAGCCATGCTTCACTATGGCTCGATCCATCTTCATCTCCTTTCTCCCTTCTCCAACTCCAATGAGGCTTGTTGGAGGTTCATCCTGGGGCCTTAAGAATGCTAGAGCCTTTGGAAAATCTTGAAAGGCACAGGCCAATTGTTGGCTAGGACAAAATAGCTCCTCGTACGGGCGATGGCATGGCCCTGCGCCTGTGGCAGGCTCAGTTTTCTGCCTTCTTCAATTCCGTCCGGGCCCTTTGAGTTATGTCTGCGCCAGCTCTTCAAGGATGCCTCCTGAGTGTCTTTAAGTGTCAGTTGGGCTCTAGGGCTCGTAGGAGTCGGTATGGGGCCTAGACTTGGTGCTAGGCTCGGCCCGGGGTCTGGGCTTGGTGTCAGCATCAGCTCCTGGTGGGTCATGAGTCTGGGCCTGGCCGGAGTAAGTGCTGGCATCAGTGCCTAGCTGAGGATCAGCATCGTCCTAGGGGTGTCCTCTAGGTTTGGGGCTTCGTCTCTCCTAGGCTCCGGGGTTGGTGCTGGAGTAGGCTTGGGGCCGGTGTAGTCTCGGCCCAGCATCAATGCTGGGGCCGGATCGCCATTAGCATCAAGGCTTGATGCTGGGGCTCCTAGTATGGGGTATTTCCCCTCCAGCAAGGGAAATCCTCTCTGATTCTCCTTATCTGTCGCCATCTCATGTTACCATGGGGAGGTTCGGGCCTGGTGCTCGTGGTGTTGTGTCCACGACGGTCTTGGTGGCTGGGATCACTTCAATAGGGGACAAGGATGACACGACCACTACGCGCGCCATAAGCAGCGATGTCGTTCCACTAGAACCGAAGGACTACTATTCTCACGCCATGGAAGTGAAGCAAGGATTGGTGATAATGGTGTCAGAGAATTTCACTCCGATGTATGGGGCAAAAATGGTGTTTAGCGACGGCTTCATTGCAAGTGTCGGCATGTTGGAAGGGGTGAACCACCAGTAAATGGCCTAATAATAGAACAATTGGCAATTGGTGACGGAGGAACGATTATTGTGTAACCGCCTCAGAGCTCTCTCCTCTCTCTGTGTTGGCTTCAAGGCCGTAATTAACAATCAATTCCTTATTTTGTGTCCGCAACAGACAAATAGAAAGACTATCTACATTTTGTTTATTTGAATGTTTTTTAGATATTAAAAATGAGTTAGTTTTGAAATGTTGGCTTTAAGTCAATTTAAATTTTTGGTTGGATTAAGTCAGGCTGACTCGGTCAGTTTTTTGACGGCTCTACCTTTTTTTAGTCCAATCTTTTGCACTTTTGATAAATCTAACCCAATTTTTGTGTATTATAATTTTTATCTGCATTGATCGGGAGGCATGAGACTAGAGTTGTGATTCAATACTGGTGGGATATTTTGATAACGTTTCTACCTTCAGTTCTGAAGACGATAAGAGGGTTTGAGATGTGGTGGTGGTAGGCGATGGTGGGTAGATGGGGGTATAGGGTAATGGTGGGAGACTAGAGATAATTTTACCTTAACATCTATGTCCAATCATTTGGGTTGAACTAGAAAGACATTTTTTTTCTTTTTTTTTGATGAATAATTGGTTGCATTTCATCAAAAAACAATATGTACATACTAAAGAAGAGAAAAACCTCACTCTAGGCTAAAAATACCTAGAAGAGAAAACTATATACAGCCTAAAATCGCTCTCTCATCAACTCTACCTTCTGCAAAAAATCTAATATCACTATTCACTCTCTCAATCATAATACTACTATCTGCAATTTTTCCTCCGAACATCACTTCACATCTCGTTCTCCATATAACGTTCAACATCATTATCCATTTCAATTGTTTAACTTTCCTTGCAGCTGTTGAGCATCCCCAGGATTCAGCGACACCAACTGCGTTTTCCCAGCTCAGTAACTTCAGTTTCGGTAAGACGATCTGCACTACTGCCTGAGTTGTACAGCAATAAAAAAACAAATGATGCTTACTCTCCTTCTCCCTTCTGCAAAGGACGCAAGTTTCATCAATTGCAGAGTTCCATTTTTTCACTTTATCCAACGTACAGATTCTTCCGATCATGACTAACCAAGCTACAAAGTTGAGTCTTGGCACAGTATAACCTGACCAAGTCAAACAGCTCCAGCTAACAGTCGGCCAATTCTCTCTAATATCCTCCCAGATCACAGAAGGCTTGTATCTAACCATCACCTTACTCTTCCAGCAATATTCTCCATCAAAGTTGACATTCATAAAACCCTGAACAGCACTCCTCAGCTTCAGGATTCTCTTCCATACCCAATAGCCATAACTATCTTTGATTTCCCATAAGGATTTGCTCTTGAGTCTATATTTCCTTATCCAAGCAACCCATAAGGACCCCCCCTCACAAACAAATTCCAGAGATGTCTAATAGCATTGGCCAGATTCCAACTACTAATATCCTTAATCCCTGCACCCCCCTTTTTTTAGGCTTAGCAATATGCTTCCAAGCTATCTTTACTCTACCATAATCCAACTTCCCCCAAAGAAATTTGTTACAGACCGCTTCAATATCTTCCATAAGATGCTTGGGAAGAATATAAATAGACATCCAATACTGTAATATCCCTCCTATCACAGAGTCAATTAGCTGGAGTTTACCTGCATACGAAAGAAGCCTTGACTTCCAGTCAGCAATCCTCCGAGTAATCTTGTCTAGCAGGACTTTGCAATCAGCCTTACGTAACTTACCAGCGGTAAGGGGAACCCCCAGATATCTAAAGGGAAGAATCCCTTTCTTAAAACCACTTATTCTTGCTAGCTCCTCTTCTAAATCAGGAGTTGCCCCTGCAGTGAAGAACTCACTTTTCTCCGGGTTATACTTTAGGCCAGAAAAACTATGGAACCTGCTGAGAACATCCATAACCCCTTTGACTGACTCCACATCACCCTTTGTAAATACCAACAGGTCATCCGCGAAGCACAAATGAGTTATCAAACCTTTACATTGAGGATGGTACCTGATGTTCTTTTTCACAGCTGCATCATTAAGAAGGTTGCTAAGAATCTCCATGGTGATAACAAACAAATAGGGCGAGATAGGATCACCCTGTCTCAGTCCTTTCTTAGCTTCAAAGTGCCCACATAGCGTCCCATTGAGATTCACTGAAAGCATGGTAGACCTAAGGCATTTCTCAACCCAGGAAATGTAAAGAGAGGGAAACTTCATATTCCTAAGGACTTCAATTAAGAACTCCCAATTCACACTATCAAACGCCTTCATAAGATCTATCTTAATAGTCAGTCTAGGGGATACTGACTTGGAGCTGTATGTTCTCTGTAATTCATGTGCTAATAATATGTTGTCACTAATCAGCCGACCTTTAACAAAAGCAGACTGGGAAGGACCAATAAGACTAGGAAGAACAGCACACATACGATTAGCAATTACCTTCGAAATTAATTTGTAGATAACATTGCAGCAGGAAATCGGCCGATAGTCTTTAATCTCTGTTGCATTTGTTTTCTTAGGAACCAATGCAAGACTAACTGAGTTAACATATCCAGGCAGCTTTCCAGAGTCGAAGAAGTATAAGACAGCATCAATCACCTCCTCTCCAACTGTACTCCAGCACTGATTATAAAAAGGAGGCAGGAAAACCATCAGGGCCAGGAGCCTTATCCTGCCCTATACTTTTGAAAGCTTGGATAATCTCTTTGGAACACACTGGCGCGACTAGCATGTCCTGCTGTTCATCAGAGAGATGACGAGTAACAGCAACTCTCCAATCCAGAGAACTAAAATCAACAACATCATTGGAACCAAGAAGCTGCGTATAAAAGCTAATAGCAATCGCCTTCATACTATCAAAATCATCCACAAGATCACCATTTGCATTTCGTAGCTGTCTAATAGTATTCCTCAAGCTTCTAGCCTTCACTTGATTAAAAAAATAACTGGTATTTTTATCCCCTTCCTTTATCCACAGTGCCCTAGATTTTAGCCTTACAATACTTTCTTCATCCTTTTCTAACTGCACCAGTTCAATTCGACCCAGCTTCGCAGCATCCACCTTCTCAGAACAAGGATCTTCCAGGGCTTCTTTATGCTTAACAGCCACTTCAGCACTTTTGGACACAACCCTTTCATGAATTTGAGAGTACTCTCTCTTATTCAACTTTTTCAGTTCATATTTCAAGTCTTTTAATTTCCCATAGAGTCTGTGGAAGGGAGTATTAAGATTTCTTCTCGACCAGACATCCCTTAAGATAGCAGCAAATTCACTATGGTAATACCAACATTTGAAATATTTGAAAGGCTTTGGTTGTGATTTCAGATCACCTCCCATAAAGAGACTTAAGGCACAATGATCAGATACAGCATTTGCAACAACTTCAACCATACTCTTCGGGAACTTACTATGCCAGTCCCCATTCACAAGAATTCTGTCTCGCCTCCTTGCAATCGGCTCTAGAACCCTATTATTTATCTAGGTAAAAAATGAACCAGTTGAAACATGCTCCTCAAGTTGGCAGTTTCTAACAAAGTCCTTAAAATCATCCATACTTGCAAAGCAGGAGATATTATTCGAAGCCTCACTAGAATCCAGAATTGCATTGAAGTCACCTCCAATAAACCAAGGCTCACCATAAATTCGAATCTTAATCAAATCCTCATAGAGAGCTCTCCTACCATTTATATCATTCTTTGCATAGACAACAGAACCATAAAAACATGTAGGGAGGTCCACTTTGAAGTGTACATATTGAGAACTGAAGCAAATGATCTGAATAGGGATGTCAGGTTTCTATATAAGCCAGATTTTCCCAAGATCCCCCTCATAGCAAAAATGATGCTTCCACCCCTTAAACCGAGATTCAAAAATACTAATAGCATTCTTCTCTCTTATACGAGGCTCCAGCAAAGCAATAATCTCAATATTTCTACTAACTATATAAGAATAAAGAGCTTCATACTTACCAGGGCTATTAAACCCTCTTATGTTCCAAATCCACACCCTCATTTCTTTCGAAATTTGTTGTGTTGCTGCCTCGTCAACACATTACACTTAACCGGAGATACAACCGGCTCAATGAACTCTCCAAAAGTTACCATCCGTGAAGGCCCATATTTCTCTACTGCAGCTTGATAGGTAACACCCTTCTCACTTCGGCCAGGCTTAATAGGGCTCAGGGGTTGCACCTCCACAACAGTTTCAGATCCCCCCTGTTGATTGGTTGGGATCTCCTCTTGCAAAGAATACTCGAGCCCATTGACCGACCCCCCTCCAACAAGCATACTATCATTGCTATCAGGTGAAGCCGTCCCCTCCGTAGAGGTTTCAGCCTCATTGTCTGAAGAAGCAGTAACAGTAGCTAACAAGGTTTGTTGGGAATCACCACCAGCCTTTCCTTTATGGTTTCGCTTCTTTTTCTTCTTACTCGAGGAAGGAGTATCAGGGCTCAAGGGGAGAACCTCCACTTCAGAAGTTTCAGCATCCCCTTGTTGAGCAGGTTCTCCCTCCCCTTCCAAAGAAGGCTCAAGAGAATTTCCTGCCCCCCCTCCAGCAGGCATACCAGGAGCTCCCTCAGGTGAACCCTTCTCTTCCGAAGAAGATTCAGGAACATTGCCTGAGGACTAACCCCCAGCAGCTACAAACTTCTGCTGGGAACCTTCCTTACCTCTAAAAACTGGGAAGTTAACCTTCACAGTAATAGGATCGAAACCTTTCCTAGAAACAACCAGCTCCGACCTCTCCAAAGGGGCATCCTCACGCAGAACACACACCTTAGCAGTAAAATTTTGCCTAACAAACCTGTTAATTGGTTTCCCAAATTGACTAGCAAGCCAGCTTACTCCTTCAGGGTATAGCAACTCAGGGGGGGGAATGTCGCTAAATTCAATCCAAACAGTATTCTTCTCCTTAGTGAAATCAATCGGACGAATACCTGGATGCCACTTACGGATGATCATCGGGGACTTATGAACATGCCAGGACCTCTGCATTACCAAGTTCCGAAGCTCCTCCGAGGCAAACTCAAAAAGAAAGAACCCCGACGAGATTAGAGAGACCTCCACCGGACCCTCATACCCCCACAGCCAGTTCGCAGTTGACCTCACGACCTTGATAGCCGGGTGATAAAAGGCGATTTTACCAAGGTCGTATTCCACGGGGTCCTCTCATAGACCAATACTCACACTTCTCATAGACGGTCTAGACATTTGAAAGGAGTTTTGGTTTGAAATAGAAATTAAAAACTAAGGCAAAGAAATGCAATACTAACAAAGACTAAACAAAAGAGAAAGGTGGTTCAAATCAAAGACAAAGGGGTTCTCTTGGTGGATAGTGTCATCATGCTCAAGAGGACTAATTGAACAAACAAGCCATTCAAGATCGAGTTTGCATTTGGATGACCATGCACTTCACTTCTATAGACTCAATGCACTCTCGTAGCACCTTGTCCCTATCCTAATACCACTCAACTTAGGCTCTCGCTCTCAAGCTAAGTGAAAAAGGATGCATTCTAAGTGTTTGATGAATTGCCAAGACTCAAGACCCTCTCTTAAGACTCTATGACCACAAGGCTAGGCACAACACTCTCATATCAATGCCCTAACACTAAGAGATTCACCAAAAAGCCTTTTCAAACTCAATTGAATGAAAATCCACATGCACACCAAGTGTTCGATAAAATGCCCAAGAGAGAAATCAAGTGAAAATGGTTGAAATAAGATGATCTAATCTCTTAGAACACACTCACTTCAATCCCTAGACCTACAATCTATGCAATCCAAGCACTCTCATGCATCAAATCACAATGAATGGACCAAATTAAGCAAACATGGCATAAAATGGCATTAAGAACAAGTCTAGGAATCATCCTCATACAACCAAGATCAATCATGGCAAGTTCTATACAATCATCCCTCTATCATAGCACAACTAATCTACCCATCCAAGATGAACCCTAGAAACTCAGCCACACATGGCCAAGGGAGTAAAGAGAAAAGAAGGAAGAATGGTCACCAAGAACACCATGGATGAATCCTTGAGATGATCTTCACTTCTCCACTTGTAAGCACTTCTCCCAAGGTTTGTTGGCTTCAATCCTAGCTCCAATGGCTTCAAATTGCTCCAAAAACGTGTTCTAGGGTTTGAGGGTTCGTGGGTATGTGTTTTGGGGTTCAAGAGATCATATCCTTTTTCAAAATGGCCAAAAACAAGAGTATTTATAGTGCAGGGGACAGTGCACGGCGTGCACCCCTGCACTCTGCAGAAAGCTCGATCTTGCAATGCTCATATCTCCCTCGTCCGGACTCCAAATGACCTCCCGTTTGCTCCTGTGCGCTCCTTGTCATCCGTACTTTGATGCCATAACCTGAAAATGCACAGAGGCAACTCCAATAGACCACGAATTTGGCTCCAAAG
The DNA here is from genome assembly GCA_034768395.1 of Linum lewisii. Classification (NCBI taxonomy): domain Eukaryota; kingdom Viridiplantae; phylum Streptophyta; class Magnoliopsida; order Malpighiales; family Linaceae; genus Linum; species Linum lewisii. The sequence continues at coordinate 50,872,665 of CM068297.1, forward strand.
TGGCAACCGGATAACAAAATGACACTTTGCACAAAACTTCAATAGGAGCATATAAGTCATGTCATTTCACGAATAAACACGGGCATTTCATAGGTCATTCATAAGCTTAAAATGCACTAATTAGAGTCACAGCCTTTGCCTAGCTCACAGCCTTTGCCCTTTTGCTTAGTGCTCAACCCGACACTTCACTTAGGTGCCGAGCTTGCCTAGCTTTTTCTTTGAGCATTTTTTTTTTTTACAAATTAGCCACTTGATCCTTAGCCCTTTACAACTTCCACACAAGATTTCGAATTGGATTCCGTCTAATCTCAAGCCACAATCACGAAGGATCAGAAAGAGTAAAGAAAGACATGGAAAAGGGGTGAAAATTCTGATTGCCTTCATCATCTTAGACCGGTGTTATCGAGCGGTACAAAAACACGTATCAAACCAGTCAACCAACATACAAGAGTGATAAAATCTCAGTTCTGGCCCAGACTCATTTGATATTAGTGCTAACATGCTGGTTATAGGTTCTAAGTAGGACAGTCTAAACGTCATTGTGAAAACTTGAAGTCAATTACACATCGAAAGTCAAGAACCGAACGATTCTACAATAGAGGAATTCGATATTCAATTAAGATCATGCAACACATCAAAACATAGCTTTAGACTTCTACCGACAAATAATCAAACCAAGCCTCAAACTCCCCTACGACTAACATGAGCATTGTCCTCAATGATCAAGAGAGAGAGAGGATAAGGTGGAACGAATATACCGCGCGGTGAAGAAGAGGAGCCGGAGATGGAATCCCGGGTCAAGTAACCTGTTCAGGACGAGGACCTGAATCAGGGGTACCTGTAGAAAACAAGGGAGGGCACACCACTCAAACACAACCCATAGTCGACAAGATGAGAGTACGGATGAGATGTGTGATCCAACAACATGACAAGTTCAAAGCCAGAAATGAAAAGAGAAAATCAGAAGTCAAACACAACAAAACATGCAGTCATAAACAGAAATAAAAGAAAGGAAAAATCCAAAGTCCTGAGAAGTGGTGAGTGATCCTGTGGCTCTCAGTGGGGTGGTGGTCGTGGGTGCCCAGGCCACTGTGACCATGGATGGTAGCCGTCAAACGGGGGAGGCGGTGGAAAGACTGCCCAAGTGCTGGAGGGGCCGGACTCAGAGTGGAAGCTCTCCTGGTAGTAGTAGGACTGGTGCTGCTGCCAGTATTGAGAATGCTGAATCTGAGTAATCTGGATACCCTGAAACTGCTGAACCTCATGCACCTGAGCAAGCTGCTGTCCATAGAACTGCTGGCTCTCAAAGTCCCTAGCGTTGTACGCCTCTAGGTTCTGAACTCTCCTGTTAAGATCCTGGATCGCCGCACTGTCTCTCCTCTGTCCCTCACGCATATCCTCCACTACGGTCGTGAGGCGACCCATCCCCGAGATAAGCTCATGAAGTGTAGTAGGGTCGATCTCTCCATCCTCCTCATCACTGTCATCATCTGAGACCCGACAAGTCGGAACCAGAAGGTCTGTGATCTGAGCTGTAGGTAGGACAATCCGCAAGAGAACTAGTCGAGGCTCGACAAATGCTGGAGCAGGACCAAAAGCATCAAGGCACTCATACCCACGCACCAACCTGGTCACAAATCCTCCTCCCAGCAGAACACCAGTAGTGTCATTAGCTTGTATCTGAAGGAGGGCTCCTAGCACTAAATCACCTAGATGCAGCTTGATGCCCCTCTCCAAGCAATAAAAGAGAAACAAATCTCTGACTGAGACTACACCTGGAGAGGAGGATGACTTCCTGTGGGTGATGGAGTGCCGAAAGAAGTGATGGAGGAGCTTCAGCATAGGCCGATTCACTTCTGTGACCTTGGATGAGCGAGCTGAATAACCTCTAGTCCTTGGTGCAATTTCCTTGAAGAATGCACTCTTGGCGTCCCCCGCAAGAGAAGATATGAGAGCCAACCCAGAGAGCTCGCCACTTTGAACCTCCACCCACTCATAGAACCCAAGGCGGTATCCAAACTCGTCAATTCGGTCCCCGAATTCAGAACCTGTAGAAACAAAAGACACATCACAAAGATAGGCACGGAGTAGGATCACAAGTCAAACACTAACAACCACACCTAACTCCACCATTCAAATAAATCACGATAAAACAACATTCTGCCCCCATCAAGCCACCACTAATCCTTTGCAACCATCCACCAATCAAGAATAATCAAATCAGCCACGAATCAAGAACAATCAAATCAGCCACCAATCAAGAACAATCAAATCAGCCACCAATCAAGAACAATCAATCAATCTCACAAAGCCAAAATCGGCTCAACAATGGACACAAGCAACGCCATAACCCCAAACCTGCTCACATGAAACCAAGCAAATCCCACACCCGAAACTAAGCAACCAAATCACACCCCTCACATCAAAATCCTAACAATCAAAATCAATGCCCAACTCCACAATTCAAAGCAAGCCAACAATATCAACATTCAATCAAACCACACTACCAATTGCCAACTAACTCAAGCAACCAAATCAGAAATTCAAGCCAAAAGAAACTTGAGATTGGGGCAGGTTGGCGGTTGAGGAAAGACGGCGGCTGGATGGGGATGGCGCGGCAGGTTGGCGGCTGGGCAGGAGTGGCGGCGGCAGGAGTTGTGTGGCGGCTGGGCAGGAGGTGGCGGCGGGCAGGAGTTGCGCGGTCGGGTGGGGCTGGGCAGGAGTTGGCGGTGTCGGGTGGGGGCTGGGCAGGGGCGGCTGGCGGCGGGCTGGGCGGACGGGATGGGTGAGTGGGTCGGGTGGGTGGGCTGGCAGGAGGTGGCGGCGGGCAGTCGGCGGCGGCGGCTGGAGGCGTGGTCGGGTGGCTGGGCTGGCAGGAGTTGGCGGTGGCAGGGCTGGCAGGGGGTCGGCGGCGATTTGGCCGGCGCGGTTGAGAAAGAGAGAGTGACGGGTGAGGCTGGGGGAGTCGAGGAAAGGGATAAGGGAGGGGTTGGGTTTAGTTGGGTGGGTCAGCCGGGTCGGGTGAGTGGGTCGTTTGGTTTGGTTGACTGGGTGGGTGGTCGGGCCGATCGGGAGAGTCAGTAAACCAAAACCCAAACCGAGAAATCAAGAATCAGATGACTCAACCACTGACCAAACCGAAAAAATTGCAAAGGGAAAGATCAGGTGCACGGCGTGCAGGGTGCACGGCGTGCATGGGTGCACGGCGTGCACCCTGGAGCTGAAAATATTTTCGGATGCTCCTGGACAGCACGTGCACCAAACCGTGCACGGTGCACGGCGTGCATCATGCACGGCGTGCAGTGGTGCACGGCGTGCACCTCCACAGCTCAAAAACAAATTTTCACCTCGACGAAAAACGACCAAAACACCGTCAAATCAACCCAAAACGGACCCCGAACTTCAGAATTTCAACGCCTACGAGACCACAAAGGACACCACAACAACTCAAGGACCTTGAACACCACAAAAACACACAATCATGCAATCAAATCAAGAAGAAAAGACATGAAAAACACTCGGGTTGCCTCCCGAGAAGCGCTTGTTTAACGTCTTAAGCTCGACGAAGCAAGGAACATTCAAGGCACGACCAAAGACAAGACCTCAACAGCACCTATAGTATCACTAACAACATAATGCTTAAGTCTATGGCCATTCACCTTAAAAGGTTCGGTTTGGGATGGAGAGATTACCTCGATGGTGCCATAAGGAAAAACATGAGTTACCGTAAAGGGGCCGGACCAACGAGACCTCAATTTCCCGGGAAAGAGCTTGAGCCGAGAGTTGTATAGGAGAACTTGATCACCAACTTTGAAATCCTTGCCCGGCTTCAAACGGGAATCATGAATGAGCTTCGTCCTCTCCTTGTAAAGCTTTGCATTCTCATATGCATGATGGCGATACTCCTCGAGCTCATGTACCTGAAACTTACGCTCTTCTCCTGTGAGACTCATATCAAGGTTTAGAAATTTCAATGCCCAATAAGCTCGGTGCTCGAGCTCTACCGGCAAATGGCATGCTTTGCCATAGACCATCCTATAGGGAGTAGTGCCTATAGGGGTCTTGTAGGCCGTGCGGTAGGCCCATAGAGCGTCATCAAGCTTCTTCGACCAATCTTTCCGTGATTGGTCGACCGTCTTCTCTAAGATTCTCTTAAGTTCCCTATTGGTCACCTCGGCTTGGCCACTAGTTTGAGGGTGATACGAGGTGGACATCCGATGAGTGACGCCGAACCGGTGGCATACTCTATCGAATTGCCCTTGAAAATGAGTACCTCGATCACTAATGATAGCACGAGGGGTACCAAAACGGGTGAACAACTTAACAAGAAACTTCCCTACGACTCGGGCATCATTGGTAGGCAAAGCTTGTGCCTCCGCCCATTTAGACACGTAATCTACCGCAACTAATATGTACTTGTTACCATGCGAAGTAGGAAACGGTCCCATGAAATCAATACCCCATATATCAAATATTTCTACCACTAACGAGACATTTTGAGGCATTTCATTACGGGAAGAGATGTTACCTGAACGTTGACACGCATCGCAAGACTTGACAAAGTCTTGACAATCTTGGAAGATCGAGGGCCAAAAGAATCCGGACTCAAGTACCTTGCGAGCCGTGCGATTTGCTCCATGATGTCCACCCGTAGGACCGGAGTGGCAATGTCGCATGATGTCCTTAGACTCTCCATAAGTGACACATCTTCTAATCATACCATCCGAGCCAACTCGAAATACAAAAGGATCGTCCCAATAGTAATGCTTCAAATCCGCAAAGAACTTCCTTTTGTCTTGAGTGGAGAGGCCCTCCTTCAAGTCTCCACTAGCAAGATAGTTAGCCAAATCCGCGAACCAAGGTTCCTTGAACTCTAAAGTTGCTACAGCGAATAATAGCTCATCGGGGAAGTTGTCATTGATCTCTTCATTACCATTGTGTACCATTTCCGCCTCTTCTAAGCGAGACAAGTGGTCGGCGGCTACATTCTCGGACCCCTTCTTATCTCGAATCTCAATATCAAACTCTTGCAATAGAAGGACCCATCGGATCAACCTTGGTTTAGCATCGGTCTTAGATAGAAGGTACCTCAAAGCTTGGTGGTCCGTGAAGACAATAGTGTGAGAAAGTACCAAGTAGGACCTAAACTTATCAAAAGCAAACACTATGGCCAAGAGCTCCTTCTCCGTAGTTGTGTAGTTCCTTTGAGCATCATTGAGAGTCTTACTTGCATAGTATATTGGATGGAATCTCTTATCGATTCGTTGGCCTAGAACCGCTCCAATGGCGTAATCGCTAGCATCACACATCAACTCAAATGACTTTGACCAATCCGGAGCAATGAGTATAGGGGCATTCGTGAGCTTACCCTTGAGGAGTTCAAAAGCTTGCAAGCACTCTTCATCAAAATGAAATTCCACATCCTTCTCAAGAAGCCGAGTCATAGGAGTAGTTATTTTCGAGAAGTCTTTGATGAAGCGCCTATAGAAACCGGCATGCCCCAAGAAGCTTCTCACGGCTTTCACGGATGAGGGTGGAGGAAGTTGAGAGATGGTCTCCAACTTTGCCTTGTCAACCTCAATGCCCTTTTTAGAGATCTTGTGACCAAGAACAATCCCCTCATTGACCATGAAATGACACTTCTCCCAACTTAATGCAAGATTGGTCTCTTCACACCGACGCAAGACCTTCTCAAGGTTCCTCAAGCATAGGTCGAATGAATCCCCAAAAACCGAGAAGTCGTCCATGAACACTTCCATGATATCTTCCACGAAATCATCGAAAATGGCAAGCATACACCGTTGGAAGGTGGCGGGAGCATTGCACAACCCAAAGGGGATCCGTCGATAAGCAAAAGTACCGAAGGGGCATGTGAATGTGGTCGTCTCGATGTCCTCCGAGGCGATCGGGATTTGGAAGTACCCGGACATACCATCCAAGAAACAATAGTACTCGTGACCGGAGAGACGCTTGAGCATTTGATCCATGAAAGGTAGAGGAAAGTGATCCTTCCTAGTGGCATCATTGAGTCAACGATAATCTATGCAAACACGCCACCCGGTGATCGTCCTTGTCGGGATAAGCTCATCCTTGTCATTAGCTACCACCGTGATCCCTCCTTTCTTGGGAACAACTTGCACGAGGCTAACCCAAGGGCTATCCGAGATAGGAAAGATAATCCCCGCATCCATAAGCTTAATAACCTCTTTCTTCACAACCTCCTTCATGTTAGGATTTAGCCTTCTTTGTGGTTGCACAACCGGCTTGAAATCTTCCTCCATAAGGATCCGATGTGAGCAAAATGTGGGACTTATACCTCGAATATCCGAGATGCTCCACGCAATAGCTCTCATGTACTTCTTGAGGAGCTCCACTAGACGGTCCTTTTGCTCGGGTAGAAGCTCAGAATTGATGATGACCGGTAGCTTAGAATCTGGCATGAGAAAAGCATACTCCAAATGTGCGGGAAGAGGCTTGAGCTCAAGAGTAGGTGGTTCTTCATAGGAGGTCTTTACCCTTTCCACCTTCGGGAGAGCAACAAAAACCGTTTCACCCTCTAACTTGTCTCTCCCTTCATCAAGGTAAGCCACTTGAGCTTTTAACTCCGGGGTGCCTAAATGTTCCTGCACATCCGTTCTAAGGCAAACATCCAAAGAATCTCGACACACGAAGTTAGAAATACTACACACACTAGCCGAAGCAATAGTATCACAAGAGTACTCTAAATCATCTTGTGCGTGAGCAAACTTCATGCCATCGGCTATGCAAAATGTGACACTCTCTTGTCCTACTCTCAATGTCAATTTTCCGTCATGCACATCAATCAAAGCACGAGAAGTAGCTAGGAATGGTCTACCAAATATCAATGAGACATCCACATCATCGGTATCTATGACCGCAAAGTCAACTAGGAAGACAAAAGGGCCTACTTTAACTAGCACATCATCAACAATCCCCCTAGGACTCTTGGTCGACTTGTCCGCAAGTTGAATGTACATACGAGTAGGACGAAGATTAGACAACCCTAGCTTCTCAAATATGCAATAAGGCATGACATTGATACTAGCACCTAGATCCGCAAGACCATTAGCAAGAGAAATATTACCGATAGCACAAGGGATAGTAAAGGTACCCGGATCCTTGAGCTTTTTGGGTGGACTTTTGAAGAGAACGGCGGAGCATTCCTCATTAAGGTGGACTAGAGATGTCTCCGGTAGCTTTCTCTTGTTGGTGTAGAGTTCCTTCATGAACTTAGCATATTGGGGCATCATAGTCATTGCTTCGGGAAACGGAAGAGAGAATTGCATTTGACTAATCCGCTCCACAAACTTCTTGAAAACCTTCTCAAGGCCATCCTTCTTCAATCGAGATGGGTATGGAGGCTTAGGCTTGTATGGAGATACAACCGGTGCGGGAGGAGAGACCGGTGGTGCACTCGATGTAGCCTTACTAGGTTCCTTGGCAACCTTAGTGCTCACATTACCCGTAGGAGGTTCGACTTCAACCTCAACTTCATCCGAAGGAGGATCATTAATATCATCATCATCAACCATTAGATTAGGATCTTGTACCTTTTTAGAGTCAATTGGGGTAGAGGTTGTATCTTGCAAGGGTCTTCCACTTCTCAAGGTCACTACCTTGCAATGCTCCGGACCTTTGGGGTTGATCTCGGTATTGGAAGGTAAAGTGCCTGAGGGTCGCTCCGAGAGTGCCTTAGAAATATGTCCTAATTGGTTCTCCAAATTGGCAATTGAAGCTTGTTGATTCTTGATGAGTTGGATCATTGCCGCATTGGTGTCTTCTTGAGAGATCGAAGAACCACCCTCCTTATTTTGAGGAGGCTTGTTGAACCCGGGTGGTCCTTACCTTTATGGTTGTACATTCCCGGTGGGGTAGGACCTTGGAAACCTTGACTTGGATGTCCACTTTGATTCCATTGATTTCCCCCTTGGTGCCCTTGACCTTGGGGTCCTCCTTGAGTCCCTTGGCTACCTTGGTTGAGGTTACTTCCTTGAGACCATTGGTTGCCTTGATAACCCCTATAACCTTGATAACCTCCTTGATTTCCTTGGTTGTAGCCCTTGCTATAACCACTACCTTGACTCCCTTGGCCTTGGTAACCTTGGTTAGACTTGTTGTACCAAGGTCGGTTATAGTTACCTTGATAGTTACCTTGGGGGCTGAAATTACCATGGAAACCTTGACCTTGTGCGAAGCTTACCTCCTCAAGGTCGCCTTGGCCAAGTTCAGGAGTGGAGGAAGGACAAGCACTAACATCGTGGCCTTGACCCCCACAACTTTCACAACAATATATAGAAGCCACTGGAGGGTTACCCACATGAGATGATTGAACCTTGGAGGGATGCTTAGGCATGCTTAGGTTACTTACTTGGGATGCCATAGCATCGATCTTAGACATGAGGAGCGCAAACATAGGGTCATCTTCATCTCGATGTCCCGGTAACTTATGCTTCTTCCCATAGGTGGATGAATCCTTTGGTGCATCAACACTTATAGCTCTAGAGTCATAGTGTGTGTCGCTTCCATATTTAGAGCTTGGAGGTTGTTGTCGAGACCAACTCCTTGTCTTGTTGGCCATCTCCGCAAAGAGTTCGAGAGCATCCTCGGGAGTGAGCGTCCTTAGATCACCTCCGGCGGCTTGGTTGATCATCCTTGTATTCTCAAAGTCAAGGGACCTAGCAAAGATGTCCGCCAAGCTCCATTCGGCAAAGTTGTGATGAGGACAAGACCGAAGAAGGGCTTGGAACCTATTCCAAGTCTCATGGAAGAGCTCTCCCTTGTGTTGTGTGAAGTGGTTGATTCGATCCCGGATTGCATCCGTCATATAGGGGGGAAAGAACTCCTCGAGGAAGGCTTCGGCTAGTCCCTCCCATGTAGTGAATGTTCTACTAGGTTGGTTCTCCAACCAAGACTTGGCTCGACCTTTGAGTGAGAAGGGGAAGAGTCGGAGTCTCACACAATCCGGGTGAACTTGGTCATTCTTAACCGTGTCACAAATCTCCAAGAAGTCCTTGAGATGCCTAGATGGACATTCACCATCAATGCCATTGAACACCACTCCATTTTGAACCATTTGGATCATATTAGGCTTGAGCTCAAAGTTCCTAGCATTGACGGGTCTTCGAACAATACTAGAGGCTGCCCCTTCAAGAGTAGGACGAGCATAATCGGCTAGTGTGCGCCTCGCACCTCTTTGCGATTGATCATCTTCATTAGTGTGATGTGAATGTACCGATTGGTTATCTTCATCCTCGTGATGAGACATAGTGTGGTGTGAGATGCGATCAACTTCTTCTTCTTCAACTGTAGGAGGTGGGGAAGTGGTAGGTGACTTGAGCACTTGTTCTAGTCCTTGGATTCGTGCTTGAAGACGAGCTGAACGCCTCATGCACTAACCCAAAATCTCCTGCAAACAAGCACAACAAACACACCCGAGTAATACAACGATGCGGGATAATAAAGTAAACAAAGAGCAACAAGGAAGCAAAAAGTAAAGCGGAAGGAAGTGAATAGATCGGTCCACTACTAAGTGCTTTCAAAGGAATGAGAGAGTCCCCGGCAACGGCGCCAAAAACTTGATAAAAGGCGATTTTACCAAGGTCGTATTCCACGGGGTCCTCTCATAGACCAATACTCACACTTCTCATAGACGGTCTAGACATTTGAAAGGAGTTTTGGTTTGAAATAGAAATTAAAAACTAAGGCAAAGAAATCAATACTAACAAAGACTAAACAAAAGAGAAAGGTGGTTCAAATCAAAGACAAAGGGGTTCTCTTGGTGGATAGTGTCATCATGCTCAAGAGGACTAATTGAACAAACAAGCCATTCAAGATCGAGTTTGCATTTGGATGACCATGCACTTCACTTCTATAGACTCAATGCACTCTCGTAGCACCTTGTCCCTATCCTAATACCACTCAACTTAGGCTCTCGCTCTCAAGCTAAGTGAAAAAGGATGCATTCTAAGTGTTTGATGAATTGCCAAGACTCAAGACCCTCTCTTAAGACTATATGACCACAAGGCTAGGCACAACACTCTCATATCAATGCCCTAACACTAAGAGATTCACCAAAAAGCCTTTTCAAACTCAATTGAATGAAAATCCACATGCACACCAAGTGTTCGATAAAATGCCCAAGAGAGAAATCAAGTGAAAATGGTTGAAATAAGATGATCTAATCTCTTAGAACACACTCACTTCAATCCCTAGACCTACAATCTATGCAATCCAAGCACTCTCATGCATCAAATCACAATGAATGGACCAAATTAAGCAAACATGGCATAAAATGGCATTAAGAACAAGTCTAGGAATCATCCTCATACAACCAAGATCAATCATGGCAAGTTCTATACAATCATCCCTCTATCATAGCACAACTAATCTACCCATCCAAGATGAACCCTAGAAACTCAGCCACACATGGCCAAGGGAGTAAAGAGAAAAGAAGGAAGAATGGTCACCAAGAACACCATGGATGAATCCTTGAGATGATCTTCACTTCTCCACTTGTAAGCACTTCTCCCAAGGTTTGTTGGCTTCAATCCTAGCTCCAATGGCTTCAAATTGCTCCAAAAACGTGTTCTAGGGTTTGAGGGTTCGTGGGTATGTGTTTTGGGGTTCAAGAGATCATATCCTTTTTCAAAATGGCCAAAAACAAGAGTATTTATAGTGCAGGGGACAGTGCACGGTGCCCGCACGTGCACCCCTGCACGGCGTGCACCCCTGCACGGCGTGCACCCATGCACGGCGTGCACCCATGCACGGCGTGCACCCCTGCACTCTGTAGAAAGCTCGATCTTGCAATGCTCATATCTCCCTCGTCCGGACTCCAAATGACCTCCCGTTTGCTCCTGTGCACTCCTTGTCATCCGTACTTTGATGCCATAACCTGAAAATGCACAGAGGCAACTCCAATAGACCACGAATTTGGCTCCAAAGTGGCAACCGGACAACAAAATGACACTTTGCACAAAACTTCAATAGGAGCATATAAGTCATGTCATTTCACGAATAAACACGGGCATTTCATAGGTCATTCATAAGCTTAAAATGCACTAATTAGAGTCACATCACCGGGCCGATTCCCACGAACTGACCAACCATAGCTCCCTTCATCCGATCCAGTCCCTTCTGCACTACTGAATCCGGAATAGAAAGCACACCTTCCACCAGAGAATCTACCGATTCCTGCACAAAGGTGAGCTCCATCTCATCCTTAGTAACAATCTCCGCCCAAGACTTAGAGGAAGACGACCTAGTCTTGTCCATCCGGCGGTTGCGCCGTCGACGCAAGGAAAGACCTACCAGAATTGCCTGTGAAATTTAGAGGAAAACCACGCGCCGCGCGTTGCGTAGGATAAATCCGTTAGAGATATTTTGGAAAAGTGAAAAACCCTATAAAAAATAAGCTGTCTCCTTCTTTCTCCACGCTTCAGCCATAAAAATCCTATTTCCACCGAACCTTCCATCGACAAGTCAAACTTCCATTCCCTCATTGGAGAGAAGTTGTGGTCGGAGCAGTGGGGAAGGTTGCGGGAGTAGTGACGTTTGGTGAGACGCATCACCGGAGTGGAGCAGCGGCCGGAGGAGTGCGACGGCCATCCAAAGGAATGACGGGAGGAGAAGAAAAGAAGCAAAGTAGCGTTGCCACCTCCGACGATGATCTAGTCGTTGATCTCCTCTCCCTACAATTCCAATAAAAAAATATGGAGTAACAAAGGCGGAGCTAGTGATTGGGGGGGAGCAACGGAGGAGCACACATCGTTGAGCAGAGGAGTGGTGACCAGCATTGGAGTGACGGTCGGCGGATCAATGGTGTCAGAGCACATGGTGGGTTGAAGAAGAGTGACTGATTTGTCACATGGTTAAATTTAAGTGACTGATTTGTCACATATTTAAGTTAAGTTAGTGATTTGCAGTTTAAAAACACTAGGGATTGTTGGAGTAATTATTTGAAGTTACAATTTCCGCCACTATTTTCTAGGTTGTTGATAATTTAACCTTTGAGATATATAATCTAGTGGTTAAATAACATGTTAACTAGTTATCAACTAAATAACCATGTTAACTAGTTATCTGATGATGATGTTAGTTAGTTAACTCGATAAGTTAACTAATTTTAATAACTAGTTATCTACTAAAAACTTATTAACTAGTTTTTTTTAAGTGATAATTATTAGAAACCAAACAAGAAAAGGAACAAGGTTACCGATCTAGCTGAGTCGCGGACTAGGTCGCTCTCTTTAAGACGCGAACGACACTGCCTCGTATTACGCACAACAGACTATCAACGATCGCCTCTAAGATAAAACAGCCACCCCAAATTCTCTGATTCGTGTGAAAACCGAAGATCTAAGAAAACACTCTCTAACTCTGTTTGCTCAATTTTTGTGTATATCTCTATGGTTAGGCACTATTTATAGTGGCACATACCTTCATTTTAGGGTTAGTGGAGAGATTTGTGGAATCTCAAATCAAGAATATCAAATCAAATATTCACATTTCATTAGGATTAAAATTATAATCCTAATTAAAACGAAATCAATAATATCCTTTTCTGTTACTAATTAAATTAATGACAATAATCAATAATTTCCTTTTTCTGATTAGAACAAGGATTCTAATAACTGAAATCAATTATCTCTAAATAATTTGAGGTATCTTAGTTTTTACAAACATTTTATTGAGCCTCAACAAAAAATAATATATCTAAGACCAAGCATAAACTAAGATATCCTTCGATTTGAACCTTAACGTAGTGACAACAATTATGATTTAACTAGAGTGACACGTAGTCTTCAACTCTATCTCGCCGAGAACTTCTTTGTAAATATAATTCTGAATAGCGCCGAGAAAATCATTTAATTTCTTCTTAGGTTCTTGGCGAGAACTTGGAAGTTCTCGCCGAGAACTTCTTTGTAATCTTCAGTGTGATTATCGACGAGAATTTCCTTAAGTCTCTGAATGAATTGTCGACGAGAATGTTAGAGTTCTCGCTGAGAACTCAGGTGCTGGGTAGAATTCCCTACTTCTTCACTCAGTTTGATCTCTAGGTTTGATTCCTGGTCATTCCTCGATGCTCCATCGCTTTCTGAACACGTCCGAGGCTACATAATTGACGGCAAAAACCTGTGTACTCATAGAGACACTAGAAAACACATCAAATAGACCCAGAACGGGCCACAAGTAACCAAAAGGGGCCTAAATACCCTAAACGTGGTAATGAATGAAAACACACTAAACTACCCATACAACCGTGTTACAAGCAATGATGTCACTTAATAGGACGGAATAAACACGAAAATTCTAGTGTCTTCAAACTACCCACACTTAAGCTTTTGCTTGTCCTCAAGCAAATGAATTAGAACACACTCAGGTTCACACATGACAAGATTGATTAATTGAATCCAAACTTCACGATGAATTTAAATTGATACACCTATAACAATTAACCTAACATGCATACATATCAGCAAACAACCCGGTCCCACTAATTCTCTGCACACAAACAAGGAGTGATCACCAATCATGCACAAATCTGACCTAACCCACCAAACTTCCTCACACAGAAAATATTTAGTACATGGGGGAACTCTCACACTCTGTGTTTAGGGACGTGTTTATGCTCTCAATCACTTTCTCGACCGAACTATGTCATAAGTGTGCATTTCAACCACATCTCCACCATTGTGACAACACGAGAAACTAGTCAAAAGGACTTTGCACGGGACTATAACGATCCTACACTACAAGGGTTTATAATGAATGGATGAAGGGATGTATGATGATGTTGGCTTTGGTGCGGTGTAGCAATCGACTAACTTCCCTCAAATCAGAATCTATGGATTTCTACCGTCTAACCGGACACGAGTGGAATAATGTACGATCATCCTATGATACCCTCAAGCAACCTAGCACTTTTTTTTATTTTGTTTTCTAAATTTTCTTTTTCTTTCTACATTTATTTGCTTTCGTTCTTCCATATGAGGGAGAAGAACGTTTTAAACTATTGAACTACTACTTTGACTTGTCTTTATTCGAACTTTTTCTTTGTATTTTCCTGTTTTTTCTATTTTTTTTATTTTAGTGCTAATTTTTTAGTTGCTAGAGGGGTTTAGACGCCAGGACATAATAGCTAAGACCACTGGTTTACTGGCTACAGGCAAGTCACCACGGACCGACTTCCGGTTAGGTAATCTCAAACATACTACCACATGGGATCAACGGGGTGATGAAAAACATGGGAATTGGATGTAATGTATTAACGAACCGAAATAACAGGCCAAACTCAAGGGTTTACACCTAGAGGATTTAACATTGGGTTGGCTTCTGGTTTAAGTAGCAATTCTAGGTGCCTCTATCCTCCTAGTACTCGTGTTATCATTTGGTCTCGAATAGGTCTCATGCAATATCTAACTCATTCAACGTATGAGAAAGCCACTCATTTTCATGCATTTCAAGGTGACACTACAAGTGTGATTCTAATTTCTGTTCTGACCAGGTTATTTAGCATCAATGCATGCAAGTTGTTTACAGGTTCTAAGTTAAGCAATCTAAGCATCATTGTGAAAAATTGAAGTCAACTTAACATTAAAAGTCAAGAACTGAGTAATTCTATGCTAGAGGAATTGAAATGCACCACGGAATCACGAAAAACAAACAAGATCATGCATAATTCTCTAGCATCCTAAATTAACTACCCCACACTTAGATCGTTCTTTGTCCTCACAGGACTAAAACAGAGTAGAGTGATGAACCGTCGTTGTGCTGGTTCAATCAAATACTACTAAGCTAGAAAGCTAGGGTAGATCGTATTCCACGGGTCTTCTAATGATCGATTACTCAATAAGCTGGCAAATTACTCAGGTTAAACACTTCGTGCGTGGTGTGAGTTCCACGACTTCTAATTCTAAGAAATGCACGGAAATTAAAAATTAAGACTGAAAACAAATTGGAAATTAGGGTTGAAAACAGAGATGACAGACGAACTTAGACTTTGAATCCCCCTTCGTTCACCAGAGCATAGGCAATCAACAGATCAGCGGATTTCAATTCTCATTCAATCAATTTCAAAGACACCACCATAACTCCTGACCCTTAGGTTTAAGACCGGCGAACGTTCTCTCTATCCGTTCTAGCTACCAAGATTAATTAGCCGCCTGGGTACGGTCGCCTCTCGCAACGACTTAACTTAACTGGTGGAATTACTAACGATTTATGAGTTACTCTTGCAGTGGATTAACCGTAATCGGTTCCTACGAAAGGCACACTCCAATTATAAGGTTAATTGTTCGATTTGATGTTTTAAAGTAAGGCGAGCTTTGATGACACTTAAATTAACGTGATTATCAGCCTCATTTAAGCGACATTTCATTGCTTAAGACACAGTTTTTAGGGCAGAATAGCGAGTATTCACTCAACCGCTCTATTTCGTGACTTTTGTATTACCTTGGCCCATTCAAGGTCGATTTGATGGTTTTCTAGTGTTTTCATGTTAGCACAGGTTTCTGCCAAGGACGTGTCTTAGACGTTGGAACCCCGAAGAATCACACCTGAATCAACCGGAGAAATCACTCAAGTCAAAGAATTCCTGCTCCACTTTACATACACATTTTCGGCGAAAATTCCCTTGGGTTTTCGCCGAAAATCCAAGAAGGAATCAACTGTCCCTCACAAGAAGGAGTTTTCAGTGAAAACCTTGGGATGTTTTCGCCGAGAACCCTAAGCTTTTTCAGCCGGAAGAAACAGACGGATCAAGCCAACATTTGAGCAGATATTTTCGCCGAAAATATCCTTGGATTTTCGGCAAAAATCCCAGTGAAAAAGTAGCAGTCGCCAGTTAGGTTTAAATACTGAATCAAGCGGCTAAATGAGGGGGATCATAACTTACACACAATTTTACACGGGACGAAAAATCCCAAGACTGAGAGAGAGGGAGAACGAGTGGATAGAGTTCGAGGAGCCAGGAACGGATCGTGACGCCATCCATCCATCTCGGAGAGCCAGTGCTAGGAGTTGAAGATCTAGCAGATTGAAGCTGCAAGGAGTCGTCGAAATTAGGTTTTATAGTTCTTCTCTGTCTTCCCTACCTGAGATGTATTCTTTGTCTGTCTTCGATTCTTCTGTATTGAATATGAGTAGCTAAACTCGTATAGCTTAGATTAGATGAACCCTAAGTGACCCAGGGCTTAAAGCGGTCACGGATCGGCGGTGATTAGATTCGAAATTCGTTCAGTTTCTCCTTCATGTTTGATTTGTTCTTTGTTCTCTGTGTTTCTTGTCTGGTTTGGCCACCTAGATTAGATTCTTGTTAAGCTAAGGATAGAAGCGAACGCTCGCCTTACTTTAAAACACCAAATCGAACAATTAACCTTATAATTGGAGTGTGCCTTTCGTAGGAACCGATTAGGGTTAATCCACTGCAAGAGTTCCACCAGTTAAGTTAAGTCGTTGCGAGAGGCGACCGTACCCGGGCGACTAATTAATCGTGGTAGCTAGATCGGATAGAGCGAACGTTTGCCAGTCTTAACCATAAGGGTCAGGAGTTACGGTGGTGTCTGAGAACTGAATGAACTAGAATCGGAAATCACTAATCTATTGATTGCCTATGCTCTGGTGATCTACTGGGGATTCGAAATCTAAGCTTGTCTGTCTTCTGTCTTAGTCAATCAATCAATCGTTTTTTTCGCTTTTATATCATTTCAACTAATCTTTGCATTTTAGTATAGAAGTCGTGGAACTCACACCACGCACTAAGTGTTTTAACCTTGAATTTAAATTGCCAACATATTTGAGTAAGGAAGTAGAGGAGACCCGTGGAATACGATCTACCCTAGTTTCATAGCTTGGTAGTTATTTGATTGAACGCTATCCTGCAGTTCATCAAATTGGCGCCGTTGCCGGGGAATAATTAATCGTGGTAGCTAGATCGAATATAGCGAACGTTCGCCAGTCTTAAACCTAAGGTCAGGAGTTACGGTGGTGTCTGAGAACTGAATGAACTAGAATCGAAAATCGCTGATCTGTTGCCTATGCTCTGGTGATCTAAGTGGGATTCGAGATCTAAGCTTGTCTGTCTTCTGTCTTAGTCAATCAATCAATCATTTTTTTCGCTTTAATTTCATTTCAACCAATCTTTGCATTTTAGTATAGAAGTCGTGGAACTCACACCACGCACTAAGTGTTTTAACCTTGAATTTAAATTGCCAACATATTTGAGTAAGGAAGTAGAGGAGACCCGTGGAATACAATCTACCCTAGCTTCACAGCTTGGTAGTTATTTGATTGACCGCTATCCTGCAGTTCATCAAATTGGCGCCGTTGCCGAGGACTCTTCTATTTCGTTGAAAGAAGAGTTGGCATTTTTTATTCTCCTACCTTTCGATCTTTCATTTCCCATCACACTTCGATTTTACACCGGTTGTGTTTGTTTTTGTCTCTTGCAGATCATAGCAGGTACAGAATCGTATCACTTCCGTTCCATCTTCCCCTTCCGCAATGACTGCTCTTAAGAGTGTTGCGGACTACAGTAAGCCGCGCGCATCTAATGTTCGGTCCCCATCACCGTGCTTTCCAATGACAACGATCCTGACTATGAGATTAAGATTCCTCTCCTAGAACTGATCTCTAGGGACGTACAATTCGAAGGAAGGCCAGATGATAACCCCTGCACACATATAGATGACTTTCTGGCTGTCTGTGAAACTTTCAAGTTTGGGAACCTCAACAAGAACGCTTTATGTCTCCGAGCTTTTTCGTTTTCTCTCAGAGGTGTAGCTAAGCAGTGGCTTGGAAGCAAACCGCCAGGTCACTACACTGACTGGGAGACATTAGCTCAAGATTTTGTTGAGGAATATTTCCCTCCAGCAAGGACAATTGCTTATAAAGACCGCATCTCCAGGTTCATTCAGAGAGAAGATGCAAGCCTGTATGACACTTGGAATGATTTCCAATCTCTTCTCTTCAACTGTCCTCACCATGGGTATGAACAAAGACAGCTGGCTGAATTCTTTGCTCGTGGTATGCGCGAAGAATCTGCAAATTGGGTCAACTCCCTAGCTGGCGGAGATTGCACCGCCCTTACTCCTCAGGATGCTCTTCTGCATTTCGCTAGCTGTGCTTCAAAATCTAGAAACTGGGAGAGGCAAAGAGAAGGAACCAAGAGTCAGATGAGTGTTGCAGAGCAGATCAAAGCGGAGGTTCAGAAACATCTACAAGTAGTTGGTATTCCCCTCGATTCCCCGTCAGCTACCATCTTTTCGGCTGACTGTGGATGGTGTGGATCTTGTGCTCATAACGGTGGAAGCTGCCTCAACTTCGGTAAAACAGAAGTCTGGTCTGCAGAAGAGGTAAACTTCGTTGATCAAGGCTTCGCCAACAATCAAAAAGGCTACGCCAGTTTCAGGAACCTCGTACCACAGAACCAGTACAACCAGTTTGCAGATCCGTATCAAAGACCTCCAGGATTCATTGGAGGACAACAACAGTTCCAAGCAAAGCCGTATTAGAATAGAGACATAGATTATGAGAAGAAGTTTGATCAGATCATGAGCAGACTCGACGACCACGACATTCAGTTAAAAGCTCAAGCCGCACTCGATCAAGGACAGAGAGCTCAGAGCCAGAGGATAGAGGATGCTATAAGCAATATGACTAAACTTTTTACTAGCAATCCTCTCCTCAATCCAGCAGCATTTCAAGCAGACTCCGGTGCAAAGAGCGAACATGCTCAAGCTATTACCACCAGGAGCGGCAAGCAAACAACTGACCCAAAGGCTTCGGAACCTGACGTGATACCAGATGCCAGTGCTGCCATGTATATGCCAGAAATGGAAGATATCACAGAAGAGGAAGAAGAAGTATCTGCTCCTCCTCCTCCCAAGACAGCTCCTGAGCCTGTCTTGGCGCCATATGTACCTCGGATTCCCTTCCCAGAAGCTGCAATGAGCAAAGCCAAGGATCATGACACTCAGTTTAAGAAGTGGTACAATGTTCTTAAGACTGCAGAGATCAAGATACTAGTGACAGAAGCTGTAGAGATTATACCACCACTTGGGAAGTTCTTTAAAGACCTAGTGAAGAAAGTGAAAAATGGAGAGGAGTACTCTGTCACGCTTACTAATGAATGCGCTTCTCTTCTCGGTGCGCCATCTCCCATACGACAGCCGCCACCACCTCCAACTAAGTGTTCTGATCCCGGTCCTTTTACATTACCGTGCATCATTAATGGCATTAAAATTGATCGTAGTCTGGCTGATTCTGGTGCTTCTATTAATGTTATGCCTGTTTATCTATATGAAAAGCTGAATCTAGGGCAGTTAAAACCGATTACTCTGCGTCTAGTGTTAGCCGATAGGTCTGTTAAACTACCTAGGGGAATAATAGAAGATGTAGCTGTTTGCTGTGGTCCGTTTACTATAATTGCAGATTTTGTTGTTCTAGATACTCGTGAGTTAGACGGAACACTTATCCTAGGTCGACCTTTCTTAACAACTGCTGGTGCAAATATTAACTGCAAACAAGGCCTATTAACTTTAAGTGTAGGACAGGAGAGTGTTGCATTCCGCATTAAAGATAGCATGAGATACTCTGTTGCTCAAGATGATAACTGTTATACTGTTGATCCCCTAGAGTTGGCCTCGGCCAACTTCGTTACTAATGCCTTATCTAGTGATCCGCTAGAGTTGTGTTTGATTTCAGGGATTGACAATGCATTAGAAGATCCAGAGCAGCGCCTATGGCAAGATGAGTTAGACGAGCAGAAGGCGACATTCACACCCATCACTGCGCCTACACACATCAAGCCAGCATCGAGTCGAATTACTACCTCATACGAGAATCCGCCAGAACTTACTTTGAAGGAGCTGCCTGACCACCTAGAATACGCATTTCTGGGGAGGAATGCCAGCTGCCTGTCATCATCAATTCGAACCTATCTCCTGAGCAGAAAGAGCAACTGATTAGGCTACTCAAGAAGCATGTCCGAGCTATTGCCTGGCAGTTAGCAGACATCAGAGGCATCTCTAAACCTTCTGCAAACATCGGATAGTCATTGATGAAGAATTCAAACCAGTCAGACAACCGCAACGCCGACTTAACCCTCTGATGCAAGAAGTTGTAAAGAAGGAAGTACTCAAGCTTCTAGATGCCGGTATCATCTATCCTATTACCGACAGTCTGTGGGTCAGTCCGACTCAAGTTGTCCCAAAGAAAGGCGGAATCACAGTCATCCCTAATCCGAAGGGTGAACTCATTCCTATCTGCACAGTTACCGGATGGAGAGTCTGCATCGATTGTCGACGACTCAATGATGCCACCAAGAAGGATCACTTTCCACTGCCATTCATTGATCAGATGCTTGAACGATTGGCAGGTCATGAATACTACTGCTTCTTAGATGGGATGTCCGGTTACTTCCAGATAACCATCGATCTTGATGATCAAGAGAAGACGACTTTCACCTGCCCGTTTGGTACGTTTGCTTATCGTCGTATTCCTTTTGGTTTATGTAATGCTCCCGCTACCTTTCAGAGATTCATGCTTGCTATATTTGGAGATCTGGTAGAGAATGTGGTGGAGGTATTCATGGACGACTTCTCCGTCTATGGAGATTAATTTTCAAAGTGTCTGGCTAATCTGGACAAGGTGCTAGCTCGTTGTGAAGAAACCAACCTAGCTCTTAGTTGGGAGAAGTGTCACTTCATGGTTACAGAAGGCATTGTTCTTGGACATAGGATTTCTAAACTTGGTATAGAAGTCGATCGTGCCAAGCTTGAAACCATCGCTAGCTTACCACCGCCGACCTCAGTTAAGACATTTTGAAGTTTCCTCAGTCATGCTGGATTCTACCAGAGATTCATCAGAGATTTTTCCAAGATCACTCTTCCAATGACGAAGCTTCTTGAGAAAGATGTTCCTTTCATTTTTGATAAAGCCTGTCTTGAAGCCTTTGCAACTTTGAAGACTCAACTCACCACCGCACCGATCCTTACAGCACCAGATTGGAATCTTCCATTCGAAATTATGTGCGATGCTAGTGACTTCGCCGTTGGCGCGGTTCTTGGTCAGAGGAAGGAGAAGAGATTTCATCCTATCTATTTTGCTAGCAAGACGCTCAATGATGCTCAGAGAAACTACACTACTACAGAGAAAGAGCTCCTGGCCATCGTCTTCTCCTTTGACAAGTTCAGACAGTACCTGGTTCTTTCACATACCATTGTCTACACAGATCATGCTGCCCTGCGCCATCTATTAGCCAAGCAGGACTCAAAGCCACGTCTCATCCGATGGATCCTTCTCCTCCAAGAGTTTGATATAGAAATTAAAGACAAGAAGGGAGCAGAGAACTTAGCAGCTGATCATCTTTCCCGACTGGAGGAATCACAAACATGTAAGTCTACTACATCCATCAATGATTCTTTCCCTGACGAGCTGTTGCGTGTCGAAACATATGAACAGGTTAACATCATAGCCATCGAGCCCTGGGCAATCCCTCACGCTCAAGATCTGAGTAATGTAGCCGACTTGGAAGAACCATGGTATGCAACCCTGGCTAATTACCTCTCTCACGACATTGTACCTCCTGAGCTAGATTTCAATGCACGCAAGAAGCTCTTTAAACAAGCTAAGTCATACTTCTGGGATGAACCCTTCTTATACCGCATCAGCATTGACGGGATGATCCGGAGATGTGTCTCTTACGTCGAAGCAGCTAAACATTATACGTAAATGCCATGAATGACAATTCGGAGGACTCTTCGGAGGCAACCGCACTGCGAGAAAGGTACTCGAAACAAGTTTTTACTGGCCTTCAATCTTTAGTGATTGTGACGTCTTTGCTCGACGTTGTGATGCGTGCCAGCGATCAGGTAACATCTCTAACCGTAATGAGATGCCCCAAATTGTTTCTTTAACTGTTGAAATCTTTGATGTTTGGGGAATTGACTTTATGGGTCCGTTCACACCCTCCAACGGAAACAAGTACATTCTTGTAGCCGTTGATTATGTCTCTAAGTGGGCTGAAGCTGAAGCTTTACCCACTAACAATTCAAGAGTGGTGGGTCGGTTCCTTACCCATCTTTTCACGCGTTTCGGTTCACCACGCTTTATCGTAAGTGATAGGGGTACCCACTTCCATGGACATTTCGATAGGGTGTGCAAACGCTTTGGCGTCATCCACCATATGTCCATAGCTTACCATCCTCAAGCGAATGGTTAAGCGGAAGTGACGAACCGTGAGCTCAAGCGGATTCTTGATAGGACAGTTGGCCGGTCCCGCAAAGATTGGTCATCTAAGCTCAATGATGCCTTATGGGCTTATCGAACTGCCTACAAGACTCCCATCGGTACCTCACCGTATCAGCTGGTCTATGGCAAGGCATGTCATTTGCCGGTTGAGCTTGAGCACAAGGCATTCTGGGCTAATAAAAAGTTGAACATGAGCTATGCAGTAGCAGGTAATATGCGTCACGACCAGATCGCTGAGCTTGAGGAGCACCGACTCCACGCATATGAGTGCACGAAGTTATACAAAGAGCGCACGAAGAAAATTCATGACTCTCAATTGAAGACGATCAAGCAGTTCTACCCAGGAGATGAAGTCCTCTTATATAACTCTCGATTGAAGCTCTTCCCGGGTAAACTAAAGTCCCGTTGGTCCGGACCTTATACCGTGGTGCGGCAGACATCTTTAGGTAGTGTCCTAATCAAATTGCATGATCAAGAGCCGTTTATGGTCACCGGGCATAGGCTTAAGAAGTATCTGCAAGGATTAGCTGTTTCCTCCATCGACGTGCACTACTTTACGTTGGAGTCGTGACACGAATCCAGGTATCGTCTGGCTCACGGACGTAAAATAAGAGCGCTTCGTGGGAGGCAACCCACGGCTGGAGTCAGTTGTTTTCGTTTCGAGTCATTTTGTTTTAAAATCCCTGGTTGAAAAAAAAAACTGCCGACCATTTTCAAGTAAATTTTCGGTGAAAATTCACACAGATTTTCGCCGAAAATTCCTGTTTAAAATCAACCTTTTTCTCCTGTTTCTCGCCACCGCACCTTCTCGCCGAAAAAACCCAACCTTTTCGCCGAACTTGTTTTCGATTTTAGAGGAAATTTTTGCCGAAAATGTTCCATTATTTTCGCCAAAAATTTTGTTGCTTTCGGTCGATATAAACCCCCCCCTCGGTTTTTATTTTCGCGAAAACAGTTCCCAAACCAACAACACTTTTCGCCGAGACCCTTTTCCTTTCTTCCTTACCCGCTGCCGACCTCCTGTTCACACGACCCGAGCCGCCGTCGCAACATTAGCCACCGCCAGCCATTGCCCGCCGCCGCCTATCCCTAATCATCTTCAACCTAGAGCCCTAGAATCGGAGCTCCACAACCCAGGTTCCTCCCGAGCAAGTTTTCAAGCTTTTTCGTCGATTTCTCAGATTTCCAATCATTTTCTCGAGTCATGTGTTCACGGTTAGTTGTTCAGGCCTTGATTGTGACTCTTTTGGCTTTTTGATTTCAGTTTTTGGCATGGTTGACTTTGGTTGACTTCTTGGATTTTCCTTGATTTACGTGCTTGCAGTTTTCGATGTCATTTGGCTAAACTCTGGCATTACCATTTGATCTATTTTGCCTCGTGAATTGTTGTCTGTGCGATCATGCTAATGGATTCCTTCATGCTCTGTGCTTATCGGTCCGAGTTATTTCTCATGCTTGATTGATTGAATGTCGTTCTCCTCTCTACGTGCTGGCCGTGCCTTTGCTGCTATGTTTTGTTCGGTGGTCTCTCGGTTAATTTGCTTACCCCCACTTTTCAACTTAAGTGTGGGGTAGGATTCTTGTCATCTGATTCTGGTCTTTCCTGAGTTGTGTTTTACAGGGCTCCAAAACGTTTTAAGACCACCAGTGCAGATAGAGTACAACGATCCTCAGCTCGACAGATGTGGGCTCCATCCTCCCGACCACCCGCACTGGCTGCACAGACATCGACGGCTGTGGCAATCATCCCCGAGGATACACCAACCCTGGTGACTCCTATCTCCTATGTTCCTGCACCCGCTACTAGGGCACTACATCCTTTCATCGCAGCCCTTGAGCCGCACCAGCTAGAGGTCTTTCAGAAGATCAAAGACATTCCTCCGGCTAAGGTGGCAGTTCTCTCTTTAGACAGTCTCAACGACCACAACCCGGCTTGGCACTCCACCATCGACACCGCCCTTCATAAAGCCGGTTTACGAGTTCTGACCGCTCATGGTTCCCCTTACCCGCTTGTCGCCCTTCAAGAGTTCTGGAGTTCATTCCGACGCCTCACTCCAAAGCCCATAGGTAATCAGAAATTCGTATCCTTTCGCCTCGGTGGTGTTCTCCATGAGAAGTCCATCCACGAGTTCGGCCTCCTGTTGGATCCGCACATCGACATCCCTACAACATCCGCTGGCTTCAAGGACACATACTCCATCACGAGTGCTCCTTACCCAGAAGTATGGAAGTGGGCAGCTGGCCTATCCGAGATCGAGCCTATCGTCAACCCCACAGTAGGTGATATTTTTCACCCTATTCTTAAGTTCTTACATTATATTTGGGTGCAGTCTTTGTGTTATTGCAGCAAGACGGGCCATCACCATGTTTCTCTGGAAGAGCTAGTGCTATTCCGTGCTTTAGAAGAGGATGCCAACTTCCATCCCGGATGGTGGCTTGCGCGATTCTTTCACAAGCGCACTACCACCAAGAAGCTTCCTTCTGAGCTTCCGGGGGGACCTTTCATTTCAATTCTGATCGACAATCTCCAGCTCGGTGACAAATGGGGCCCCATATTCCTCGTGTCCCGATTGAGTACATAGGTGCCGAACTCGCCGTAGCACGGGGCATCGACCTATCGTTGGATTTCAAGAATTGCAAATCGCTTCCTCACTACATCCCACAGCCAGTTGAACGCCCACCGCCAAGGGCGCAAATCGCCGCTGAGATGAATGAGAGGCTGGCGCGTATTGAGCGATGGCAGCTTGACTACTCGTCTGGTTCGCTTCAATGGCAGAAGGACCGGGTAGCAATGAGGAGACACAGAACAGCGATGGACCATTCTTCAGCAGTTCATGGCTGACCAGTCAGCCAGACATAGGATGACATCGCATGGTGACAGGAGATGGAGCAGCGGCTTGGCATTGCACCTTTCACCACCCCGCCTCCACCCCACCCTCGGAACAGTGATCAGGTTGTTTTTATCCTTTCCATTTCTTTTCTTTCTTCTTTTCGATCTCGATCCAATTTTATTCTGTGTGGATCCGGGGCACTTGTCCCGGTATCCTTTTGATCTTTTTGTTGTTTATGTTTTGTAGGATTTTGAGTAGCTACTCCGCTCTGCCCCGGACTCTTCGTGCTCAACCGCTACACCGCCGATCACCCTCCAGGTTCTTTGTATCTCTCTCCTTTAGTTTGGTCCTGTGAAGACACAGACAGCCTAATTGTGGGGTAGGATGTTAGAGAACCATGCATGATCTTGATTGCCTATATCTTTGTATGCCTCGTGATTCTTGTATAGTCTCTCTAGCAATAGAATGGCTCAGTTCTTGATTTTTGATGTTAAGTTGTTGTTCAATCCTTCATAATGATGCTTAGACTGCTTAACCTAGACCTTGAGAACCAATGTGTATATTTTGATGCTAAATTACCAGGCCAGAATAGAATTTTTAAAATCAGTTGTAGCCTTGATTGCATGAAAATGACCGAATCCGACTAGCAAGCCAAATGTGAGCTTTTGATCCATTGCACGTAACTTGCAATTTAAATTCTTTCTGAGTGGTTTTTTGTTTACTTGAATGAGTTAGAATTTGCATGAGACCTACTCGAGACCACACGATGACACGAGTTCTAGAATGATAGGGGCACCTAGATTCAGCTACTAAGCCAGATAGCTGATGAACCGTCGTTGTGCTGAGCAGGTTCAATGAAATAACTATCAAGCTCAAGAGCTAGGATAGATCGTATTCCACGGGCCTTCGAATGATTGGCTACTTCAGAACTAACAAATTATTCAAGGAAAAACACGTTGTGCGTGGTGTGAGTTCCACGACTTCTAATTCTAAGGAATGCAGAAAAATTAAAAAGATTAAACTAAAGCAGATTGAGAAATAGGTTTGGAAACAAGAATGACAGACGAACTTAGACTTTGAATCCCCCTTCGTTCCCCAGAGCATTGGCAATCAACAGATCAGCGGATTTCGATTCTCATTCAATCAATTACTAAGACACCACCATAACTCCTTACCCTTAGGTTTAAGACTGGCGAACGTTCGCTCTATCCGATCTAACTACCAAGATTAACTAGCCGCCCGGGTACGGTCGCCTCTCGCAACGACTTAATTAACTGGTGCAATTACTAATGATTTATGAGTTACTCTTGCAGTGAATTAACCCTAACCGGTTCCTACGAAAGGCACACTCCAATTATAAGGTTAATTGTTTAATTCGATGTTCTAAAGTAAGGCGAGCGTTCGCTTCTATCCTTAGCTTAACAAGAATCTAATCTAGGTGATCAATCCAGAAAAGAAACAGGAACAATGAAGAACGAATCAAACATGAAAAAGAACTGATTGAATTACGAATCTAATCACCGCCGATCCGTGACCGCTTGAAAGCCCTGGGTCACTTAGGGTTCATCTAGTCTAAGTTCTAACGAGTTTAGCTACTCATGATCGTTACAAAAGAAACAAAGGCAAGGAAGGAGTTCATCATTCAAAGGAAGAACAGAAAAGGATCTGAAAAACCTAATTCAGACGACTCTGACAGACTCCGATCTTCGTTAAGTTACACTCCTAGCTCCGGTTCTCCGAGATGGAAGGGATGGCGTCACGATCTCTATCCGGCTCTTCGAACTCCAACTCTTCACTCCAGAACTTCAGAGAATTCTAATCTTGAAAAGTTGTGTGTTTGTAAATTATGAATTGTCCTCCTTCGGGCCGCCGGATTAAGTATAAATACTTAACCCTAGTTGGGCCGGGCTGAGCTAATGTTTTCGCCGAAACCATAGGGCTAGTTTCGGCGAAACTGGCTTTGAGTTCAGGGCTCCCCCGGTTGTTCAATGTTTTCGGTCCGAGCAGTTGATTGGTTTCGCCGAAACCATCCTTCTCTTGGCATCAGTTGATTTGAACTGCTGGTTTCGCCGAATATGAAGGCCTGGTTTCGCCGAAACTGGTGGTGTGAATGGCAGATTTTCAGTTTGACTTGATTGGCTCCTTTGATCGATTCTGGTTTGATTCCTCGAGGTTCCTACGCCTTAGACACGTCCATGGCTACGCTATTTGACGGCAAAAACCTGTGTTAACACAAAAACACTAGAAAACCATCAAATAGACCCAAAACGGGCCAAGGTAACACAAATGGCACGAGATAGGGCAATCGATTGAATATTCGTTATTCTACCCTAAAAACCATGTCTTAAGCAAAGAAATGTCGCTTAAATGAGGCTGATAATCACGTCAAATTGAGTGTCATCAAATACCCCACACTTAAGCTTTTGCTTGTCCTCAAGCAAACTGAATAGAAACGCTCATGTTCATAAATGATAAGATCGATTAAATTGGAGCTCAATCAAACACAATGAATTATTAGACAGATCGATCCTAGAACAAGAAACCTAACATGCATACTGATCAGCCAAACTACCTGGTCTCACTAATCAACTGCACACGACAAGTAATTAGCAATCAATCATGCACGAATTTGACCTGACCGACCAGACTTCTCACACAGGATATATTTAGTACAATGGGAACTCTCACTCTCTGTGTTTAAGGACGTGTTTCTGCTCTCGATCGTTTTCTGTTACCGAATTCTGTCATAGGTTTGCATTTCGACCACATCTCCACCACTGTGACAACACGAGTATCTAGTCAAGAAGGACTTCCCTGCTAGGACCGTAATGAATTCTACACTACTCGGGTTTATAATGAGATGGATGATGGGAATGAATGATGATGGCTTGGTGCGGTGTAGCTTTCGACTAACTTCCCTCGAATCTAATCTATGGCTTCCTACCGTCTAACCAAACACTGGTGGAATGATGAACGCTCGTCCTATGATACCCTCAAGCAACCTAGCACTTATTCTTTTTCTTTTGCATACATTTTTCTTTTCAACTTTTCTTACGACTTCGTTCTTCCATTTGTAGGGAGAAGAACGTTTTTATGATTTTCTTCTTTCTTCATTTTTTTCTGAAGCTTGCTTCTTTTCTTACTTTATTTTTTCTTTTGTGCCGATTTTTCTTTTAGTTGCTAGAGGGGTTTACACGTCTGGACATGATAGCTAAGACCACCTGTTTAATGGCTATAGGCAGGTTACCACAAACCGACTTCCGGTCAGTCAATCTAGAACTACAACCACAGGGGATCAATGGGGAATGAAAGAAATGGGAAATGGCTGTAATGTATTATCGAACCGAAAGAACAGGCCAAGCTCAAGGGTCTAAACCTAGTGGATTTTATCGTTAAGGTAGGCTATCTGGCTTAGTAGCTGAATCTAGGTGCCCCTATCCTTCTAGAACTCGTGTCATCGTGTGGTCTCGAGTAGGTTTCATGCAAATTCTAACTCATTCAAGCAAACAGAAAACCACTCAGAAAGAATTTAAATTGCAAGTTACGTGCAATGGATCAAAAGCTCACAGTTGGTTTGCTAGTCGGATTCGGTCATTTTCATGCAATCAAGGCTACAAACTACAAGTGTGATTTTAAAATTCTGTTCTGACCAGGCAATTTAGCATCAAAGGATACAAGTTGGTTCTCAAGTTCTAGGTTAAGCAGTCTAAGTATCATTATGAAAGTTTGAACAACAACTTAACATCAAAAATCAAGAACTGAGCCATTCTAATGCTAGAGAGACTGGAATGGAATCACGAGGCACACAAAACACAATCAAGGGCAATCAAGTTCATGCAAGGTTCTCTAGCATCCTACCCCACACTTAGATCGGACTGTGTCCTCACAGGACTAATTCTAGAATTCAGAGTGGAATGGAAGAACCTGGAAGAGGACAGTTGATTTCAGAGGGTAAGCACGGATCCAGAGAGCGGAGGTAAGTGTAACAGAACCTGAAGCAAAGGGAGTCTCCCAACTGCCTACAAAACAAAAACAAATGAAACATAAAAAGGAAACCGGGACAAGTGCCCCGGATCCACACAGAAAAAAGTTGGACCGAAGTCTGAAAAGAATAAATAAAAAGAAAGGAGAAGGAAAAGGACACCCCCTGATCATCACTGGTCAGAGGTGTCAGGGTGGGGGAAGTGGAAGTAATCGCCGAGCTGTCGCTGCCACTCCAGCTGTCGCTCATAACGCCGGTCGGCTCGGTGCATATGTTGCTGCATAATAGTCCACCGCGCCTCTTGAGTGGCATTGTCGATGATGCGCCATTCCTGCAGTCGCTCGTACAGCTCACCAATGTCCGCGGGGTGGTGTTGCGGCTGGTGAGTATGCGCCGGAAATGGATCTGGAATGCGCGCGGCGACTGGTGGATGTACCCTGCCTGATGGTGTGGCGAGGGTATATAATCTTGAAACTCAGGCGGCGGCTGCTGCTGCTCCTCAGCATCATCTTCGTCCTCCGACTCGATCGCAGGTTGGAGTGGAGGATCTGCTGCTACATGGGGACTGAGGTCGAGTTCTAAGTCGTACTCGACCGCCAAGTCTCCTCCAACGGTCATAATTGGGTGTCGTGGAATGTTAGGGCCATATTCATGGCTGATGCCGAAGGAGAGAATGAGCTGACCGATGAAGTTGCCTCCCAAGAGTTTGCGTGGTAGCTTCTTCCTCTTGGTCCACTGGCTGAAGATGTGAGCGAGCACCCAGC
Organism: Linum lewisii; assembly: GCA_034768395.1. NCBI lineage: Eukaryota > Viridiplantae > Streptophyta > Magnoliopsida > Malpighiales > Linaceae > Linum > Linum lewisii. Next base: position 50,902,514 of record CM068297.1, read on the forward strand.
CGGGGTGGAGAGGGTAGCTCTCTCGAATGGCTTGGTGAAGCACGAGCTCCTCCTTAAGGATATGGTGGCGATCCTTGTCTCTGACATATAAAAGTGACCTCCGCCAAACCATATGAATAAACTTATAGAGCGGGTGAGAGAGAGACTTAATTGAGTTGTTCTTCCCGAGGCGATCGCCAGGCACGCCTGTCATGTGGCTCCAGAGGGCGTGTAACTCCTCGTCGTCATCATCATCGCCCCAGCCGAGGTGGTGATCGTGATAGTGCTCATAGGGGATGCCCAGATGAGTGGCAAACTCATCGTAGGTGAGCTGCCTGTACACCCCACCAAGAAAGAAGGTGATCACCTTCTGGCCCCGTCTCCTCTTATGCTCGTCCAAGTCAAATGTCACCCAGAACTCCTGGAGAGCAATGTCTGGGAACTCGACGGCTATGGTGGTCAGCTCTAGGAGACCGGCCGGTGCTAGGGCATCATGCACATTCCGGTAGGAATCCTCGTCATGCTCCTGGAGTGACTCCATGGATAAAGGACGCACGTCAGCTTTACGGATGTGTTCGATCTTCTGGAAGTTCCCAAAGTAGAAGTCCGGTAGACGGGCGATGGTGGGATGGTATCCAGCATGGCGAGGGAGTGCAGGTGGAGGACCCAGAATGGCGGGTTTGACGGGAGCGGCAGCTCCTAAGCTCGAGGCGCCATCAAGGCGTGCCTTAGTCCTGCGCTCAAAAGTGTTCCTAAAACCAGAAGTGAAACCAGATTAGTCAACTAAGATCCTACCCCACACTTAGTAGAAAAACTCAATTTCACAAAGAAATGAGGGAAACTAAGTGGGGTAAGCAAAGCAAGGTAACCGGTATCCATCGACAATAGAACACATGTCTTAAGAACAACTATAATCAGGTAAGCGCAATCAGAGTTCAAAAAGTCAAACCGACATTTAGAAAGTCAACATTAAGTCATATTGAACCCTAATCATGGCAAGACTGTCACAACTCGGAGAATGACAGTAAAATATTATTTCAATTGGCAAGCACGATAATATGAACGAGAATGGACACTTGGGGCAGCCAAATGATCAACACAGTTCAAAGTCAAACCGACATTTCTCACACAAGTCAACATAACAAGAAATTAATCGTATGCATAGCAACACATGACCAAATGATATGGAGATTAAGCACGGAACTCCCTAAGCATCCTAGAACAGTTCTATAAGTTCAGTCAATCCTAGTTCACACGAAACAGTTGGCACGCAAAACGAGGCAAACCGAAAAGTCAACCCCGACGAAATTCAGCAATCTACATGCCAAAAGATTTGTATTGAAAAGTTGTACACTTTACCTTGAAGCCATGATTGCAAAAACTGAACGGGTTGAGAGGAATCGGTGAAAAACTTGAAAACTGGGGTTTCGGAGAACTGGAGCTGCAAAGCTCCGATTCGAACGTTCTAGGGCTTGTTGGGATCGGAATGAGGAGGGGAGAGGTGCGGCGGCGGTTGGCGATGGCAGCGGCGAGTGAAAGGCGGCGACGGCGGGTGTTGAAAGTGGGGCGTTCGGCGATTTCAAAAGGAGAGGGTTTTCAGGTAGGCTGAGCGAAAATAAGAGAATGGATGAGAGAGGGGGTGGTCCGAAATTTTAAAGGATAAATTAAGTGATTTTGCAAATCAGTTTCGGCGAAAGTAGGGGGGTGGTTTCGCCGAAACTACTAGTTAAAATGGATTGACCGATTTGAACTAGCGGTTTCGCCGAAAATGGAAGCTCGGTTTCGCCGAAAATTTTAGTTGGGATGGTTTCGCCGAAATCAGAAAATTTTCGAACCGAAAATGAGGAATAGGAGAACAGGTTCGAAATTTGAAAATCGGTTTCGCCGAAAACAAGGGTGGTTTCGCCGAAAATTTTGAACTGTTCGGGGTTAAAATATTTTCGTAAATCAGGCCAACTTCAGAAAATCACAGTTAAATCCAGAAAAATCGGAACGACCTCAATCAACTTGCGACTGACTCTATGACATGCAGACTCTACACGAAAAATAATAAATCAAAAAAACTGACACTTTTGGCTCTCCCGAACCGACTCTAAAATACCAAGGTTGAAACAAAACAAAACTGACTCCAGCCGTGGGTTGCCTCCCACGAAGCGCTCTTTTGTTAACGTCCTTGAGCTGGACGATACCTGGATGGTATTAGGAGACATCCCAACTTAGATTCTCCTTCACGCTCACGTCGGAGTTCATAAAGTACAGCTTCGGGACTTCTCCGGTAAACGTGAATTTCTTCCCGTTCGCATGTAGTAGTTTGGTACGTTCGTCGGGAAGATGATCAACGAACTTGAATGGTCCGAACAGCTCTCTCGAGAGGTCATCCTTCTTTAGTGTGACGATGGAAGGAATAAGGACTGTCGGTTTCTCTTTTTCTTTCTTCTTCGGCTTGTTATCACCAGGATCGGTGATCGTTAGTACTTCCTTAGGAGATGCTTTCGGCTTCTCCTTCCATACTTGTTCCGGCGCCGGTTTCTCAGAACTAATTGGTGGCGCAGCTGGCTCGGTGGAAGATGGTGGAGCTTTTGGTCTCCAGACCATTTGGGTCTTTGTCTTCTTGTTCTTTCCTCGAGGTTTGCTCGGTGATTTAGAAGAGGCTTGCAGTTCCTTCTTCTTCTTAAGCGGCTTCTGAACCAAAATTTCTGGTTTTTTCGTAGTGACCTGTTTAATGCCTGCAGCAACAATTGATCTAGAGACACTGGAAGAAACATTAGAAATGAAGTTGACCGAGGCCAACTCCACAATCTCTACAGATAAACAATTTAATTCTTCCTTAGGAATGTATTTCATCCCGTCCTTGAGACAGAATGTTGCAGTATCCTTCCCCACCTTTACAGTTAGAGAGCCATTAGGAACATTGACATTAATTCCGGCTGTCGCCATGAATGACCGACCCAAGAGAAGGGTAGAATATGTCTCTTGAGTATCCATGACTATATAATCAACGAAAAACTGGAACGGGCCACAGCAAGTGATTACATCCTGGATCATTCTTCTAGGTTCTCTTAGAGTTTTGTCAGCGAACATTAAATTCATGTTGGCAGGTTGTAATTCCCCTATGTTTAGTTTCTTATATAAACACATAGGCATGACATTTATAGAAGCACCTAGGTCAATTATGCTACGCTCAATTTCAATGCCATTAATGCTCAAAGGTAAAGTAAAAGGACCAGGGTCGGGGCACTTAGCTGGAATAGGTATGGGTGGTGGTCGAGCGACGATAGCCGAGCACTCTCCTTTATTGGAAATGGGAATTTCCTCCTTCTTAGACGGGCTGGTCTGCTCACTGCTCCTGGTTGTTACGGCCTTAGCGTGCTCGTTCTTCACAGTGGAGCTGTCTGGAGACGGAGCCTGATTGAAAATGGGAATACGAGCCATCGCACTAGCAATTTTATTTATCATATCCTCTATTCTCTGTCCAGATGCTATCTGTTCTTGATTGAGAAGAGCTTGCGCTTTGAATCTTTCCTTGTGATCATCAAGTCTTGCTGTAATTAGATCAAACTTCATGGCTATTCTCCTCTCCCAATTGTCCTCAGAGATAAGATTCGGAGGCTGCTGTACTCTGGTGAATCTGGAAGGATCTTGATAACCATTGTCCATGTATTGATTTCGGCTCTGGTTGAGTTGGAAGTAGTAGGGAGGATGCTCATAGGAGCCTTCCCGTTGTTGAGGAGGTGTTCTGAACTGACGGTAGTCGGAGTAGCCTCTTTGATCCCTGGTGAAGCTGTGATCAATGAAGTTGACTTCCTTGTTAGGCCAGTTATTAGTTGTACCGAGGATCTTTTCCATTTGTTTCTGTACTGCGATCTTAATCTGATCTTCACAACTTGGTTGACTCTTGGCTGCTCCAAACTGTCTTTCCCTATTTCTGGACTTAGATGCGCAGTCCGCAAAGTGAAGTAGAGCAGCTTCTGGTTCAAGTGCTGTGCAGTCGCCATCAACTAAGATGTTGACCCATTCAGCTGTTTCTTCATTCATCCCGTGGGCAAAGATTTCAGCTAGCTGCCCCTGGTTGAATCCGTGATGAGGGCATTCAGAGAGAAGCGCTTGGAAGTCGTTCCACGCGTCGTGTAAACTTACTCCTTCCTTCTGAGAGAATCTAGCGATACTATCCTTGTAGAATGTAGTTCTTGAAGGGGGATAGTATTCTTCTATGAAGTCTTGAGCTAGATGATCCCAGTCGGTGTAGTAGCCAGGTGGTTTCGAGCTGAGCCATACCTTGGCGTTGCTTTTAAGAGAGAATGGGAAAGCTCATAAGAAAAGATTGTTCTTACTGAGATTCCCGCTCTTAAACGTCTCGCACATGTCCAGAAAGTTAGCCAGATGTGTGCGGGGGTTTTCCTGCAGCTTCCCTTCGAATAGAAAATTCTTAGTGACCATGTTCAGGATGAAGGTTGTGATATTATAATCAGAGTCATCATCGTTGTGCGGCACGACGACGCTAGCTCGGAGGTAAGCCGCATTTGGTCTACAGTAATCCGCCACGGTGCGCTGAGCAACTAGTACGGAAGGAGAGGGTGGTGGTGAATCTGAAGTAGTGGATGAAGCGGATGAAGATGAGGAGTTCTCCTTCATCTCCTCAATCTTTTGAGGGATAGGTGGTGTAGGCGGTGTGGTTATGACTTGCTTCTGAGCTCGCGGTTTCTTCGGCGAAGCAGAATTACCCGACTTAAACTGAGAATGAGCAATCGAGCGGTTCATGAACCTGTAGAACAACCTACAAGCAACAAAAGCAAACATACCGGCGTAAAATTGAAGTGGGTGGAAAAATGAAAGATGGAAAATAGAAGAATAAATTGCCAGTTCTTCTTTCAACAATCAAAAGAAGTCCCCGGCAACGGCGCCAATTTGATGAACCGTCGTTGTGCTGAGCAGGTTCAATGAAATAACTATCAAGCTCAAGAGCTAGGATAGATCGTATTCCACGGGCCTTCGAATGATTGGCTACTTCAGAACTAACAAATTATTTAAGGAAAAACACGTTGTGCGTGGGTGTGAGTTCCACGACTTCTAATTCTAAGGAATGCAGAAAAATTAAAAAGATTAAACTAAAGCAGATTGAGAAATAGGGTTTGGAAACAAGAATGACAGACGAACTTAGACTTTGAATCCCCCTTCGTTCCCCAGAGCATTGGCAATCAACAGATCAGCGGATTTCGATTCTCATTCAATCAATTACTAAGACACCACCATAACTCCTTACCCTTAGGTTTAAGACTGGCGAACGTTCGCTCTATCCGATCTAACTACCAAGATTAACTAGCCGCCCGGGTACGGTCGCCTCTCGCAACGACTGTAACATCCCGAATTTAGGGAATTAAAATTTTTAAAAAGATTAATAAGGTCAATCCTTATCGGCGGAAATTTGATCGTAGATTCACGATTAAATTAATCGAGGTCATGGGATAATTCAATTGGCCGATGGAAGAATCGATTTGAGGAAATGAATCAAACCCAGCAAACCGGGTTAAATAGTTGCTGAGCAAAACTATTCACGAGTGACCAGCAGATCGAATGGTTAAGAAACCAAACCAGAGACCCGAAGGTCTCCGGTTCGATCCCCAGCTTTCGCAACACATTTATTTCATTTTCCAACCCGCGCCCATGAAATGGCGTCGTTTTGGTTCTTCAACTCCGGCGACCCCTGAAGCACACCGCCGCCTCTCTGTTTTCGCCGGCGTCTCCTCCGAATGACCAAAGGTCATTTAACTCAGCAACCGGACACCCCAACCCCACCAGAGCATGGGAAAAAGCTGTGATTCACAGTAACGAGCTGGAATCCACCCAGAATCGTCCAAGAAATCGAGCTGGAATCCACTAACTCCGGCCAAACTTTTAAAAAAGTTGTGGGGTGGAATTTGACGAGTTTGGCAAGTGTCGGCCATTAATTTTGGCACGGTTCGATTTGTGGAGGCTATATAAAGCCTTACACCGTGTTGGAATGAACCAACAATCCCCAGAACACAAACCCCTCTTTTCTCCGACGAAGCTCCAGCGAGCTAAGTGTCGTGACGTTCTAGATCGAGTCGGATCGATTGGTTGGTACCAATCGATTCGTCTCAAACTCACGAATCTTTTCCCCCAATCAATTTGATGATTGGATCCCTGGTTGAGGAGAATCGAAGGAAAAACCAATCGGTGGAAATTAGGGTTCATACGATTGGAAAATATGCCAATTTGGTCCCTAACCCGACTGTAAGTTGCAAATCGATCATCCCTTCCTTTCCTTTGGTATTTTGCCCCTGTAGCTTGCCCCGTGTGACAATTAAGTCACTTAACTGTCTGTTTTTTACAGAAAGGGCCCAAACTAACTTTTCAGTTAGTACAGATTGGTCCGGAGGTTACGAACGTCCGTTAAACTCCTTTTTTCGTACGATTCAAGTCATAGAACCGATCGACAGATCATCCGACTCGGTTTATAGGTGGGTTGGTTAAAGGGGGTAAAATCTTGTCATTGCTAGTTATTTTTATGTCATGCCTTGTTGGTTGTATTTACGAATTTATTTAAAATCAGTCCTTAGTTATTCTGTGCTTGGTTGTGTATGATTGCCATGGTGAATTGTCGTTGTTGATTGTCGTGATGTGGGATTACCGAATGATTCGGATTGTGTTGGAATTATGTAATGATGAGATAATGTGGATGGATTGATTAGTAATCTGAATTGTATGTGTTGTGATACGAATATGAATATAGAACTGGAAGGAGCCCACACTACCCCACCCGAGATACTGGTTGTGTTGAGTCTGATTCACTGGGGTGAATCCCTTGGCTGGGTTGCCAAGGTTGGTTGATTTCTCCTTCGTGGAAGGATCCTATATGGATGCGTCAGAATGTATTCTCCTTCGTGGAAGGATCCCTAGTGGATGCGTCTGGTTGAATGTGATGGCCGGCGGTGGTGGTGTGGATAACTCCTTGGCGCCTAATAACTCACCTAGAGAACTTGAACATGGATGTTGCGTGTTGTTTGTGATTGTGACTTGGATGATGTCTATGAAGTGAATATGTGATATGTACGACTAACGGTTGTTTGTTGATTGTCCAGAACTATTATGTGACACGGATTTCTCTTTTTTACACGGTTTATAAAGTTATGATACCTGAGGTTTGAGGGATTTAAGTAGTCCCAGTGACTCCCCTACTTACCTGGAAATTAAGACGTAAAGTCTTGGTTTTGACAACAAGGTGTCGTTTCTACAGAAAGATCCATCTTTCCGGAACTGTCGATTTATGCCGATTCGGAATCATGGGTTGCTTAGTTAAATTCTTGAATATCGTTTATTCTTGTTTTAACGGAATTCTCATGATAAAAGACTGACCCCGAGCCACCCACCAGTTTTGCAGAGAATACTTAGACGGTAGCTTGAGCCTTGAGGAGCTGATTCGGTATGTGGAGTGGTGCCTACAGTAACGTAAGACCTTGACTTGAGACAAATGTTTTTATGTATTCCTCGAGACTTGTTTTCAGTTATTTGGGCTCAAGTATTTAGGGCTCAGTATTGAGTTATGCTATTATGAATTACAAGTTTTATTTAAAAGTTTTACGAGTTTTATTTAAGTTTGTTTTCAAGGTCCTTGGCCAAGGCATTTCATTGAATTATGGTAATTAAGCGTAGCGCCTTCGTTTGGTTTTTATGATTGCCGCTGTCTTAGAGGGTAATTTGGTAATTTCCCTTATTTTAAAAGAGAGGGTGTTACAACGACTTAATTAACTGGTGCAATTACTAATGATTTATGAGTTACTCTTGCAGTGAATTAACCCTAACCGGTTCCTACGAAAGGCACACTCCAATTATAAGGTTAATTGTTTAATTCGATGTTCTAAAGTAAGGTGAGCGTTCGCTTCTATCCTTAGCTTAACAAGAAACTAATCTAGGTGATCAATCCAGACAAGAAACATGAACAATGAAGAACGAATCAAACATGAAAAAGAACTGATTGAATTTCGAATCTAATCACCGCCGATCCGTGACCGCTTGAAAGCCCTGGGTCACTTAGGGTTCATCTAGTCTAAGTTCTAACGAGTTTAGCTACTCATGATCATTACAAAAGAAACAAAGGCAAGGAAGGAGTTCATCATTCAAAGGAAGAACAGAAAAGGATCTGAAAAACCTAATTCAGACGACTCTGACAGACTCCAATCTTCGGTAAGTTACACTCCTAGCTCCGGTTCTCCGAGATGGAAGGGATGGCGTCACGATCTCTATCCGGCTCTTCGAACTCCAACTCTTCACTCCAGAACTTCAGAGAATTCTGATCTCGAAAAGTTGTGTGTTTGTAAATTATGAATTGTCCTCCTTCGGGCCGCCGGATTAAGTATAAATACTTAACCCTAGTTGGGCCGGGCTGAGCTGATGTTTTCGCCGAAACCATAGGGCTAGTTTCGGCGAAACTGGCTTTGAGTTCAGGGCTCCGCCGGCTGTTCAATGTTTTCGGTCCGAGCAGTTGATTGGTTTCGCCGAAACCATCCTTCTCTTGGCATCAGTTGATTTGAACTGCTGGTTTCGCCGAATATGGAGGCCTGGTTTCGCCGAAACTGGTGGTGTGAATGGAAGATTTTCGGTTTGACTTGATTGGCTCCTTTGATCGATTCCGGTTTGATTCCTCGAGGTTCCTACGCCTTAGACACGTCCATGGCTACGCTATTTGACGGCAAAAACCTGTGTTAACACAAAAACACTAGAAAACCATCAAATAGACCCGAAACGGGCCAAGGTAACACAAATGGCACGAGATAGGGCAATCGATTGAATATTCGTTATTCTACCCTAAAAACCATGTCTTAAGCAAAGAAATGTCGCTTAAATGAGGCTGATAATCACGTCAAATCGAGTGTCATCAATAGCCTACCTAACAATAAAATCCATTAGGTGTAAACCCTTGAGCTTGGCCTGTTCTTTCGGTTCGATAATACATTACAACCATCCCCCATTCTTTCATTCCCCGTTGATCCCCTGTGGCTGTAGTTCTAGATTGACCTACCGGAAGTCGGTTTGTGGTAACCTGCCTATAGCCATTAAACAGGTGGTCTTAGCTATTATGTCCAGACGTGTAAACCCCTCTAGCAACTAAAAGAAAGAATCGGCACAAAAGAAAAAAATAGAAAAAGAATTCCCCTTGTATTTCATTGCTTAAGACACAATTTTTAGGGCAGAATAGCGAGTATTCACTCAACCGCTCTATTTCGTGACTTTTGTATTACCTTGGCCCATTCCGGGTCTATTTGATGGTTTTTTAGGGTTTTCATGTTAGCACAGGTTTTTGCCATCAAATACGATAGCCAAGGATGTGTCTTAGACGTTGGAACCCTGAAGAATCACACCTGAATCAGCTGGAGAAATCACTCAAGTCAAAGAATTCCTGCTCCACTTTACACACACATTTTCGGCGAAAATTCCCTTGGGTTTTCGCCAAAAATCCAAGAAGGAATCAACTGTCCCTCACAAGAAGGAGTTTTCGGCAAAAACCTTGGGATGTTTTCGCCGAGAACCCTAAGCTTTTTCAGCCGGAAGAAACAGACGGATCAAGCCAACATTTGAGCAGATATTTTCGCCGAAAATATCCTTGATTTTCGGCGAAAATCCCAGTGAAAAAGTAGCAGTCACCGGTTAGGTTTAAATACTGAATCAAGCGACTAAATGAGGGGGGTCATAACTTACACACAATTTTACACGGGATGAAAAATCCCAAGACTGAGAGAGAGGGAGAACGAGTGGATAGAGTTCGAGGAGCCAGGAACGGATTGTGACGCCATCCATCCATCTCGGAGAGCCAGTGCTAGGAGTTGAAGATCCAGCAGATTGAAGCTGCCAGGAGTCGTCGAAATCAGGTTTTACAGTTCTTCTCTGTCTTCCCTACCTGAGATGTATTCTTTGTCTGTCTTCGATTCTTCTGTATTGAATATGAGTAGCTAAACTCGTATAGCTTAGATTAGATGAACCCTAAGTGACCTAGGGCTTAAAGCGGTCACGGATCGACGGTGATTAGATTCGAAATTCGTTCAGTTTCTCCTTCATGTTTGATTTGTTCTTTGTTCTTTGTGTTTCTTGTCTGGTTTGGCCACCTAGATTAGATTCTTGTTAAGCTAAGGATAGAAGCGAACGCTCGCCTTACTTTAAAACAGCAAATCGAACAATTAACCTTATAATTGGAGTGTGCCTTTCGTAGGAACCGATTAGGGTTAATCCACTACAAGAGTAACTCATAAATGGTTAGTAATTCCACCAGTTAAGTTAAGTCATTGCGAGAGGTGACTGTACCCGGGCGACTAATTAATCATGGTAGCTAGATCGGATAGAGCGAACGTTCGCCAGTCTTAAACCTCAGGGTCAGGAGTTACGGTGGTGTCTGAGAACTGAATGAACTAGAATCGGAAATCGCTGATCTGTTGATTGCCTATGCTCTGGTGATCTAAGGGGGATTCGAAATCTAAGCTTGTCTGTCTTCTGTCTTAGTCAATCAATCAATCATTTTTTTCGCTTTAATTTCATTTCAACCAATCTTTGCATTTTCGTATAGAAGTCGTGGAACTCACACCACGCACTAAGTGTTTTAACCTTGAATTTAAATTGCCAACATATTTGAGTAAGGAAGTAGAGGAGACCCGTAGAATACGATCTACCCTAGTTTCACAGCTTGGTAGTTATTTGATTGAACACTATCCTGCAGTTCATCAAGCGTTCGCTTCTATCCTTAGCTTAACAAGAATCTAATCTAGGTGATCAATCCAGACAAGAAACATGAACGATGAAGAACAAATCAAACATGAAAGAGAAACTGATTGAACTTTGAATTTAATCACCGCCGATCCGTGACCGCTTTAAAGCCCTGGGTCACTTAGGGTTCATCTAGTCTAAGCTCTAAGAGTTTATCTACTCATGTTTTTCACAAAAGAATCAAAGACAAAGATAGAGTTCATCATACAGAGGAAGAACAGAAAAGGATCTGAAAAACCTAATTGAGACGACTCCGGTAGAACTTCGATCTTCCGGTAAACTACAATCCTAGCTCCGAGTCTTCGAGATGGAAGGGATGGCGTCACGATCTCTTTCTGGCTCTTCGGACTCTAACTCTGCTCCAGAACTTGAGAGAATTCTGACGTAATCGGTATTAGTTGGAAATTATGATTCTGAAAAGTCTATCTTGATTTGGGCCGCCGGTTAAGTATTTATACTTAACCCTAATACCGCTGGTTTTTAACTGATATTTTTGCCTAAAATGTGAAGAAATTTTGGCGAAAATCTCTTTGTAAAATGACTGAACGCCGGCTGCTTTTCTTCTGTGGTTTTCGGTCCAACAGTTCTCGGTGAAAACTTAGTGTTTTCGCCGAAAACATCCTTCGGTTGACATCAGTGGATTTGTGCTAGGGTTTTCGCCGAAAAAACTAAGGGATTTTCGGCGAAAACTTTATTGTAAACCGGGGCAGGAATTGGTTCAACTTGATTGGCTCCTTGGATCGATTCCGGTGCGATTCCTTGAGGTTCCAATGCCTTAGACACGTCCTTGGCTACTTATTTGACGGCAAAAACCTGTGCTAACATAGAAACAGTAGAAAACCATCAAATAGACCCGAAACGGGCCAAAGTGACACAAATGGCACGAGATAGAGCAATTGATTGAATATTCTTTATTCTACCATAAAAACCATGTCTTAAGAAAGGAAATGTCGCTTAAATGAGGCTGATAATCACGTCAAATCGAGTGTGATCAAAATACCCCACACTTAAGCTTTTGCTTGTCCTCAAGCAAACTGAATAGAAACGCTCATGTTCATAAATGAAAAGATCGATTAAATTGGAGCTCAATCAAACACAATCAATTATTAGACAGATAGTTCCTAGAACAAGAAAACTAACATGCATACTGATCAGCCAAACAACCTGGTCTCACTAATAGACTGCACACGACAAGTAATCGCAACCAATTATGCACGAATTTGACCTGACCAACCAGACTCCTCACACAGGAAATATATAGTACAATGGAAACTCTCACTCTCTGTGTTTAAGGATGTGTTTATGCTCTCAATCATTTTCTGTTACTGAATTCTGTCATAAGTTTGCAATTCGACCACATCTCCACCATTGTGACAACACGAGTAACCAGTCAAGAAGGACTTCTGATGTGATCATATTTAGTGCATTTTTGGTCCATGATTAGCCTAGGTATCTCCCATGTTTGATCTCATTTTGCTATGATTAATATGCCTTTATTGAAGTTTTATGCAAAGTGCTATTTTGTTGTCTAGTTACCACTTTGAGGCCAATTTTATGTCTATTGGAGTTGTTTTCCTTGCATTTTCAGGTTTTGGCATTGAAGTACTGGTGACAAGGAGCACGTAGGATCAAACGGGAGGTCAATCAGAGCTAGGACGGAGGAGATATGGACGTTGCAAAATCTGAAAAAAGGCACGGTGTTATACTTAAGTTTTCGGCGAGAACCTTATAGTTCTCGCCGAAAACTCTCGGCAATTGCAAACAAGAGATTTCCAGAAGATCAACATTCGATTTATGAAGAAATTTTTGGTGAAAAATTCCAGAGTTTTCACCAAAAATCTGTGAGGAAAAGTCAAACCGCTCGGTGTTTTTCAAAGACATTTTTGGCGAAAATCTTGTAGAATTTTCGCCGAAAATTCCAGGCAATTCCAGCGTGCAATTTAAAGCGGCAGCAGACGAAAATTGGGAGGAGTCATTATTATTTTACAACACCATCACCGATCACTCTCTCTCTCAATTTCTCCCAATCGCCAATCACCATCCCCTCTTAACCAATCATCCTCCTCCCTCAATTGTTGATCAACTTGAAGATCAAGGAGCTAAGTGAAGTCCTCCACACCTTGGATTGAAGCTTGAAGAGCCAAGTGGCAAGATCCTCCATGGAAGCAAGGATGGTCTCCTCTACTCAATTTTAGGTTTCTTCCATGGTTATGCTAGGCTAAGCTTAGGTTTAGTTTAGTGGGGGATGGATCAAGCTAGGATAGGTGATTGATTGTATGGATTGAGTTTCTCATAGCCATTTGTGTAAGATGATGATCCTAGACCTTGTGCTTTGTAGCCATAGAGCTTGACTTGTTCTTGTGGTTTTGTTTATGTCTTTCAATACATGAGAATGATTGATTGATGTTGATCTAAGGTCTTGGGATTGTAATTGGATGATTTGAGAGATTGGATTATGCAATTACAACCATTTTGAGCTTGGTTTTCCTTGTTGTCATTTTATCAAACACTTGGTGTGCATTGAGTTTTCTTTCAATTGAAGGTTGAAAGACCATTTTGATTGCTGGACTAGTGTTATATGATTGACATGAGAGTGTCTTGCATCATTTACCTTGTGTTAGATGAATGTTAGCATAGAAATCAAGTGTTCAGCATTTCATTGAGCTAGTTAAGGCACTTCATTACCTTTGTTCACATAGCGAGATCATGGTGCATTTGGTCTAGGAGTAGAGAGTCAATTGTGCGAGAGTTCGTTGATTCTACTTGAGTGAATTGCATGGTCATTAGTTTACACATCATTGCTTGAGATTCAATCCAGCTTTCATGAACCTTGAGCTTGACGAAACCCCTTGCTATGCTAAACTCCCTTCTCTCTTGTTTGATCCTCAATTTCACTTGTTAGTTTTTCCTTGTTTGTTTATGCTTTTGATTTGTTCTCTTTCAAAACCAAAACTCAATTTTAAATGTTTAGACCGTTCATGAACTTTGTGAGTATTAGCTTATGAGAGGACCTCGTGGAATACGACCTTGATAGTTGTGAGTTGAAAACCACACATCAACTTCCCTGCTAGGACTGTAACGAATTCTACACTACAAGGGTTTATAATGAAATGGATGATGGGAATGTATGATGATGGCTTTGGTGCGGTGTAGCTTTTCGACTAACTTCCCTCGAATCTAGCTTATGGCTTCCTACCATCTAACCAGACACGGGTGGAATAGTGAACGCTCGTCCTATGATACCCTCAAGCAACCTAGCACTTTATTATTTTCTTACACAATTTTTTTCTTTTCAACTTTTCTTTTGACTTCGTTCTTCCATGTATAGGAAGAAGAACGTTTTATTGAACTAACAACTTGAAACTTTTCTGAATTTCCACTTTTTTGAATTTTTTTCTTCTTTTCTTTCATTTTTTTTCTTTGTGTCGATTCTTTCTTTTAGTTGCTAGAGGGGTTTACACGTTTGGACATAACAGCTAAGACCACCTGTTTAATGGCTATAGGCAGGTTACCACAAACCGACTTCCAATCTAGGACTATAACCACAGGGGATCAACGGGGAATGAAAGAATGGGAAATGGCTGTAATGTATATCGAACCGAAAGAACAGGCCAAGCTCAAGGGTCTACACCTAATGGATTTTATCGTTAGGTAGGCTATCTGGCTTAGTAGCTGAATCTAGGTGCCCCTATCATTCTAGAACTCGTGTTATCGTGTGGTCTCGAGTAGGTCTCATGCAAATTCTAACTCATTCAAGCAAACAGAAAATCACTCAAAAAGAATTGAAATTGCAAGTTACGTGCAATGGATCAAAAGCTCACAGTTGGTTTGCTAGTCGGATTCGGTCATTTTCATGCAATCAAGGCTACAAACTACAAGTGTGATTTTAAAAATTCTGTTCTGACCAGGCAATTTAGCATCAAAGTAAACACGTTGGTTCTCAAGTTCTAGGTTAAGCAGTCTAAGCATCATTATGAAAGTTTGAACAACAACTTAACATCAAAAATCAAGAACTGAGCCATTCTAATGCTAGAGAGACTGGAAAGGAATCATGAGGCACACAAAAATACAATCAAGGGCAATCAAGTTCATGCAAGGTTCTCTAGCATCCTACCCCACACTTAAATCGGACTGTGTCCTCACAGGACTAAAATTAGAGTTCAGAGTGAAGTAGAAGAACCTGGACCGAGATAGTTGGCGTAGGGGATGGGCACGGATCCTCGGAGCGGAGGGAATCTACCCAAGCGAATCAAAGTGAATCTCCCAACTGCCTACAAAACAAAAACAAATGAAAGATAAAATGGAAACCGGGACAAGTGTCCCGGATCCACACAGAAAAAAAGTTGGATCGAAATCCGAAAAGAAGAAATAAAAAGAAAGGACCAGAAAAGGAATACAACCCGATCACTGCTCGTCAGGCGCGTCGGGAGGTGGAAAGTGGAGGAAGTCGCCGAGCTGATGTTGCCACGCCAGCTGTGTCTCATACCGCTCGTTGGAGCGGTGCATATGTTGCTGCATAATAGTCCACCTTGCCTCTTAAGTGGCATTGTCGGTGATGCGCCACTCCTGGAGACGCTCATACAGCTATCCAACATCTGTGGGTGCGGTCGGTGCTGCTGGTGAGGCGCCTGATATGGATCTGGAATGGGTGGCGGCGACCGGTGTGCATACCCTGCCTGATGATGTGGCGAGGGTATAGGATCATGAAATTCTGGCTCGTACTGAGGCTGAGGCTCCTCAGAATCATCTTCTTCCTCCGACTCATCCTCGTAGTGGAGAGGAGGATCTGCTGTTACCTGGGGGCTGAGGTCCAACTCGAGGTTGTATTCGACCGCCAAATCACCTCCAACGGTGCGTACTCTGCGGCGTGGGATGTTCGGGCCATATTCTTGGCTGAGGCCGAAGGAGATGATGAGTCGGCCTACAAAGTGGCCTCTCGGGAGTGAGCGAGGTGGCTTCGACCTCTGAGTCTTCTTGCGGAGTAGTCGGGCAAGCACCCATCCGGGATGAAGAGGATATCTCTCCCGGATGGCGCGATGAAGAAGAAGCTCCTCTCGACTGATATGGTGGCGGTCCTTCTCTGGAGCATACAAAAGAGAATGACGCCAAACCATGTGAACGAATTTATAGAGAGGGTGAGAGAGAGACTTAACTGAATTATGCTTCGTAAGACGATTGACGGGTACTCCAGTCATGTGGCTCCAAAGTGCATGGTACTCCTCTCCGTCGTCATCGTCGTTCTCCCAGCCGAGCAGATGACCCTCGTAGTGCTCGTGGGGAATCCCGAGACGAGCTGCAAACTCATCATATGTGAGTTTCCTGTGCACCCCACCTAGATAGAAGGTGACGACCTCGTGCTGCCTCCTCTTGTGCTCGTCCAGATCGAACGTCGCCCAAAACTCCTGAAGGGCGACGTCTGGGAAGTCGGCGGCAAGCGTGGTTAGCTCTAGCAAGCCAGCATGCGTCAGTGCATTGATCACGTTCCGGTGCCAGTCCTCATCGTGATCGAAGAGCGACTTCATGGAAAGGGGGCGAACAGCAGCTCCAGGTATATTCTCGAGACGCTGATAGCACTCGAAGTAGTATGGGGGTAGGCGAGCAATGGTGTGGTGGTACCCAACACGGCCAGGGAAAGCTGGGGGAGGGCCCTGGACGGCAGGTGTGACGGGAGCGGGAACTCGGGAGCTGGAGGCGGTGTCAAGTCTCTGCTTGGTCCTGCGCTCATGAGTTACGTTCCTAAGCACGAAAACAAACCAGATTAGGCAAACTAAAACCCTACCCCACACTTAGTAGAAAAACTCAATTTCACAAAGAAATGAGGAAAACCGAGTGGGGGTAAGCAAACTAGATTAACCGGTAATCACAAACAATTAAAATACATGCTTAGGAACAGCCAGAATGGAATTATCACAATCAGAGTTCAGAAGTAAAATCGACATTCAAAAAGTCAACATAATAGAACATTGAACCCTAATCATGGCAATATTAGCACAAAGCGGAAAATGATGGTATAATATGATCTCAGATCGCAAACACAATAATATGAACGTAAATGAGCACATTAGGCAGCCAAACGAGGATAAACAATTCATGGTCAAACCGACATTTCTCAAAAGTCAACACCACAAAGAATCGATCTTATTTATAGCAACACATGATCAAACGATATTAAAATTAAGCACAATACTCCCTAATCATGCTAGATCAGTCCAAAGAGTTCAGCTAACCTAGTTCACAGGAAATCAGTCGGCACGCAAATCGAGGTAAATTGAAAAGTCAACTGAAAGTCAACCCCGATGAAATTCAGCATTCAACATGTCAAAAGATTCATAATGAAAAGTTCTACAACTTACCTTGAAGCCATGGGTGCTAAAAATGAACGGAGAAAGAGAAATCAGAGAAAAACCAAAAATTTTAGGTTTTGGCTGAACGAGAGCTCTAGAGCTCCGATTCGGACGATCTACGTCTCAAAATGTTTGGAAAAGGGAGTGGAGACGTGCGGCGGGTGGCGGCGACGGCGGTGGCGGCTTGTCAGACGGCGACGATGGAAGAAAGGCGGCGGCGGTTTGAGTTTTTAACAAAAGGGGAGGTTTTGAAGATTTTCGAAAATAAGAAGTGAGGAGAGAGAAGAAGAAGTGACCAGATTTTAAAATGAATAATTTGTTGATTTTCACTCAGGTTTTCGGCGAAAATATGTGCAAGTTTTCGCCAAAAACCCAAGGCAAAAAGGTCTGCCGATTTTCAAATACATTTTCGCCGAAAACTCAAGGAGTTTTCGCCGAAAAGTTGAGTTAAAAATGTCTGGAAAACACAGTGGGATTTCAAAGGGAGTTTTCGCCGAAAATATGGTACATTTTCGCCGAAAATTTTGACCTGTACGATTGAAAATATTTTCGCAATCCCGACAAACTTCAGAAAATCACAGTTAAATCCACAAACATCGGAACAACCTCAAACGACTTGCGATTGACACTACGACACACATACTACACACGAAAAATAGGAAAACAAACAAACTGACACTTTTGGCTCCCCCGAACCGACTCTAGAACACTAAGGTTAACACAAATGAAAAACTAACTCCAGCCGTGGGTTGCCTCCCACGAAGCGCTGTAGATTAACGTCCTTGAGCTGGATGATACCTGGACGGTATTAGGAGACATCCCAACTCAGGTTCTCCTTAATGCTAGCATCGGAGTTCATGAAGTAGAGCTTCGGGGTATCTCTGTGAAGCATAAATTTCTTCCCGTTAGCGTGTAAGAGCTTGGTACGTCCGTCGGGAAGGTGCTCAGTGATCTTGAACGGACCAAAGAGCTCTGTCAAGGGATCATATTCTACAAGGAAGACGGTGGAAGGGATGAGAATGATTGGCTTCATCTTCTCTTTACCCTCCGGCTTTGTATCACCAGGATCGGTGATCGTAGGTATTTCCTTAGGAGATGCTTTTGGCTTCCCCTTCAATACTTGGTCCGGCGCCGGTAGCTCGGAACGAATTGGTGGTGCAGCTGGCTCGGATGAAGTTGGCGGCACAACTGGTCTCCAGACCATTTGAGTCTTCGTCTTCTTGTTCTTCCCCCGGGCTCTGCTAGGTTTTGTGCTCGGTGGTTTAGAAGAGGCTTGCAGTTCCTTCTTCTTTGACGGCTTCTGAGGAACAGATTTTGGTTTCTGCTTGGTAATCTGTTCAGCACCTGCAGTAACAATTGAGCTGGGAACACTAGAAGAGACGTCAGTGATGGAGTTGACCTGAGTCAACTCCACAGTTTCAACAGCTAGACAGTGAGATTCTTCATTCTTAGGAGCATATTTCATACCGTCCTTAAGACGGAATGTTATCGTTTCCCTACCAACCCTCAAAGTTAAAGAACCATTTGGAACATTGATTTGCATTCCGGATGTTGCCATGAAAGGTCGACCTATAAGAATGGTAGAATTCTCTTCACTAGTATCAATGATCACATAGTCCGCTAAGAACGTGAAAGGACCACATTTAGTAACAACGTCTTTTATCTCTCCCCTATGGGTTTTAAGTGATCTATCAGCAAAGACAAGTTGCATACTAGTTGGTTCAAGTTCTCTTAGGTTCAGCTTCTCATATAAACTCATAGGCATAACATTAACAGACGCGCCTAGATCAACTAAACAACGTTCTATCTCAATATCTTTAATGACTAGAGGTAGAGTGAAAGAACCAGGGTCAGAGCACTTAGCTGGATATGGCGAGGAAGGTTTCTTGCTACGAGCATCAGGGTATCCTTCTTTATTCCCTTTCATGCCAGTCTCGATCCTTGCGTTCAGCCGCAATGCTCTTGGAAAAGGAGGCTTCACATAGTACGG
The DNA here is from genome assembly GCA_034768395.1 of Linum lewisii. Classification (NCBI taxonomy): domain Eukaryota; kingdom Viridiplantae; phylum Streptophyta; class Magnoliopsida; order Malpighiales; family Linaceae; genus Linum; species Linum lewisii. Next base: position 50,921,597 of record CM068297.1, read on the forward strand.
TGCAAGAGGAGGATCGTTCTCCTTAGGCGCCACTTCCTGTGCTTCCTTCTTCTCTGGAGATTCAGTGATCCTGCGTAAAACAGAAGAAGCATCAGCAGATAAGCTTGTAAACTTTTGAACAGTTACCATCTTGGCTTGCTCCTTTCTCGGATTCGGCTCTGTCTGGCTTGGAAGTTGGCCAAATGGTCGACCAGATGCTAGCATGCTCGAGATGTGGTTGACAGCTTGCTCAATTCTTTGACCGGATGCGATCTGTTCTTGATTGAGAAGAGCTTGAGCTTTGAACTGATTGTCATGATCATCAAGTCTGGTAATGATCTGACTAAGCTTCTTGTCCAGGTCACTGACATTGTTCTCTCTCTGATGTTGCTGCCCTGGATAGGTATTAATCAAATATTGATAGACACCCGAATTACAGTGTGGCGGCTGATAGACACCTCCCGACGGATGGTTAGGCTTCTGATCCTGAGCTGGACCAGCTGGGCGGTTATTCTGGTTCTGGTTATGGTTGGCGCCAGCATTGTAGGGAGGTCTGTCTTGATAGTCCCTTGCTGCCTGAAGTTGCGGTAGCCAACATAACCGTTCTGATTGTTGTTGAAGCCTTGTTGAACGAAATTTACCTCTTCGGCAGACCAGACTTCTGTCTTACCAAAATTCTGGCATCGACCTCCATTATGCGCACAAGCTCCACACCATTCGCAATCAGCAACATAGACAGAGGCTGCCGGCGGTTTGACTGGTGTAGAAGACTTCTTCAGATGCTTCTCTACTTCTGCCTTGATAGTAGCTTCGAGATCGAGCTTGCTCCTTGATCCTTCTAATTATCGTTCCCAGTTTCTCGACTTGGAAGCACAGTTGTGAAGTGAAGAAGAGCAGCTTCAGGTGTGAGTGTAGTGCAATCCCCTTCAGCTAGAGAATTGACCCACTTGGCAGATTCTTCTCGAAGACCTTGAGCAAAGATTTCAGCTAACTGCCTCTGCTCGAATCCGTGATGAGGACAGTTGATGACACTCGATTTGACGTGATTTTCATCCCCATTTAAGCGACATTTCATGCCCCTTTGATGCCATTCTGATGAATATTTGGTGAAAATGTGTTTATTATGTAATTCTAGGCTCCTAGTGCATACATTGCCCATTTATTGGCTATTTTTACCCTTTTTATGAGCTTTTATGTTGAGCCTCCAGGTTACCACATTATAGAGGACTCTCTCACGAGTCCAGTGCTTCAAACGGGGACCAAATCGGAGTTCAAACGGAGAGGGAATCATCGAAACAAGTTGGAGCTGGTTTTTAACTAATATTTTTGGCGAAAATGTGGTGATATTTTCGGCGAAAATTCCTTTGAAAATCCGGGCAGAAACCCTAATTTTCAGCCTTTTCCAACTTGTAAAGGGTTTATGGGGGTATATATAGACTTTTTGAAGCCAGATTAGACACACACGAATTTTGGCTGATTAGCCACGAGCTTGCTTCCACGGAATGCGTTAGTCTCCTAACTCTTTCCGTCATCAAAAGCCTAGCGATGCTCCCCCTTATTCTAATTCGGTTTGGATAGACTTCATTCAAGAACGCCGCCGCCCCAGGAAAAGAAGGCTCAGTGGAAAGCTAACTCCTATTTACTAGGTTCGGTCCTGACTCACACTTGAAGCTTAGTCATAGGAGATCTAAAAAAAAGATAAGACAGCGACTGCCTGGGAGCTGCTTCACCGAAAGTCTGCTAACTGCTGCGGGTCGATTGATAGAGTTTAGAGAGTTCGAAGATCGGTGGAGAGATCGTGACGCCATCCTTCCACCTCAGAGAGCTCGTCAGAATTAGGTTTTTCAGTTCTTATCCGTTCTTCCTCTGTATGATGATCTTCTTTGTTGCCTTTGATTCTTCTGTTATCATTATGAGTAGCTGAACTTGTAGAGCTTAGATTATATGAACCCTAAGTAACCCAGGGCTTTAAAGCGGTCACGGATCGGCGGTAATTAGATTCGAAGTTCAATCAGTTTCTCTTTGCATAGTTGTTTTGTTCGTCATTGTTTATGTTTCTTCTCTAGTTGATCGCCTAGATTAAGTTTATGCAAGCTAGGGTTAGTCGCCAGACAGCTTCCCTGCTTTGGCGCATAAACTTGTCTTCCTTGATCACCTAGTTTAGATTCTTGTTAAGCTGATGATAGAAGCGAACGCTCGCCTCTCTTTAAAACATCAATTCAACCAGTTAACCTTATAATTGGTGTGTGCCTTTCGTAGGAACCGATTAGGGTTAATCCACTGCAAGAGTAACTCATAAATCGTTAGTAATTGCACCAGTTAATTAAGTCGTTGCGAGAGGCGACCGTACCCGGGCGGCTAGTTAATCTTGGTAGCTAGATCGGATAAAGCGAACGTTCACCAGTCTTATACCTAAGGGTCAGGAGTTATGGTGGTGTATAGAAACTGATTGAATTAGAATTGAAAACCGCTGGTCTTGTGATTGCCGTTGCCTTGGTGATCTAAGGGGGATTCGAAGTCTAAGCTCGTCTATCTTCCTGTTAGTCAACCGTTTTAATCTTTCTGTCTTTTATTTTCCTTTGTTTATTATATTAGAAGTCGTGGAACTCACACCACGCACAAAGTGTTTAAACCTGAGTAATTTGCCAGCTTCTTTGAGTAGTCGATTAGTAGAAACCCTGTGGAATACGATCTAGTCTACTTCGGTAGGTTAGTTATTTGATACCGCTAAAACTGCAGCATCAAATTGGCGCCGTTGTTGGGGACTCTTCTAATTGTTTGAAAGAAGAGTTGGCAAATTATTCTTCTACCTTTCCGCCTTACCATTTATTTTCCTCCATATTTTCATGATTTACCTGGGTAGTGCTTCTTAGTTTTTATTATGCAGGGTAACAGGTGGGATGACCGGTATCGAGAGCGGTACATCAATGAAGCACCATATCCCGATGATTATCGAGCAATGCTACATCAACAACAACAGACGACGAGATTTGACTCCCTCTTTGATAAAATCTCTTCAATGCTACAAGGTTACCAAGAGATACACCAACAAGAGCATCAAAGTGGCGCTAGAGATAACCAAGAGATGCTTCATGAACATCAACAATGCTCGTCGAGAACCCAATCCGCCTTGGATAATATATCTTCAATGCTACAAGCTCATCTCGTGACGGACATCAAGCTCGAGCAACCAAAGGAGTTAATGACAGAAGATGCTCAGGAGATGTTCGAAGAAGAAGATGAGCCCGTCCATGACTTTATAAGCTAGAAGCATCTGATGAAGAATCCTTGGCAGTGGTGGTTGATAAAGACATAGAGCCGATCCATCCTGAAGTTGAAGCCGAAGAGGAGCACATAGAGATTGAGGAGATACCCTCACCTACACTTCCGCCGAGTCAACCTGTAGATCAAGCCAGAGACGAGCACGTGGAAAGCAACAAGGTCATGGCTTTAGAAGTTTACATACTCGATCCCGAGAGACCTCTGGATGATCATCAGGTAGAGAAGATGGAGCTCATTGACCATGCCGCGCCGTACTACCTCTTTCCTCTGGTCATACAACCAGAACCGCGATCTATTGGAGCACTACCGGCTACATCACCCTTCTGGAGTGCTACATGGCACTCAACCGCTGGCCTTGAAGAAGACGATTGACTTCAAGGAACTCCTAAGTTGGGGACCCTAACAGGTACCGTCCGGCTCAAGGACGTTAAAAGAGAGCGCTTCGTGGGAGGCAACCCACGGCTATAGTCACTCGTTTTCATTTTGAGTGGTTCTGTTTTAAAGTTTCTGCTTCAAAAAAAAACAAAAAAACAAAAAAACTGCCGACCATTTTCAAGACATTTTCGCCAAAAATTTTCAATCATTTTCGCAAAAAATATGTGTTTAAAATCGGTCTGTTCTCCTATTTCTACTTCTCGACCGAAAACAACTTAACTTTTTGCCGAACTGGATTTTGATTTTACAAAACATTTTTTGCCAAAAATTTTCAATCATTTTCGCCGAAAATTTTCAATCATTTTCGCCGAAAACCTTGTGTTTTCCGCCGACTATTTATACCGGTTTCGACTTCTGATTTTCACCCCCACCCTCGGAACAGTGATCAGGTTGTTTCTATCCTTTCCATTTCTTTTCTTTCTTCTTTTCGGATCTCGATCCACTTTTCTTCTGTGTGGATCCGGGGCACTTGTCCCGGTATCCTTTTGATCTTTTTGTTGTTTTTGTTTCTGTAGGAACTCGAGTAGCTACTCCGCTCCACTCTGGACTCTCCGTGCTCATCCGCTACACCGACCATCACCTTCCAGGTTCTTCGTATCTCTCTACTCTAGATTAGTTATGCGAGGACACAGAACCGTTTAAATGTGGGGTAGGATGTTAGAATTTGCCTGATCTTGCTTGCTATCTATGATTCTGTGGTTCAAATTTGAAATTTCTCTAGCATAGAATTGCTCAATTCTTGACTTTTGATGTTAAATTGACTTCAATTTTGAACAATGACGTCTAGACTGTTCCACTTAGAACCTGTAACCAACGTGTCAGAACTGATATTAAATGAGTCTAGGTCAGAACAGATCATAAATCACTTCTGTAGTTGAAACTTGAATCAATTAAATTGATTGACTTGTTAACACCGTTCTAAGATGATAAATGCTAGCTTCTTCCATGTTTTTCACTCCATATTTGTTCACCTGTGATTGTGGCTTGAGATTAGACGAAAATCCAATTCGAAATCTTGTGTAAAAAGTTATAACTAGCTAGGATTATGTGACTAAATGGTGAAATCAAGTAATTAAGTTGTGCAAATCAATGTAAAGTTCTTTAAAGTGCTGAAAATAAAGCTAGGCAAGCCCGACACCTTAGTGAAGTGTTCGGGTTGAGCACTAGAAAAGGCACAAATACTGTGAGCTAGGCAGGTCCAACACCTAAGTGAAGTGTTTGGTATCGAGCACTAGTATGCAGTGAATAAACTGAAGGAAGAAGTTGAACTTGAAATAAATCATTGTTTAAATTGGTCCTAGCTAGAACATGTAACGTACAGATCTAGAAACGGATGAAGTCGAGTCGATAGCCACGTCACTTTTCCTACCTCCGCATCCACATCATGGCTAGATCTTAAAGTCTTTTTGATTAGAATTGGTGTTATCGTAGTCGGTTAATTATGATTAATTGTTTTCCCAAGAAACGTGCTTTGTTAAAACTACTACTTGAAGTGTGCAGAAATTAGTGAGATGGAAAACTTGTTTGGTTGATGTTCTTGCATGTGTAGGTCACTCTTTCTACGTGGAACAGTCTAAACCAAATTGCTAGAATTGAATCTCAGTTTATTCTCGTGTCATTTGTGAATTTGAGTGTGTTCTAGTTCAGTTTGCTTGAGGACAAGCAAAAGCTTAAGTGTGGGGTATTTTGATGACACTCGATTTGACGTGATTATCAGCCTCATTTAAGCGACATTTCCTTGCTTAAGACATGGTTTTTAGGGTAGAATAACGAATATTCAATCGATTGCCCTATCTCGTGCCATTTGTGTTACCTTGGCCCGTTTCGGGTCTATTTGATGGTTTTCTAGTGTTTTTATGTTAGCACAGGTTTTTGCCGTCAAATAAAGTAGCCAAGGACGTGTCTAAAGCATTGGAACCTCGAGGAATTGCACCGGAATTGATCCAAGGAGCCAATCAAGTCGAAACAATTCCTGCCCGGTTTACAAAGGAGTTTTCGCCGAAAATACCTCAGCATTTTCGGCGAAAATATCAGTACAAATCGACTGATGCTCATGAACAGAAGTTTTCGGCGAAAACCCTAAGTTTTCGACTGAAAACTATTGGACCGAAATTTACAGAAGAAATCAACCGGCGGGCTCCCCATTTACACCAAGATTTTCGGCGAAAATACCCTAGTATTTTCGGCGAAAATATCAGGCAAAATCCGGCTGAATTAGGGTTAAGTATAAATACTTAACCGACGGCCCAAAATCAGATATACCTTTTCATACCTCATAATATCAATCATCATTGCCAGACCTAGAAGTTCGAGAGAGAGTTTAGAGAGTTAAAAGAATCGTGGAGAGATCGTGACGCCATCCCTTCACCTCGGAGACTCGGAGCTTGGAGTGAAGATTACCGGAGAGCGAAGCTTTGCCAGAGTCATCAGAATTAGGTTTTTCAGTTCTTATCTGTTCTTCCTCTGTACGATGAACTCTGTTTCTGTCTTTGATTCTTTTGTTATGAACATGAATAGCTGAACTCGTAGAGCTTAGATTAGACGAACCCTAAGTGACCCAGGGCTTTAAAGCGGTCACGGATCGGCGGTAATTTCATTCAAAGTTCAATCAGTTTCTCTTTGCATGGTTGTTTTGTTCTTGATAGTTTATGTTTCTTTTCTGGTTGATCGCCTAGATTAGGTTTTTGCAAGCTAGGGTTAGTCGCCAGACGTAGTCACTAGACGTAGTCGTTACACAGTTCCCTGCTTTGGCGCTTAAACTTGTCTTCCTTGATCACCTAGTTTAGATTCTTGTTAAGCTGAGGATAGAAGCGAACACTCGCCTCTCTTTAAAACATCAATTCAACCAGTTAACCTTAAAATTGGAGTGTGCCTTTCGTAGGAACCGATTAGGGTTAATCCACTGGAAGAGTAACTCATAAATCATTAGTAATTGCACTAGTTAAGTTAAGTCGTTGCGAGAGGCGACCGTACCCGGGCGGCTAGTTAATCTTGGTAGTTAGATCGGATAGAGCGAACGTTCGCTAGTCTTAAACCTAAGGGTAAGGAGTTATGGTGGTGTATAGAAACCGATTGAATTAGAATTGAAAACCGCTGATCTGTTGATTGCCAATGCTCTGGTGATCTAAGGGGGATTCGAAATCTAAGTTCGTCTATCTTCTCGTTAGTCAACCTTTTACTTTTCTGTCTTTTATTTTCCTGCTTTATTAGATTAGAAGTCGTGGAACTCACACCACGCACAAAGTGTTTAAACCTGAGTAATTTGCCAGCGTCTTTGAGTAGTCGATTAGTAGAAAGCCTGTGGAATACGATATAGTCTACTTCGGTAGGTTAGTTATTTGATACCGCTAAAACTGCAACATCAGTGTATGAAATGGATGAAGATGACGGTGAAGATGGCGATGAGGAACTCTCCTTTAGTTCCTCGATCTTGATCGGAGTGACGGATGGAGGTGGATTGGTTCTGCTTCTCCTTGGAATCTGTGATTGTCGAGGTGGAGCAGAACTGCCTGGTCTCTTTATGCTCTTAGCCTTGTCGGTTTGAGAGCGAGTCCAAGGGCGGTGATGCATACACCTGTGAGCAACCTACAAATAACAGAAACAAACAAAACTAGTGTAAAATCGAAGTGCATGGAAAGATTAAAGATGGAAAATAGAAGAATAAAATGCCAGTTCTTCTTTCGAACAATCAAAAGAAGTCCCCGGCAACGGCGCCAATTTGATGAACCGTCGTTGTGCTGGTTCAATCAAATACTACTAAGCTAGAAAGATAGGGTAGATCGTATTCCATGGGTCTTCTAATGATCGATTACTCAAATAAGCTAGCAAATTACTTAGGTTAAACACTTTGTGCGTGGTGTGAGTTCGACGACTTCTAATTCTAAGAAATGCACGGAAATTAAAAATTCAAACTGAAAACAGATTAGAAATTAGGGTTGAAAATAGAGATGACAGACGAACTTAGACTTCGAATCCCCCTTCGTTCACCAGAGCATAGGCAATCAACAGATCAGCGGATTTCAGTTCTCATTCAATCAATTTCTAAGACACCACCATAACTCCTGACCCTTAGGTTTAAGACCGGCGAACGTTCGCTCTTCTAGCTACCAAGATTAATTAGCCGCCCGGGTACGGTCGCCTCTCGCAATGACTTAACTTAACTGGTGGAATTACTAACGATTTATGAGTTACTCTTGCAGTGGATTAACCCTAATCGGTTCCTACGAAAGGCACACTCCAATTATAAGGTTAATTGTTCGATTTGATGTTTTAAAGTAAGGCGAGTGTTCGCTTCTATCCTTAGCTTAACAAGAATCTAATCTAGGTGATCAATCCAGACAAGAAACATGAACGATGAAGAACAAATCAAACATGAAAGAGAAACTGATTGAACTTTGAATCTAATCACCGCCGATCCGTGACCGCTTTAAAGCCTTGGGTCACTTAGGGTTCATCTAGTCTAAGCTCTAAGAGTTTAGCTACTCATGTTTTTCACAAAAGAATCAAAGACAAAGATAGAGTTCATCATACAGAGGAAGAACAGAAAAGGATCTGAAAAACCTAATTGAGACGACTCCAGCAGAACTTCGATCTTCCGGTAAACTGCAATCCTAGCTCCGAGTCTTCGAGATGGAAGGGATGGCGTCACGATCTCTTTCCGGCTCTTCGGACTCTAACTCTGCTCTAGAACTTGGGAGAATTCTGAAGTAATCGGTATTAGTTGGAAATTATGATTCTGAAAAGTCTATCTTGATTTGGGCCGCCGGTTAAGTATTTATACTTAACCCTAATACCGCCGGTTTTTAACTGATATTTTCGTCGAAAATGTGAAGAGATTTTCGGCAGAAAATCTCTTTGTAAAATGACTGAATGCCGGCTGCTTTTCTTCTGTGGTTTTCGGTCCAACAGTTCTCGGTGAAAACTTAGTGTTTTTGCCGAAAACATCCTTCGGTTGACATCAGTGGATTTGTGCTAGGGTTTTTGCCGAAAACACTAAGGGATTTTCGGTGCGATTCCTCGAGGTTCCAATGCCTTAGACACGTCCTTGGCTACTTATTTGACGGCAAAAACCTGTGCTAACATAGAAACACTAGAAAACCATCAAATAGACCCGAAACGGGCCAAAGTGACACAAATAGCACGAGATAGATCAATTGATTGAATATTCGTTATTCTACCCTAAAAACCATGTCTTAAGCAAAGAAATGTCGCTTAAATGAGGCTGATAATCACGTCAAATCGAGTGTCATCATAGAGATATCTGAGAAACCTAGAAAGTGATGGTCAATGTCAAGGATGAGGATGAGGAGTGAAGCAGCTACAAAAGTCCTACAAAACAAAACCAACAAAAAGATCAAAAGGAAACCAGGACAAGTGTCCCGGATCCACACATAATAAATTTGGATCGAAATCCGAAAAGAAGAAATAAAAAGAAAGAGAAAGGGTACAACCTGATCAATGATCTTTAGGTGGGGGTGGTGGCGGAATGTGGAAGTGATTCCTCAACACCTGGCGCCAAGCGACCTCCTCGTCATGGCAAGCTCGTTGCTGCTCTTGGTGGTGCCGTGTGATAATCAATCTAGCGTTTTGATGTGCTCTACAAGCGGTAAGGTCTCTCTCGTAAGTTAGCCTGCCACTCTCGAATGCTACCTTGTCCCTCTGCCACTGATGGGAGCTGGAAGAGAAGTTCGTCTACCATTGCTGCATCTACTTGAGCATCTGACCGTACTGGTCAGAGAACTGTGGTGGCTATGGTGGGGGCATATGTTGTGGACTATGATAAGGCTCTGCCTCTTGGTAGGAAAAATCGGGCGGCTGCTAGGGCTCTGGCTCATCTGGCTCTGAATCCTCAGGGTTAGCTGGTGCTTGAGCTGCTATGTATACGTTTGGCTCGATGGCCAAGTCTAGATCAAATTCCTGGGCGAGCTTTGCACCAATGAGGTGAACCTGAATGCGTGGGATCTCGGGACCTCACAAATGTGTGAGCTGGAGGCCGTCGAGGAGGCGTCCAATGAATGCGCCACCAGGAAGGGCACCAAGTATCTTAGTGGACCTGGTCCTCTTGTCAAAGAACTGGGCAAGCACCCAGCCAGGATCCAGATGGTAGCTCTCAAAGATAGCCCTGAAGAGTAGTAACTTCTCGGAGGCAATGTGGTGGCGCCCTTTCTCAACTGCATACCATAAAGATCGACGCCATACATAATGTAAAAAACAAAAGAGAGGCTCAAGTTCTCTTAAATCAAGAACAGATTGCTCAAGGCCATAGAACGGAGAGCCACTTTCTAGTGGTCGCCCCTTCGGTAAGCTACCAAGTCAAACAGAAACAAACCCGAAGAATGACGTGAAGACTGTTTCTACTCGAAACTGCAAGAATTCGGCCGTCACTACCTCTTCCTATCCAGCCATAATTCCTGATACTGCAACAATTGACACCCAAAGATCAAGGAAGACGAAGAGAAGATCCCTTCGCCAGAGCCGAAGCGTGAACCTGAGCCTCCTCTGGCTCCGTATTAACCAAGAATTCCATTACCCAACGCATTGCGAGGAGGGAAGATCGAGCAGCTTAGCTCATCGAGGAAGAAAGAAGCATCCTCCACGCTCTCCAAGGAAGAATGCTCTGCCATTCATGATCTGAAGCTCGCAATACCAATCCCAACTAAGTGCTCTGATCCTGGTTCTTTTACTATTCTGTTAATCATTAATGACATTGCAATCGAGCGTAGTCTAGTTGATCTAGGTGCATCTATAAATGTCATGCCTATGTGTTTGTATGAGAAACTCAATCGAGGAGAAATAAAACCGACTAGCATGCATTTAGTGTTCGCCGATAAAGCTTTAAAGACACCTAGTGGAGAAATTAAGAACGTAATCACTAAGTGTGGCCCTTTCACCTTCTTAGCAGATTATGTAGTTATGGATACTAGGAGGATGATGCTACTATCCTGATAGGTCGACCTTTCATGGCAACATCCGGTATGACAATCAATGTACCTAACGGATCATTGACTTTAAGAGTAGGAAAAGACACCGTAACATTCTGCCTCAAGGACGGCATGAAATACATCCCTAAGGAAGGAGAAGCTCACTGTCTTTCTGTTGAAACTGCGGAGTTGGCCTCGGTCAACTCCGTTACTAACGTCTCTTCTAGTGTTTCTCCAATGATTGTTGTCATAGGTGCTGAACAGGTCATCAAGCAGAAGACCGGATCTTCGACACAGAAGCCACAGAAGAAGGAGGAAGTGAAAGCCTCCCCTTCTAAACCGCCACCAAGTAAGGATCCTAGCGAGCCAAGGAAGAAGAATCCAAAGAAAGCTAAAATGGTTTGGATACCAGTTGCTGTAACACCCGTCCCAAACTGACCCGGGTTTACCTGTGGTCGAACCGGTTTGAGTGCTACTCGAAGATACAACATTTAAATAAAGGAGTAAAACGCAGCGGAAATAGAAATAACTCTTAAATAAAAGTTTAAAACGAAGGAGGCCTCCAATTCATAAAACCGAAATACAACTGAAATTCGAAATCCAAAATCCAAATCCAAGAAAAAGATAAAGAACAAGGATCTGAAATCCGATCACAACCGATCACAAAACTCCCAACCCAAAATGTCAACTGAAAGCGAAAACAAAGTAGAGTCAACTCTAGAGTAGTCCCCTAATCTTCACCTCGAAACTCCAACCTGCAACTCCACTGAAACATCCTTACTTCAACTCACTAACAATGACCTCGAGCACCTGAAAAGGAAACTGAGAGGGGATCAATTTTCTATTGAAATTGAGTGAACCCACTGGGTTTAACTATGCACCGAACCTAACCTGAAGAGCGGTTCCAAACTCCGCACACAACCAATAATGGAACCAGACACAGCCATTCATATTTTAATTCCCTAAAACAGTCTAGGCGATCACATAGGTGCAGTTCTCAGTTCAAAATTCTCAATCCACAATAGCATCAATATACAAAGAGCATCATTCATACGGTTCAACATTACATCCATACATATAGTTCAATATAAGAAACACAATGCATACAGTTCAATGATTAGAAGCGTCCTAAGTCAACTCGTTATCTCAATCGTCACACAACAATCAAACACAATTGCCTTGCACAATCATAGATTACATTTCAATTCACTAAGTGAGCTATTAGACATCTCTAAGCAGTTCAGGTTATCACTCCAAGTGCATAACTCCATACTAACCATTCACAATTCATATCATCATCGTAATCATCAACCATTCAGCATCTATCCCACAGCTCATCACATTAACACAACTCAATTCACAGCTCAATCCAACCCAGTTCACACACATTACATAACAGATCTCCAACACATACCACACATCACATATACACACTCAACACATCACATTTCAGCTCGTAATCACATCAAGCACAACATACGCACGACAGTTCATAATTCATTTAACTAGGTGAGTTAATTAGGCGCCATAAGGAGTTGTTCCCCCGCTACCCCGCCGCGCATCACATCAACAAGACGCATCCATAAAGGATCCTTCCCGAAGGAGTATACCATCAGACGCACTCATATAGGATCCTTCCCCGAAGGAGAACGACAATCAACCTTGGTAACCCAACCAAGGGATTCACCCCAGTGAATCGGACTCCATCACAACCAGTATTTCGAGTGGGGTAACGTTGGCTCCTTCCGGTTCTATCAATTTAATTCTATTAAACATACTACATCGATCACACACATCAACAATGCAATTCCATATCACAATTCCATTTCACAATTCCACCATCCAAGTCCACAACACAAATCCACATCAAAATTCCATGTACCAACTCCATTCTACCAATTCCACGTACCAATTCCACTTGATAATTCCACACTAACCACAACTGGCAACAAAAGGTACAATCACAGGGATTCTGCTCATCCCATCCCATCCTATCTCACATTTCTAGATCAAGTACATTATTCATCATCTTTCATCCCAATTCCCCACATCACACATCAATCAACACATTCATCAAACAGTAATCACAAGACATTTTATCTAGTTTTACTCTCAAGGTTCATGTAAGACCTAATTCATCCTAAGCCCAGTTTCAACTCCTCACTCCCATTTCTAACCACATAGTCAACCATACACTCACACAAGTCAACCAACACCACATAATAGTAACAATCACGACAACATCAATTTACCATGCAACTCTCCATTTCTAGCATTCCCAGATTAACCACATAATCTAACTAGTTCACATATTTCATCTAACACGATTCCTAGCCACAATTCGTCTGATTCCGACATCCTCATTCTTTCTAACCAATTCCTAAAACACCTTCAAGACTCCAACCGTAATATAATGAGCACATAACATGCTAGCAATCACCATCACACACGAGTCATCCATTTCACTCAAATCAATCACACAACATCAATCAACAAATTTACGTAATCAAACCACCCAATTCCATATACTAATTCCCTTATCCAATTCTATTAGCCAATTCTAAGTCATAAGGCTACCACCCCAAAACACATTACCAACCACCATCACACACATCATCAATTCCACCCAAATGGCACATCGCATAATCAATACATCAACACATATCATCATCTCAATCCCAACATCACATAAACCAACACAATCCAAATCATTCGGTAATCCCACATAATCACAAACAGTTTAAGGGTAAATGGCTAGCTCACCGGCCATCCCACCTACAATTATAGGGATAGCCATGTCATGAGTCATAGGGTTACCCTCATGTACATCCTTCATTGGATGACCCCACATTGGCAGGGCCATCCACCTGTTCATCATTGATTAGGGTGACCCCACATTGGCAGGACCACCCTCATGCAACCACAATAATCAATTCCAGGAAGAAACACAGTTACAGCATCATACCCCAACCCTCCTACACTCGTTACTACATCCAATCCATTAAGCATCAAGGTTAATCTTTCCCCCATTCATGACACATAACAAACACCCCGTTATCATCACACAGTTCATCATGTCAACAAGCATACAACAACCACCAACCATCACAGTTATACAACAATCAATCGCAGAACAAAATCCCCTTTTACTCTCTTCCAATTCATGCAATCCTATGTTCATCTAGGTTGAAATTGCAACTTCTCACACCTATCATACTACCTATCATACACCAAAAACGTAGATCTTCTCCTCTTCACCGATAGCAGCCTACTCCTAAATACCCAGAAATTCAGGGTGAGATCTCTTCCTCTCGTCTCTATGAACGCGTGACAATAAACGGATCATCAATCGGAGCTCTACAACTCCCGAATCAAGGATTGAAGCTAAGGGGGTTTTTGGTTCGTCAAAAGGAATTTCGGGGAAAGAGAAAGAAGGGGAAGTTATGAATTTCCGTGAAAATCAGCTATTTATGGCAGTCACAAGAAACACGGCATGTTTCTATAACACACGGCGTGTTGTTTCAAACAACACGGTGTGTTTCTATAACACACGGTCGTGTGTTGTAATCAGTCACCTTTGGCCAATTCTCACGTACTCGCTTGTATCTTCAACCCGACTCAACTATGAACGTCCCAGACTTCTATGGGGCCTCAAGAACATTGTTTCCTATGTCTAAACCATCCAAACTCGAGTTTCAAACCGTTCGGTTGGGCGGGGATGTTACAGTTGCTCCGCCATCTTCTACCGAGCCAACTGCTCTGCTGATTCCTATCAAGCCACCGGCAAATAAACCTATGAAGAAGGAGAAGCTGAAAGCATTTTCCAAGGAACCATCAAAGATTAAAGATCCCGGTGAAATAAAGTAGTACATCAAGGAAAAGACAAAGACGGCCTGGAAGCCGACTGCTCTGATTCCTTCTACCATCACACTTGCGAAGGATGATCCCTCCCAAGAACTGTTCAGGCCATTCAAGATTGCTGGCCATCTGCCTAATGGACGGGCCAAGCTCATTCATGCTAACGGGAAGAAATTCACGCTCACCGGAGGTACCCCGAAGCTTTATTCAATGAACTCCGACTTGAGCCTAAGAGACATCCTGAGTTGGGATGTCTCCTGACCGCCATCCAGGTATCGTCCAGCTCAAGGACGTTAATCAAGAGCGCTTCAGGGGAGGCAACCCACGGCTAGAGTCAGTTTTTGAATTCTTAAGTCAGACTAGTTTTTAGAATCGGTTCGAGGGAGCCAAAAGTGTCTTTTGTGTGATCTTATATTTTTCTTGTGTGTGCAGTGTGTCCTCGGTTCAGTTCTAATTCATTTGGGATTGTTCCGACCTTTGTTGATTTTGTTTTGATTTTTCAAAATTTGTCGGAATTTCAGAAAATTTAAAACTGCAGGTCATAATTTTTTGCGAAAATTGCACTTCTTTTCGCCGAAAACTTTTCTTTAAAATCTATTGTGAATTTTGACCAGATTTTAACTTACTCTTCGGGTGAAAAGTTCATACTTTTTGCCGTAAAATTTTCTTAAAAATCCAGCAAACAGTTTTCAAAATTTTTCTTTGGCGAAAACTTTATACTTTTTGCCGAAAACTTTCGAAAAAATCCAAAAATCTTCCCCCTTATCCTTTCATTTTTTCGGTGCAATTCTCCCTCTCCTCACTTTTCGAAATCAGAACCGCAACCCCCTTTTTTTAAAATAAACCGCCGCCGCCTTTTAAACCCTCACCGCCGCCATCGTTGCCGCTGCTCCATTCCTCTCATTCCCCTGAGCATTTCGACATATAGATTGCCCGAATCGGAGCTCTTGAGGTTTAGTGCTACCTGAAACCAAATTTTTCGAGTTTTTTCCTATTCGTCGATTTCCATCATTTTCAGTCACCATGTCTTCAAGGTAAGTTGTTGGGTTTTTCATTACGAATCTTTTGACATATAGATTGTTGAATTTCGTCGGGTTTGACTTCGGTTGACTTTTCGGCCTACCTCGATTTGCGTGCCTGCTATTTCGGTGTGATTTTTGCAGAATTGTTTGAACATAGTTGATCAAGTATGCCTAGGGATTATTGTGCTATGATTTGATGACATTTGAACGAGGATTGTTATGCTTTTTCGATAATTCTAGTGCAATGTTGACTTTTGTGTAGTGTCGGTTTGACCTCGGAATTTTGAACTTATCTGGCTGCCCGGGTCATGTTTATATGTGCTTCATAATGTTTTGCTGTGAAATGAGATGCACTTCCTGGATTACTTGGATGGCCGGGAGTTGAAGGTGAATGAGCTCCAAAACTCCTGAAGGGCGAGGAGCGGGTATGTGGAGGACAGCTTAGTCAAGGAGCAACCCCGCCACGGTCATTCTCAATTAAAGAATCCAGTGATAGATGCCCGAGAGGGGCCGATGGAAAGTCCTTAATCCTCTAGTAACACTCGAAGTGATGGCTAGGAAGCTTGCGAAGCAAGGGTGGAGGTCTGGAATCTCTCGGGGACTGGGAGCGGCGGAGGTGGGCTCGTTTTGCATTAGTGGAGTAAAACCGGCTCTGATGTCTGATGAACGATGCAGGACAGGTTTATCAAATAACTACTAAGCTAAAAGCTAAGCAGATCGTATTCCACGGGTCTTCTAATAATCGTCTACTCAAATGTAAAGGCATATTACTCAGGTTTAACATGTTGTGCGTGGTGTGAGTTCCACGACTTCTATTCTAGAAAATGCAAGCAAATTAAAAACTAGATTGAAAGATTGGCTGACTTAACAAAGACGACAGACAAGCTTAGACTTCAAATCTCCCTTAGATCACCAGAGCATTGGCAATCAACAGACCAGCGGATTTCAATTCTCGTTCAATCAATTATAAGACACCACCATAACTCCTTACCCTTATGTTTAAGACTGGCGAACGTTCGCTCTATCCGATCTAGCTACCAAAATTAATTAGCCTCCCGAGTACGGTCGCTTCTTGTGACGACTAAACTAACTGGTGGAGTTACTAACGGTTTATGAGTTACTCTTGAAGTGGATTAACCCTAACTGGTTCCTATGAAAGGCACGCTCCAATGAATAGGTTAATTGTTGATTTGATGTTTTAAAGTAAGGCGAGCGTTCACTTCTATCCTCAGCTTAACAAGAATCTAATCTAGGTGATCAAGCCAGACAGAAACATAAACAACGAATAACAAACCAAACATGAAAGAGAAACTGATTGAACTTTGAATTTAATCACCGCCGATCCGTGACCGCTTTAAAGCCCTGGGTCACTTAGGGTTCATCTAGTCTAAGCTCTACGAGTTTAGCTACTCATGTTCATAACAACAGAATCAAAGACAGAAACAGAGTTCATCATGAAAAGGAAGAACAGATTGAAACTGTCAAAACCTAATTAAGATGACTCTGGCAAAGCTTCGCTCTCCGATAATCTTTAATCCTAGCTCCGAGTCTCCGAGGTGAAGGATGGCGTCACGATCTCTTCCTGGCTCTTCAAACTCTCAAACTCTGCTCTCTCGAACTCCTTAGGTTTGGAACTTGTGAAAGTTCTATTATGAAAAGGTATCTTTTTTTTGTTTTGAGTCACCGGTTAAGTATTTATACTTAACCCTATCAGCGCCGAATTTGTTAAGAATTTTTTGGCGAAAACTTTAGGAGTTTTCGCCGAAAACTTCAGTGTAAATTTCTGGCTTCCGTCGTCTGATCTCTTGTGAGTTTTAAGTCTAGAGTTTTTGGAGAGAACTTTGACTTCTCGCCGAAAACTTCTTTTTGTGAGCTCTGCCGATTTCTTCTAGAGTTTTCGGCAAAAACCTCAGGTCTTTTTGCCGAAAACTCATGTGTAAAACGGGGTAGGAATTGTGTTGACTGGATTGACTCCTTGGATCGATTTCGGTGTGGTTCCTCGAGGTTTCAATGCCTTAGACACGTCATTGGTTACACTATTTGACGGCAAAAACCTGTGCTATCACGCAAACACTAGAAAACCATCAAATAGACCCGGAACGGGCCAAAGTAACACAAATGACACGAGATAGAGCAGTTGAGTGAATATTCGCTATTCTACCCTAAAAACCATGTCTTAAGCCAAGAAATGTAGCTTAAATGAGGCTGATAATCACGTCAAATTGAGTGTCATCAAGTACCCCACACTTAAGCTTTTGCTTGTCCTCAAGCAAATTGAATAGAACATGCTCATGTTCTCAAATGATAAGATCGATTAAATTGAAGTTCAAGCATGCACAATGAATTATTAGATAGCTACTTCTAGAACAAGAAACCTAACATGCATACTGATCAGCTAAACAACCTGGTCTCACTAAAAGTTGCAGACGACAAGTAGTGGTAACCAATCATGCAAGAATTTGACCTGACCGACCAGACTCCTCACACAGGAAATATTTAGTATAAGGGAAACTCTCACTCTCTGTGTTCAAGGACGTGTTTTTGCTCTCAATCATTTTCTGTTAATGAATTCTGTCATAAGTTTGCAATTCGACCACATCTTCACTACTGTGACAACACGATGAACTAGTCAAGAAGGACTTCCCTGCTTAGGACTGTAACGAATTCTACACTACAAGGGTTAAGATGAGATGGATGAAGAAAATGTATGATGATGGCTT
The DNA here is from genome assembly GCA_034768395.1 of Linum lewisii. Taxonomy (NCBI): domain Eukaryota; kingdom Viridiplantae; phylum Streptophyta; class Magnoliopsida; order Malpighiales; family Linaceae; genus Linum; species Linum lewisii. The sequence goes on from CM068297.1 coordinate 50,939,813, forward strand.
TAGTGCGGTGTAGCTTTCGACTAACTTCCCTCGAATCTAGCCTATGGCTTCCTACCGTCTAACTAAACACGGGTGAAATAATGTACGCTCGTCCTATGATGCCCTCAAGCAACCTAGCACTTTATTTTCTTTACACATTTTTTTCTTTTGACTTCGTTCTCCCATATGTAGGGAGAAGAACGTTATTTGACTGAACTATAAACTTGACAACTTTTGAACTCTTTTTTTTCTATTTTCGAATTTTTCTTGTTTTCTTATTTTCATATTTTTTTTCTTTTGTGCCGATTCTTTTCTTTTAGTTGCTAGAGGGGTTTACACGTCTGGACATAATAGCTAAGACACCTGTTTAATGGCTATAGGCAGGTTACCACAAACCAACTTCCAGTAGGCTAATCTAGAACTACAACCACAGGGGATCAACGGGGAATGAAAGAATGGGAATTGGCTATAATGTATATCGAACCGAAAGAACAGGCCAAGCTCAATGGTTTAAACCTAATGGATTTAACGTTAGGTAGGCTATCTGGCTTAAAAGCTGAATCTAGGCGCCCCTATCATTCTAGAACTCGTGTCATCGTGTGGTCTTGAATAGGTCTCATGCAAATTCTAACTCATTCAAGAAAACAGAAAACCACTCAAAAAGAATTGAAATTGTAAGTTACGTGCAATGGATCAAAAGCTCACAGCTGGTTTGCTAGTCAGATTCGGTCATTTTCATGCAATCAAGGCGACAAACTACAAGTGTGTTTTTTGAAAATCTGTTCTGACCAGGCAATTTAACATCAAAGTATGCACGTTGGTTCTCATGTTCTAGGTTAAGCAGTCTAAGCATCATTATAACAGATTGAACAACAACTTAACATCAAAAATCAAGAACCGAGCAATTCTAATGCTAGAGATACTAGAAAGGCACCACAGAACACACAAAAATATAATTAAGGGCAATCAAGTTCATGCAAGGTTCTCTAGCATCCTACCCCACACTTAAACCGTTCTGTGTCCTCACAGGACTAAAACTAGAGTTGATAGTGAAATAGAAGAACTTGGACCGAGATGACTGATGGAGGGGATGAACATGGGTCTTCAGAACGGGAGGGAATCTACCAAAGCGAAGGGAAGAGTAGTAATCCATAAGCAAAGGGAATCTACCAAACGACCTACAAAACAAAAACAAATGAAAGATAAAAAGGAAACCGGGACAAGTGTCCCGGATCCACACAGAAAAAAGTTGGATCAAAATTCGAAAAGAAGAAATAAAAAAGAGGGACAAGGAAGAGGATACAACCCGATCACTGCTGGTCAGGTGCATCGGGAGGTGGAATGTGGAGGACGTCGTTGTCCTGCTGCTGCCACGCCAGCTGCGCCTCATACCTCTCATCATTTCGGCACATATGTTGCTGCATAATGACCCACCTGGCATCCTGGGTGGCGGTGTCTGTGACTAGCCACTCCTGGATTCGCTCATACTGCTCTCCAAAGTCAGATGGAGGCGGTCAATGATGAGTTGGAGGCACCTGGAACGGATCCTGAAGGGGCAACTGCTGCTGATATGCATACCCTGCCTGCTGCTGTGGCGAGGGTATATGATCGTCAAACTCTTGCTCCGGCTGAGGCTGCTGCTCCTCAGAATCATCTTTTTCCTCTGACTCATCCTCGTGGTGGAGAGGAGGAGCTGCCGCCACCTCTGGACCGTAGTCCAACTGGAGGTCGTATTCGACCGATAAATCACCACCTACGGTGTGTACTAAGCGACGTGGGACGTCAGGGCCATATGACTGGCTGAGACCGAGGGAGATGATGAGGCGGAGTTACCGCCAAGGAGTGAGCGAGGCGGTCTTAGATTCTGGGTCTTCTGGTGGAAGAGGCGTGCAAGCACCCATCCGGGATGAAGCGGGTAAGCCTCTCGGATGGCACGTAGAAGAAGGAGCTCCTCTCTGCTGATGTGGTGGCAGTCCTTCTCTGGAGCAAACAACAAGGATCTACGCCAAACCATAAGAATGAAACGATAGAGAGGGTCAGAGAGTGACCTGACGGAGTTATGAGCTGTGGTCTGAGCGTCCGGCACTCCAGTGATGTGGCTCCAGAGCACGTCATATTCCGGGCCTTTGCCCGAGTTGTTCTCCCAGCTGAGGTGGTAGCCCTCGTAGTGCTCCTGGGGGATGCCGAGGTGAGCTGCGAACTCATCGTAAATGAATGCCTTGTACACCCCACCAAGATAGAAGGAGATGACCTTCTTGTCCTACCTCCTCTTGTGCTCATCCAGCTCGAATGTAGCCCAGAATTCCTAGAGCTCGACGTTTGGAAGTTATCGGCCATGGTGGTCAGCTCTAGAAGGCCTGAAGGTGCCAACGAGTGGAGCACATTCTGGCGCCAATCTTCATCGTGCGCGAGGAGGGAGTCAAGGGACAGTGGTCGCACGTCGGCTCCGGGAATGTGTTGGAGCTTCTGGTAGCGCTCGAAGTAATGCACGGGCAACAGTGGGGTGGTACCCGACACGGCCTGGTATGCTGGTGAAGGACCGTGGACGGCAGGTGTGACGGGGGCCGGTGCTCGGGAGCTAGAGCCGGTGTCAAGTCTGGCCTTAGTCCTGCGCTCATTGGTCACATTCCTATTCCATAGCAAGAAACGAAACCAGATTAGTCAAACTAAGAACCTACCCCACACTTAGTAGAAAAACTCAATTTCACAAAGAAATGAAGAAAACCGAGTGGGGGTAAGCAAAGCGAGTAACCGGTAATCACAATAAATCACAAAAACACGCATAGGACTAGCCAGAATGTCAACATCACAATTAGAGTCCAGAAGTCAAACCAACATTCAAAAAGTCAACATTAGAACGCATTGAACCCTAATCATGGCAATACTAGCACAAATCGGGGACTGACGGCACAACATCAGCTCTGACAACCAACAAAGTGATACAAACGTCAATAGACAAACATGGCAGCCAAATGAGCAACAATAGTTCATGGTCAAACCAACATTTCATAAAAAGTCAACGCCACAAAGAATCATCCTTCAAGCATAGCAACTTATGATCAAATAGTATTAAATTTCAGCACAATCCTCCCTAAGCATGCTAGAACAGTCCAAAGCAATCAGTTCACCAAAATTCTCACGAAACAGTCGACACACATATCGAGGTAGATCAAAAAAAGTCAACCGAAGTCAACCCTGATGAAATTTAGCAATAAATATGTCAAAAGACTCGTAATGAAAAACTCTACAACTTACCTTGAAGTCATAGCGGCTGAAAATGAACGGACGAAGAGGAATCAGTGAAAAACTCGAGAAATTAGGTTTTGGCGGAACCGAGGCTCTAGAGCTCCGATTCGGACGATCTACGGCTTGAAATGATCAGGGGAGGATGAGGAAGGGTGCAGCGGTGGCAGAAATGGGCGACGGTGACAGTGGAGGAGCGGCGGCGATTTTTCGAAATAGGGGGTTTTGTTTTTCGTTCGAAAATGTGAGGGGAGAGAGAGAAAAGGGACCGGGAAAAAATAGAAAAGGGGAAAGATTTTTTTGGATTTTCTAAAAATTTTCAGCGAAAAGAAGTGCGATTTTCGCCGAAAAGTTTAGTTCAAAACGTCTGCCAGATTTCAAAGTGAATTTTCGCCGAAAAGTATGAATCTTTTCGCCGAAAAGTATGAATCTTTTCGCCGAAAAGTATGAATCTTTTCACCGAAAAGTGTATCAAAAATTGGACAGAAAATACAGTGGGTTTTAAAGAGGAGTTTTTGCCGAAATGAGTGCAATTTTCGGCAAAAACTTTGTCCTACAATTTTCAAAACATTTTCGCCATTCCGGCAATCTTCAGAAAATCAGAACTAATTTGACAAAAATTGGAACAACCTCAAACAACTTGCGATTGAAACGATGACACACAAACTACACACGAAAAATAAGAAATCATGCAAACTGACACTTTTGGCTCCCCCAAACTGACTCTAAAACACTGAGTTCGACACAAATTGAAAAACTGACTCCAACCGTGGGTTGCCTCCCACGAAGCGCTCTTGATTAACGTCCTTGAGCTGGACGATACCTGGATGGTATTAGGAGACATCCCAACTCAGGATCTCCTTAATGCTAGCGTCGAAATTCATGAAGTAGAGCTTCGGGGTACCTCCGGCGAGCGTGAATTTCTTCCCGTCAGCATGAATGAGCTTAGCACGTCCATCGGGAAGATGATCAGTAATCTTGAACGGCCTGAACAGTTCTCTTGAGAGATCATCCTTGGCTAGTGTTACAATGGAAGGAATGAGAACAGTCGGTTTTGTCTTCTCTTTAACCTCCGGCTTCATTTCACCGGGATCTGTGATCTTTGGCGCTTCCTTGGGAGATGCTTTTGGCTTCTCCTTCTTCACTTGCTCCGGCGCAGGTGCCTTGACAGGAATTGGTGGTGCAGCTGGCTCCGAAGAGGATGGCGGAGCAACTGGCCTCCAGACCATTTGAGTCTTTTTTTTTTATTCTTCCTATGTAGCCTGCTAGGTTCCTTACTTGGTGGTGAGTGAGAAGAAGAGGCTTTCAGTTCCTTCTTCTTCGGCGGCTTTTGTGCCGAGGGTCCGGGCTTCTGCTTGATAATCTGTTCAACACCTGCAACAACAGTTGATCTAGAAACACTAGAAGAGACATCAGTAACGGAGTTGACCGGGGTCAACTCCACAGTTTCAACAGCAAGACAGTGAGGTTCTTCATCCATAGGAGTATATTTCATACCGTCCTTAAGGCGGAATGTTATCGTTTCCTTACCAACCCTCAAGGTCAATGAACCACTCGGGACATTGATTTGCATCCCGGTTGTTGCCATGAAGGGTCGACCTATAAGAATAGTAGAATCCTCCTCGCAAGTATCTATAACCACAAAATCAGCTAGGAAAATGAAAGGACCACATTTAGTAACAACATCCTTAATCTCTCCTATAGGCGTTTTCAATGATCTATCAGCAAAGACAAGTTGCATGCTAGTCGGTTCAAGTTTTCATAGATTTAATTTCTCGAACCAACTCATAGGCATGACATTTACGGACGCGCCTAGATCAACCAAACTAAGTTCTATCTCAATATCATTAATGACAAGAGGTAGTGTGAAAGAACCAGGATCGGAACACTTAGCTGGATATGGCGAGGAAGGATTTTTGCTACGGGTGGTAGGGTATCCTTCTTTGTTTCCCCACATGCCAGTCTCGATCCTTGCGTTCGGTAGCAATGCATTCGGGAAGGGAGGCTTCTCGTAGTACGGAGAAAGAGGAGGATCATACTCCTTAGGCGCCTCCTTCTTTGTTACCTTCTTCTCCGGAGCTTCAATGGCCCTGTATAGATTAGAAGAAGCATTAGTAGGTGAGTTTGTCGGATTTTGAATAGATACCATCTTAGCTTGCTCCTTTCTTAGATTTGGCTCGGTTTGGCTTGGGAGCTGGCCAGACGGGCGACCAGAAGCTAACATGTTGGAGATCTGGTTCACTGCATGCTCTATTCTTTGACCGGAAGCAATCTGTTCTTGGTTGAGGAGAGCTTGAGCTTTGAACTGACTATCATGATCGTCAAGTCTGGTGATGATCTGATTGAGCTTCTTGTCGAGTTCACTGTCCTTGTTCTCCTTCTGATGATGCTGCCCTGTATAAGTATTGTTCAAATATTGATTCTGGCGATTGCCAGGAGCAGTTCCATAGTTACCCGGATTTCGGTGCGGCGACTGGTAGATACCTCCTGTCGGATTGTTCGGCTTCTGATCCTGAACTGAACCAGTTGGTCGGTTATTCTGATTCTGGCCTTGGTTCTGGTTGGCACCGACATTGTAGGGAGGTCGATCTTGGAAATAACCCTGTTGTCTGTAGTTGCGGTAGCCAACATAACCTTGTTGATTGTTACTGAAGCCTTGAGAGATGAAATTGACTTCTTCGGTAGACCAGACTTCTACTTTGCCAAAATTCTGGCATCGGCCTCCGTTATGAGCACAAGCTCCACACCACTCGTAATCAGCAACATAGACAGAGGCTGCTGGTGGCTTGATCGGTGTAGTAGACTTCTTCATATGCTTCTCAACTTCTGCTTTGATGGTTGCTTCAAGATCTAGCTTGCTTCTTGATCCTTCTGATTGTCGTTCCCAGTTCCTTGACTTGGAAGCACAGTTCGCGAAATGGAGATTCAGGTGTGAGGGTAGTGCAATCCCCTTCAGCTAGGGAATTGACCCATTTAACAGATTCTTCACGAAGACCTCGAGCGAAGATTTCAACTAACTGTCTTTGCTCGAAACCATGGTGAGGACAGTTGTAGAGAAGTTCTTGGAATTCATTCCAAGTATCATATAAGATCGCACCTTCCTTCTGAGAAAATCTAGCGATGCTGTCCTTGAAGGCTGTTGTTCTAAAAGGAGGGAAGTACTCTTCGACAAAGTCTTGAGCAAGAGTATCCCAATCTGTGTAGTAACCAGGTGGTTTGCCAGTGAGCCACCTCTTAGTTGCGCCTTTAAGAGAGAATGGGAAAGCTCTCAAGCATAGAGTGTTCTTGTCGAGATTCCCATTCTTGAAAGTGCCGCAGAGATCGATGAAATCCGCCAGATGCGTGCACGGACTGTCAAGTGGCCTGCCTTCAAATTGTAAATCCCTAAAGATCATAGTTAAGAAAGGAATCTTGATCTCATAGTCAGGATCTCCTTCGATGCATGGCACGACAATAGAAGATCGAACGCTAGTTGCGCTCGGCTTGTTATAGTCAACTAGACTCTTCGGTGCAACCGGTGGTAGTGGTGGTGGTACTTGATCTTCCATCCTCAGGTCTTTTCGCTGAAACCTCATGTGTAAACAGGGTAGGAATTGTGTTGACTTGATTGACTCTTTGGATCGATTTCGGTGCGGTTCCTCGAGGTTCCAATGCCTTAGACACGTCCTTGGTTACATTATTTGACGGCAAAAACCTGTGCTATCACGCAATCACTAGAAAACCATCAAATAGACCCGGAACGGGCCAAAGTAACACAAATGGCACGAGATAGAGCAGTTGAGTGAATATTCGCTATTCTACCCTAAAAACCATGTCTTAAGCCAAGAAATGTCGCTTAAATGAGGCTGATAATCACGTCAAATCGAGTGTCATCAACGTCCATAGTGTCGGGATTGGCGGATGATGAGCCTGACGCCTTATCTTTAGCCTTCAATTTCCACTCTCGGTCTACGGTATTGGATTTAGATTTACCCGAGTTCCTACTAAGATAATGAACAATGAAACCAAAGTTAGCAAAACCAACATTCACCCCACACTTGGTCGAAAAACTCAATATCGGTAGAAATCAAGGAAAACCGAGTAAGTATGAACCATGACAACCGTTCAACAACATCCACTAAGCACAAGGAACGCATAAGAATTAATGGCATAGTGATATGATGTCTATAACTCAAAGTCAATCATTTGGTATACAAAATTCAGCAAAATCGATACAAACTGAAATTCGACAAGGCAATTGATATCCAAAAGGCACAAAATTATATCACAACGTTCCTAGCATGGCCTAGATCATGTATGTTCAATAAGAAGCACGAATGTAACACCCGTCCCAAACCGACCCATGGTCGAACCGGTATGAGTGCTACTCGAAGATACATCATTTAAATAAAGGAGTAAAACGCAGCGGAAACAGAAGCAACTCTTAATAAAAGTTCAAAACAAACGAAGTCCTTCATTAAATAAAATCCAAAATCAGAATACAACTGATAAATCAAACCAGAAACCAACAAACAATTGCAAAATCTCCCAACCCAAAGGTGTCAACTAAAATATAAAACCAAAATGATGGTCACTCCAAAGTAGTCCACTAATCTTCACTTCACAAGTCTAGCCTGCAACTCCTCTGAACTCAACTTTACACCTGAACTTCAACTCACTCTCACGCACACCTGGAATAGAGTAACTGGGGGGATCAGCTTCCTAATGAAACTGAGTGAACCCATTGGGTTTAACTACGCGTCGAACCTAACCTGAAGAGTGATCCCAACTCCGCACACAAACAACAATGGAATCTGACACAGTCATTCATATTTTAATTCCCTAACATAGTCTAGGCGATCACATAAGCTCAAATCTCAATTCAACATCCACAATCCACAATAGCATCAATATAACAAAAGCAATCATTCATACGATTCAATATTACATCCAATTCATATAGTTCAACAATCAGAAGCATCATACATACAGTTCAATATTAGAAGCATTATAAGTCAACTCATCATCTCATTCGTCACACAACAATCATGCACAATCACCTTGCACACAATCTTAGATCACATTTCAATTTACTAAGTGAGTGAGTTATTAGGCATCTCTCCATCTTAACAGTTCACGGTTCAACACACTTTTATACTCCTAAACCATTCACAACAATCCCACAGCTCAGCTCAATATGACACCATTCAGTTCAAAGATCAATCAAACATAGTCCCCAACTTATCACAAGACACCTCACATTCACATCCAATGCACACGCACACAAGCACAAACCACACACACATAACCACTCATTCATTTATCTATGTGAGTTCATTAGGCGCCATTGGAGTTTACCCATACACCACCCCTGCCGGCCAGACGCACCCACTCTTCCAAGAGAGTCCAAGACGCATCCTTTCTTCCAGAAGGATCCAGAGCCCAAACTTACATCGACACATCAACAACAACAATAGATCACGCCACTCTTCCAGGAGGCGTGACCGCACCTCACTCTTCCAGGAGAGGTGACAATTTGGGGGCAGTGTAGGCTCCAATCCGGTTCTATCACTTCAATTAATTACATTACTTAAACATGCATCAAGTTCATACATCAATCCATTACTCATTTCCCTCATCCACTCTAACATCAATTCCACCCTCAATTCCATCATAATACCAATACCAGACCACATTCTACTTATCACAATCCAATCAACTACACACATCAACAATGCAATTTCAATCAATCAAACCAAGTCCCAATTCCTCTAGCCAATTCCATGTACCAAATCCATTGTCCAATTCCCTTAACTAATTCCATTAGCCAATTCCACGTACTAATTCTATTGTCCACTTCGACGTACAAATTCCCTTACCAATTCTATTAGCCAATTCTAAGTCATAAGTATACCACCCTAAACACATTAACAACCATCTTCACACACAACATCAATTCCACCCAAGCCATCGCATAACATCAATTCAGCCAAAAACACGTAACATCAATCTATCCAATATCACATAGCATCATTTCATCCATTCACATATTTACAATCACATCACACTTCATTCAATAATTCCACATTACACAAACAGTTTAAGGGTAAACGGCTAGCTCACCGACCATGATGTGAACCACTGCAACCGTGGGCAGATGACCCTTAAACACCACAAGTTGGACACCGTGCAACGAGGTAGAACCGTCGGGAACCAGGGGCGGATGAGGACTTTGACCCGTCAGCTATATAACAGCTGGGAACCAGAAGTACAAGTCGTAGACGCCACGCCAAGAGATGGATGCTCTTGATGATAAGTCGGGCCTTCAGTATCGCAATATGCAGATACAATAAGGGTTTCAGAACAAAGTTCTTTCAAAGGGGGTTGTTTATTTCATAAAAGTTGTGTCTACAATGGGTGGCCGGCAGCCTCTATATATAGGTAAGGGAACAAGCTCTCCTCCTTAAACACTACTTCCTAAATAAGAATAGAATAAAGAGTCCTATTCCTAATTAGAGTCCTAAACCCCCTAAACAGTCCTACTAAAAAGGAAAAACAATTAAATAGTCTTTAAAACCCGAAAATACAACTCAAAATAGGACTAAAACACATAAAACCCTAATCCGGCAGTTTAGGGTTTCCTAGTCCGGGTAGGACTAGGATTCGACGGGCAGCCGGTCTCAGGCCGGGCCTTTGCTCGGCTCCGGGCTTCTTCTTCTTCAAATGGCGGGCCTTCGTCGGGCCTTGGGGCTTGATGCTCTGGGCTGGTCCAAGGGCTAGGGCCTTGCCAAAAGGCTTGGTCCACACGGTGACCATTCCCATAAAATACTCCCGATCGGCCCGGCTCTCGGTCTAGGGCTCGGGGCGGGGCCGGTTTGGGGACTTCTTCATTTCTGCTCGGGGCTTCCTCTCCTAGCTCCGGGCATCTCCTCAGGTAGCTCCATATGTGGCTCTCATGGGCTAGGGTCGGGCCAGGGGTGGTGCCTTGGAGCCAGGGTCTTCCATGTTCATCTAGACTTGGCGTCGGGTCAGTCTTGGGTGGCCATCCCTTCTTGGCCAGGTACTCTTGAGCCCTCCTGTTCCTGTACTCCAGGAATGCCTCCAGAGGGTCTCTGGAGTGTGCTTCATCTTCAGGGCCCTTGGAGACTAGGCCAGGATCCGGCTGGTGCTTATCCTTAACCCTAGGGTTTCTACACTCGGCCAGCAGCATGGCCTGGAGTGGCTTTTCTTTCCTCTGAGCTTTCATACCTGCAGGGGGAGGCCTTAGCCTATATTTCATCTCATACCTTGGCTTGAGGGCTTGTAAGTGGCCGACCCTTGGTTCTACACGCTTCTTGTATGCCTCTAAGGTTCTGCCTCGGACAGGTGACCCTGGTGCAGTGTAGGAGTACCCAAGGGTACTAGGGCAGCTGGGCCGGGTCATATCAGGCCACCCCCACCTGCAAGTACAGGGATAGCCATGTCGTGAGTCTTAAAGTTACCCTCATGTTCATCCTTCATAGGACGACCCCACATTGGCAGGGCCATCCACCTGTTCATCATTTAAGGGCGACCCCACATTGGCAGGACCACCCTCCTGCAACCACAACTGACAGCACAAGATACAGAAACAATTTACAGAATCACATCCCAACCCTCCTGCACTCGTTGCTAAGTTTGATCATTACAACATCATTTTTAATCATTTCCCCAATCCAACCACATCACAACAGCTCACAATCATCAATCAATGCATCAATTAACAACCACACAACAAGCATCAATCATCACAATTCACATCACAATCAGTTGCAGCACAATTTTCCCCTTTTACTCTCTTCAATTTCATGCAATCCCTATATTTTCTAATTCAAAGTTACAACTTCTCACACTGACCATACTACCTATCGTACGCTAAATCCTCATCTGACAAGAAGACGAGGCTCTAAAATAGCTTCCGGAACCCGAACAACCAAGCTCTACAACTCCAAAACCGTAGCTCTTCTCCTCCTCACCGACAGCAGCCTACTCCGAAATACAAATAAATTCAGAGTGCGATCTCTTTCACTCATCGCAACAAACACGTACCAACAAACGGATCATCAATCGGAGCTCTACAACTCCCGGAATCAAGGATTGAACCTAAGGGGATTTTTGGTTCGTCAAAGGGAATTTTGGGGAAAGAGAAAAAAGGGGAAGTTATGGAAATCCGTGAAAAATCAGCCTTTTATAGTCAGACCAAGAAACACGACGTGTTTCTTGTAAACAACACGGTGTGTTTTATAACACACGGCCATGTTTTGTAGTCTGCCAACTTTGATGAATTTTCACGTACTCGTTTGTATCTTCAACCCGACTCAACTATGAACGTCCCGGACTTCGATGGGCCCTCAAGAACATTATTTCCAATGTCTCAAACACTCAAAATCAAGTTCCAAACTGTTCGGTTGGGAGGGGATGTTACAACAAAATTATCATAGAATCAGCAAGCACGCAAATCAAGGCAAGTCAACAGGTGAACCGAAACGAAACTCGACGAAACGAAGCAAGCTATATAACCTAGATTTGCATTGAAAAATCCTAGGGAGGAGTTGGCGAAAACTTTGAGGAAGGAGAGGAATTGTGTTTTCGGCGAGGAGATGTGGTGGGTGGGATTTGATTTTTTCTAGATAAGACTCAAAAAGGGGCAGAATTGGAATTTTATACTCAATTTCTCGCCGAGAACTTCAGAGGTTCTCGGAGAGAACCTCTTCATAAACCTCGGAAAAACTAGGACGAAATGAACATGAGTAAAAAAAATCCAACTTTCTCGCCGAGAACCTCTTCAAAAACAACCACACAAATTGAGCGACACAAACTCACACAAAATGGCCAACCTTCTCGCTGAGAACCTCTACAAAACCAGACGAAATTCTTGGACGACAAAATCAGGAGAAAATGGCTGACCTTCTCGCCTAGAACCTCGGACCTAGCAAACATACAAATTAAAACCAACAAGAATGACGAGCCGAACTTTGAAAAAAACGCAACAAAAACAACAAAAATTGTAAAACAAATCCAAATAAATTGGAAATAACTACGGACCCAAGACGCACATTAGGAAGAATAAAAACCAAAAAATCGACACTTTTGGCTCCCCCCGAGACCAACTCAAATGACTAAAAACACAAAGAACTGACTCAACAGACTCAACACTGACTCCAGTCGTGGGTTGCGTCCCATGAAGCGCTCTTGTTTAACGTCCTTGAGTCGGACGATGCCTGTATAGGGGTCAGCGAGGTGGCGTGATCAAATGCATGTCAATTTGTGTGACGATAAGGCCTTGGAGGTACTTCTTCAGGCGATAACCGTTCACCATGAATGGCTCTTGATCAGCTCCTTTGATTTCCACAGCTCCGAGTGGTGTCTGTCTAACCACCGTGCAAAGGCAGGACCACCGAGACTTCAACTTTCCTAGGAAGAGCTTCAAGCGTGAGTTATATAGCAGGACTTCATCACTGGGATAACATTGCTTGTGTTCTGCAAGGTGAGAGTCGCGAATGCGCTTGGTACACTCCTTGCAAAGCTTCGAGCTTTCATATGCATTGAGTTGGTGTTCTTCAAGCTCATTAATCTGCATAAGTCTTTCGTCCCCTGCAGTCTCATAATGCATGTTCAGATCTTTAATAGCCCAAAACGCCTTATGCTCAAGATCGACCGGTAGATGACATGCATTTCCATAAACCAATCGATACGGCGTGGTGTCGATAAGAGTCTTGAACGTAGTTCGATACACCCATAAGGCCTCATCGAGCTTAGATGATAAGTCCTTGTGAGACTGGCTAACTGTCCTATCAAGAATCCGCTTAAGCTCACAGTTTGTAACTTCTGCTTGACCGTTTGCTTGAGGGTGGTAAGCGGTGGACATTCTGTGGGTGACGCCGAAGCATTTGCACACCCATTCGAAATGTCCATGGAAGTGGGTGCCTCTATTGCTAATGATGAAGCGCGGTGCACCAAAACGCACGTATAGGCGTTGGAGAAACCTCCCCACCACTCTTGAATCATTCGTAAGTAAGGATTACGCCTCTGCTCACTTAGATACGTAATCAACAGTGACAAGAATGTACTTATTTCCACTGGACTGTGTGAAAGGTCCCATGAAATCAATCCCCCAAACATCAAATATTTCAACAGTTAAGGATATATTCTGGGGCATTTCATGATGGTTAGAAATGTTACCTATTATCTGGCAGGCGTCGGAATGGCTGATGAAGACGTCACAGTCAATGCATATTGATGGCCAAAAGAATCCAGCCTCGAGCACCTTTCATGTTGTGCGGTTGCCACCGAAGTGTCCACCGAATTGGCCTTGATGACATAGGCACATGATGTCGGCAACCTCGATGTAGGAGACGCATCTTCGGATCATCCCGTCAGTTCCGACCCGGTACAGGAATGGCTCGTCCCAGAAGTAGAATTTGTCCTCCTTGGTTAGCTTCTTACACGCATTGTAGTCGAGCACTAGAGGTATGAGGTTAGAAGCCAGATAGTTGGCGATGTTGGCATACCATGGATCTTCAAATGTCGAAGCATTGCTCAGAAGTTGAGCATGGTGACTTGCCCATGGATCGATGGTGATGCTGTATACCTGTTCTTGCAACTCAATGTAACATCCCCGCCCAACCGAATGATTTGGAACTCGAGTTTGGATGATTGAGACATTGGAAACAGTGTTCTTGAGGCCCCATCAAAGTCTGGGACATTCATAATTGAGTCGGGTTGAAGTTACAAACGAGTACGTTGAAAATTCGTAGAGGTTGGCAGACTGAAACACACGGCTGTGTGTCATGATACATGGCCGTGTGTTATAGACACACGTCGTGTGTCATGATACAAGGTCGTGTGTTATACACACACGTCATGTGTTTTGTGTCTGACTATAAAAGACGGGTTTTTGACAGAATTCTTCAGCTTCTCTCTCTCTCTCCTCTCAAAAACCCTTTTGACGAACCAAAAAAACCCTCCAAACTTCAAACCTTGATTCCGGGAAATGTAGAGGTCTGATTGACAATCCGTTTTGGCATGTGCATTCCTGGCAACAGAAGAAGAGATGGCATAGCTCGATTCTGGATATTTCGCAGTTAGGCCATGTCAATGGACGAAGGAAGAAGCTACGTTTTTGGAGCTGTAGAGCTTGGCTATTCGGGTTTCTAGAAGCTGTTTAGAGCCTCATCTTCTTACCAGGTGAGGGTTTAGCATATGATACGTAGTTCTGGTCAATATGAGGAGCTGTAATCTGACCTAGATGAAATTAGGGATTGCATGAAATTGGAACAGAGTAAAAGATGATAACTGTTCTATGATTGATTGCTATTTGGTTTATGATGGTTGTCGATTGATGAGTGATTGCCAATTGATGAGTTGGTTGCTGATTGCTTGTTGAGTTCTATGTGTTGGGATTGGGGTAAATGAGTAATGATGATGATAAACATACCGAAACTAGTAATGAGTGATAGGAGGGATGAGTTGTGATCTTGTTGATTCATATATATACTCTGTTGTTATCAGTTGTGGTTGCAGGAGGGTGGTCCTGCCAATGTGGGGTCGCCCTATTAATAATAAACAGGAGGATGGCCCTGCCAATGTGGGGTTGTCCTATGAAGGATGAACATGAGGGTAGACCTAAGACTCACGACATGGCTATCCCTGTACTTGAAGGTGGGGGTGGTCGGTGAGTTAGCCGTTTACCCTTGTTTTGGTTTTGATGTGTGAATTGTGGGTGTAATTGATTCAAGTGGAAAATGTGTGGTTACATGAATTGGATGAAGTGGTGTTGTGTGATTGAGTTGAGTGAAATTGATGTATGATGAATGCACGTTGTGTGATTGATTTGAGTGCAATTGATGCTATGTGTGATGGTGGTTGATAAGGTGATTTGTGGTGTGGAAATTATGAAATAGAATTGGTACATGGAATTGGTACATGAAATTGGGTAATGGAATTGGTACTTGGAATTGGTGGGATGGAATTTCATTGTTGATGTGTGTAATTGATTTGGTTATGATCTATGAAATCTTGATTGGAATTGGATTAATGATGGAATTGTTGATGTACTTGATGATTGGAATTGGATGGTATTGATGACGAATTTGATGAATGGTATTGATGAGGAATTTGATGGATGGTTTTGATGGATGGTTTTGAATGAGGAATTTGAGGATCAATTGTGTAACACCCGTCCCGAATCAACTCGGTGAAATGGTTGAACCAGTCACGTGAATTACTAAGTGGAACCAACTTAAATAACAAAGTAAAACCAAGGTTTAAAGGAAAAGTAATCGAGAGAGGCCTCCATAAATCCATGAAAAACGTATATCTGTGTACAATCCAATCTCAACATAAAATCCATAAAATCCAACAAAAACCCAAAGAGTGCATAAATCCATGAAAACACCCAAAATATCCAAGGTCAACTGAAAGAAAGAACAAGTCAACTCCGAGTAGGCTCCAGTCTTCACCTCATAGCTTCAATCCGGGACTTCTCGAAATCAACCCACACCTCCGAACTCTGACACCCACTCTCACTAGCCACGAGATCCTGAAAGGGAGAAGGGATCAATTTCCTATTGAAATTGAGTGAACCCACTGAGCTTACCTACACGCTGTCCTAAACCAAAGGAGCGGTTCCAAACTCCACGCAAGACATCGACAGTGGAACCAGACCTTAACCCTTTCCAGATTTTAACATCCTAAAGCAGTCTAGGTGATCACATAGGTCAGTTCTTCATTCTCATTCACAATCCATAGTAGTAGAAAGGTATAATCTAAGCAACACACAACCATACACATGAATCACAACCAGTTCACAATCCATCCATAATCACAACAACACACATACACATAACCAATCACAGATTATTGTTCTAAGTGAGTTATTAGGCGCCAAGGAGTTATCCACACCACCACCGGCCGGCCGACGCACCCCCTACCGCATGGGAGGTCCTCGCTCTCCCCTACCGCATGGGGAACGCGTTATCAACATCATCATCATCACAATCTCTCATCGAGTAATCCAACAACTCCTTTAACACCCATGTCAAGGGGATCCACCCCAGTGGATCAGACTCAATCAACCATTATCTCGGGTGGGGTAGTGTGGGTTCCTTTCGGTTCTACTTTCATATGCAACACAACACACATTCAATTCCATCACATCACACACAATTCCATCACATAACATTCCAATCACGTGTTCACCAACCATCCTTACAATGCCACCTTCCAATCACAATTCACACTCCAGCATCACAACCATACAAACACTCAATACGGTAATCGGCTAGCTCACCGGCCACCCCAACCTGCAAGTACAGGGGTAGCCATGAGTCTAGGGACCACCCACATGTTCCTCTTTCTCAGAATAACCCCCCCATTGGCAAGGCCATTCTCCTGCAACCACAACTGACAATCCATAGTATCGTATCATTTGCATCCATTTCCTAATTCCACCCTAACACTCATTTCTAAGTCAATCCACTAATCAATTCATTTCATACCAATTCCCCCAATCACATCAATCATCAACAATCAATCAGAATACATTTCACAGCACAACTTACCCCTTTTACACTCATCAATTTCATGCAAATCCTAGCTTTCATCTAAGTCTAAATTAGACTCCTCACTCCGTCCAAACTACCTAACAATACTAAGCCCTCACATGGAATAGAAGACGAGGCTCTAATCATCTTCTAGTTCCTCAGAAAGTTGGTTTTCCCCAACTCCAAACTCGTAGCCTAACCCCTTCTCACTGATTGCGACCTACACTAAGAAATCCGAAAATTGAAGTTAGCTATCTCTTCTCCTCGTTACTAGGAATGCGTATCAATAAATGGAACTTAATTCCGACCTCTACAACTCCCGGAATAACCTTCTGAAGCTTGGCACAAGTTGGTTCGTCAATGGCATTTCGTGCAGACAGAAAGGAGTTGAAAGTTGTGAATTTCCGTCAAAACCGGTGTTTTTCATGACGCACGGCGTGTTTCATGATACACTGCGTGTATCATGATGCACAGCGTGTATCATGATACACGGCATGTATCATGATACATGGCGTGTATCTACAACACACGGTCGTGTGTCATGTATTGGAAGTCTCGACGAGAGTTGGCTAGAAATAGTGCACGGCCGTGTATCTCAGATACACGGCGTGTGTTACAACACACGACATGTGTTTACAACACACGGCGTGTGTTCTTTACAGCCCTACACACCCACTTGTATCCTCAACCCGACTTAAACCCGGACGTCCTAGACCTCAATGGGACCTCAGAGGCACTGATTCCAGCACTCTAGTCACCCGAACTTGAGTTCCAAACCGTTTGGTTGGGCATGGATGTTATAAGTCTCCACAACTTCAAGGATTTCGTCCCCGAAATCACTCCTAACTCCTCCTAGCAACATAATACCGAAAAACGCAGCAAAGTGCAGCAACTCAAGCATCACATTGATTCTCAAAATCCCTGACGATAACTCAACAACCCTACCTTCGAAACTACCCACCAATTGCACACCAACACTCAACTTACTCAACACAATGCCACCACTAAGCACATATTAAGCTCGCTTAGAACGAAACACAAAATGAGCAACCAGAAGACAACACTAAAGCGAGGTAATACCTGAAGCATAAGCTTCCACCAACTCCGGATACCTGTCTCCTCATACTCTCCTCGGTCTCCCAAGTAGCCGATCGCTCTCGTGGTTCCTCCATACCACCTTGATGATGTGAACCACTGAAACCATGGGCAGACGACCCTTGAACACCGCAAGTTGATGATCGTGCAACGAGGTAGAAACCGTTGGGAACCGGGGATGGAAGAGGACTTGGAACCAGAGGCTCCTATGCTTTTGGCTCTTATCCTTAGGGTCAGGCCATGAGTGGTGCCTTGGAACCAGGGGCTCCTATGCTTCTCCAGACTTGGCTCCAGGTCAGTCTTGGGTGGTCATCCCTTCTTGGCCAGGTACTCTTGAGCCATCCTGTTCCTGTACTCCAGGAATGTCTCCAGAGGGTCTCTGGAGTGTGCCTCATCTTCAGGCCCTTGGGAACTAGGCCAGGATCTGACTGAGGCTTGTCCTCGGCCCTAGGGTTTCTGCATTCGGCCAACAGCATGGCCTGGAGTGGCATTCCTTCCTTCTGATCTTTCCTACCTGCACGGGGAGGCCTTAGCCTATATTTCATCTCATACCTTGGTTTGAGAGCTTGTAGGTGGCCTGCTCTGGGCTCTACATGTTTCTTGTAAGGCCCTAGGGTTCTGCCTCGGACAGGTGACCCTGGTGGAGTGTAGGAGTACCTACGGGTACTAGAGCAGCTGAGCTGGGTCATATCACTTGAGCTGAGGATTCTGCTTATTCCTTAAAACTTGAACTTGCATGTCCACTATCGCCACCGGCTTCTCCTCATAAGTCATATCTTGCTCAATCTCCACATCCTCCGGCTGAATCACATGCGAAGGATCACCATGATAACGCTTGAGCATGCTCACATGAAACACATTATGTATCATTTCGAGCTCACTTGGCAAAGCCAGAACATAAGCAACCAGACCCGACTTAGCTAAGACCTCATACGGACCGATAACGAGGCACCAACTTTCCCTTTCTACCAAAATGCATCAGCCCCTTCCATGGCGACACTTTCAGAAACACCTTCTCTCTAACATCGAAATTCAGCTCTCTAACACGACCATCGGCATAAGACTTCTGCCTATCTTGAGCCGCCCTCAGCTTATCCTTGATAATCTTAACATGATCAGCCGTCTCTTGAACAACTTGAGGACCTAAAAACACCCTAGAACCTTCATCATCCCAACACAACGGCGTTCTACACTTCCTCCCATACAAGGCCTCAAATGGCGCGGACTTCAAGCTACTATGATATGAGTTGTTATATGCAAACTCAACGAATGGTAGCAAATCAGTTCAAGGAGCTTGAAACTCCATAGCACAACTCCTTAACAACTCCTCCAAAGTAAGGATCGTCCTCTCCGATTGACCATCCATCTGAGGATGATACGCCGTTGAGAATTTAAGCTTAGTTCCCAACGCCGTATGCAAGCCTTCCCAGAAGTGAGATGTGAAGCTCGGATCTCGGTCGGATACAATGGATTGGGGAACTCCATGCAACCTTACCACCTCTTCTATGTAAAGCTTCGCCAAATCCTCCACACTTGGCTTGAACCGAATGGGTATAAAGTCAGCAACCTTCGTCAAGTAATCCACTATAACCCAAACAGCATCCTTCCCCTCTCTAGTCGGTGGAAAACCTGACACAAAATCCATGGTGATGTCTGAAAACTTCCACTTCGGAATAGGTAAAGATTGCAGTAACCCACCCGGAGCTCTATGCTCCACCTTCGTCTTCTGGCAAACTAGACAAGTCGACAGAAAATGAGCTACATCCTTCTTCATTCCCGGCCACCAAAAGCTCACCTTCAAGTCATTATACATCTTAGTCATTCCGGGGTGCATAGCATACATCGAAGAGTGCTCCTCCTCGAGAATCTCTTTCCTCAACTCCTCTACTTTCGGCACACACAACCGACCCTTGCATTTCAACAATCCCTCAACCACTTCGAACCCATTATCCAAACCCCTCTCGACCTCTCTCGAATTGCCAAAAGTTGAGCATCTTTAAGCTGCTCTTCACCAATCCTTTCATTCAACATGGGTCGAATGCTAATCTTAGCAAGCAAACCTCCTACATCATCCATCTGCATCTCCACCCTCAAGGCCCTAAGGTCGACCAACCCTTTCCGACTTAGAGCATCAGCAATAACATTGGCTTTACCGGGATGGTAATCAATGGTGCAATCGTAATCCTTCAAGAGCTCCACCCAACACCTCTGCCTACTATTCAGCTCCCTCTGATCCATAAGACGCTTAAGACTCTTATGGTCGGTCATAATCTTGAACGTCTCACCATACAAGTAGTGCCTCCACAACTTCAAGGCGAACACCATCGCCGCCAACTCCAAGTCATGAGTCGGGTAATTTACCTCGTGTACCCTAAGTTGACGTGAGGCATACACAACCACCTTTCCATTCTGCATAAGCACACACCCCAAACCTTGCAAAGACGCGTCACTAAACACCACATACTCATCACCTTCCACCGGCAAGGTCAACACTGGAGTTGAAGTCAACTTCTTCTTCAACTCCTTAAAGCTCTTCTGACACGCCTCATTCCACTCATATTTCATCTCCTTTCTCAGCAACTTGTGGAGAGGAGAAGCTATGGTGGAAAACCCCTCAACAAACCTTCGGTAATAACCAGCTAAACTGAGGAAACTCCTTAGGTGGGGACCAATTAACCACCACTTCAATCTTCTTCGGATCAACCTCAACACCCCTCTTAGAGACCACATGACCAAGAAACAACACCTCCTCCAACCAAAAGGCACACTTCAAAAACTTCGCAAAAAGTTGTTGCTCCCTCAACTTCTGAAAGACGATCCTCAAGTGCTCTTCATGCTCCTTCACATTCTTAGAGTAGATGAGAATGTCATCGATGAACACTATCACAAACTTATCCAAGTATTCATGTAAGACCTTGTTCATGAGAGCCATGAACGCCGTCGAAGCATTGGTGAGACCGAAGGGCATCACAAGAAACTCATAGTGCCCATAACGAGTCCTGAAAGCTATCATCGGCACCGACCCTTCTTCCACCTTCAACTGGTGGTAACCAGACCTCAAGTCGATTTTCGAGAACACTTCAGCCCCTTGCAATTGATCAAAGAGGTCATCTATCCTTGGAAGTGGATAGCGATTCTTAATCGTTGCCTTGTTCAACCCCTATAGTAAATGCACATCCTCATTGACCCATCTTTCTTCTTCACAAACAACATCGATGCTCCCCAAGGGGATACACTTGGGCAGATGAACCCCTTGTCCAAGAGCTCTTGTAATTGCTCCTTCAACTCTGCCGGTGCCATTCGATAGGGCGGAATGGAGATTGGAGCGGTTCCAGGAACCAACTCTATGTTGAACTCCACTTCATGCTCAATCGGTGCACCAGGTAACTCCTCAAACACGTCCACAAACTCCCTAGCTACCGGCACCTTTTCCAACTCTTTATTCTGCTCAACCGACACTTGCACCAACAGAGTCTCACACCCTTCTTGAATCAAAGAGAAAGCTTGCATCGTCGGAACTAACCCCATAAGTGTTGAATCCCTCTTTCTGACACCCTTGAACACCACATGGCCGACTCCCTCCATGATGAGCTTCAAATAAACTAACCAAGCTGGAAGCTAGGGTGTAAACGTATTCCACGGGTCTTCTAATGATTGATTACTCAAATATAAAGGCAAATTACTCAGGTTAAACACTTTGTGCGTGGTGTGAGTTCCACGACTTCTAATCCTAAGAAATGCACAGAAATTAAAAATTTAAAACTGAAAACAGATTGAAAGATTGGTTGATTAAAACAAAGATGACAGACAAGCTTAGACTTTGAATCCCCCTTCATTCACCAGAGCATTGGCAATCAACAGATCAGCGGATTTCGATTCTCGTTCAATCAATTCTAAGACACCACCAAAACTCCTTACCCTTAGGTTTAAGACTGGCGAACGTTCGCTCTATCCGATCTAGCTACCAAGATTAATTAGCCGCCCGAGTACGGTGGCCTCTCGCAACGACTTAACTGGTGCAATTACTAACGATTTATGAGTTACTCTTGCAGTGGATTAACCCTAACTGGTTCCTACGAAAGGCACACTCCAATGACTAGGTTAATTGTTCGATTTGATGTTTTAAAGTAAGGCGAGAGTTCGCTTCTATCATTAGCTTAACAAGAATCTAATCTAGGTGATCAATCCAGACAAGAAACATGAACAATGAAGAACAAATCAAACATGAAAGAGAAACTGATTGAACTTTGAATCTAATCACCGCCGATCTGTGACCGCTTTAAAGCCCTGGGTCACTTAGGGTTCATCTAGTCTAAGCTCTACGAGTTTAGCTACTCATGTTTTTCACAAAAAAATCAAAGACAAAGATAGAGTTCATCTTGAACAGAGGAAGAACAGAAAAGGATATGAAAAACCTAATTAAGACGACTACGGCAGAACTTCGATCTCCGGTAATCTGCAATCCTAGCTCCGAGTCTTTGAGATGAAAGGGATGGCGTCACGATCTCTTCCTAGCTCTTCGAACTCTAAACTCTACTCCAGAACTCTTGAGAATCCTCGAAGTATTTTGTATTATGAGATATGATGTATCTTTTTTCTTATTTGGGCCACCGGTTAAGTATTTATACTTAACCCTAATACCGCCGGTTTTGCCTAGAATTTTCGCCGAAAATCTGATGGAATTTTTGCCAAAAATTCCTTTGTAAATGGGGTGATCGCCGGCTGTTTTCTCCTGTGATTTTCAGACGCCGGGTTATCGGCGAAAACTTGAAGTTTTCGCCGAAAACTTCTTCTTGAATGCTCTGCCGATTTCTTCATGAGTTTTCGCCAATAACTCCAAGGGATTTTCGCTGAAAACTTCTTTGTAAATGGGAGCAGGATTTGGTTCAACTTGATTGACTCATTGGATCGATTCCGGTGCGATTCCTCGAGGTTCCAACGCCTTAGACATGTCCTTGGCTAGTTTATTTGACGGCAAAAACCTGTGCTAACATGAAAACACTAGAAAACCATCAAATAGACCCGAAACGGGCCAAAGTAACACAAATGGCACGAGATAGAGTAGTTGAATGCATATTCGTTATTCTACCCTAAAAATCATGTCTTAAGCAAGGAAATGTCGCTTAAATGAGGCTGATAATCACGTCAAATCGAGTGTCATCACTCCACCTGGAGCAACAGTTCCTTCTTCTGAAAATCAAGTAAAGCCCCATGTCTAGCCAACCAATCCATGCAAAGAGTGACATCGAACTCGTTGAAGGGGAGTACCACTAAGTCAGCTAACAACACTACACCTCCTACTAACACCTTATAACCTCTCCACACACTATCTACCCGAACAGAAGTCTCCAAAGGAGTTCTTACACCCCAACTAGTACCCAAACTACTAGCTACAACACCCAAACTACTCAAACATTTCTCAAATACAAAAGAATGGGTCTAGCCCGAATCAAGCAAAGCGTAAACGGAAATATCTAAGATGGAGATCATACCGGTCACCACGTCGTTCGCATTCTCTGCTGTCCCCTTGGTAAGAGCATAAAGCCTTCCTTGTTCTGCCCCATCTCCCACTGGTGTAGCATTAGCTCCCGTTCCTCATCCAGCACTCGAGGCTCCCCTACCAAAGCTGCCTCCTCCTCTACGTCCATAACTCCCAGACGGAGCTCTAGGTCCATGCACCGATCCCACAAACTGAGTCGGAGAGGCTCTCCTGGTTGGAAAGTTCAGACTCATATGTCCACGCTGTCCACAGGTGAAACAGGTCACATGCGCCAACAGATGACAAGCTCCAAAGTGTGGCTTCCCACATGTGCCACACATGGGTGGTCCAGATGGTGCTCCTCCCGAACGAACCGAACCACCTCTACGAGCAGTACAAGCCCCACTCTTATGAACAGGTCAGCCATAAGTGAAACAAGTCAACACACCCCCTCGGTGGAGCCAACTAGCTGCCCCTGAACCAGAAAAGGAAGTATGAGCTCTCTTGGCCGTGTAGCTGTGGTTGGCCGAATAAGTAGGCGGGGCAGGTGCCTTCCTCTTTCTTTCTTCCTTCTTTCGGTTCTCCAACATCTCCCTCTCTAGTGCCGCCGCCTTAACTGACACCAAACTTCCCATATCAGCGGTGGTGACTCCCTCCTGGATCTCCACTCTCAACCCATTCTTGAACTTGCTAATGAGCTTCCTCTCTCGGTTATTCTGCTCATCATACCACTTAGAGATGGAGGTGAACTCTATGTAGTAAGCAAGGACGGTCTTCTCACCTTGCTCCAAACTCATGAACTCATTGGCTTTCTCCTCACGCCAAAGGTCCGAGTAGAACTAGTGACGGAACTCCTCGACAACCTCATCAAACTCCATCTCTAGCGGAACTACCCGACTCTGCGGCATCGACTTCCACCAATTCAAGGCATGACCCTTAAACAGGAAGGTCATTTCCTGCACCTTTAGCTCCTCATCAAGTTCCATCTACAGGAACTTGTACTCACACTCCTGAAGCCACTGCTCAGCCACTTCCCCACTAAACTCCCCAAAGTTCCAACCCTTCAACAAACTTGGCTGAAACCTGGGAGCTCCTCCTCCATACCCCAAGTTCCTGGTGGACCTACTTCCCATTGCTTGGCTGGATTCACTACAGGAGGACATTTAAACAATTCAGTTGACCTTCCAAGAAAAATTCCAACAACTCAAATCACCACTTGTTTCAAAACTTCCCACCCGTTTAAAACAGTTTGAAAATCCCTGGAAAGTCGGTCTCATACCAATGTTTCATCCCCCCTCTCAACGAGGTTAATTACTCCCGAAAGAGAGGAGACGATCAACCAGTACAACAATGACAAACCAGGCTCTGATACCATTTGTAGTCATGAATCAACCCAGTGAAACTCGTGGTTGAACCGGTCATGTGAATTACTAAGTGGAACCAACTTAAATAACAAAGTAAAACCAAGGTTTAAAGGAAAAATAAACGAGAGAGGCCTCCATAAATCTATGAAAAATGTATATATGTGTACAATCCAATCTCAACATAAAATCCATAAAATCCAACAAAAACCCAAAGAGTGCATAAATCCATGACAACCCCCAAAATATCCAAGGTCAACTGAAAGAAAGAACAACTCAACTCCGAGTAGGCTCCAGTCTTCACCTCATAGCTTCAATCCGGGACTTCTCAAAAGCAACCCACACCTCCGAACTCTGACACCCACTCTCACTAGCCACGAGATCCTAAAAGGGAGAAGGGATCAATTTCCTATTGGAACTGAGTGAACCCACTGGGCTTACCTACACGTTGTCCTAAACCAAAGGAGCGGTTCAAAACTCCGCACAAGACATCGACAGTGCAACCAGACCTTCACCATTTCCAGATTTTAACATCCTAAAGTAGTCTTGGTGATCACGTAGGTCAGTTCTTCATTCTCATTCACAATCCATAACAATAAAAAGGTATAATCTAAGCAACACACAACCATACACATGAATCACAACCAGTTCACAATCCATCCATAATCACAACAACACACATGCACATAACCAATCACAGATTATTGTTCTAGGTGAGTTATTAGTCGCCAAGGAGTTATCCACACCACCACCGCCCGGCCGATGCACCCTTTACCGCATGGGAGGTCCTCGCGCTCCCCTACCGCATGGGGAACGCGTTATCAACATCATCATCACGATGTCTCATCGAGTAATCCAACAACTCCCTTGGCACCCATGTCAAAGGGATCCACCCCAGTGGATCAGACTCAATCAACCATTATCTCGAGTGGGGTAGTGTGGGCTTCTTTTGGTTCTACTTTCATATGCAACACAACACACATTCAATTCCATCACATCACACACAATTCCATCACACAACATTCAAATCACGTGTTCACCAACCATCCTTATAATGCCACCTTCCAATCATAATTCACACTCCAGAATCACAACCATACAAACACTCAACAGGGTAATCGGCTAGCTCACCGGCCACCCCCACCTGCAAGTATAGGGATATCCATGTCATGTCTAGGGACCACCCACCTGTTCCTCTTTCTCAGAACGACCCCACATTGGCAGGGCCATTCTCCTGCAACCACAACTGACAATCCATAGTATCGTATCATTTGCATTCATTTCCCCAATTCCTCCCTAACACTCATTTCTAAGTCAATCCACTAATCAATTCATTTCATGCCAATTCCCCCAATCACAGCAATCATCAACAATCAATCAGAACACATTTCACAGCACAATTTACCCCTTTTACACTCATCAATTTCATGCAAATCCTAGCTTTCATCTAAGTCGAAATTAGACTCATCGTGCTGTCCAAACTACCTAACAACTCTAAGCCCTCACCTGAAATAGAAGACGAGGCTCTAATCATCTTCTAGTTCCTCAAAAAGTCAGTTTTGCCAACTCCAAACTCGTAGCCTAACCCCTTCTCACTGACTGCGACCTACACCGAGAAATTAGAAATTGAAGTTAGTGATCTCTTCTCCGCGTCGCTAGGAACGTGTAGCAACAAATGGAACTCAATTCCGACCTCTCCAACTCCCAGAATCACCTTCTGAAGCTTGGCACAAATTGGTTCGTCAATGGCTTTTCATGGAGAGAGAAAGGAGTTGAAAGTTATGAGTTTCTGTCAAAATCCATCTTTTATATGCAGGTCAAGACACACGGCGTGTTTCATGTTACACGGCATGTATCTGCAACACACGGTCGTGCGTCATGTACTGGAAGTCTCGACGAGAGTTAGCTAGAAATAGTGCACGACCGTGTATCTCAGATACACGACGTGTGTTACAACACGCGACGTGTGTTACAACACGCGACATGTGTTTACAACATGCGGCGTGTGTTCTTCACAGCCTAGCACACCCACTTGTATCCTCAATCCGACTTAAACCCGGACGTCCTAGACCTCAATGGGACCTCAGAGGCACTGATTTCAGCACTCTAGTCACCCGAACTTGAGTTCCAAACCGTTTGGTTGGGTGGGAATGTTACAAATTGATTGATGTGATTGAATGAAATGATAAAATTGGAAAAAAAGGTTTTAGCTGAGCGCGTGAGGCGCGTGGGAACTTTGTTTTTCTCTCAACTTTGTTCTCATCGTTTTTCGACCTGTTTCACCGGAGGAGCTTCTTCCCTCGGTGGGTGAGCTCCCGAGGGACTCTTCCGGTGGGAGCTCGTCGCCAGCGGGCCTCTGAGGTCTCTGGAACTCCTAGTTCAGTCAATTCCTTCTGCTGTTGCTTAGATCGAGACGTTTAGATCGGGGTGATTGTTACTGTTTCATTGGATAATTTTGTTTTCTGGTATGGCTAGCTCCAGTAAGGCTGTGGATACAGGTCCAGGGAAGTCTTGGGTGCAGATGATTGTAGATCCGGCTTTGGAGCTGAAGTTTATTGAAATTTCGGTCGGTGCCGTTATTGATGATGTTTTGCAGATTCCATCGGAAGTAGTGGATAAGGGCATAGAGAAGCTTAAGGCGGCAGCGGTTGCTCAATTCCTGGGCCCGGTACCTCCGATGAGGGTGATAGCGAGTATTGCTCAGAGATTGTGGGGGTACGAAGGACCCGTGACTGTCTCTAAGCTATCTGATAACTTCTTCCTTTTGGAATTTAAATCAGTGCAGCTTTGTGACTGGGTGTTGGGAAGGTCATGGCATGTCCATAACTCAGGAATGATTATGAGAAGATGGGAGAAGGGAATCAAACCGATGGATTTCTCTCTGAAGGCTACCCCTGAATGGATCGAATTCCAAGGAGTTCCCCCTGAGCTGATAACAGTTGATGCGGTGAGTTGGATGTCAAGTAAACTTGGAAAGCCCCTTAATATGTTTGTGAGAGATGGAACGAATGTTCGAGTGTGTATCCTCCGTGATAAGGCAATACCATGCCCTGCTGAAGTGAAAGTTAACATAAGGGGGAGAGAGTTACTATACCAGTTTTATAGCACAAACCAAGGGAGTACAAGAGGCCTGGAATTAGAACAGAATGGAGGAAAACACAGACTGAGGCTGTTGGAAAGGTTGTGACAACATCGGTCCCTGAGCTGGTTGTTAAAGAGAAATGCGCCCCAGACACCCCTAAAGGTTTGCAAATCCTGGTGGAGGAGGTTCAGGCGTCTTCTGCTGCAGTGGAATCTGAGATGGCAGGTGCTAGTACTAGTAAGAGAACCAAGAAGAGAAATAAAAAGAAGAATAAGAAGGTGATGGGGGAGGATAGTAATGAAGAGGCTTTAACCCAGTCAACATCATTGCCTAACAAAACTATTCACTCTGGCAATGGGGCAGCATCTTCGATGGAAGGGACTGCTTCACCAGTTAGTGATAGTTCTGTTCAGGTGACTGGAGGGGGGATAGGCAATGCACCTGAAGTTTATTTGCAAATGGAGGATGCACCTATCCAACATGCCAAAAGCGTGAGCCCTATAGAAGAGCCTAAGGATGGTCATTTGACAGATGTTACAGTAGAGGAGGATGAGTTCCATGTTCCTAGTGGAAGGAAGGCAACATTAGGAGACTTCCTGCCTTATAGCAAGCCTGCTACTAATAAGAAAAAGTATGCTGCGTCTGGAGTCAAAACAAGGTTCAAAACCAAATATAGATGAAGATCTGGACTTGGAATACAAGAGGTTTTAACAAGGTGTGTAAATATAAAGAAGTAAGTCACTATATAAGCTACTGTAATATCGATATTTTAGCTATTTTGGAGCCTAGAGTAAGGGAGGACAAAACTATGGAGTTGTTTAAGGCTCGTTTTCCTGATTGGTTAGGAGTTTTTGCTTATGATGGTTCTCTTGGAAAAATTTGGTTACTATGGAAGAAGGATGTGCCAATTAAGGTGATGGATGTTGGAGAGCAGTTTATACATGTTAAGGTGGAGTTGCCTAATGCCTTTTTCTGTACCTTTATCTATGCTGCAAATGATAATGGTCAAAGACGGAGACTGTATGCAAAGCTGAGTAGTCTCAAACAAGATGTTGTGCCCTGGATTGTGCAAGGTGATTTCAATGCTTTCCTCTCCCTTACTGAAGCTTCTAATGTTCATGCATCCTTTGAAAGCATGGAGGACTTTAAAGATTGTGTTAGGGATTGCTGTTTGACAGACCATGTGTCTAGTGGCCCACTTTTTACTTGGATTAACAACAGGGAAGATGGGGGGCTTATTGCTAGGAAGCTTGATAGGGTCTTGGTTAATACATCTTGGTTTACTGCCTTTCCTAGAAGTACAGTTCAAGTGATCCCAACTAGAGAATCAGATCATTGTGCTCTTTTTATGGTTAATGATGGTGCTGGACATTCTATGCCTAAGATGTTTAAATTCTTCTCTTGTTGGACCAAGCATAGTAGTTATGGGGATATTGTTAGATCAGTCTGGAGGACTCACATCTCTGGGAATAGTTTCTATAGACTCTATAAAAGATGAACATTTTGAAGGGTGAGCTGAAGAAACTTAATAAGGAAAGTTATATGGATATAAATGTTAGAGTAAGAAGGCAGGAGGAGGTGCTTCTTAAGCTTAAGGAGGAGGCTTATTTTAATCCTTCTAATGATAAGGTTAAGTCAGTCCATGCTGCTGAGGGGATTCTGCACCAACTTCAGAAGGATGAGGAAAGCATATATAGCCAGAAAGCAAGGGTGAATTGGATAAAGTTAGGGGACACTAATACAAAGTTTTTTTATAACCATGTTCAGCACAGGCAAGCAAGGAATATCATAAGGCAGCTTAGAAATGAGGATGGAGTCTTGGTGGAAAGTTTTGATGACCTTGCTGAAGTTGTAGTACAGTTTTAGAAGAAGTTGCTAGGAAGCAGCCACCAGGTTAATGTTGAGGAGGTTCCTTCTGTGGTAAAGAGGAAGCTAGATGATCAGCAAAAACTGAGTTTGATTGATGCTATAACTGAGGAAGAGATCAAATCAGCTTTGTTTAGTATCTCAAATGAAAAGGCCCCTGGGCCAGATGGTTACAGTGGTATGTTCTTTAAGAATAGCTGGGAAGTTGTGAAAGTTGATTTGATATTAGCAGTTCGAAGATTTTTTGAAAAGTGCAGGCTGCCAAAGTATGTTAATTCTATTCTGCTGGCCCTCATTCCTAAGAAATTCAATGCAGCTGATATGAAAGATTACAGACCAATCTCTTGCTGCAATGTGATATATAAGGTCATTTCAAAGATACTAGCAAACAGGTTATCTAAAGTGCTTCCATCCATTATAAGCCCTGCCCAAACTGCTTTCGTTAAAGGGAGATACATTGGAGATGGAATCTTGCTGGCACATGAACTACTGAAAGGGTATAATCGTTCTGGTATGTCCCCCCGTTGTGCTATGAAAATAGATCTAATGAAGGCTTTCGATTCTGTGGAATGGCTGTTTGTCTGTGAAACTTTGAAAGCTATGAATTTCCCTTTGCAGTATATTGAATGGATTAAAGAATGCTTTCAGGCTTCTATGTTATCAGTTAATATAAATGGTACGTCTATGGGGTATTTTCCAGCAAAGAGGGGGTTAAGGCAAGGGGATCCTATTTCCCCTACCTCTTTGTTATTTCAATGGAAGTGTTGAACTGCTTGTTTGAGAGGTCTGTTGAATCTAAAAGGTATCATCTCCATCCTCAGTGTAAAGGGGTAAGCCTAACTCATCTTAGCTTTGCCGATGACTTATTGGTATTTTCTAAGGCTAATAGGGAAGCAATAGAAGAGGTTACTGCAGTTTTGAATAGATTCCATCAGCTCTCAGGTTTAAGATTCAATCCAAAGAAGAGCTATATATATACAGCTGGTGTTTCTGATGAAGTTGAGGATGATTTGGCTACTGTTTCTGGTTTTTGTAAGGGATCTCTCCCTTTCCGTTATCTTGGTGTCCCATTGACAACAGGGAAACTGAGAAAATGTGATTGCAAGTCCCTGGTTGATAGGATTACAAAAAGAGTGACTGATTGGAAGGCTAAACATCTGTCATATGCAGGGAAGTGCCAGTTAATTGAAACAGTGGTTGGTGGGACGCTGCAATTTTGGATGGCTCATTTTGTTCTTCCATCAGGTATCATTAAGGAGGTTGAAAGAATCTGCAATGATTTTCTTTGGGGCAAAACAGATAGGCAGTCAAGAGCAAAGGTAGCCTGGAAATTTGTTGCTAAACCTAAACAGGAAGGAGGGCTTGGTTTGAAGGATATGAGGACATGGAACAAAGCAAATGTTATAAGGCACATTTGGAATGTTTTGATGCAGGAAGGATCACTGTGGGTTGCTTGGATACTGAAGTATAGGTTAAAAGGAAGGTGCTTCTGGACTGTAAAAGCTACTTCTGGTTATTGGCATTGGATTAAGCTGCTGAAGCTGAGAGCCTTGGTGGAGCAATATATTACGAAAGACAGAGATGGAGACCTACTTTGGAATGGTAAGTATATGCGGAAGTATAAGGTAAGTGTGATCTGGAATGATATCAGACCTGTAAGTCAAGTAGTGCCCTGGTATGATGCAGTTTGGTCAGGGTATTATATACCTAGGAGAGCTGTTGTTGCCTGGCTAATTGTCCAAGGAAGGCTATACACTAAGGATATGGTTAAAACCTGGGATGCTGGTGTTGATGAAACCTGTGTGCTGTGTAAGACTGCAGTGGAGACTAGGATTCATTTGTTTTGTGAATGTCCCTATACTGCCCTGGTTACTATGAAGGTGCTGCCGGAGTTAGTGGGCAAAAGTTGGACTGATATGGTAAGTACAGTTTGCTGTTGGAAGGACAATGGAGTTAAGGGGAGACGAAATTGCTTATGTGGAGAAGTTTGATTTGCAGTATTTGGCTAGACGATGCCGAAGGGTGTTTGGTGGAGTTGGGCGTGATGAGCAGGCTACTATTAAATTGATCATTGAGGAGATTCGAGCCTTTGCTATGGGAAGGAAGAACGAAAGCGAGATAATTAGAGTTATACCTTAATTGTACAGTAGGTTCGCTTTAGTAGATAGATTTTTTTGTGTTGTTATTCCACTCTTTTTGATGAATAAAATCAGCTCAATTCATAAAAAAAAATTGATAAAATTGGAAGGAGCCTGTATTGGCCCCAAATTGTCACCTCCTTCTGTGGTTGGAGGTGCAGTCACGTCGTCTAGAAGAGTGTCGTGATGTGATGTGATGTGATTATGAGTTGGCCATGAATCCTTATACTATAGTTTTGGATGCGTCTTTGGGAAACCCCTATTGCGGTTCGGGGTGCGTCTTGGACCCTCCTGGAAGAGTGGGTGCGTCTATGAGCTGATAGGGGTGGTACGGGGTAACTCCTTATGGCGCCTAATGAACTCATCTAGCGAAGTTAATGAGATGTGTGTGTGATGTGTGTTTTGGACGTGATTGTGAAATGCATTGTGATGTGATGTGGACTGTGTTGGATTGATCTATGAACTGAATTGTGTTGTTGTGATGAGATGTGAGATTGAGGTAGGATGATTTATGATTATAATGTTGTTATGAATTGTGAATTGTTAATATGGAGAACTACACTTGCGTGATAACCTAGACTGCTTAAGGATGCCTAATAACTCACTTAGTAATTGGAATAAGAAGTGTAGTGTATGTTAATGTGTGTTTGTGTGTGTGGGTGCGTATTGATGGTGATTGCGAGAGGAATTATGATGTGATTTGAATTGTATGTATGGTGTTTCTAATGTTGAACTGCATGTATGATGTTTCTGATGTTGAACTGTATGTATGTTGTTCCCTTGTTATATAATGATGAGCTGTTTGGTAATATGATGTTGAACCTTGTGCATGATGAACTCTGTTATGTTACTGTTATTATGGATTGTGGATGTTGAACTGAGAACTGCACCTATGTGATCACCTAGACTGCTTTAGGGAATTAAAATCTGGAATGGTTGTGTCTCGTTCCATTGTTGGTATGTGTGCGGAGTTCGGTTTCGCTCTTTCAAGTTATGCCCAATGGGTTCACTCAATTTCATTAGAAAATTGATCCCCCCCCTCTTCCCCTTTCAGGGTTGTGGTCAAGTTCAGAGCAGTTGCTGGTTGGAGCTATGAGGTGCTGGTTGGAGCTATGAGGTGAAGATTGGTGATCTTCATTGGAGTTGACCGTTTATTTTGGTTTTATATTTCAGTTGACACTTTTGGGTTGGAGATTTTGTAATCGCTTTGAGTTTTGGATTTCGAATTTGGTTTATCAGATTGTACTCGGATTTCATATGTTGATTTTTAATAAGAACTTCAGTCTTTTCTTTAATGTCGCTTTTGCTCTTTTCGTTTAAAGATAGTTTCGAGTAATGCTCATTACCGGTCAAC
Organism: Linum lewisii; assembly: GCA_034768395.1. NCBI lineage: Eukaryota > Viridiplantae > Streptophyta > Magnoliopsida > Malpighiales > Linaceae > Linum > Linum lewisii. Next base: position 50,972,951 of record CM068297.1, read on the forward strand.
CACGGGTTTACCCGGATCGATTCGGGATGGGTGTTACACTCAAGGTGCAACAGCTCATCAGGGAAAGAATACTCAATGACAGAGATGGGAGAGTTACCTGGTTGTGAGTTCTCTAGGCGAGAGAGGTGGTCAACTGCTACGTTTTTTGCTCCCTTCTTGTCCTTGATTTCAATGTAGAACTCTTGTGGCAACAGAACCCAGCGGATGAGCCGTGGCTTAGAATCTTGTTTCACGAGTTGGTGGCACAAAGCAGCATGGTCGATGTACACTATAGTATGAGAGAGCACTAGGTACTCTCTGAACTTGTAAAACGAGAAGACAATGGCTAGAAGCTCTTGCTCCGTTGTACTGTAGTTCCGTTGAGCATCATTGAAAGTCTTGATGGCGAAGTAGATGGGGTGGAACCTCTTCTCCTTTCTCTGCTCCAACACAACACCGATAGAAAAATCACTAGCGTCTCACATCACCTCTAACAGTAAGCTTCAATCCGGGGCCGTCAGAATAGGCGCGGTGGTGAGCTTAGTGTTCATAAGTTTGAAGGCTTTTAGGCAAGCCTCATCGAACACAAATGGCGCATCCTTCTCCAATATCGTTGTCATTAGTAGGGTGATTTTGGAGAAGTCCTTGATGAATCGTCGGTAGAATCCCGCATGGCCAAGGAAACTATGAACCCTCTTCACAGAAGATGGTGGTGGAAGGCTTGCAATGGTCTCAAGTTTGGCGCGGTCGACCTCGATCCCAAGCATGGACACCTTGTGTCTTAGAACAATGCATTCGGTCACCATAAAGTGGCACTTTTCTCAACTCATAGCTAGATTTGTCTCTTCACACCAAGCTAGTACCTTGTCCAAGTTGGCTAGACACTTGGAGAATGAGTTACCATAGATGGAGAAATCGTCCATGGATACCTCTACGACATTCTCTACCAAGTTTCCAAAAATCGCGAGAATGCATCTCTGAAAAGTAGCTAAAGCATTGCAGATAATTTCTTTAAATAGTAAATTATTATAATTTATTTTTCTCTAAAGGGAAAAGGATAATCTTGAAAAAAGTCATCTTTAATTCGGATTAGTAATCCTAATCCTAATTAAACATGTCTCTCCAGAAATACTAGAGTTCGAGAGCCTCTGCTACTATAAATATTTATTTTATGTCCGCTAAATCTCAAGTTTACACCATTTTTCAACAATTTTGAGCTATGATTCAAACTCAGTTTTCATGCAACATAAGAAGTCTTCAAACTGATTGGGGTGGTGAATACAGAAATATATCCACTTTCTTGCAAACTCGTGGTATTAAACACCGGATTTCGTGTCCTTATACTCCAGAACAAATGGAGCTGTTGAACGTTTGAATTGGGTTATTGTTGAAAAAGGCATTTCTCTCCTAGCTCAATCTTCTCTTCCTCAAAAATTTTGCGAACATGCTTTCAAAACGACGACTTATCTTCATAATCGAACTATAACCCCAACTTTGAAATATCACTCTCCGTATCAATTACTTTATAAAAAATTGCCCGACTATGCTTTTCTCAAAACTTTTGGTTGTTTGTGCTACCCTTTTTTACGACCTTACAATGCCACCAAAATGGATTTTCGCTCTCTACCATATGTTTTCATTGGCTATAGCTCAACCCATAAGGGATATTTATGCTTACACCGTCCAACATATCAAATTTATGTGTCCCACCACGTCGTTTTTACGAAACTTGTTTCCCGTTTTCTAAAATAACATCGACGCAGAAGGTAACTCCTCCTACCAAATCGTTGGTGCCGGCCACGGACAGCCTACTTCGAAGGGCAACTGCATGGTCCCATACATCACCCACTCAACAACCCACACATGCACATACATCCATGCCCCAAAGTAATACTCTCATGCACACATAAAACTCAACCACGTCCACTACACCCTCACCCTCTCAAATCAATTCACTTACCCCACACCGCCGAATACCCACTCAAAGCTCTCAAGCACGGTCCACACAACCAAGAACTTCTCACTATCGGCCAACCCCACATAACACTCATAGAATGGTAACTAGGGCAACCACCAACTCCCTCAAACCCAAGACCTTCACCACAGCTCTAACACCCTCCAACGACGAACCTCGTACCTATAGTCAGGCTAGTAAACACACATGTTGGCGTAATGCAATGAAATATGAGTATGATGCCCTTGTGAGAAATAAAACGTGGTCACTTGTCACTTGTCCTGCTAATGTCAATCTAGTTGGTTGTAAGTGGATTTTCAGGGTCAAGAGACGCTCCGACGGGATGTTAGAACGACACAAGGCACGACTCGTTGCTCAAGGTTTCAGCCAGGAGGAAGGGGTGGATTTTTTTGGCACGTTCAGCCCGGTTGTCAAACCGACCACTATTCGGCTTGTGCTATCTATTGCACTCTCTCGAGGATGGAAATTGCGACAACTAGATATCAACAATGCATTCTTAAACGGAGAGCTCACGAAGGAGGTCTATATGCGTCAACCACAAGGGTTTGAAGACCCGAATTTGCCAACTCATGTTTTTCATCTACACAAGGCAATCTATGGCTTAAAACAGGCTCCACGCGCATGGTTCAACAAGCTCAAACAGTACCTTATCACCAACAACTTCTGGGCATGTCAATCTGACACCTCTCTTTTTGTTCAACACACACCGACGACCACAACCTATATCTTGGTGTATGTTGATGACCTCATCATCACAGGATCCGATGCGCACCACATCCACGACTTCATCACCCGTCTGCATCGTCAATTCGCTCTAAAAGATCTAATTACACTATACTAATTTCTTGGATTACACATTTACACTAATGAGCATGGCTTGCATCTATCTCAACAACAGTATATCAAGGACATCTAACCCGCACCAACATGGCTGACGCGGCAACCGTCACCACTTTGGCTGATCCACACACAAAACTTGTCAAACAAGGCGAACCTTTTTCCGATCCAAAATTGTATCGGCAGGTTGTCGGATCTCTTCAGTATGCTACAATCACTAGGTTTGATATAACCTTTGCGGTGAACAGAGTGTGTCAGTTCATGCATGCTCCCACGACTCAACACTAGTAAGCCGTCAAACGACTATTACGTTATCTCAAAGGCACGCTACACCATGCTTTACATTTCAAGCCCACCAATGCCACAACACTAGCCGCATTTTCAGATGTCGGTTGGGTCACAGATCTTGATGACTCTCGCTCCCAATATGGATACGCGATATTTCATGGCACATTGGACATCGAGAAAACAAAAGGTTGTGGCTAGATCAAGCACTGAAGTCGAGTGTCGTGCGATGGCATACACAGCTGCCGAACTCCTATGGGTACAACAGCTCTTAGTCGGCCTTCATGTTCCACTTATGCAACCACCAATTCTTTTTTGCGATAATGTGGGAGCAATCTTCTTAACGAAGAATCCAGTTATCAGCACGAGGTCTAAACACATTGCCCTCGACTTTCATTTCATCTGAGAATTGGTGGAACGAGGAAGTCTCCAAATTTCACATCTTTCGACTACCGACCAGCTAGCTGATATATTCACCAAACCTTTGCCCAAAGATCGTCTCGCTTTGCTGCGCATCAAGCTTCACGTGCAACCCCACATTCAGCTTGTCGGGGGGTATTAAGTCCACTCCTCCACGTCTGCAGCTAGCAAATATTATTCCCAATCATCTTGGTGAGCATCAACAGCACATACTATTATTAGATTACTTGAGTTAGGTTGTTCCTATTACTTAGGAGTTTAGTTATAGTAATCTATGTATATATTCTAGTTAAACATAGAAATAAATCATCTCATCCTTTTACATAAGAGTTCCAAAGAAAATTTTGATACGAGATCTAAATTCGAAACTTTGGAGCACCGAGCCTTCATTGAGTCCGATAAAATGTATGTTCCAAAATAAACTTGAATCGAGCTTGTTCACATATAAACTTGAATCGAGCAATGACTTATCCTCAAATCAAGGATAGCTATTATTATGCCCTTATTGGCGAGGTTAAACCCTTATTGGCGAGGTTATGCCCTTATTGGCGAGTTTGTGCTCAAATGGCAAGAGAATGTTTGTCCTCAACTCTTCTGTCTTCCTACTGTATGAAAATAACAAAATGATTAGTTGGATCCAAATAAACATGAAATTAAATAAGTAATTAGCTTTCATCATGCAGCTCTTCGGTCTCCTTACTGTATAACACGAATAAATCTTGACATAAAGAGAAAAAGGAGTATAACCCAATAGTAAAAAAAACTTGAAAAAGGTGAAAATGATAATAAAAATAATTAATGATAGTAAAAAGGAAAGAAATAAGAGAAGCAAGAAGCTAGAAAGAATTATATCCCAAAATTAGTTAAACCTGTGTAGGTCTCGATCCTTGCAATAACATTATTACCTGATGTCAAAACGGGTAATGGTAAATTAATAACCTTAAATTCATTAGCATCATTGACAATTGTTGCTTACTGAAAAGGAAGTAAATAAAAACTTGATAATTAATTAGTGTTTCAACATCCCACACTAATTAAGAACAAGACAAAATACATACAAATACAAGTATAAAAAAAGATATTTCTAAGGCAATTAGCATTCGTGGAAAAAAAATGGAAAGGAAATAAAATCCAAAGATTAATGGGAGAAGAAAAAGAAAACTGTATTAAATTAAAATGAGATAAGCAAAATCAACTCTCTAATTAAAACTGATTGAACAAATTAAGAAAATAATTAGTAATAACAATTAATCATAAAAGAATTAAAAAATATTACCGAAGTCCACTGTCGGAAGGATCAACTCCGGCGTCGGAAGTTGGACTTAGCCACAATCTTGGCCTTGGACTTCCGCTTTGGCTTAGGGTTGGCGTTGGCCTTCCACTTATCAGGTCGGCCCCAGAATGATTTATTGAAATATAGGGGATCCCTGGGGTGCTAGTGATGTATGACATCTGCAGGCGAGGGACCTTCGAGAATGTGGAGAAGTGGCTAGATGAGCTCCGCAGATTCAGGAACTCTGACATGGTGGTCGTCCTCGTCTGAAACAAATCGGACACCGCCATCCATCTCCGCGAGGTGAGCTAGGAGGACGACATGGTTCTCGTTCATGGAGACCTTCGCTAGAGACAACGTCAACGTCGACGGCGCCTTCCTCGAGAAGATCGCCAAGATCCATCTCCGCAACACCTACGCATATATCTTTTTTCTCTTCTAGAAGACTCCGGCCAGACACTAATCTTCTCCTTCTCGTACTTCATGTAGATCGCCAAGATCATCACCACGAAGTAGATCTGAACCATGACGATTGTCGGCGTGTGGTAGCTGAGCATGCTCTTCCCCATCGCTAGCTCCACCAACAGTACAACGAGATCCTGCCATTAACCCCATCTAGCTAATAATAAAGTTTGTTATGTGTGGAAACAGAAACTAAGAATGAAGGATCGATAGTTTCATCCCAATAACTAAAAAGGAAGCAAGGAAAGGAACGATGTGTTATTATTGTTGTTGTTATTGTTATGTTATTTTCTTTATTATTTCTTTCTAGTTGCTTCTTCCTTTTATGAGTAACTGTTTCCTTTTATGAGTAATTGTTAAATTGTTGCGATGGTAATTAGCTATTTCTTTATTTATTTTTTTTTTACTTTACCTAGTTTGCTTTAGAGTTATTACTTCCTAGTATTGTGATTATGGAATTCGTTACTTATCTTATCGTTGAGCATATGTCTCATTTGTTTACTGTTGATTTTCATCGACGGTTAGATGGTTATATTTGCTGGCTACTTTTCGCTCTATGGTATAATACAAGCCTGCCGATAACTCTAAAAATTCTTCTCACCTAGGTATATTTTATTCTTCTATGATTGTTTACACCTTAAATTATTTTGAGCCAGTACCACATTGAAGAAAATAAGGAATTAAATGGATTTATTAGGCCATTAATTGCCTTAGTAATTAAATAACAAAAATTGGGCCATGATGTCATCTTTTGGCCTATTTTTCGTGATAATTCTGTCCAGATTAGTATTTTGGCCATAACTCCTTCATACGAACTCCGATTGATGCAAAATTGGTGGCGATGGAAAGATAATTTCGTTATCTTTCCATCCATATGTAGATGACGACCCAGTTCAACCGGACCAGTGAGATATGACCTCTGCAAGATGACGACCAAAAATACCACATTGCTTGTTTGTGGAGTTTTGAATGGCTTTATTAACCTTTAATCATTCTATTAAGTTAAATTGATTAAGCGAGGCCATGAATTTACTATTTTATCCTCACGGAGCCTCCCCATCAAGGAGGAGAGCATCACATCGAAGAGGGAAGGAGGAAAGCCTTATCATCAAGATGGAAACCCTAAGGCCGACTCCATGAGGATGACGTCATCATGACGGCCATCGAAGTGAAGTCTTCATGTCGACCTATCAAAGTCAGGATCTCATGTCGATCCATCGAAGGGAAACCATCTCATCAAGATGGAAACCCTAAGACTTCGATCTATCAAAGTCAGGATCTCATGTCGATCCATCGAAGGGAAGCCATCTCATCAAGATGGAAACCCTAAGACTTCGATCCATCGAAGTCATGATCTCATGTCGATCCATCCATCGAAGGGAAGTCATCTCATCAAGATGGAAACTCTAAGACTTCGATCCATCGAAGTCAAGATCTCATGTCGATCCATCAAAGGGAAGCCATCTCATCAAGATGGAAACCCTAAGACTTCGATCCATCGAAGTGAGGATCTCATGTCGATCCATCGAAGTGAGGATCTCATGTCGACCTCACGTCGATCCATCGAAGGGAAGCCATCTCATCAAGATGGAAACCCTAAGACTTCGATCCATCGAAGTGAGGATCTCATGTCCATCCATCGAAGTGAAGACTTCATGTCGACCCATCGAAGTCAGGATCTCATGTCGATCCATCGGAGTGAGGATCTCATGTCCATCCATCGAAGTGAAGACTTCATGTCGACCCATCAAAGTGAGGATCTCATGTCCATCCATCGAAGTGAAGACTTCATGTCAACCTATCAAAGTCAGGATCTCATGTCGATCCATCGAAGGGAAGCCATCATCATATCGACCTCCTCGTCAAGAGGGAAGGAGGGGAGCCATCTCATTAAGATGGAAACCCTAACGCCGATTCCATGATGATGATGTCATTATGACGACCTCCTCGTCAAGAGGGAAGGAGGGAAGCAAGGAGGAAGCCATCATCATGTCTACCTCCTCGTCAAGAGGAAAGGAAGGAAGGAAGGAGGGGAGCCATCTCATTAAGATGGAAACCCTAAGGCCGATTCCATGATGATGATATCATCATGTCTACCTCCTCGTCAAGAGAGAAGGAGAAAAGCAAGGAGGATATCCTCCTCGTCAAGAAGGAAACCATCATCATCATGACGACCTCCTCATCAAGAGAGAAGGAGGGAAGCAAGGAGGAAGCCATCATCATGTCTACCTCCTCGTCAAGAGAGAAGGAGGAAAGCAAGGAGGATATCCTCCTCGTCAAGAAGGAAACCCTAAGACCAACTTCAAGAGACGGTGTCATCTCCTCATCAAGAGTGAAACCCTAAGGGATGATGTGATCATATCAAACCCTATCTCAGAAATACAGGCTTCCTCCACCAACGTCACTACTCCTCCAAGGCAGTTGAAGAGAGGAAACCGCCACCACCACGATGATAGCCACGTTCAAGAGATAGGAAGTAACCTCCATGGCAGTTACTTGCTCCACTTGCAGTTACCACTCATATTTTTCTATAAATATGAGAGGCATTCGACAGAGACAGAGGGACACAATCACACAAGCAGACACTCTGCCCAAATTTCCAACTTTCTCTATAATTTTATTTTCAGTAGTCATAGTTGCCTTTACTTTTGGAGCTCTCTCAGAACCTCCATAGGAGTAGCAGTAACAGTAAACTTAGCCAAAAAACATCAAACACCCTCGTTCGAACATTGTTTGGAGAGGTGTGAACCGTGTAATTAATCCTTGTTTCAAGAAGTCAAGAGCATTTATTGTGTTCAGACACAATAGTTTCTACCACCAGAAACAATGATAATTTTTTTTGCTTTCACATTATGTGCTCTTGCTGTCAGTAGACTGATTGTTTGCAGGTGGGTAACAAAAGGGATTCAAAATTGGTTTAGGTGGAACTGTGATGGGGGAATCCTTGTATGAAGATAGATGCTTCCATGGTATTATTGATCCATTTGTTCTTGAGTTGTTAGTTTTTCGAGATGTGTGTACTTGGTGTTTGTGGGCTGGATTTTTGCAGGTAAATATTGAAGGGGATGCAGAGCTAGTCTTGACGAAGCTGTTGGCCGGTCAGGCTCATTCAAATCCTGGAGGGCTATTGTAGAAGAGATACTTGAACTACAAAGAGGAGCTCCTGCTTGATGCTTCATGATGTTCGTCGTCCAGGTAACAGAGTCACCCATTACGTGGCTCGTGTGGTCCTGACTAACCTCCTAGGAATCATGGAGGTAGACATGACTTCTGGGGTTAAGACTTGATGTTGCTTCTTTTTTATGATGACTGTCTATATCTCTTTCCAAGGAGCTGTCTATATCTCCCCACAAGGAATAGTCTGCGAAAAAAAATAATCAAATAAAATATAATAAATAAATAACCCGATTAACCTCAACCCAATGAACCTGCCAATTGACTCCATGCTCGTTTGACAGCAATTGTAACGATTCGCTCTTCCTTCCCGCGTGCTAGCTTTCCCAGGCCAAAGCCGCCGCTTTTATTTCTTCTTCACCGAAAATTCCCTTGAGACAAATCACCAACTTAGGTCTCTCAAATTGACTTGAAGAAATGGCCGGTCAGTCTGGCTCTCAACTCTCCCTCTTCACCCCGGAAGAGGTTTGATTTCTTTTTCTCACATGGCTAGGTTTCCATTGGAGATAGGGTTTTCCTTTTTCATATGTGTATCGTTTGTCCCCGCAGGAGGAGTTCATGGCCGAAGATGAGTTGGTCGAGATTGTCCCCAATCTAAGAATGGATTCTCTTAATTTCATATGTGTATCCCTCGTTCAACCCCTAGTTGTATCATTCTGATATTAGTTTCAGACAGGCCACTACTGAACTAGCAGTACCTTTTTTCAGGGAGATTACGGTCCGTTTCATCCCCAAATAGCTACTCAAGTTCCGTTGTGGTTGGCTGGTGCGCTAAAGAAGCGAGGGAAGTGCACGATTCGCCCTCCGCAGTGGATGTCCGTCGGTTAGTTTCTCTCTCTCTCACTCTCTAGTCCAACTCTTTGTTGACTCCTGCAATTCGATGCAGTGTCCATGTGTTAATTTGCTCTCTAAGTTGTGTTTCATTTGTGGATCAGAAAACCTGACTCGGGTGCTGGAAGTGGAAAGAGAATCTCATGCTTTTCAGCCATTGCCCTTTCATTATGTTGAAATTTCTACGCTTCTTTTTGACCAGTACTTACTCTCAATCTCCCTTTAGCTCTTATCTTAAATTCATGCACCCGTTAATCTTATACACATTGATGTCAGATTCATTATTTGATTGACAGTGCGCGGGATGACATTCCTGACATGTACATGGTATGTACAGTTAGTCCTCTACTTTACTAGGCATATAGGGATTCAATTGGATTAACGAGTTTTCAAGTCATTTTACCATTTTAGGCGCGGTCGCTTGTAGAGGACATCAGAGATGTAAGGTTTCACAAGATCGAAACAAACTTGGAAAACCTTACTGCATCTGCTGTAACGGTATGCTACTTCTGTTCATTAACTGCCTCAACGTTGAATGCCTTCCCAGTGCTTCATGAAACCACTCTACACATTCATTTCAATGGTTTGGATTTCACACATATTGGGGATAGCGAGTGTATAGTTAGTTGTACATAACTACTTTGAAAGCAAGGGTTAAGTGTGCATCTCCTTTAATGAAGATGGCTCATTCATTAAGACTCTGTTGCTGTAATTTCATTCTACTGTAGCAAATGCTGTGTGCTTCTTCTCATAAGAACTAGTTTCCTTATGCTGCAACATTAATTATATGATTCCCACTTGCATGACAACCAGAAAAATTACATCTTTGATCATTGTGTTGGGTGCAAGTGTAACTGTTTTTATTCATCATACTTTGATACTGCAGTGGAAAAATATGGCTGCTATGGAAGCGAATTTAATCCGTGCATTTTCTGGGAGAGCCCTACAAGCATTTTATAAACACGAGAATCAGCAGCTCATGCCAGATCCCGGTAGAACCCAGGATAGACAGCCGCAAAATCTTCATGGCAGGACCAGAGTATGTTTCTTTTCCTGTACTACTACTCCTACTCCATTATTATGAATGATGGCCATGGGGTAATGGGAGTAGTCGGTAAAATACTGCTTGTTGCCTTGTTGGTTGATTCCCCAGTTTAATTCCTTTGGTTGATTTAGCGTTTCTTTGCTCTCTTTTTTGCAGAGGAATTTGCGACCACGTTAATATGTTTTTGTGTGTGCTTAAATCATTTGAAATCGAGCTGGAAACGGAAGGAGCAAAAGGTATTCTTCTTCTCTTTTGACTGGCTATAACCAAACGTATCACTTGGAGCTTTTTCCATCATACATGATCATGTTTTGTGTAACATATTAATTGAGTTAACTCATATAAAATTTGTGATGGGACTTGTCGTTCGCATCACAGTTGAGCGTTAACCTCAAGGATGAAAGTTTATGATTTTGAACTGTTGCTTTCAAGTCTTGGCTATGTTCATGTACTCAATGGATGCTGCTTCTAGGTTTATGGTGTATTATCGAATGCGATAGGGAATTTGACACAGCAGATATGAGAATAGAGAAGTTCATTTTGATAAGGATGAAATTTATTAAATAAGACCTAATACATAAATCTAGCCAAACTTCTTCAGAAAATGTCAAATCTAGCCAAACTTTTAGAAAACTGAAATTCGCCATTTTTTTTTTTCGTTCCGTTTTTCAATTCCTCCGTTAGTGATTTTAAAGGAAACGGAACCTTTTATTCCATCCTTGGTGACTTGGACTGAGTTGGCAAATAGGTCTTGGGTGTAGCTCCATGTAGGAAACCACATCAGACTTATTTTTACTGAGTTACCCCACCCCACAAATTGGCTAAATTACCACCGTCAAGTTCCTCAGTCGTCCAATCTTCGGCGATAAGGATATGAACCCAAGCTAGAAGGGACACAGCCATGGAAGTTTTTGTTCGCCAGCACAATCACCAAATTGAAAGGAGTTTGACTTGTTAGTTTTCTACTTTCTAGTCCTGATTATCAATCTCTCAAGGTACTCTCTGCTTACCATCATAGCAATCTGCGATTTGTTCCACCATAGTGAATTGCTTGATTTCAACCTTCAAATTTACTAACACCCAAGCCCTTTCCATTGTCGCTCGCTTTTCCTCTCTCAAATCTCCCCAAAACCCCCTAGCTTTATCTGGATTCATTAGTGGCTTGGGTTTTTGCAGATGCCCATATACAAGCTATAGTCGTCGGGACACCTCAAATTCTATTTGTGAATGTTGAGAGGAACCCTTAAGCCTAAGATCCAACATTTTCATAAACCAAGTCTCGAGGGTTCCTGTTTGGTTAAGTTTCTCTCGAAGAACCACACGATTTTGACTGCTAGTTTGACGGCAAAGTTAATTCCTTGACTCTTGTCAAACATTGAGTTGATGTGGGATTGTGGGGTCTCAGCTCTCGATGTTGTTCAAGATGCAGCCCAGGATTTTCTTGACGGAAGAATATAAACTTTGAGATAATGTTTCCAAGACTTTGGATTTTGGGTTTTTCGTGAAATCTAGTTTTCCAGCGAAACGATTGTTTGCTGAGATCCAATTCGTAGAGCTGCTTCAGTTTCTTCAACTTGTGAGGAATAGTGCTGCAAAACCTGTTGGAACTGATGTGGATGAAGGCTAGATCTACCACTAACACAAGTTCCTCCGGCAAGTAGCCAGCGATGTTGTCGTGGTTGAGGTAAATGTTGGCGCGACAGCAGAACGAAAATCGAGAAGAGGACTCTGAAACGGTAATACATAGTTAACCCTATATAGTAACTATCCACGTGGCTACCGACATGGACTAAATAAATTATTTAATTGTCGACGTGGCAACATCACTGGCAATACTAACAGCTTCGTAAAAAACGCTGTCACCGTTTGCGGTCAAAGCGGTCAAACGGACATATTTGACTCATTCAAAAAACGTTTGGCATGATTAGTGTGACAAAAAAAAAAGTTTGGCTAGATTTGTATATAAGGTCATTAAATAAAGAAGGCTTAATACCCTAAAATGACACCAACTTTGCCTTTAATATAAGAATATACACCATCTTTCAGAAGTACATTGTGCGTCACCATCTATCCTTAGTTTTTCCCAACCTACCACACCGTTAGTTTGACTAAATTTGTTGCTAACGTGGCACGACGGAATAGGAACGGTGTTAGCCCTGTGGGTTGTTGTTATGACTAGGCATGCCACATCATCGTAGGGTCTTATAATTTAACCACCCCCATCTCATCTTTTTACCCCACCTCTCCCAAACCTAATTTCCAACGGCACTCCCACATCTTCTTTTCTCCATCTACAGCTGCCATTTTCGAGATGTCTAAGTTTGTATCGGCTGCCAACCAGAAATAATCGACAGACGCGGTGGTTTTCGCCGATCCCTCTTCTTCTTTGATTCTCTTCCATCGATTTATCTTCTTCTATTATCTTGTGGACGCCGTGTTTGAATAACCTGCAACAGTCGATGGATTCAAATAGGACGCACAGCTCTACTGAGTCTTTCACATCCAACCGGCTTGGGGTACACAAGTGTCACCACAACACTGAGGCGTTATTGAAGGTCACCGGCACCCAGCAAAATCGAGGCCGACCTTTCTACCGATGTCCGTTCTGGAGGAGTGCCGACTGCGGGTACTTCATGTGGGCAGATGAACGACAATGTCTAGAAAAAATGGGTGCAGATGCAGAGTCTTGTACCAGAGCTGGGGCCATGACTCCAATTACGGCTGACTTGGAGTCTATAACAACTACCATTCTCGAGAAAACTGAAGAAATGGAGAAGAACACACAACAACTGATCGTAGCTCTGGAAAAAATGGTATTGGCACAGAAGACTGTTATTGACGAGTTGAGAGTTGTGAGAAATGAAATAGGGTGTATTGAGGCAAGAATGCCCTACTTAATGTTCACTTTGTACGTTTTGGTCGAAGTAATTGGAGTATGTGTTGGGATGTATTTGTGGAATTAATCAAAGAGGATGCTGTGTTTGAAATGAAATAAAACCATTGTCATTTCATAATGTTTTCAAGAACCGAAACATCCAAAACATGTTTCATCCACAACTAATCCACATACTCGATCCATAGACCTGAAACATCCAAAACATAGGTCATACAAAGGTTCGAAATACATAACAGTTGCTGGCATATAGCACTTCTTCTCCTAAGACAACATCACTGAGATGGTTGAGTTCCACGCGGCGGAGTTGGCTGAGTCATTGGCATCACGTCCGACTCACTAGTAGGTGCCTGGCATACAATTGTATTCAAATTGGTTAGAATTAGGTATCACAGAGTAGTACGGTTAAGGTCAGCAATACACGTACCCTGTAATAGGTATTTCCTGTCACTGGATTAGTGTAAACACCAACCCCTTCCATGGTTGCTCGTATCTCCTGCTCTCGGACACGATGACTGATAGATGGGTTTACAGTTCCCTGCAAGCATATACGTAAATGAATATGAGCTAGATTTGTTACATTTGTTAGAACATATGAGCTATACAGAATGTGAGACATGCAATCCACGTAGACGTATGCAACTACGCTTGTTGTGACCAACTGCACCACATTCACCACATTTCCTAGTGACTCTACCGACTGCTGGTACATTTGATCTCATAGGTTGTGTAGGGCGAACAGTCGGTGGAGTGGCTCTAGGACGGGCTCGAGTTACAGTTGGAGTGACTCTGACAGTTGGTGAAGCATCTGCAACCGTAGCTGTGCATGTACGAGCATTATGGCCTACCCCCTTGCACTTGCGGCAGTGCATTAACACTCCTTGTTTGGACATAATTGTGCCGCTGTAGCCAGACTTCGAGGGTCGTACTTCAAGTTCTTGTCGCTCTTTTGTCCTATTTTTCTTAGGTCGGCCTGACATGATTTTGCTGGTTGGTGGGCGAATGGTAGTTCCTTCTGCCTCCTCCCACGCCTGCTGACCAGGTATGCCACCGTACCCATATGCCTTTTGAGCATGCCTCACACTGAAAATGTCACCCACCCAATACTCTATATCCTTCCTAAGAAAAGAAGCCACAGCAATTGCATGTACACACGGTATACCACTCAACTCCCAATAACCACAAGTGCATGTTTTTTTGTCCAAGTCGACTACATAGCCGAAATCACCAAAATGACACTCACATACCAGCTCCAATGTCTGCCTAATCATACAGTTCCTGCCTATAAGCTTTCCTTTCTCAATCTTCTGTAATATCCCAGGACACAGCCGCTTGTGCTTATTTTTCTCAAGCATTTGAACCTTAGACACTACTCGTCCCATAATGTATGTCCTAATACCCTCTAACATGTTAATGATACGCAATCCACGCCACTTAACAATACACTCATTAAAGGTCTCACATATGTTGCTTTCTATCGAGTCACACTTAGGGTTACGAGACACATAGGCTCTACAGAATGACATAGGGTTGTGCTTCATGAAGTCAGAATACGCACCAGGATCCTCACCTGATTCCTCCAATTGTTTCAAGGTGGCTGCATGGATTTTGAATTCGTGCCTGTTTGAAGCATATACAGCATCCCAAAAGGCCTTACATCCAACTGCTGACTTGTGCTTTATTTTCCAGTTTGCATTAACATGACGAGCACATTTTCGATGCTCAGCAAGTGGCAGCAACTCCTGAAGGGAGTCAACTAAACCCTGAAAAAATGAAGCAACATTCAGATTTCTTTCCAAATTAATACAAAACTACACAAGTTGAAATTACATAGTGCATACCTTCTGTTGGTCTGATATTACAGACCAACCGGATCCATCATCCAGCTCAAGCTCCTCTTGCAACAACTCCAGAAACCATTTCCAGCTTGACTTGTTCTCACCCTCAACAACAGCCCATGCGATGGGAAACATTTGATTGTTCCCATCCTTCCCTATTGCACTTAGAATCATTCCTTTGACTTCTCCCTTCAGGAAACATCCGTCTAAACCGAATATACGACGGCAGCCACGTAGAAACCCCTTCTTAAGGCAACTAAAACCAATGTAGATTCTCTTAAAGAAGACATAGTCTTCAGCATAAGCAAGGTCAATATCCAAAGCAAACCTGCCTTCCGGATCTGATTTCTGTAGTTGTAACACGTAAGATCTAAGCTTGGCATATGTGTCCACAAGTGAACCCTCCAACAGCTTGCGTGCCTCCAGCTTAGCATTCATACAGATCCTGACAGTTACGTCAACACCATGAACCATGCTTATCTCCCTCACCAAGTGGCGTGTGTTCAACTCTGGATCAATCCGGAACTGATTGTAGTACTGCTTAGCAACCCACTTCACCGATGCACACCGATTGAACCTAGTACGACCACAGCTATGTGGCAGGCCCACTGATTTCACTACGTAGGCTTCGTTATTCCTCAACCAACTAGCATACACACGCCACTTACAACTCTCTGCCAGGCACACGGCTTCCTTGTTTTTCTTGTTTGACCGCCGCCACTTAATTGCAGCTCCGACAGCGATGTTGTAGTTCGCCACAGCTTCCTTAAATTGAGCAGGAGTGATGAACTTCAAACCCTCTTTGAAGACTATGCTCTTATGGTCACAATCAGGGTCAAAGAACGGTTGCATTTCCACGGAAGTAACCTCATCACCATCAACCTTGTCGGCACACAAATGATCGGATTGTGATGACGCTCTATAGCTTGAAAGGGGAGACTCCATGCCTGTGTCGACTTCGAAATCTGAATCATTACTATCGGAATCACTACCGTCTAGCTCATCATCAGCATGCTCATCAACACCGTCAACATCCTCAGTGTTCTGGACATCTGGAATTACTACATCATCCTCATTCAATTGCGGACCACCTTCTTGATTTATAACGTCCTGGCCTTGATTATTCACGGACACTTCGTTCAGCTGCTCAACCTCCAAGCCATATTCGTCGAACGTAGTCCTCACCCTCCTTCTCCTATTAGTAAGATCGAGGTTTTCCATAGCTTCCATGAACTCAGGATCAGTCGTGCGGTCTGAATCAGATATTAAATGAACAACACCAACATCTGCCGCCACATGGGAATTCTCAGCTTCCGGATCACTACTACGATACCCCATCTCGTTGTCAGACTCGTCATTGTCACCAACGAAACTTCTACCCGGAGTTGTCTCCATAAACAGTTGGACGATACCTTCAACAGCAGCGTCGAGCAATTCCGTGGCATCATCGTCCTTGGTAATCGGACGAAGCCCATTTGCCATAGCTGCACCTAGGGCTGGCAGTCGGTTGCCAGTTTTTTGGTTTAAACCGAAAACCGGACCGAAATGGACGTGATCGAACCAAAAATTAACCGAGGCGGTCCGGTCGTCGGTTGATCAATTTACCAATTTTTGGTTTCTGCCGGTTTTCGGTCAAAACCGAAAATAAACCGAAAAACCGAGGCAGAACCGAAAATAATACAACTCACACACAGTCTCTCTCTCTCACTTTCTGAAACCTAATTTCAATTTCACGCCACTCTCTCTCAGTTTCTCTGTAATCGTAACTTCAAATCGGAGGTGGTTGACTGAAGATTTCGATGCCGGCGAACCATTGGCCCTCGACCGCGTAGCTTCGGCGGCCTCCACTCCATCTCCCGTAGCTTCGGCGGCCTCCACTCCCGTAGCTTCGTCGCCGTCTTCCATCTCCCGAAGCTTCGACGCCGGCCTCCATCTCCGAAGCTGAGACGCTGGCGACGCCTCAGCCCTCGACGGTGTTGGTAGGTACCCTTAGTCCTTACTACCGTCTTTACTTCTAGCTTCAAGTCAACCGAATTTCCTCACTTTACTCTCGCGAGGTCTCAACTTGTCTCATGAATTGGGATTCATTCACCCTCTGACCTAATTTCTAATCTCTTCTCCCCCCCCGAGTTCCTACCAATTCTCTTCTCCCTCTCTGAATTCCTACGACCTATTCTTTGCTTGAAGATTCGACAGCAGAAATTCGACAGCTCAGGCCGAATCGTTGATGCTTGTTGTTGTGGTAAATACTTTGAAACTTCGTATTAGGTTTTCATTTTTCAATCGACGGAGATCGAATCCATTGAAGTCATCCGACCAGAATCGAAGCTCTGGCCGCAAGCCTCGCTACTCGAGCTCGACGACCCGCTAGTAGGACACCTCACTCCCCTCCGCTACTGTGACTCTGTGAGTAATGTTTGATCGATAATAATCTGCTTGGTTGCTTAATTTTGTATGCAATCGCTGATCTTCCTTATATAGAGGCTCTTAGCTTGGATGGTTATTTGAATTATGAAATATAAGCTAAATCACTGTTGTTGATTGAACTGAAAATGCCAATATATGTTGTTGTTTGAGAGGTCAGATTCTAGAGAACCCATCTCATCAGGGCTTTTACTGAATCAAGTTCATGGAAAACCGATCAAGTTCATCCACCTATGGTTGCAAGATCGAAGATGCAAGATTTTACTGGAGACGAAGCAAGATCGAAGAAGCTGGCAGAGATTAGTGCAGCAATGGTTGCTTATGCACATCTTATGGAGGGTAAGCATTTACGTAATATATGTTTAAGGATTACTACATATATCATGTGTTGTGTACATATCGATGTAAAGTTAACTAGTGTTTATTAATTGTTGTCTCATGAATATCTCTGTTTCGAGTCTTTTCTTGGTCAGACAACTCGAGTGGGAGCCAAGAACCTGTCATCTGGGTTGGCATGTCCAACTTAATCCCACGTACAATGCAACACAGGTGAGAAATACAGTTCCTTTTCTTAAAACTCTGTGTTAAGAATCAGGTTTAATGCTGTCAGAGTCCCATTTTAAATACAGTTCCTTCTTAGTCATGCCAGTATTAAGTTCTAACTTCACTAGTGTTCCTTCTCGAACTTTGTATTCGTAAATTCTAGCTTTTAGTATGATGATTTCCAACTTTGTAAATTTCAGCTTTAGGTGTTGAACGAAAGACTCGAAGTTTGGGGTTCAAACTTTGTATCTCATCCTTTCCCTCTGCTCACTCGAAGACTCGAAGTAGCTCATACGAAATTGGAAGTTGGAACTGTGAAATTGAACAGAAGAAATGACTTGGAAGTGGATGACTTGTACATAATAAATCATATACAAAATTATGTTTCAACTTTAAATTATGTCTCAGCTTTAAATTATATGAAATGAGAGTTGATTAGATCTTTAAATTCGGTTCTTTGTCCAAACTTCGGTTTTCGGTCCAGATCGCGGTTTCACCTCGGTTTCGGTTCGGTTCATGTTTGGGTTTCGGTCAAAGCGTGTTTGATTCGTTCTCAGTCGCGGTTCGGCTCTAAGCCGAAACTGACCGGTTCGGCTCGGCTAAAAAACCGAGCAAATTCGGTTCGGTCGACGGTTCCACTTTTGGCAGCAATTCGGTTTCGATCAACCGACAATTCGGTTTAGTTTTTGACCGAACCGGGCCGACTGCCAGCCCTAGCTACACCTGGTCGTAGATAGAAAATACGGTCAACTGAAGCATATTTTAGATCTTCAGTAGCAACATGAGCAATGCTGTTGTATCTGAGACTGTTCCTGGCCATGGAAATTTCCATCGCTTCCCCGCCTACGTATCGCGGACCATCTCTTGAGTAAATCAACTCTCCTCCATGGTGTACAACCAATTCTACGAAATCGTCATCCATGCTGTAACAAAGAAAGATTAAATCACCATAATGAGCCATTTCAAAAGACGACAAAGTAAATCAACAAAATGCCAAAAAGAGGCAAACCCTAGTTCGATTAATTGATGTGGTCCCTCGACCACTTTCCACGACACAAATGACCCTACAATAAATAATTGAATGTACTCACAATACCTCCGGTTAGTGCGCTTCGTGTGGTCCTCTGCTTTTGCTTTTATCCAGACAG
The DNA here is from genome assembly GCA_034768395.1 of Linum lewisii. Classification (NCBI taxonomy): domain Eukaryota; kingdom Viridiplantae; phylum Streptophyta; class Magnoliopsida; order Malpighiales; family Linaceae; genus Linum; species Linum lewisii. The sequence continues at coordinate 50,992,078 of CM068297.1, forward strand.
CCGTCTCTGGACGAAACGATGAAGTTAGCACACAACCGCGAACCGAAGCACCGTCGGAATAGAGAAGAAGAGACAGTCGCGCAACCTTGGATTTCGTCGGCGGGAAGAAGAGAAGAACAGAAGTCCTATTCAGCCCCGTCATCGGCTATTAGTTCATCGGATTAGGGTTGACGATATCGACGAAGGAGGAGAGAACAGGAGAGAGAAGAGAAGGACAGAGAGAGAGTACAAGATAAGATTTTCTGTTAAGGATAAGATTTTTTCACCCTTTGTCTTATCCACGTCATCTTATCAGTAATTCAAGGTGGCAAACGAATTGTTGCCACGCCCACCTAGAGTGAGCTGACTGTGTTAATTATCGCTGACTATGTAACGTCAGACTAACGGCGTGGTAGGTTGGGAAAAACTAAGGATAGATGGTGACGCACAATGTACTTCTGAAAGATGGTGTATATTCTTATATTAAAGGCAAAGTTGGTGTCATTTTAGGGTATTAAGCCAATAAAGAAAGTGTAGTCTTAACAAGAAGTTTATACTATTATATATAAACAAATATAACTGGACCCTTTTTATTCCTTCTCCTAGAAGGATAGGGCGCTAGCTCCTATGTGCTTTCCTTCAAAATAAGAATGGGTTAGCATGGTCTCACAAAATCTCATTTCCTAGAATAAACTATTCTTCACCATTCGTGTTTAGTAAAATTTAGTGAAAGTGACAAAGATAGATGCTCAAAGGTTACAAAAGAGTCTGTTCTTGGAGTAGGGTGTTTCTTCGAAGCTCGAATGATCAAGGGTGATACCAAACTTAGATAAACACACGTCCAACTCTACGAGTCACACAAAGGTCCTATTCTTTGAATCCTATCACATAAAACAAAGAATGTTAGAGGGTTCACAATGGAGAAACAAAACAACATAAGATAATGGATGGGTGGGATTAAGTATTGCCCTTACTACTTTGGTGGAAACCCTAATTGTTGGTGAATGTGGTTTTGCTTTGTTTGGGACGAAAACTCTTTTTATGAGTCCTCTTTATGTTGACAACGATCACCTAGCCTTTTCCACCAAATAACAAATGAGTTAGTAGTATCACAATTAACAGGATACTAGAACAAAGATTTTCTTCAATCCACTTTTCTAAATTGGACCAACAAACTATTTTTAGGGGATTTTCTATATATTTTTAAATAAATCAACTCAAAATTAAGAACAAAAGATGAATCAAAGAAAAAATAGATTTTTCCGAGAGTTGAATCGGAGTTCTGATACCAAAATGATATGAACCAAGGCTATGGAAGCCAAAATCCAACACCCTTCGTAAGTATTCAAAGTAACGAAAACAAAACCCAAGAGTTTGGATGGAATAGGACCCCAACCTTATAGCTAAAGAGCTATGAATTCTAGGTATCACATGAATGATGTCACATCTATGGGTGATAATCTAGATGATAAACTTGAAATCTTTAGCCTAGCAACAACACGCCAAAGTAAGAAGAGAACAAAAATCGTAATCGGATGCTATAAGAAATTTTATTAATGAGCAAATGCTAGTCTCCGCAATTCATCTCTTTTTGTCAGGTTCACTCCTTTTGGTTGGACCTTACTGTCTTTGTATGTTGATGACATGGTTATTACTAGAGATGATATTCTTGGGATCGTTGAGCTGAAACAATATTTAGCTCGTGAACTTGAAATGAAAGATTTGGGATATCTATGGTATTTTTTGGAAATAGAGTTAGCCTACTATCCTCGTGGTTTTCTTCTATCTCAATCTAAGTAAATTGTTGATATTCTTGAGTAGGCTCGTCTCTCTGACTCTCGCATGGTTGATACTCCTAATGAGAGGAATGTTCGATATTCTTCCTCTGATGGTGTTGCTTTACAGACCTTACATTGTATCGTACATTGGTTGGTTGTCTTGTTTACCTTACTATCATCAGGTCGGATATTGATTATGCTGTCCACATTGTAAGCTAGTTCGTTTCAACTCCGACTACAGTTCATTGGACATTTGTGTTTCATATTCTTTGATATCTCAGAGGGACTCACTTTCGAAGTTTACTCTTTCCTTCTACCTCTTCCTTGGAGTTGCGAGCCTACTTAGATGGTGATTAGGGTGGAGATCATTCTGATCGCAAGTCGACCATTTGATTCTGCATATTTTTGGGCGATTCACTTATCCCTTGGAAGAGCAAGAAGCAGATAGTCTTCTATCGTTCATCTACAGATACAGAGTATCAGGCTATGGCCTCTACTACTATTGATATTGTGTGGTTACGTTTGTTGCTGCCAGATATAGGCGTTACCCTCTCAGGTCTCACCCCTATGCATTGTGTCAATGTTAGTGCAGTTTTGATCACTCGTAATTTCGTTTATCATGAGCGCACAAAGATATAGAGACTATCACGTTGTCGTATATCACCTCTGCCATGCAGATTGCCAGCCTATCTTTGAAGGGTCATTTCACACCTTGTTGTCGTTTCTCAGTTAGTGAACTCGCGGTGGTACACTGTGAGTTTGAGGGGATATTAGAATATATTAGATAATATTATGTAAGGGTTGTTTAGTCTTTGCCAGTTATGGTCATTTCCTTCTCCTTTTATTTTTTCCTTGTGTTAACTTTAAGATACTTATAAGATAATGAAACCCTAACTCTTTATTTAGTTTCTCTCAACCTTTTTCGTCTCACATTTGCAACTTCAGCACAAATCACCGGGTTGGTTACCTAAAGAGTCATTGAACTTTGGCCTAATAACCCGGAAGTCACTGAATTAAAAAAATTACAAAAAAAAAAAACATGATTGAACTTCGACTATTTATCCAAAATGTTACTGTTAGCTACTGACATCCATATTTTCGTCCATTCACATACGTGGAGCTTTCAACGAAGTTGCCACGTCATTTAGAGTGCCACATCAAATTTTATCTACCCAAAATCAACCCAAGCACCCAACCAATTACCCACCCGACTGTATTACACAATCTGGTCGAAAAAACAGATCTCACCAGAAAACTCTCTCTCTCCCTCCTCCGCCTTCTCCATCTTCTTTTCCTCCATTGACTACCTCAAAATGAACAAATTGCCCAAGTCGAAGGACTTAACCTACCACATACGGATTTCAACAGCCCTAACTTCCCAACCTCGGATTTGAACTACCATGAATTTTCGGTAGCTATCCATTCGGATACATCCGGCTTCTGAGACGGTGGAGGATCCAGCAATCTAGATTTGGTCTTCTATTTGAATAAATTGGGCTTCCTCTTATTAAAGGACAACATCCTGGAAATCGAGTCGTGATCCCTAGAGCTACACTTCAAAACCTCTCCTCCGTCACTAGCAGCAGCAGCGAGACTGTTAGTGGTGGAATGAATTCCGGGAGATTCCTTGAATCTGTGAGGCAGCCTCCTCCTAATCGAGCCACTCAACTCGAACGAGACCTGTTCTGGTGAATTGAGACCGGAGCAAGCTTCGACATGTCCAATTTGATATCTTAACAACAGTCATCGGACGCCTGCTGCTTATGTATAAGCTGGCCAAATGAGGAAGGAGTAGGTGAAATCTTTCTATTGATTCAATTCCTCACATCTGCTCATTTCATTTACAAGCAAAAATGGCGGACTGGCTGCCACTTAGAACCAATTTTGGATTTTGATTCAGATCCAGCCGAAAACTCATAGCTCTAACTTCGAACTCCACCATGGCGGCCAAGATGTCGGCGATGGATCTCGATTCGTCGATCTGGGAGGTTGTCACCGACGACGATGAGGGATCGGGAGACGACGAAGCCGAGAAGGATGAACCCTTGGATTAAGAAACGGCGTCGGTTTGTGATGGGCACTACGCGATCTGTAGTTAAGGATTCCAGTAGGGTGGATTAATGATTAATGTTCGAGTTAGATGGAGAAGGAGGGATTCCAGTAGTGCCGTTGGTTGAGTGACCCTTCCGACCAGATGGAGAAGGAGGAAGAAGGGATGATTTGGATTTTTCGATTGGGTATATGATTTGGTTAATTAGTTTGGGTGGGGGCATTGGTTTAGGTACCAGTTTGGATACTCCGGTTATATGATTGGACATCTTAGGAATGGCGTGGCATACTTAAATAACATGACAATGAAGTTGGCAGCTCCACATAAGCGGATGGACAAAAAACTGAATGTGCGTAGCTAACAGTGATCTTCTGGATAATGAGTCAAAGTCTAGTAATGTCGACAATAATTTTTTTAATTCAGTGAGTTTCAGGTTATTTGGCTAAAGTTCAGGATCATTTAAGCAACTAACCCGAAATCACCATGAAACCATAAAATGTGCTTTTGTATTGTTATCTTCTGTTGAGAAATGAAGTTGTGACCATGGCGATTGAAGGATTTTTTGGTCTCATACTGGGTTTTAGCAGCTTATATTTGAGTAATTTTGTAGTTATATTCTGTGAAGATCCATGACTTATTACTAAATCTATACTTTATCACCACTTGAACAACAATAACTAGTTGGGACTCCTAACTTGGTAATTTGTAATTTGGTATTCTGAAAGTAGAAAAATTGGAAAAAATTATCTAATTCAGGACCCCACTAATGAATTAAAATTCCCATTTTTTTATCCTAAATATGAAAAGAATAATTAACAACAGCTGGGATTAAAGAGTACCCAATCTAAGTCTATAATTTTTTCATGAGAAAGGCAGTATCTAAGTTTGGCATGTAGTGATCCATCCTGTTAGTGATATCTCAATGTTGGTGTGAACTGGAGCAGCCGGCGCCGCATCCGAAGCCAGCTCAATCGACAAGGGCGGCGGTTCAGAAGCCAGGAATGGTTTTCTGTTGCAGGGCAGTGTTCAGACCCCGGGAATTTGTTTTCTTCGGTGGTTCTAGCCTATCGGGTTACTATTCTAGAGGTCGGGACTTGTCCCAACCTGAGTTTTTCAAGCTCGTCTTTTGGACGGTGCTTGCAAGGGATCTTAATCCCCGATTAAAAATAGACAAGGGATCTTAATCCCTGATTAAAAATAGAGGAAGTTTTCTTCCTGAGGTATTTTCGAGAGATTGTGGTCGTCAGATCTGTGAAAACTTGGCTCGTCTCCGATGGTACTAAGTTAAAGAGTTTTATTCGTCGAGGAGATTCTAGCACGGGGGCCTGTTTTCCTTGTTCGATCTCGTCCTTTTTCACTCTTTTTCTAGAGATTGGGACTTGTCCCAATCTGAGTTTTCAGGTTCGTCATTGTGACAGAGCTTGCAAGGGATCTTAATCCCAAATTGAAAATAGAGGAAGCTTCTTCCTGAGGAATATCCTAGTATTTGTCGCTCTTGTATCCGGGAAAGCTAAGCTTGCTATAGACGCTGCAAATTGAAGGATTTTTGTTTCGTCACAGAGGAAATCTTTCTTCGAAACTGCTATTCCTATCGGCGGCTGTTTGTCTTGATCTATGAAAAGTAAATCCAACGTTTAACAACTTTTCGGATTGAATACTAGTTGGCATGTTTGAAATTCTCCATGGTTCTCTTTGTCAATGGTGGAGCTTACTGTTTCTGCATTTTTTGTTGGGTAAGCTTTTTTAGAATTATACTAATCTGATCATCTTCTCCGATAAAATCACTCAAGTTGCAACATGTTCGACGGCGTCTTCGATTCTCTGGCGAAACCATCATTAACTCAGTTCTGAATTTGCGGTGACAATTAATAACGGTGTACTGGTCGTAATTTTAGTTTTTCTAAGAATCCGTTTTTCCTTTTGCATATGGATGAGCTGTCAAATTTTAAATCATATCCGGTCAATCCACATTTTTTAATCCTGCCAGCCTTTGACAATTGTACATTTGTGAAAGCGGTTTTTGGGGCTGTGATTGACCCGATAAATTAGCTTCCTGTTATGAATAATATTATAGTGAATGTCCATGATTCACATAGGATGCTACATTCACATAAGATGCTATCTAGGATGCTTTCTTAACATTGATCATAAGAATGAATGTCTTCCATGACCCATTATTCTCCCCATTCATATGTAATTATATGAGCCCATTTATGACTCATTATTCTCTCTATTCATGTGTAATTATATTAGCCTATAGGAGTTATGTATTATGTGCCTATAAATAGAGCACATGTATCTATTGGTATGAATAAGAAGAAGCAATTCTCTCCTCTTTCTCTCTTGTCTTTCCTCTTTACTTCATAGTTCATAGTTCTCCATCACTTTCATAACACGTTATCAGCACCAAGCTCTGCCCACTCAGATATTCACGAAGTTTTACTCCTTAGAGAACAAGATCTTCATCATAAGGTATGAACTCTGTATTATGAAGTTTCAATTAGTTATTGTTCATATTCATTATTATTTTATTATTTCTATTGGGGAAAGCTATTCGTTATGATGATTCTAGAAATAATGATGGTTGGATGTTGGAATTATTTGAATATCAATAGTCTATAAGACTATATGTCATTTCTCAAAGAGAATGTATCCAACACATATGCTACAACATTTCTTCAATTCAAAGTAGCAAAACATGATTATGATTCATGTGAGAAAGATTGGTATTTGAACCAATGCTTTGGAATATACAATTGCATTCCATGAGAATATATAAGTATACAAAGATACACATGTTATCCAAAGGAAGTCTCAAATGTTGATGATTCATGAGACATAATATCATTCCTTGATATGAATGGTTATAATCATATGTCTATAAAGTGACAATATCTATGTTTCAACAAGTGAACAAAAGAAGACATTCATCTATGATTGTAATGTCATAAGAATAAAATTTCAAGTGTCTTTCACAAACTTGAAAGAGAGAATGAATATGATCACATAATGGTAATACAACTATCAAGTTTGTTTGGATGATCATAGTCCGAATGACACTATTACGATTTCCTATATTGGGTAATGGAAGATATATATAATTGTGTGTCAATGATCCAAAATATAGTATTGCATTCCATGAAGTGAATGTATAAGATACTATTACAATCCATTATGTGAATGTATTAAGAGACATGATATCAAAAGAATTATATTCCAAAGGAGGAGTATGCAATGCTCCTAGTGAACAACGAATTGTTCATACATCGTATCAGTTATAGAATTACAAAAAAAATAATGGTGGATCAAATTACTATCAATTATTTACAAGTATATCATCTTTATCGATTGTGAAGGAAACAATGACCACCTAATTTGTGATATCAATAATTGAAAGTTGAAACAAGAGAATTGTGATATTTTATTTATCAATTTAAATAAGATGCTTTACAAGCACTATCAATATCAAGTAATGCCGATGTACATTATCGATGATGTATCGGCATATATCATCAATAAAGGAGAAATACTCCTTTTATAATATGGCAAAGAAAGGAGCCAAAACTAATACTAGAAAGAGCTCATGTATAATGGATGAAAAAATTTCATATTGATGAAATTTATAATCTATTACATCCTCAAAAGTTGTTACATAGAGGAAAAAGATTCCATATTGATGGTGCATTATATTCAACAAAATTTTGTATGAATATTAAGTTATAAAGATATCACATTAATGGATATCATATTGCAAAAACAAAGATAAGAATAATGAATATATATGTTCATCATATTTACATATATAGATTATGATGACAAAATATTGAAAGTATTATAATTTGTCATCTCCTTGAAACTCTTACAAATGTAAACTAAACGTTTACTTCTCCTGGCAAATTATTTGGCATAACCGGTTAGACCATACCGGTTCTACAATTATGCGAATTGAGATTTTACGAGGTTAATTTTGAAAGATTCCACACACATAAATAACCTTTTCGGTTGCTTGTTCTCACACTAAGTTGATGGTTGGATAATCATTGACAAAAGTAAACAATGAATCGCTTACATAAATAATAAGGGTGATATTTGGATCCATAAGATAGACCCAACATATGATTCATCTAGATATTTTAATTGATGCATCAACTAGATATTCACATGTGTCTAGAGTATATACTCGCAACATCCAATTCGCGAGATTATTAGCTCAATCATCTTGATTATGAGCATATTTTCATGATTATCTAATGAGTGAAATACGTCATTGAGAATATTATGCTATATGTATGTATCTTTAGATGAAGAACATGAATTCGCATCATGCCAACGAGTTATAATGAGATCCCCCGTTATAATTGGTTTTGGGTCAAAACCTCATATTTCCCATGTAAGAATATTATTATGTGATATATACATCCCAATTGCTCCACCATAATTCATTAATTCAAATCTTAATAGAGATTGGGAAATTATATATGTTGGGTTTGAGTCTTCATTGATAGTCAAATATTTACACTATTGTCAGGAGATTTATAGATGACTCGTTTAGATGATCACATCATTTTGTGATTCAAATTTCCCAACATTAGGGGGAGAAAATCAAAGGTTGGACAAAGAGATTCGTTAGAATGAATTATCATTTTGATCCTCGTACTAAACAATATGAACCTGGCGTTCACAAGGATAATTCATTAACATAGTTGAGTTGATCAACTGCCAGACGTTTTAACGACCGAATATAGTGATATAAAAAATCTCTTATGGCAACTACATTTGCTCCAACATAAGGTTTTTCTGTACTGGTAAAAACACAAATGAGTCTAAAGCACTCACGAAGTATGAAAAATCAATCGATTCCAAAGATATAAATCCTCAAAAAGGAGCTTTAAATTAAGATGGTCAAAAATTGAGGGTAAGATAAAAGATATCAAACAAATACATGTGCTCCTGAAGAGCATCAGATACCTGATAATTATGAATGAAAGATATATCAATGTATTTGATGAAAAACTTTGGAATCATGATAAAGTCAACGTTGATGAAAAAAGTCATTACAATGCAGCGCTACATTTGATAAGCGAAAATGAGGATCATGAGCCAAATTCATTAATGCATGCAAACAAAGAAATGATTGGCCAAAATGGAAAATATGACCGTGACAATATTATATTCCCTAGAAAAATGAAAAGTTGTTTATATAAAAAGTCTCTACACATGAAGATGTAAGCAAACGAGACATATATATTTATCTCACTACGATTATAATGAAAATCGTAAAATTGTGGGTTATAAGACATCTCATTCTGAAAGGTTTTGTACAATGACAAAAATCTTATACTATTGGTTATGATGAAACATATTTTCATTTGGTAGATGCAACAACTTTTCATTATATGATTAGTCTGGCAGTTTGTGAAGGGAAATATTTGTCTTTGATGGATGTCATTACAACCTATATGTATGGTTTGTCTAATAATGACATATATGAAATTTTCGGAATGATTCATTTTGCTAAATGCGAGCAATAAGTCAAGTTCACGTGAACCGTATTCAATAATATTATTGAATTGACGTCATACGAATTATGAGATTGAGAAAGAATGATATATTTCGTATACCAAATATTTTCTATGTTTTATTTGTCAATATTTTATATTTAATACTTGATTTTTATTATTAAATATTTTTGGTTTTGAAATTATATCGTATCAAAATTTTTATGACTTTCTTTTGTTTTGAAAATGTGTTTTCTTTATTTCCAAAGGTTAAGAAGTCATCATCTTATTATCTATTTGATTAGCTATTGAGACTCGTGAAGAGTTTCTCAAAGAAATTAGCTATTTGATTAAAGAGTTTGAGATGAAAGATATGAAACAATATCATTGCAAATCACTTGCAGATTGAGCATCTCTCAAACATGATTGTTGTTTATCAACAAAGATACACTACCGAAATGTTGAAAATTTCGATATGGATATATATTCTCCATAACTACCTTGATGGTAGTAAGATCATTATATGTGAGTAGATGTCAATATACATCAGTAAAGTAAGAATCATTTTGTCATGAAGTATCGTATCTTAGTGCAACAAGAGCACTCGTGAATTTTGCTAGTCTTATAAGACTTAATTCATCTATCAATAGTTATTTTGGCAAGATTATACTCTATTCTCACTCAATGACATGAAGATCAATTGAAGCATATACTATGTTATGTTCAAACAACATAAGATTTCAAGTTATTTTATTTGAGCATATTGAAAGACATGTCAATGAGTTACATGGTCTTTAAATATCGATACGATCTTTGCGTTGGTCAATTATAAAATGAGTTCACTTGGCAATATAACTATTTGGTGGTTTGTGAAACAAACTATAAAGCCACATCATCATTCACATGCATGATCATATATATCATGCATAATATATCCTCAAGTGGTAAGAGGATCGCATTAGAAAAGCTAAAAGAATATGTGTTTGACAAAATTATTTTTCGAACACGAATTTCTAGATACTAGTGGAATAACTAGTGAAAATTATGATCAAGTGACAATCTAGCATATTTGATCACAAAGTTACTTCATACATCAAGATCATTTGTATAAAATTGAAGTTCAATGATTGAACGATTTTGAGTCATCCTATCATGAGGGGGAGTTAATATGCACTGCACTCTTTTTCCCTTAACCATGGTTTTTCCCATGGGGTTTTCCTGGTAAGGTTTTTAATGAGGTAGTATGTGATAGCGTATTATATGAACAATATATTATATCCCTATATATGTATTGTCCTTATATTGATTTTTCTCTTGTAAAGTTGTAAATGACATATCATTAACCATTGGACATTCAAGGGGGAGTGTTATGAATAATATTATAGTGAATGTCCATGATTCACATAGGATGCTACCTTCACATAGGATGCTACATTCACATAAGATGCTATCTAGGATGCTTCCTTAACATTGATCATAAGAATGAATGTCTTCCATGACCCATTCTTCTCCCCATTCATATGTAATTATATGAGCCCATTCATGACTCATTATTCTCTCTATTCATGTGTAATTATATTAGCCTATAGGAGTTATGTATTATGTGCCTATAAATAGAGCACATGTATCTATTGGTATGAATAAGAAGAAGCAATTCTCTCCTCTTTCTCTATTATCTTTCCTCTTTACTTCATAGTTCATAGTTCTCCATCACTTTCATAACACTTCCTATATATATTTATTTATTTCAATTAGCTTAGTCATTTCCAAATACCTCTATTTCTCATTTAATTAGTGCTGGATCTTTGGTTTTGTAAATTTGGTAAGAAGACATAATTTCGGGGCAATTAGTATCATGTGATTGGAAAAATAAAAAGCAAACAAGGCCTACACTCCTCTGCAAGAACAATTGTTATTGAGATTAGATTGTTGATTAATGACTTCGACTACATAGATACAAAACTATATCAAAGGCTCATAATATCATCGCTCACCATCTTGCTAAAAAGGCATTGGCTTTTCTCCCAATTTCTTTTTGTCCGGTTAACTTAAGACCACTTGGTTAATTAAATAGTTGGTGGATAAATTTCCACCCCAACCCCCCCCCCCTCCCTCCCCTCCCTCCTTCCTTCCTTTCTCCTTTTTTTCCTTTTTAGCTCCTAGGATGGTTCACGGTCTACGATATCTCTTCTGGAGATATCCTGGAAAAAAAAAAGAATTAAAATTCCCATTTTGAAATTGAATTCGGATCTAGATTAGGAATCCTAAGGGTTGTTTTTTTTTTGTCTGGATTTTCGAATTTCTATTTTTCATCTCTAATTGTTCGTCCAACGTCTTTAGAACTGAATTCTTTTTTCCTCTCAAATCCAACTCCAAATGTAATCTAAAATCTCTTTCGAATGGAAGGTAATTGAAAAGAATTGCTTATTCTCTCCCAATTCCATATTGTTATTAGACAGACAAGCAAGGAATTCAATTCCAATAAATTTTTTTATTCTCTGAACAATCAAATTCCATTAAATTTATTAATTCACCAAGCAATCTATTTTCATTCAAAAAAACAGCACCTCCCTAATTTGGAATCAAGAATCCGGACTCTAACAACTCAAGAACTAGATCCCATTCAAGTCCTAATTTCCACCCCCTCCGAGATTACAACCTTTAGGTTGGGTGACTATAGTCCTATAAAATGAGTCTTTCATTCACCTTGCCCAAAATTGCAAGAAAATCACACATGTACGATTCATCGTTAAGTCTTGACCTGCTTTGATGATCAGTATGCGACAGTGGATCCGGACCCAACCTTTAAAGGTTGGGTCGGTCCAACCAAAACTATACATCCCTTTTATCCCTTGCTTCGCGGGCCGAAGCCTAGCCAACCACAAACCTAACAGGAACAAAATCGTCCAAACAAAATGCACCCACCACCCCACTAATATCGCGGGAAATAAATAATTTCCTTATTTCAAAATTCTCTGCTCCTCTTCGATTTTTTCCTTCCAACTCCTATCAGCACACCACGTTCCCCCCTCCTCCGATCAGCAAATCAACATGAGCTCCAACTCTGATCAGCACACCACCATGTCCTCCTCTGTTCAGCAAATCAACATGAGCTCCAACTCCAAACAGCACACCAACATCACCACCTCCGATCAGCAAATCAAAATCAGCTCCAACTCCGATCAGCAAATCAACATCATCTCCAACTCCGATCAGCAAATCATCACCACCTCCGATCAACAAATGAACATCAGCTCCAACTCCGATCAGGAAATCAACATCAGCTCCAACTCCGATCAGCAAATCAACATCAGCTCCAACTCTGATCAACAAATCACCACCTCCGATCAGTAAATCACTACCTCCTCCTCTGATTCTGAAGAACATCTGGACGAAACAAATTCTATATCAGTAGGTAAAAAAAATCCTACTGACAGTTCTTTTTGCTATCTCTGTTAACTAGTTAATTCTTTGTTATTTAGTCAACACTCTATTTACTAGTTACAAAGTAAGTTAACTAGTTAACAAGTAATTGAACTAGTTAATTTTCTGTTAACTAGTTAACAAGTAATTGAACTAGTTAACAAACATTTTAACTAGATAACAATTTGTTACCTAGTCAACAGTCTGTTAACTAGTTAACAAGTTATTGAACTGGTTAACCAGTATGTTATCTAGTTAAATTTCTGTTAACTAGATAACAAGTATGTTAACTAGCTAAATGTATGTTAACTAAATAACTTTGTTTGTTAACTAGGTAACAGTTTGTTACTAGTTAACAAGTAAGTTAACTAGTTAATCTAGTCTTTTAACTAGATAACACTCTGTTACTTTGTCAACAATCTGTTAACTAGTTGACAAGTAATTTACTAGTTAACCTTGTTTGTTAACTAGATAACACTCTGTTACCTTGACAAGCAGTATGTTAACTAGTTAAACAAGTAATTGAACTTGTTAACAAGTAAGTTACCTAGTTAAACTGTCCGTTAACTAGATAATTCAGTAAGTTAACTAGTTAACTCGATAAGTTAACAAGATAACTAATTAATTCTCTACTATAAGAATTCTTACCTGTAAACCATTTATCATCCTGCTAACAAAAAAAATGTCCACTTGCAGATTCAATCAACCCAGATGATAAGAAAACATGGAAGATGCTGAAATTTGAATCATCCTTTGATGCATTGGCTTTTTACTCGGACTATGCATAAAACAAAGGGTTCTATGCTAGGAACCAACTCGAAAGATATACTGACAGCAAGAAACAAAAAGTGGACTTCATATACTATATTGTGAATGTGTGCACTAAACGAGGAGGGAAAAAAAGTCAAAGTTGCTCCCGTCAATCAAACCAGACAGGGGGAAAATAACGACTGGTTGCAAAGCCTGTATGAGCCTCAGATTTGACAGAGAGTCAGGTATATTTTCTTCTAGTTAACTTGTTATATATGCCTATTAACTGCCAACTTGTTAACTGGTTATACTGGTAACTAGTTAACATGTTAATAAGTTAACTGATGTTGTTTGGAAACAGGTAAATATATCATCACTAAATTTAACGATAAACACAACCATGTAATGATCCCGGCAAGTGAAAGACACTTAGGTAGAAGTGTGAGAATGATTCCTATCATATATAAAATCATAGCTGATCTAAATGCTGATGCGGGAATCAATGTACGTTCCAATTTTGATTCTATGCGGATTGCTGCTGGTGGGCCTGAAAACCTAGGGTTCACGCATCTAGACGTAAAAAACCACATCCGCACCAGGAGAGAGAGACAAATGCAGGGAGGGGCTGTAGAGTTCTTACTTGATTATTTCGTAAAATAATCGAAAATTAACAAGGGGAACTACTCAAAAATAAAATTCCACAAAGAAGAAGATGCACAAATTGAAAACATCTTCTGGTCAGATACACAAATGAGGAGGGACTATCGAGCTTTTGGTGATTGCTTCAGCTTTAACACAACCTACAGAACCAACAAACATCATCGACCTCATGGTATGTATTATCAGTAATTGAATTTGCACATTAATGTTTTATGTTAGCTAGTTAACCTTAAAACATCTACTATGCTGTTATCAACTGGTTATCTAGTTAACATGTTAAATAACTATTAACATGTTAAAAAGTTAACTAGTTAACTTGTTAATAAGTTAACTTATAACAAATAACTAGATAACATGTTAACTATTACACATGTTGCTTATCTGTTAACTAGATAACAAAAATTTATCTGTTAACTAATGTTAACATGTTAATAAAGTTTCCTAGTGTTAACTAGTTAACTATTCGACTTTTGTTAACTAATTTTTTTTTCATGTACAACAATCTTTGTTGGTAAAACACATCACAACAAAATATACGTTTTTGGAACTACATTGCTCTATGAAGAGACTACAAAGTCATTTGAGTGGCTGTTTGAAACATTCTTGGAATGCATGGGCGGTAGAACCCAAAATCAATATTCACAAATCAATGCTCAGCAATAAGAGCAGCTATGAAGACTCAATTCCCAAATACATTTCATGGGCTTTGCACCTTCCATATACTGCAAAATGGACCAAGAAATTTGGGAAAGCTATACAATGCAGAATTCAGAGAACTCTTAAATTTTGTGATGTTCAATGTCGAAAATCAGGAGGAATTTGAAGTACACTGGAATGAATTGATGAACCCCCCCCCCCCCCCCGGCACTAAGGGGAATTGGACTGATTCCTTGTATAAGTTGAAGGAAAAATAGTCGAGCTCTTGGATACGAAACCAATTTTGTGCTGGGATGAAGAGCTCACAGATGAGTGAGACATGCAACAACAACCTGAGTAAATTCATGGATTCAACTATGAATTTTGCCAGGTCAGTTACTAGTTAACCATTTATCTGTTAACTAGATAACCTTGATTGTTAACTAGTTAACTTGATAACCTTGTCTATTAACTAGATAACCTTTTCTGTTAATTAGTTAATTTTACTAATAATTGTTGAATAAATGTTCATTTATGCAGCTTCTTCATACAGTACAATCGTATGGTTGAGAATAAAAGGGAAGAAGCTAGTAGACTAGAATTTAATATGAAGGATAAACAACCAGTTGTTATATCATAAATGCCATTGCTGGAAAAAGTTTCATGGATATATACTCCTGAAATTTTTGCAACAATGCAAGAGGAATGCATTACATCTTCTCCTTATGTGTTGGGTAGAGATGAAGTAAACGACAATGACATGGGGAGGGCATTCAAAGTATACAAGTGGGGGCACGACAAAACACGACTTGGTGAAAGGACAGTGCTCATTGATGAGGATAAACTTATGTTCCGGTGTACATGCAGGACATATGATACTTGTGGATGGTGGTGCTGGCACCTTATGAGATGACTTGATTGTATGTTTTGTAACACAGGACAGCTGAAGGACAAAGATATCTCGACCCAATATATAAAGAAACGGTGTGCAAGGGATGGTTTTGAGTTCGAATTTCCCTATGAAGTTATCTTGCCGAGACAAGCAATGATAACTAGGAGGATGCAGACTATGTCAGCTATGACTGTAACACTGATGAATAGATTAGTTTGGAATGATGCAGCATTTAAACGTGTAATGAACACGTTTCATACATTACTTAGGGAAATAGAAGGACTACTAGAGATTGGAGAATGATGCTGAAACAACTCAATCAGGATATCAAAATTAGCTTCTTGAAGGCAGCATTGTATATCACCAGAAGTTCAACAATCTCTAAGTTTGATATCTTGACTGAGTTGTTTCAGCATTATCTCCAATCTCTGGTAGTCCTTCTGTTTCCCTAAGTAAGATATGAAACATGTTCATTACACGTTTAAATGCTGCATCATTCCAAACTAATTTATTCATCAGTGCTACAATCATAGCTGACATAGTATGCATCCTTCAGGTTATCATTGCTTGTCTCGGCAAGATAACTTCAGAGGAAAATTCAAACTCAAAACCATCCCTTGCACTTCGTGTCCGCGGTTTCTTTATATATTGGGTTGGGATATCTTTGTGCTTCAGCTGTCTAGTGTTACAAAACATACAGTCACGACATCTCATAAGGTGCTGACACCACCATCCACAAGTATCATATGTCCTGCATGTACAACAGAACATAAGTTTATCCTCATCAATGAGCATTATCCTTTCACCAAGTCGTGTTTTGCCGTGCCCCCACTTGTATACTTCGAATTCCCTCCCTATGTCATTGTCGTTTACTTCATTTCTACCCAACACATAAGGAGAAGATTCAATGCATTCCTCTTGCATTGTTGCAAACAATTCAGAAGTATATAACCATGAAACTTTTTCCAGCAATGGCATTTCTGATATAACAACTGGTTGTTTATCCTTCATATTAAATTCTAGTCTACTAGCTTCTTCCCTTTTATTCTCAACCATACGATTGTACTGTGTGAAGAAGCTGCATAAATGGAGATTTATTTAACAATTATTAGTAAAGTTAACTAATTAACAGAAAAAGTTATCTAGTTAAGAAACAAGGTTATCAAGTTAACTAGTTAATAGACAAGATTATCTAGTTAACAGATAAATGGTTAACTAGTAACTGACCTGGCTAGATTCACAGTTGAATCCATGAATTTTCTCAGGTTGCTATTACATGTCTCACTCATCTGTGAGCTCTTCATCCCAGCACAAAAATGGTTTCGTATCTATGCGCTCGACCATTTTTCCTTCAGCTCATACAAGGAATCAGTCCAATTCCCTTTAGCGCGGGGCAGATTTTTATCAATTCATTTCAGTGTACTTCAAATTCCTCCTGATTTTCGACGTTGAACATCATAAACTTTAAGAGTTCTCTGAATTATGCATTATATAGTTTTCCCAAATTTCTTGGTCCATTTTGCAGTATATGGAAGGTGCAAAGCCCATGAAATATATTTGGGAATTGAGTCTTCATAGCTGCTCCTATTGCTGGGCATTGATTTGTGAATATTGATTTTGTGTATATATCGCCCATGCATTCCAAGAATGTTTCAAACAGCCACTCAAATGACTTTGTAGTCTCTTCATAGAGCAATGCAGTTCCAAAAACGCATATTTTGTTGTGATGTGTTTTACCAACAAAGATTATTGTACATGGAAAGAAAAATTAGTTAACAAAAGACGAATAGTTAACTAGTTAACACCAGAAAACTTTATTAACATGTTAACATTAGTTAACAGATAAATTTCTGTTATCTAGTTAACAGATAACAACATGTGTAACAGTTAATAGATAAATAGTTAACATGTTATCTAGTTATCTGTTATAAGTTAACTTATTAACATGTTAACTAGTTAACTTTTTAACATGTTAATAGTTATTTAACGTGTTAACTAGATAACTAGTTGATAACAGCATAGCAGATGTTTTAAGGTTAACTAGTTAACAGAAAACATTAATATGCAAATTTAATTACTGATAATACATACCAAGAGGTCGATGATGTTTGTTGGTTCTATAGGTTGTGTCAAAGTTGAAGCAATCACCAAAAGCTCGATAGTCCCTCCTCATTTGTGCATCTGACCAGAAGATGCTTTCAATTTGTGCATCTTCTTCTTTGTCGACTTTTATTTTTGAGTAGTTTCCCTTGTTAATTTTCGATTGTTTTACGAAATAATCAAGTAAGCTTTCTACAGCCCCTCCCTACATTTGTCTCTCTCTCCTGGTGCGAATGTGGTTTTTTTACGTCTAGATGCGTGAAACCAAGGTTTTCAGGCCCAGCAATTCGTATAGAATCAAAACTGGAACGTCCATTGATTCCCGCATCAGCATTTGGATCAGCTATGATTTCATATATTATAGGAATCCTTCTCACACTTCTACTGAAGTGTCTTTCACTTGCTGGGATCATTACATGGTTGTGTTCATCGTTAAATTTAGTGATGATATATTTACATGTTTCCAAACAACATTAGTGAACTTGTTAACATGTTAACTAGTTACCAGTATAACCAGTTAACAAGCTGGCAGTTAATAAACATATATAACAAGTTAACTAGAAGAAAATATACCCGATTCTCTGTCAAATCTGAGACTCATAAAGGCTTTGCAACCAGTCGTTGTTTTCCCCCTCTGTCTGGTTTGATTGGCGGGAGCAACCTTGACTTTTTTCCCCTCCTCGTTTAGTGCACACATTCACAATATAGTATATGAAGTCCACTTTTTGTTTCTTGCTGTCAGTATATCTTTCGAGTTGGTTCCTAACATAGAACATTTTGTGTTCTGCATAGTCTGAGTAAAAAGCCAATGCATCAAATGATGATTCAAATTTTAGCATCTTCTATGTTTTCTTATCAGGATGATAAATGGTTTCAGGTAAGTGGACATTTTTTTTTTTGCTAGCAGGATGATAAATGGTTTTCAGGTAAGAATTCTTATAGCAGAGAATTAATTAGTTATCTTGTTAACATATCGAGTTAACTAGTTAACTTACTGAATTATCTAGTTAACAGACAGTTTAACTAGGTAACATACTTGTTAACAAGGTCAATTACTTGTTTAACTAGTTAACATACTGTTTGACAAGGTAACAGAGTGTTATCTAGTTAACAAACAAGGTTAACTAGTAAATTACTTGTTAACTAGTTAACAGACTGTTGACAAGGTAACAGAGTGTTATCTAGTTAAAAGACTAGGTTAACTTACTTTTTAACTAGTAATAAACTGTTATCTAGTTAAAATGTCTGTTAACTAGTTCAATTACTTGTTAACAGAGAATTAACCAGTTCAATTACTTGTTAACCAGTTAACAGAGAATTAACTAGTTAACTTACTTTGTAACTAGTAAATCAAGAAACATATATAAGCATTTT
The DNA here is from genome assembly GCA_034768395.1 of Linum lewisii. Taxonomy (NCBI): domain Eukaryota; kingdom Viridiplantae; phylum Streptophyta; class Magnoliopsida; order Malpighiales; family Linaceae; genus Linum; species Linum lewisii. Next base: position 51,011,218 of record CM068297.1, read on the forward strand.
GGCTAAAAACCTATTGCCACATCAGCATTTGCACTCCTCTCATTGAGTTTAAGTTTCTCTCTCCTCACATCTTACCAATTTATTTTTTATTTGATTTTTCAAACTCTCTCTCCACTATTTCTTTTCCTTTTTAATTAGTTTTCTTTTCATAACATTTTATATGTTACTCCAAACATATTGTTCCCTTCACAAACGTTATTCGTTTTAATTTTTCGAATCCAACATCAATTTTAATATATTTTATTAAATAATTAATCTTATATTAAAAACTATGTGGAGGATGACCAAACTGTTAATCATTACTTACACAACACTAAAAGTTCCCATGCATATCCAGTCATATTGTTTACTTACAAATAAACAAGCCTAATATGTTGTTCATTTAAAATATTAATCATTATAAAATATATAAATACACCGTAAATCGGTATAATATATGACTCAAGTGACACAATAAGTGATCCTAAAGGCTAAAATTGTTCAACTCTCACCTAAACTTTGATTAACTTAAAATCTATATTTCATTAATATTCTAAATTTTTCATAACATTCTACAAAAATAGTATCATCAAGATGTTAATCGATCAACTAAGAGGATCATCAACATTAAATTGGATTTCTCATAATAAAATAATATGATCAAGATGGTACAGTGACTTTGAAGTAAATAATAAATTAAATATAAAATTTAGTTAGAATATTTTATTTTCTAGCATTCTCATGTTAAAGTCAAAGGTGTAAATATACATCATGATTTTGAAGTAAATAATATATTATGTATGTATATTCATTCAAGTAAAAAATAAATTTAGAATAGTTTGTTATCCGGATTTTTTAAGTTAAATGTTTAAAGATACATCGGGCCTTTAAAGTAAATAATATGTATTATTCCATAACTTATAGTTGATTTTGTTAATGACACGGGTTGGAATATAGTTTGAACATTCCTCTAATTTGACACATGTAGAAAGACTAAGAATTAAGTGAGTTCATGTGCCCCAGAATCATAAGAATAATTTTAATTTGTTTGTCATATATAGTTAAACATACATGATGCTAGATATATAATTTCACTATTGTTCTTTCGTTCGAATAACTAAGGAACATATTGACAATTTATTTATTTAGTCAATTTATTTAGGTTGTCAATAGTAAAGTGAGAGAAAGAATATTGAATCGGCCAACGGGCGGGCCGAAAAATTATCCAGAATTCTTCGTAAGAGCAATGGTAATTAGTTATTAAAGTCATGAGTGTGTAAGGGTATGAGTCATGATATAGTAAGTAAAATGGGTTATATGTCAATAATTTTTGCCAATTCAGAATATTGATCGAATTGAGTCAGTTCGACTTGAGCATATTCATGAAATCTAAGTATATATATAACATGATCTTTACTTATATATTATTTTAACGTGTCAATTGAGGCTTTATTTTAATTATGTTGAACTAAACCTGAACATACTTTTTTAGAGAAATGATGGTTTATTTAGTCTCGACTTTGTTTGTTTGTTGATGCTTCAAATGAGTTGTTATTAAATTTTTTTATTTGTGTTGAATTAATTTTTTTTAGTAATACTTTAGGATTAATTAAATGTTATATAAATAAAATTTTGAAGCCGCATTGGTTTAGAGGACATCACTCATTTGAAAAGTTTGTTTGAACAACATGTATGAGTGTTTATGTCATTTCCCCTTTACAATTGTTTAATGGTCATAAGAAGACCTATTTTATTTCAGTTTGTAATCAAATATAATTAATTCTTAAAATATTCTTAAATTTATCTTAACATTCCATTTAATATTATATATTTTTTGGTATTTTATAAACTCGACCAACGGGCTAATAATAATCTACTTATTATATAAGCACTCATAATTAGATGGGGTATGATTTAAAGTCCTCCCTTTAAATGGAAGATACGAATCAATAATATTATTTTATTTCAATTTTGATTACACTAGGAAATTAATAAATAAAATTATAATATCTTTGAAGTATTGGGAAGTTTAAGGAAACTACTTTTTTATTTATTAACTCAAAATAAACTGTTTTCAAGTAGAAAATTTTCAGGATAATTTTTTTTATAGTTCTATTACTTTTTTAGATATTTTTATAATGATTATTTATTAATTACTATTTACTACACATTTTATAATATTTAATTGATGCAAATCATACACATCCAAATATAATAATAATAAACTAACTAGAACACTTAATAAAAAAACAACAAATTAATATTAAAAAATATGGTGGCCATAATAATACAGTCTTTAAGAGCATCTCCAATGGCCCTAAATTTTAAAATTTTATTGTAAAAGCTCCAATTTGATTGGTTGATATTTAAAAATTGAATTAAATAAATAGAAAAGAAGAAATTATAGAAGAGAGAAATGATTTGATTGGTTCATTTTATAAAGTTTTATGCAAAAGCTTTATGTACATAGAGCTTTTGCATAAAGGTTTAAACTAATCAAATCACTATTCTCTCTCTTATAATTTCATCTTTTTAATTTATTTAATTCAAATTTTTTATATCAACCAATCAAATTGGAATTTTTACCATAAAGTTTTGAAATTTAGGGCCATTGGAGATGCTATAAATAGAAAATAAATACACACTTTTCATGACTAAGGTATATAATAATACACCTACAAAACATGTCAGTCATTTGCTTTGACCAACTATCACTTTGTCGAAACTCTTTTTATTTTCGTAAACTCTCTAATCATGCTCTCTGTAGGGTCACATATTTTTTCATCACATTCTACTATATTAAAATAAAAAATTATCTTATACGAGAGCTACATAAGCTAAGTAAATAGAAAATGACTTGAAGATGTTACTAAAATATAAAAAGTTTGGCCCTTGAGTTTTTAGTTTGATTTCAATCTTTTGATTCAAAATTTTAATTAGTTTTCATTGTCTAAACATAATCCTAAATTAACTTTTTTTACATAATTATTCTTCATTCACCAATTATATCAAATAAAGTCGGCCAACGGGCCGAAAAAAATACTAGTAGAGTATTAACTAAATAACAAAGAATTAACTAGTTAACAGAGATAACAAAAAGAACTGTCTGTAGGATTTTTTTACCTACTGATGTAGAATTTGTTTCGTCCAGATGTTCTTCAGAATCAGAGGATAAGGTAGTGATTTGCTGATCGGAGGTGGTGATTTGTTGATCGAAGTTGGAGCTCATGTTGATTTGCTTATTAGAGTTGGAGTTGATGTTGATTTGCTGATCGCAGGTGGTGATGATTTGCTGATCGGAGTTGGAGATGATGTTGATTTACTGATCGGAGTTGGAGCTGATGTTGATTTGCTAATCAGAGGTGGTGATGTTGGTGTGCTGTTTGGAGTTGGAGCTCATGTTGATTTGCTAATCGGAGGAGGACATGGTGGTGTGCTGATCGGAGTTCGAGCTCATGTTGATTTGCTGATCGGAGGAGAGGGGAACGTGGTGTGCTGATCGGAGTTGGAAGGAAAAAATCGAAAAGGAGCAGAGAATTTTGAAATAAGGAAATTGTTCATTTCCCGCGATTTTAGGGGGAGTGGTGGCTGCATTTTGTTTGAACGATTTTGCCCCTGTTAGGTTTGTTATTGGCTGGGCTTCGGCCCGTGAAGCAAGGGTAAAAGGGATGTATAATTTTGGTTGGACCGTCCCAACCTTTAAAGGTTGGGTCCGGATCCGCTGCCCATGAGTATGCAGGATTTTCTTCTAATAGATTTATCCTCTAGGTCATGATGGTAGCTAATTATAGCATTAATATTATGTATCTATGTTTATGTCTCTACTCTATAAACAAGAATATGATGATATGAGCATCTATGAATCAAATTTTCCTGGTGAAGAAATCATTATTCATTAGTCATCATCAGATAGGGTAATAACATTACAAAGATCAGATTGAACCAACAGCAACAAGTCTTTCTTTCCTTGTCCGACACACAAAGCTTATTTAAAAGGCAAAGGCGCAGATAAATTGCTGCCATGAAAGTAAATTGACAGAATTCACCAGCATCGACATGCTAAATGTTTCTCTAATAAAAGGACAGCAGCAAATTTCCTGGACATATGAAATCAAAGACCTTCAGGTAAAGAACAATATCATCATCATAATCATATTCAGTTGCTTCATAGTAATAATAATAATGTAGTAGGCAAGCACGTACCTTCTCAAATCTTTGCACAGGGCATCCCTGCCTTTGATTCAAAGCAACTTTTTCCAACGCTCCAACACATCCAGTAAGAATGCCACTCCTTCCTTCAATGTCGCCCTTCTTCCGTCCTTGTAGTTCCACACTTCAGAGATTATATATCTTCCACTCGGGTTGTATTCGTTAATCTCCATCAAAGCTGATTTGACAGCATTATAAGCTTCCTCACCATATTCCTTTTTCAGACTATTCAATCTTTCATCTTCATCATTAATTACTTCCTGAAATAAATGAATTAGTACAACTTGTATCTATGCTGTATAGATAAGAAAGGAACAAGCAATGCTAAGCATACCTTATGCTTCCCATCATCCACCTCAACAACTTTGAAGGGATGCCAATTTGGATCTTTCAGATGCTCTGCCCATAGCGAACATAATTCTGATGCCTTCTCATGAGCTTCTTCCTCCAAATACTTTTTGCTCATTGCTTTAAGGAATGGCTCGCCATCAAGCTCTCCCATTCGCTTAACACGTATATCACCACGGGTTGATATATCTTTTAAGCACTGGAAAGATATAAACATAAATAAAATCCATAAGGAAATCAGAACTTGTTTTTATCAGGGATTATAAATTAACCAGACATTTATCATTTAAACAATGAATCAGGAGTGTCATCACTGATAAAAATGGCAAAATGATTAATCTAATGCACCAAGAGTATACTTAAATCAAAATGAAAATAGCACACCCTTATTAACAACTAAAAAAATGACAGCAGTAAGAGAATATCAATACCACTGAAACTACAAAAATATTACTCACGTTAACTAATTCCTTCCGGGCATCCTGCAACTCATCATTGCTCTTGCGTTCCTTGACAATGAGAGTTTGGTTCAGTGCTTCCACACTATCAAGTTCATCCTCCTTCTCTTTCAAATCTGTAATAACATCATCCACTTTCTTCAAAATTTCTGCATCACCATCATCTCCCATGTGCTGCATCACATTCAAAGTGCCTCTGAGCTGCTCTATTTCCAACTCTAGTTTTTGCTTTGCATCCAACTGCTTTTCCAGTTGAATAATCCTGTTGTGAAGCTTTTCCTTTTCTCTCTACACAAGGTAGTAAAATCCAAGTTACAATGTTTCATCTTATCCTCGTGACAATAGTAAAGGACTTCAAAATATATAAAGAGATCACCTTCTGATCTTCAGCCAATTTCATTACATCCTCATCTGCTTTTTGTTGCTCCAAGGATGCTAACTCAAGTGAACTATTTCTACTTGCATTCTGACGAGCAAAGATAAAAAGAAATTAGTGCTAATGGAAAAACTATCATGCTTATGTACATACATACAACAGACACACAAGAACATGTGATAGTGGTCAGGTTCTGGTCCAAGTCATGCCTCTACAAACTGTAAGGATCAATGTCGGCCATTTTCATATTATGCCTGTTGAAACTTATGGCAGATCCATCTAACAAATTCATCTATGTATGACCATAACCCAATGAACTAGGAATTTCAATGGTGAAACCTGAAATGAAACACAATACTCAATGACAAAAAGGTCCCTCGGCATTCAAAATTTTGATTAGCTTTCAGCTAAATTAAAAGTAACAACATGCATGTCCAAATTATGATACTTCACCGATGAGAACTACTCCAGAGTGTGTGAGAGATGCTTCCTGGCAATGCCAATGTAGGGGACAGATCACAGACAAAATGCAGCACAACATGAACATGTAATTACAGAAGAATCCACTATACCTTTCCAATCTCTTCTGAAAGAGTTCTTCTGTCAATTCCATTTTTGGCTTCTCGCTCTTCCAATTGGGACTTGCGCATCTCAAGCTCTTTCTTCTGAGATTCCACTTGTGACTTCAGCTTCTCATGGTCATTAAATACTCTCTGGAAGTGATCATGTGCACTAGCTTGGATTTTTCGTACCTCTAGAATTTACACGTAAGACAAAAAAAGAGAAGTTCAGCCAAACCTTCGTGAGCAAAACACAGCTACAGTATGAAATGTAAAGAATGAAGTAATTATAGTGCAATGTGCGGACTAAAACAAGATTATTATTTATTACCATCATTGTAAGCTGAGACAAGTAGTTCTTTCTCTTCCATCATGTTCTGGAGGGAAGCTGAGGTCTCCTTACATCTTACAGCCATCTCCTCTACCTGTTTATTTCTCATCTCCATAACATTTGTTAGATTGGACACCAGTCTGATCTGTTTCCTGTTTTCTTCATCCATGATCTCAGATATTGTCTTAAGATCTCCAGTCTTCCTCAAATTTTCTCCAACAATGTTGGTAGCATGATAGTCATCAGCACGTGCAACCCAACAATATTCACCTGTCTTGCTCTCATTATTGGCAAGAAAATCCTTCTTTCCGTGATTATCTGCCTCAAAAGCCTTTTCAAATGAAAGAGCATTGTGTAAACCAGGCCAGTCTCTATTAAATTCTACAATAGCAGTTCCTGAATGGCCAAGATAATTCCACAGAGGACGAACTCTCGTCGGATTAAACCCTCTGCTGATTAATTCATCCCTAAACTTGGATCCACTAGCTCCTACGCATTTCCCACTTGGTTCCTTGTTGGTAGAAATATTAACCACAATTCCCATCCAAGGCCATACAAATGCTTCATCCTGGTTGCAACCATTTAAAGGATTGGAATCATTCTGAACAGGTTTGGATGATGGACCTGCTACATCTTTTTCCAAGAACTGAGCCAAAGCCTGGTGATTTGCTTTCTCCTTGCAAGTTCTCTTACCCGAACTCTTGCCTACCCCAGAAGCATGTTGGAGAAGTTCATTGTAAAGGTAGTGCTTTCTCTTCTTTGGACAATATGGGCAAGCAAACGTTTCATCAAGATTCTGCACCTTATGCTTTCCTTTCTTCAGTTCTTCATAACTCTGGTCTTTGTACTCATCCATTTCTGTGTCGCTTATATCCGAACTGCTATCAGTGTCGTTCTCCATCCCGTTTACTTCAATTTGATAAACTGGTGCCTGAGACCAACAAAACCATAACAAAAAAAATTGTACTTGAGTAAACATCAAAGTTAGTAATCTCAAGAGAATCAATCCAAATTCATTCCGAAAGCAAAGCCCCAAACTAAACATAAAATGTAGGATGAGAAATAATTAGAGGGCTTAAATCTTGTCGGCAAACACAAGGATCAAAAGTGGAGAGGAACTGAAGCACCAAATTCATAATGGATATGCCATCATGTCGAACATAGGTACTGGAACAACATGGTCCACAAGCATTTCAATCTTGCACATGAAAACGAGAGGTGGGAAAAGTGCATGGAAGTGGAAAACAGACCCAAGCATTTAGATGTCAGGGCACGACATGAAAAATGTAATCAAAGCTCAAGGACGACCCTTACAAAATCGAAGGTAGCAGAACACAAGTACATTTAAACTCACCCAGAATCAAAGACTACACACAAATGGAAATTTTCATAGATCGGGGCTAAGATTAAACGAAACAGGAATAAAAAAAAAACAAAGAAACGATGGCATGCAGAAAACCAAAAGCGATCGAAATGAACAGCAGAACATCTAAAAAGGAGAAAGAGCGAGTGGAGGGAGAAATTAGGGTTTGACCTTGAGAGAAAGAGAGGTGGAAGAAACTGGAAGATAGTGAGGGGGAAATGCGAGTGGAAACAGGGAATAGGAGGAGAAGGGGAGGAAGTGCAATGTGCTTCCGGGAGAGAAGAGAAGCAACCAACTGTATGGGTCTGAGGAACTCGGCCAGCAGCCAGCTCTCACTTCTCAGCTGCTTATTACGTTTTTGGAGACTTAAATATACCATATAAGACTAAATTTTTGAAATTAGTTACCCTAACTACTCAAAATTTTTTCCCTCATCGGGTATAGGCTTATTCGGAAATTGGGTACCACCCGAATCTGGTCAAATTGGTAGGAATTACCCGTTGACCGGGTAAAATTGATGGGTATGGACAAACTCAGTACCCAGTTAGAGTGGGTAACGGGTGGGGATGGGTTTCAAGGTATCCGCCTCATACCCAACTCGATGAGTACCCAATATGAAACAACTTTGTATTAGTCATAATATATCATATATGTTTAACGGACCAAACCCAATTTCTTCTTCAATCATTCAGTTCTTCACTTCAACTCATCGATCGCACAACCTATCGTTCCCTCTCGAAACTATAATGCTCTAAAAATCGTAACTTCATCTCGAGAATCTCTTTGCAATCTAGATAGATTTTGGGTTCACACAATGGGTAGTGGGGTTACCCAATACCATGTCGAGGCGGGGATGGTATGAATTTTGTACCCATTTAGTCTCGACGGACGAGTACGAGTAATACCCATTTAATAAACGAGTGGGTAGTGGATATGTGGTATCCGGACTCGTGGGTACCCATTGCCAAGCCTAATCGGGTACCACTCAACTTGCACTCCGAAAATCACCTATGAGAACACCCAATTTATTCTCACCATGAGAACATTAATCTCCACCTTTTATTCATAACATTTTCTTAATCTAAAGATGTAGATTGGATAGTAATGTAATTTAACTTTTAAATTTTTTTTTTTTGGCAAGAAACTTTTAATAGTTAAGATCAATCAATTCCCCTTTTAAGTGATTTTTTTAGTAGGCTTGGCAATAGGTACCTAGAAATCGGGTATCCACCCAAAATCCGGCCAAATTGGGTGGGGATTACCCGTTGACTGGGTAAAGTTGACGGGTATGGGCAAACCCGGTACCTAGTTAGAGCGGGTAACTGGTGGGGACGGGTTTCAAGGTATCCGCCCCATATACCCAACCCAGTGGGTACCCAGTATGAAACAACGTTGTATTAGCCATAATATATCATCTATGTTTAACAGACTAAACCCAATTTCTCCTTCACTCATTAAGTTCTTCACTTCAACTCATCGATCGAGCAGTCTGTCGTTCCCTCTCGAAACCATAATGCTATAAAAACGTAGCTACATCTCAAAAATCTCTTTGCAATCTAGGTGCATAGAGATTTGGGGTTCACCCAATGGGTACCGGGTAAACCCGATACCCATGTCGGGGCGGGGATGGTATGGATTTTATACCCATTTAGTCTTGGCGGGCGGGTACGGGTAATACCCATTTAATACACGGGTGGGGGTGGATATATGGTATCCGGGCCCGTGGGTACCCATTGCCAAGCCTATTTTTTAGCAAAAAAAAAAAAAAACACGTATTAATTTATGGCAATATTTTTGGGATGTATTAATGATCTTTTATGAATAAATTAATTTATAATTTGCTAGAATGGAAACTTAAAAGCAATGATTTGGTTCTTTTCATAATAGTGATCTTGGTTACCCCAATATCAAAAAAGGAACATGAAATTTGTATCATGGTACCCAATTACAAAAAAAGGAACATAAAATCTGATATTTGCACCCAATTGTAGAAAAAGGAACACAAAATTTGGATCTTGGTACCTAGTTACAGAAGCAGAAAAGGAACATGAAATATGTATCATGGTACCAAATTACAAAAAAAGGAACATAAAATTTGATCTTTGTACCCAATTGCAGAAAAATGAACACGAAGCTCGGATCTTGGTACCCGATTACAGAATAAAGAACAAGGAAAATCTCTGGTCGACTAAAATTTCAAATCGGTACCCACTCGACTCCATAGGTACAGAATCATCAGAATCTCCATCTCCGGCCATGTAATGGCTCCGATGACATGACTCTAGCCAACTCGAGCAACGACTCGACGATAAGAAGAAGAAAAAGAACCCAACCTATCTAATCTTCATCCATGTAGCGGCTCAGACAACATGATCTCTGGCCAAGAGCAACGACTCGACGACAGGAAGAAGAAGAAGAAGAAGAGAATTATATTCTAATGGTTACACTCATCAGCTTTGCAAAATACAACAGCCCGTGGTAACTACCATTGTCTCAAGGTGCAACGGGCGTTACAGAACATGTAACGGTCGTTGTCTGCCACATGTAACTGGCGGGAAGGTGAAGGGATTGATCTAGGTCGATCGCCCAGACTTTGATTCAGGTAAATCCTTCTCGTTCAACTAGATTCAGCTCTACCAATTACGGTTCTATGTTTGGGGGTTTTGGTGTTCTTCTCTAATCAGATCAGTTATGATGGTTGTGGTTGTTTGGAAACCTGTGTAGGAAGGTTGTGGTGTAGTGCTAAGGGTTGGAAGCTATATCGGTAAGTCCGGATTCAAGAATCGGCCAAGGAAACTGTAAGGGTTTTTTTTCACTAAAATGTCATTTTAACTACTATGATCCATACCCAACTTTTATTGCTCATTGTTATGTTGTTATTGAATTACATATTACTATGTAATTCAGGCTTAGTTTTTTAGACTACCTTGATTGATATCAGTAGGGATTATGTGCATGATTAGACTGATCTCACGGATTGGAATTAGGTGTGAGCACGGGTGATCCATTTATGGATTGCGCAATCCCCTACGTAATGAAAGGACTAAAAGGGGTCTTCATGACCAGGAATAGGGCCTATATGGCACGGGGATGGTCAATAGACCTCACAGGCTTAAGGGATCCTTTTAAAGGATCGTGATAGGGATTGCTCGCGCTACCAACCTCTAACTGTTGTGATCTTTCTTTGATCTGTTTGGCTTATTGGTTTTACTGCTTTCATAGCATATGGGATTACTATTTTTTACTAGTTCACTCAGTGCATGTCATTGACCCTCTTTCTTTGGTTTCTTTTGCCGGCTCGTTTCGGGTTATGGTGAGCAGGTCACCATGCCACCTATGAGAGCTTTGAGGAGAGGTGTTGTCATGCATGCCAACGAGTCGGTTAATGCTAAGTACTACCAAGATATTCAGACCCACTTTTGACTTATCGGTGTTTATCGGGCTTTTAGGGATTTTGTTTCTAGTTTATGGATTATGGATGTATTGGATTTGTTATTAGTTTTTCCTTTCCCTTTCACTCATTAGTTATTGGTTGTATTTGATTATTGATTCTGGTTGTGTCGGTTTGGCCATTTCTCTTCTTTTTTGTATTAATTTAGTCTTTTGTTCATGTGATGACGTGTATGATTATCTACTTAGTTCGAGTATGTGGCACCTCATTAGTAATGCATGGGTTAAACCCGTGGTTTAACCGGGTCGTCTAGGGTGGGTGTTACAACGGATATTAGAGCCTGGTTTGTCTTCTGCTGCGTAGTAGTACTACTTACTTTCTCGAGGCATCATGAACCTTATAGAGGAAGTTAGTATTCCACTTCCATGTTAGCACTAGACATTCCAAGGGACTAGTTTCCACTTTGCTGCTTTTGTGAAAATGGTTTTGTGGAAAATGGTGTTTTCCAAGGATTTAAAGTCTAAATGTTTTAAAGTAAGTTGACTTTAACTGGGTAACTAAACGTTCTACTCTTCTATAGCGATCAGGGTAGCGCCACTGGTAGCCAGAACACTATTGCTGCTGATCCACCTACTCTAGCGTTAGATTTTGGGCGACTCCTGAAGATGAGAGGTGTTACATTCGAGGGGACACCTCGGATTCTCAACTAGCTCTGGATTGGTTGAGGGAGAACGAGCATGCGTTCAGTTTTCTGGGAGCTACTAATGAGCAGAAGTTGCGATACTCAATATTCTTGCTAAGAGGAGATGCCAATGAGTGGTGGAGCAACCTAGCAGTTGTGGAAGAGGTTCCTTTTGCCATAGGCTTTCAGGGCTTCAAGCAAGTGTTCGGAAATGAAGACATGTCTGCAACCTGGAAAAGGGATAATAGGATGGAGTTTCAGACCTTGAAGTAGGGAGATAGGTCCGTAGTAGAGTACTACAATGAGTTTGTGCGCCTTAGCACATGGTATTAGGGAGCTCCAGAACTTAAGAAGGATGAGTTGAACCAACAATTCCTAGAGGGGGTTGAAGGCATCAATCCAAGCTGGTGTCACTTCTAATGACATGGGTAGGATTGTAGATGTCAAGGTTGTTACTTTGAGGGTTGAGCTATTGGAGAACAAGCGCAGGGAAGAGGATCAGGTTTGGTAGGAAGAGAAGAAGGGCAGCTAGTTCGGCTGGGACTACTGCTGGTCCTATCCGACAGAGAAGAATGGAGTTTGTTGGATCTGCAAGCTAGCATACTAGGAGGTCTGTGCCACCGATGCCGCAACCACACACTGATCCACGGACTATCGGGCGTCCGCCTTGCAAGAAGTGTGGCTTGTTGCATCCTGGTGCTTGGTGCGGGACAGGAGGGTGCTACTGGTGTGGTGAGTCGGGTCATTTCATGAGGGAATCCCATAACAAGTTTGATGGTGCTGGGAGAAAAGCATCGGAGGCCACAGTGCAGCAGATTAGAGCCCCGTCAGGGAGTGAGTTTAGAGGTGGCTTCGGTGGAGGTAGAGGACCGGCGACTGACGCCAACACTTAGCTGTTGGCTGTTAGGTATGAGCAAGAAGGTAACACAGAGGTGCATGCTCGAGTATTTGCTATGACTAGAGCTGAGGAGAGGAAGCTTCACCACAGTGAATGGTACAAGTTTACTCTTTGAGCATCCACTTTACGCTTTGTTTGATACGGGTTCTACCCACTCTTTTGTATCTGCTAGTGTAGCTGCTTTATTTGGGGTTAGACCTAGTAGGTTGGGTAAGGTGTTCGGGGTAAGTACTCTGATTGGGAGAAATCTTGTTGTAGATTCTATTCTTCGGGGTTTGGGTTTGCAGATAGCGAGAAGGGTGTTTGAAGCAGACCTGATGCTGCTTGATGGAACTTGTCAAGATTCTATCCAGTTCAGTATTTCGGTCATAACTTTTAATCCTGAACTCCAATTAATGCAAGGTCAACGAGGTTGGAAATATAGTTCAATTACCTTTCCATACATATATTGTGGGCCATCAGATTCGAACGGATCATAGAGATATGCTTGTTTAAAGTGGATGGACTCGATACTAAAAAACTGCTTATTTAGTAGTTTTCTTTTATTAGAATTAGGTCATTAAAATATTAGTTTATAATACCTTTCCATGTAGGAATTATTTTTCTTTCCTTTTCTTTAATTCATTGTGATTCTTATGTAAAGCCTATATAAAGGCTTCTCCACCCCTTGTTTTGAAATAGAATATTGATAATAAAGTTTGAGCTTTTAGATTGTTGAGTTTTTTTTAACTCGTTAGGTTCTTTGAGAGTGTGTGGATTCATACTCGAGAGAGCGACAGTCATATCGGCGATACATTCACCCTCCTTCGTGGTTGGCATCTATCTTGCTTCCGTCCCTTGTTGAAGATTTCGAGTTCGATGGTTCCGTGCCATATATTGTTGTCGGGTTTCGTCACAGTCATTGGCATGGTTCACATCAGTTGGTATCAGAGCTCCGGTTCAAGTCAGAGACATCATATCGAGTTTCCAGGTTTATCTTGGATTCATATCTTTGATTTTGTTTTATAGTTTGATAGAAAAAAATAAAACAAAAAAATATAGAAAATAGGAGTTTTTTTGGATTGTTAGATGTTATCTTGGATTCATATCTTTTATTTTATTTCATAGTTTGATAGAGAGAGGAAAAGAAAACAAAAAAGTTTGATGAAAAAGAAAAAAATTGTCAGGGTTTGTTTGATGTTACTAATCGATTGATAAAGTGTGAAGATGAATGAAGATTTATTCCATAGTAGGTATGTGATCAAGAATTTTTTGTGTCAACTTGTCTTTGACGAATGAAGTTGTTACAACATCCATTGTTGAGCAATTGGGTTTTACGAAGATGAAGCATCCTCAACCATATAATTGTGGAGAACGACGGGTGACGGAGCAAGCATTGTTCTCTATTAGTATTGGAAAATATGATGGCGAGGTGTTGTGTGATGTAGCGCCAATGGAGAATGTTCACCTACTTCTGGGTTATGATGTGAACCGCCGCAACCATGTGCAGACGACCCTAACCACCGCAAGTTGATGCTCCTAGCAACGAGATGAACCTTCGGAACCGGGATGGAATCGGACTTTGACCCACTAGCTATAAGGGATCCAGGAACCAGAAGTATCAAGTCGAGGGCGCCACTTCAAGAGATGAATGCTCTTGATGATAAGCCAACCTTAAGCAATGCAACAAGCAAATACTCGAAGGGTTTAGAACAAAGTTCTGAAAAAGGGGGTTTATATTATTCAAATTTTTTATTACAAGGGGTGGCCGACGGCCTCTATATATAGGAGTTAGGGAACAAGCTCTCCCAATCCTCCTTGAAACTACTTCTTAAATTAATAATAAAAATAAACTAAGCCTAAAAAGTACTAAAAATATTCCTACTTATTCGAAACTAGAAGGGAAACATAACTAAAATCCTTAAGAGTCTTAGAAAGCAAGTAAAAACCCCAAAATAGTAAAACCGCCATAACCGGAGAAACCCTAGGCCGAGCAGGAATCTGAATCCGGCTCGGATTTGTAGTGGCGACATGTGTGCAGGCCGGATTCTGACCCGAATTATGTTCCTCTGTGTGTCCTAGTCCTAGGAGGACTAGAATCACGATTCTCAGCCTGTGACAGGCCGAATTTTGGCCCGGAGTGGAATCCTGAGCTCGTTGGTGCTCATCCTTGGGCTCAGATCGTGTATGGGCGGGCCTTCACGTGGTTTCTCCCTCAAATCTCCTCCAAATGCAGCTCTTTTTGTTGAAGGTGGTTCCTGGGACTTCAAGACATCCGTGGCACTTGAAATTTCCCAAGAGGCCCGAGCCAAACGTTGGCTTGGCCTAGATTGCTCCAGCTGCGTGCCCAGACTCGGGCCCGGCGCTCGGGGCAGGCTGGTCTCTAAGCCTTTGAAAAATCTGGCCAGGCCTTCGAACTTCCGCTTCGGTCATTCCCTCAGGAAGGCTTCAAGAGGGCCTTCAAACGCGGATGCAGGCTTGAGGCTCGGGGGAACGGTATGGGGGCCTAACCCTAATGCTAGGGCTCGTCCGGGGCCCGTGGCGGGGCTTGGCTCTGGGCCTTTAGTCTTTTTGGTCAAGCCTTCCTCCCTCTTACTTCGGCATTCCTCCAGAAATGATTGAAGGCGGGTCCCTTGGCTTGTCCTTGGCCTCCTGGCTCGTGTCATTCGTTCTAGGGCCTAGGGATGGCCCTCGTCTCGGTCCTAGGCTCAGCTCCGGCCTGGCTTTGGGACTTTGGCTGGCATCAGTGCTTGGCATGGCCTGACTGAGATTCTGGCTTGCCTAGCTGCTAGGGGAGGCTTGAGTCTGAATTTAGTCACGTACCTTGGCTTGAGGAACCTTTGTAGGGCTCAGTTGTGAGCTTGCCTTGGCCCTAGTCGCTTCTTGTACGACCCTAGGGTGGTCCGGCCCTTAGTAGGGGACCCTGGAGGGGTGTAAGAATATCGGTTGGTACAAGGGCAGGTAGGTAGGGTCACATCATCCCCCTCTTATTGCTTTGGATTCGTCCTCGAATCCAGCAACTGCCCACGTTGTGCACTTAACAAGCCTCTCCAGATCTGCGTTACTTGCGTGCTCATCGTCGGGGGAGACTCAACGTGGTCTCCTGGACTTGGGACATTGTTAGACCATGTGCAAGACCACGGCTCAGGGTCTTTGGAGCTCTGTTCATCGGTATCCATGTATTCTGCTTCGGACGGGCTATCCGCCAGGATATCAAGGCTTAGGGAAGACACGTGTGAGAAGATTTCGTCTATCCCCAAGTCAGCCTCTTCCTCCTCTCCGATCTAGGCATCCTCTGCTTCCATTAGAGTCGTGTGCTCGTCTCTCTCCATCGGAGTAACCCTTAGTAAGCGGTGGGTAAAAGCCTCATGTCGTAGCCCGGCTTTTACTTTGGCGCCCCAACGTGGGCACGGATTGGCCCAAGCCTTGGCGTCGGGGCTGGGCAGAGGGCCGGCTCCGGGGCTGGGCAGAGCACTGGCGCCAGGGCTAGGCAGAGCGCTGGCGCCGGGGGCTGGATTGAGCGCTGGTGCTGGGGCTGGGCTGATCGCTGGTGCCGGGGTTTGGCTGAGCGTTGACGCTGGGGCTGGGTAGAGTGCTAGCACTGAGGCTGGGCAGAGTGCTGGCGCTAGGTCTGGGCTGAGCGCCGGCTCCGGGGCTGGGCAACTTTCTTGGCTCCAGGGCTAGGGCACGAAATAACATGCTAGAGACCTTCTCTAGCCCTCTGACTTCACTTCTCCCCCCTCCTCCGAATCAGCCTCTTCTTCCTCCATCTTTTCATCCTTCTCATCATCCGTCACAACATATCCTTCTCTGATCACCATGGTCCTTTGGTTGGGGCAGTCCCTTGAGACATGGCCTCTTCCTTCACACTTAAAACATATAATTCCACTAGGACGTGGGTTAGAATTCTGAACATTAGGAGTAGTTTGAGTAGGTGTTACCCGTGGTGCCGAATCTTTAGGTTTAAGGCTCGGTCGGGGACCTGTGCTCCGGGGCTGGCCTGGCTTCCATAGAGGGTTGCCAATACTTGAGCTCCCTCTCACGTGCTACTGGTAGGTGGGTTAGGTCTTCTCTCGTACCCTCTCTTCAGATCTCTCTCTACTCTGAGGGCTACAATTATCAAATCTTCGTAGTCAACATAGTTGAGTATGTTGACTTGGTGCATGATGTGTGGGTGTAGGCCTCCTATGAACCTTGCTATTCGGGCCTCCTCCTCTTCCTCCAAATCGAGTCTTGTCACCAGCATCTCAATTTCTTTGTTGTACTCCTCCACCGACATGGTACCTTGCTTCAAAGTTTGAAGTGAGGTATGCAAGTCTCGGGTGTAGGCAGCCGGTACAAACCGCTTCCTCATCCTTCTCTTGAGGTCTCTCCATGTGATGATAGGCTCCTCCTCATCTCTTAGGACCTGTCTTTTAACCTGGCTCCACCATAGGGCAGCATAGTCGATAAACTCAAGGGTAGCCACGAGTACCTTCTTTCTCTCGGAGTAGTTGTGGCATTCTAGGAAGTCCTCTGATGAACTGCAGAATAGCTGTTGGTCAAATAACTGTCAAGCACAAAGCAGGACAGATCGTATTCCATGGGTCTCCTCTACTTGCCTACTTCGAATATGTTGGCACTTAAATTCACAGAAGAACACGTAGCGCGTGGTGTGAGTTCCACGACTTCTATACTAAAAAGCGAAGATAAATTGAAATGAAATAAAAGCGAAGAAAGGTTGATTGATTGACTAGGACAGACGACAGACAGGCTTAGATTTCGAATCCCCCTTAGATCACCAAGGCAACAGCAATCAACAAGACCAACGATTTTCGATTCTAGTTCATTCAGTTCTCAGACACCACCATAACTCCTGACCCTTAGGTTTAAGACTGGTGAACGTTCGCTCTATCCGATCTAGCTACCAAGATTAATTAGTCGCCCGGGTATGGTCGCCTCATGCAACGACTTAACTTAACTGGTGGAATTACTAACGATTTATGAGTTACTCTTGCAGTGGATTAACCCTAATCGGTTCCTACGAAAGGCACACTCCAATTATAAGGTTAATTGTTCAATTTGGTGTTTTAAAGTAAGGCGAGCGTTCGCTTCCATCCTTAGCTTAACAAGAATCTAATCTAGGTGGCCAAGCCAGCCAAGAAACATGAAGAACAAGGAACAAATCAAACATGAAGAAGAAACTGAATGAATTTCGAATCTAATCACCGCCGATCCGTGACCGCTTTAAAGCCCTGGGTCACTTAGGGTTCATCTAATCTAAGCTCTATGAGTTTAGCTACTCATATTCAAAACAGAAGAATCGAAGGAAAATAAAGAATACATCTCAGGTAGGAAAGACAGAGAAGAACTGTAAAACCTAATTTTGATGGATCTTTGCAGCTTCAATCTGCTGGATCTTCAACTCCTAGCACTGGCTCTCCGAGAGGGATGGATGGCGTCACGATCCGTTCCTGGCTCCTCGAACTCTTTTCTCCCGTCTCTGTCTCTCTATCTTTTTTGTTTTAGAATGTAAGTTGTCTGATGTATATGTTAGCCGCTAATTTTTTTGGTATTTAAACCTAACCGAGCGACTGCCATTTTTCACTGGGATTTTCGCCGAAAATACAAGGAGATTTTCGGCGAAAATACCTGTTGAAAAGCGGGCTTGTTCCGTCTATTTCTTCCGGTTGATTTGGCTTAGGGTTTTTACCAAAAATGTTCCAATATTTTTGCCGAAAACTTCCTTATGTGAAGCACTGCTGATTTCCTCTTGAGTTTTCGGCAAACACTCAAGGAGATTTTCGCCGAAAACCTTTGTCTAAAGTGGAGCAGGGGTTTCTTGACTTGAATGATTCCTCTAGTTGATTCAGGTGTGATTCTTCGGGGTTCCAATGCTTATGACACATCCTTGGCTACTGTATTTGATGGCAAACACCTGTGCGATCGTGAAAATGCTAGAAAACCATCAAATAGACCTGAAACGGGCCAAGGTAACACAAACGGCAAGAAATAGAGCAATTGAGTGAATATTCGCTATTCTACCCTAGAAACCGTGTCTTGAGCAAGGAAATGTCGCTTAAACGAGGCTGATAATCACGTTAATTCGAGTGTCATCATCCTCCATGCTTCTCTCCCAATCGATGTACTCGTCGGCGTTGGCCTTGCTGGCGAACTTGGGAATGGTGAGCTTGAGGTTGCTCACGTCGTCATCAATCTCTTGAACTATCCTTCTAGCCCTTCGGTTAAGCTTATCATGGGGGCCTTCTTCATACTCATCGTGGCCATCTCTACCTTGAAGCCTAGCTAGGGCTTCTTGTATTTGCTCTAGGATTCCACCTAGGTTGTTCAACCTTCCCTCCATATTATTGATTCTTTTGTCTGCCATGGTTAGTGTATGCAAGCAGAAGCTATTTCTATCCCCTCTTCTTAAAATCAAATTTACAACGAAAGGAAAATAACTTGACAAGGGTGGCCTTGCTTTCTTTTCTTTTTCTTCGCCTTTTAATATTTTCTTGATGGCTTTGATGGCCACCAATTTTTCTTTGCCTTACATTGAAAACTTAATACAAGAAACTGAAATAGATGGGGATTTTCGAAACAATTTTCTAATAATAAGAAGGTAAAGGATATGAATCCAAGTAAAAACCTTGAAACTGGGATAGATTTGGTCCTAGTGTTGAACCGGGCTCTGATACCAACTGATGTGAACCGCCGCAACCGTGGGCAGATGACCCTAACCATCGTAAGTTGATGCTCCTAGAAACGAGATGAACCTTTGGAAACGGGATGGAATCAGACTTTGACCCACTAGCTATATAAGGGAGCTAGGAACCAGAAGTATCAAGTCGAGGGCACCACTTCAAAAGATGAATGCTCTTAACGATAAGCCAATCTTAACCAATGCAACAAGAAAATACTCGAAGGGTTTATAACAAAGTTATGAAAAAAGGGGTTTATATTATTCAAAGTTGTTATTACAAGGGATGCCCAGCGACCTCTATATATAGGAGGAGTTAGGGAACAAGCTCTCATAATCCTCCTTGAAACTACTTCTTAAATTAATAATAAAAATAAACTAAGCCTAAAAAGGACTAAAAATATTCCTACTTATTCGAAACTAGAAGGGAAACATAACTAAAATCCTTAAGAGTCTTGGAAAGCAAGTAAAAACCACAAAATAGTAAAACTGACATAACCGGAGAAACCTAGGTCGGGCAGGAATCCAATCCGGCTCGGATTTGTAGTGGCGGCGGTGTGTAAAGGCCGGATTCTGGCCCGGATTATGTTCCTCCGTGTGTCCTAGTCCTAGGAGGACTAGGAATCACAGATCTCAGCCTGTGGTATTAGGTATTCCTGGCCCTGAGTGGAATCCTGAGCTCGGTTGGTGCTAATCCTTGGGCCCAGATCGTGTATGGGCGGGCCTTCACGTGGTTTCTCCCTCAAATGTCCTCCAAATGCAGCCCATTTTGTTGGAGGTGGTTGATGACACTCGATTTGACGTGATTATCAGCCTCATTTAAGTGACATTTCCTTACTTGAAACGTGGTTTTAGGGGTAAAATAGCGAATATTCACTCAACTACCCTATTTCCTACCGATTTGGTTACTTTGGCCCTTTTTGGGTCAATTTGATGGTTTTCTAGTGTTTTTGTGATAGCACAGATTTTTGCCATCATTTACGTAGCCATGGACGTATTCAAGACCTCAAGGAGTGAACCAGAAATCAAACCGGATTCAGAACCGAAGATCCAACTGCCCAGCACAATATTTTCGCCGAAAATACTACACAGTTTTTGGCAAAAATACCTTCAGAAAACCCACAGACGGAATGAGCTGAATTGAAATGAAGTTTTCGGCAAAAATACTATAATGTTTTCGCCGAAAAGTTATGAAGAAATCAGCCGACGGAAGCAGCAATTTACAAAGGAATTTTCGGCGAAAATAATAGAACAAATCCGGCGACTTAGGGTTTAAGTATAAATACTTAAACCGGCGGCCCAGGAAGGGGGAATCAATCATTATTCATCTTTTCAAAATCAGACTTTTGAGAGTCAGCCGACTCTAGGGTCGATAGATAGAGTTTAGAGAGTTCGAAGATCCGTGGAGAGATCGTGACGCCATCCTTCACCTCGGAGAACTCGGAGCTTAAAGTTGAAGATCCATGAAATTGAAGCTTCGCGGGAGTCGTCAGAATTAGGTTTTTCAGTTCTTATCTGTTCTTCCTCTGTATGATGATCTTCATTGTTGTCTTTGATTCTCTTGTTTCTGATATGAGTAACTAAACTTGTAGAGCTTAGATTAGATGAACCCTAAGTGACCCAGGGCTTTAAAGCAGTCACAGATCGGCGGTGATTAGATTTGAAATTCAATCAGTTCTCTTTCATGTTTGATTTGTTCTTCCTTGTTCATGTTTCTTGTCTGGATTGATCACCTAGATTAGATTCTTGTTAAGCTAAGGATAGAAGCGAACGCTCGCCTTACTTTAGAACATCGAATTGAACAATTAACCTTATAATTGGAGCGTGCCTTTCGTAGGAACCGGTTAGGGTTAATCCACTGCAAGAGTAACTCATTAATCATTAGAAATTGCACCAGTTAATTAAGTCGTTGCGAGAGGCGACCGTACCCGGGCGGCTAGTTAATCTTGGTAGTTAGAACGGATAGAGCGAACGTTCGCCGGTCTTAAACCTAAGGGTAAGGAGTTATGGTGGTGTCTTAGTAATTGATTGAATGACAATCGAAATCCGCTGATCTGTTGATGGGGACATCCTTGGGTCATCAACTGGTCCAATCACTAGGAGTCAAACCAAGGCTCTCAGGGACAAGGTGGCAACATTCATGGAGGCTTGGAGTATGCCAAAGCATGAAGAATTGGAGCAAGGATGCTGGACATTACTTAGGATGGTTGGCGAGACTCAATGATGATCCAACGACAAGATTCAAACGTTTTGTGATCTTCAGTGACCATTCTGCCATATCGGAAAGTTGAGGGGTCTCATGAACGAAATTCATCTTCATTCATGCACTTGTTTTCATGTTCATTCACTTCCACATTGGAACCATGCACTTGCATTAATGTTCATTCACTTCCACTTTGGAACAAGGGGATGTACTTAGTTAAGTGTGAACAATTAATTGTGTAGTTTTTCTAGATGACTAGATTCATCGAATCTGGTGTAGGACACATTTTCTCCTACCCTATTTAAAGAGTTCTTTGTAGTTTGTTTCAAATCAGCTTGTTTGCTCACAATTAAAAGAATTCAGACTTCGGTTTACAATATTTGTTCCTTTAAGCTTTTGCTCGTTGTTGGTTGGCTTAGGAAGTTTGGTTTATCGAGATAAGGGTATTCACCCCTTAGTTCGTGGTACCGCACACACTTGATACCTTGAGTTCTTAGCTCTATAGCTAAGGGTTCTGGTCTGATTTCCATCTTTTATCCTGATTGTGTTTTCGTTTGCAAATTGTTCAAACCGAGTTGTGTGGATTGAGCCAACCTTGGCTTTGGTTCATATCAGTTTGGTATCAGAGCTCGGTTCAACTCTTGGATCAAAGCTTCTGTTGTTTTTCTTTGGATTATAAAAAAAACAAAAAAAATAGTAGCATTATTGGATGAATCGTGATTTGTGTTATTTCAGATTTATAGTTTTGTACTAACCATTTCTTGGTGGTAAAAGCTGGTGTGCAGATTAAGAAGAAACAAAGTTTAAAAATCAAGAGGTCCAAAAGAATAATTTCGACCCAATCAAAGCAAAGCCACCTCACCAAGATTGTGTCTAGAAGTTATAGCGGAAATCTAAGAAAGGGGGGTAAACAATTTCTGTTCTTTCAAAGTCAAATTCGTTTTAAATAGTTTGTTTTTTGAAAACCCAGCAAAGAAATCTGACTAGGGCTTAGAGTGAACTCAGCTAGGGTTGTGTTTACTTGAATTTCAAATTACTTGACTTCTAAAGCTTTGAAGAAACTTGCAACTGCTCATAACGAACTTCCTTATTGCCGATTTCTGTTTCATCTTTTTCTCACCAAAAACTTGTGTGAAACACGAGAGGCAAAAGAAAGAGTGTGTGAGGTTCAGTAGAGAGAGTTGGTGAGGCCATTGTGACTAATCATTGTTCAAGATGACAGATCCAGCAGGGTTCGAAGCAGCAATGAATGCGATGAGGACGGAGTTCCATGAAGCACTCAACACTATGGCTCAAACCCTCACTGCGGCCATCCAGAATAATCAGCCAAGGATAGATGATTCTGATGTGAAGGATGATGCACCTCCACGAGGTGGAGCAAGGCCACATAGAGAAGCTTTAAGAGGAGTGATGCTGGACGATGATATCCGAGGCGTAAAAATTTCGGTTCCCAAATTCCAAGGGAAATCAGACCCGGATGCATATCTCGATTGGGAGAGGGCAATGGAATTCTTCTTCCAATGCCATCAATTTTCTGATCGCAAGAAGGTAACCCTTGCTGTTGTAGAATTTACTGACTACGCTTCTGTTTGGTGGAGTCAGCAAGTTAGACAAAGGGAGCGCGAAGGGAAGAGGCCTATTGGAACCTGGGAGGATGTGAAACGTGTCATGAGAAGGAAATATGTTCCAGCTTCCTATTGCCGAGATTTACACACTAAGTTACAAGCTCTAAAGCAAGGTGGTATGACTGTTGAAGACTACCATAAGGAGATCGAGATGATAGTGTCTCGATTGGATCTAATTGAAGATGAGGATGCCAAGATTGCACGTTTCCTAGGAGGCTTACAGAGGGAAATCGCCTATCAAGTCAACTTGCAGAATTTCATTGACTATGATGAATTGGTGCGACTTGCAATACGAGTGGAGAAGCAACTCAAACTTGGCACTGGACGGAGATTCAATACGCCAACCACTACCACACCATCATGGAAGACGAATACCATGAAGAAAGAGGAAGGCACCTCGGGAGGCTTTAACAAACCTAAAACCACTCAAGGTACCTCAAATCCTAAATCTGGTTCTTCAAATACTACTAATCGGCCGAGTGGAATTCTTTGTTTCAAATGTCAAGGGTGTGGACATATGGCTAGGGACTGCCCTAATAAAGCCACTATGGTGATCCGAAATGGATAGGTGTTCACGGATGATGAGGACGACAAGGAGGAGTTCGAAGGAGGTGAAATCAAAGAGGAGGAATCGGAGGAAGAGGATGAAAAGGTTCCAGAAGGTTTGGTCAAGTTCAACAGAGTGGCCATTCGAGCATTGAGCACTCTAGTTAAAGACGAGTTGGATCAGCAGGAGAACCTATTCCATGTTCGTTGTGTCATCCACAACAAACTTTGTAATCTGGTTATCGATGGAGGAAGTTGCACGAATGTAGCAAGTCAAGATCTGGTAGAAGGCATGAAGCTCACCACCATTCGACATCCTAAGCCATATAGACTTCAATGGCTTAGCAAAGCAGGAGAGCTAAAAGTGACAAGGCAGGTATACGTCCCTTTCAGTATTGGTCGATATACTGACGAAATTCTTTGTGACGTAGTACCTATGGAGGCTGCTCATATTCTGCTTGGGAGGCCATGGCAATTTGATCGATTTTCTCTTCATGATGGGAGGGCTAATCGATATTCCTTAACCCATAAGGGGCAAACCTACAAGCTCAAGCCTTTGTCACCTACCGAATTGTACCAAGATCAATTGGAGAAGCAACAACTTCGTGAGGCTAGAGAGAAGAAAGAGATGGAGCTCAAAAAAGAGAGAAGAGTGAAAAGAAACAGAGTGACACCCCTTCGAGTGCAAAAATAGAAATGGTATGTCATAGAGCTCGAAAAGGTGAGGCCGAGAGGAGAGAAAACCTTTTAGCTACACGTGGTGAGATCAAACAAACCTTAACTTCTAGGATGCCACTCGTGGTTATCGTATACAAGGAGTGTTTGAATTCTGATTATGCTAATGTAACCGATTCTCTTCCTAGTGTTATCTCTTCATTATTACAGGAATTTGAAGATATCTTTCTGGAGGAGATTCCTAAAGGACTACCACCGATTAGGGGAATTGAGCACCAAATCGACTTTGTTCCAGGAGCATCCATCCCTAACAAGGCCGCATATAGAACCAATCCGGAAGAGACCAAAGAGCTTCAGAGACAAGTGGATGAGTTAATGGACAAAGGGCACGTTCGAGAAAGCATGAGCCCTTGTACCGTACCGGTTATCCTCGTGCCAAAGAAGGATAAATCATGGAGGATGTGCGTAGACTGTCGAGCGATCAATAACATCACGGTAAAGTATCGTCATCCTATTCCTAGACTTGATGATATGCTAGATGAGTTACATGGTGCTTCTATCTTTTCAAAGATTGATTTAAAATCTGGATATCACCAAATTCGAATGAAGGAGGAGATGAATGGAAAACCGCATTTAAAACTAAACATGGTTTATATGAGTGGATGGTTATGCCATTTGGTTTGACAAATGCACCTAGTACATTCATGAGATTGATGAACCACGTGCTTAGGGCTTTCATAGGCAGATTTGTAGTCATTTACTTTGATGATATTCTGGTTTACTCATCTAATTTAGAGGATCATGGTGGACACTTAAAATTGGTGTTAGAAACCCTTAGAAAGGAAAGGCTGTTTGCCAACATGAAAAAGTGCGTCTTTTGCACCGATCACCTTGTGTTTCTTGGCTTTGTTGTTAGTTCTACAGGAATCAGGGTTGATGAGGAGAAAATAGAGGCAATCAAGTCTTGGCCAATTCCCACAAACATATCTGATGTTAGGAGCTTTCATGGTTTGGCCAGTTTATATCGAAGATTTGTGAAGGATTTCAGTACTATTGCTGCACCACTCACGGCCGTAGTGAAAAGGGATGTACCCTTTCATTGGGGAACACCTCAACAAGAGGCATTTGAGCTATTAAAGGAGAGACTCACCAATGCACCAGTTCTGATGCTACCCGATTTCAGCAAGGCATTTGAGATCGAGTGTGATGCTTCAGGAATTGGAATAGGAGCTGTGCTCATGCAAGAAAAGAAACCGATTGCATACTTCAGTGAAAAGTTGCATGGAGCTACTCTGAATTACCCAACTTACGATAAGGAATTATATGCACTTGTTCGAGCATTAGAGACTTGGCAACACTACCTATGGCCAAAGGAGTTTGTCATCCATTCTGATCACGAGTCATTGAAATATCTCAAAGCTCAACACGATGGGGAAGCAAAAGCAAAGTATGTTAAAGAGATGCATGAGAAAGCTAGACTCAACATTGAGCGTAGGACAAAGCAATACGTTCAAAATGCCAACAAAGGACGCAAGGAAAAGGTGTATGAACCAGGAGATCTCGTTTGGATACATTTCAGAAAGGAGCGGTTTCCAGAAAAGAGAAAGTCAAAGCTGCTACCTAGAGGGGAGGGTCCTTTTAAAGTCTTGCAGCGCTTAAATAACAATGCGTATCGTATAGACTTACCAGGAGACTATGGCGTTAGTGCTACTTTCAATGTTACCGACTTAACCCCTTTTTATGATGATTTTGCAGATTCAGATTCGAGGATGAATCCTTTTCAAGAAGGGAGGAATGATGGGGACATCCTTGGGTCATCAACTGGTCCAATCACTAGGAGTCAAACCAAGGCTCTCAGGGACAAGGTGGCAACATTCATGGAGGCTTGGAGTATGCCAAAGCATGAGGAATTGGAGCAAGGATGCTGGACATTACTTAGGATGGTTGGCGAGACTCAATGATGATCCAACGGCAAGATTCAAACGTTTTGTGATCTTCAGTGACCATTCTGCCATATCAGAAAGTTGAGGGGTCTCATGAACGAAATTCATCTTCATTCATGCACTTGTTTTCATGTTCATTCACTTCCACATTGGAACCATGCACTTGCATTAATGTTCATTCACTTCCACTTTGGAACAAGGGGATGTACTTAGTTAAGTGTGAACAATTAATTGTGTAGTTTTTCTAGATGACTAGATTCATCAAATCTGGTGTAGGACACATTTTCTCCTACCCTATTTAAAGGGTTCTTTGTAGTTTGTTTCAAATCAGCTTGTTTGCTCACAATTAAAAGAATTCAGACTTCGGTTTACAATATTTGTTCCTTTAAGCTTTTGCTCGTTGTTGCTTGGCTTAGGAAGTTTGGTTTATCGAGATAAGGGTATTCACCCCTTAGTTCGTGGTACCGCACACACTTGATACCTTGAGTTCTTAGCTCTATAGCTAAGGGTTCTGGTCCGATTTCCATCTTTTATCCTGATTGTGTTTTCGTTTGCAAATTGTTCAAACCGAGTTGTGTGGATTGAGCCAACCTTGGCTTTGGTTCATATCATCTGTTGATTGCCAATGCTCTGGGGAACGAAGGGGGATTCAAAGTCTAAGTTCATCTATCTTCTCGTTAGTCAATCTTTTACTTTTCTGTCTTTTATTTTCCTTTGTTCATTAGATTAGAAGTCGTGGAACTCACGCCACGCACTAAGTGTTGAAACCTGTGTAATTTGCCAGCTTCTTTGAGTAGTCGATTAGTAGAAACCCTGTGGAATACGATCTACCCTAGCTTCACAACTTGGTAGTATTTGATACCGCTAAAACTGCAGCATCAAATTGGCGCCGTTGCCGGGGATTCTTCTAATTGTTTGAAAGAAGAGTTGGCAAATTATTCTTCTACCTTTCCGCCTTACCATTTAGTTTTCCTCCATATTTTCATGATTTACCTGGGTAGTGCTTCTTAGTTTTGATTATGCAGGATAACAGGTGGGATGACCGGTACCGAGAGCGGTACATCAATGAAGCACCATATCCCGAAGATTATCAAGAGTTGTTACATCATCAACAACAACAAACGGCGAGAATTGACTCCTTCTTTGATAATATGTTTTCAGTGCTACAAGCTCACCAAGAGATACACCAACAAGAGCATCTAAGAGACGCTAGAGATAACCAAGAGATGCTTCATGAACATCAATAATGCTCGTCGAAAACCCAATCTGCCTTGGATAATATCTCTTCAATGCTACAAGCTCATCTCGCGACGGACATCAAGCTCGAGCAACCAAAGTAGTTAATGACAGAAGACGCTCAAGAGCTGTTCGAAAAAGAAGATGATGATCCTATCCATGACTATTATGAGCTAGAAGAATCCTTGGCGGTGGCGATTGATGAAGACAAAGAGCCAATCCATCTTGAAGTTGAAGCCGAAAAGGAGCATGAAGAAATCAAGGGGATAACCTCAATAGAGCTTCCGCCGAGCCAACCTATAGAGCAAGCCAGAGACGAGCACGTGGGAATCAAAGACGTCAAGGATTTGGAAGTATACACACTCGATCCCGAGAGACCTCTTGATGAGCATCAGGTGGAGAAAATGGAGCTCATTGACCATGCAGCGCCATACTACCTATTTCCTCCTTCAGAAGGAGAATTCGAGAAGACCTGGTCATCCAAAAAAGAACCGCGATCTACTAGAGCACTACCGGCTGCATCACCCTTCTGGAGTGCTACATGGCACTCAACCGCTGTCCTTGAAGAAGACGATTGACTTCAAGGAACTCCTAAGTAAAGGGTCCCTAGCAGGTACCGTCCGGCTCAAGGACGTTAAAAGAGAGCGCTTCGTGGGAGGCAACCCACGGCTGGAGTCCGCTTTTGAATTTTTGAGTCAGTCTTTTTCGTCGTTCGAATCAGGTTCGGGGGAGCCAAAGTGTCAGTTTAATTTCCTTTTGTTTTGATTTTTTTCGGTTGGGTTTTTGAAAAAAAGAAAAAAAAGGTTTTAAAAGAAGTTTTCGGCGGAAATTGAAAATTCTCGCCCGAAAAAATCAAACAGTGAGCCGCTTCTTTATTTTTGCTGATTTGTGAAGAAGTTTTCGGCGAAAATTTCACAATATTTTCGCCAAAAACTTGTGTTGTTTTGAAAATCAGATTCCTTTTTTCGGTCCGATTCTAACGCATACTTGATCATCCAAATCGGAGCTCTGTAGCTCCAGTTATGCCCAAAACAAGTTTTTCACGTTTTTGGCCAACTTCGTCGCTTTCCGTCCATTTTCTTGAGTCGTGTCTAAAAGGTTAGTTGTTGGGTTTTCAATTTCGAATCTTTTGACATATTGATTGTTGAATTTTGACGAGTTTTAATACCAGTCTACCTCGTTTTGCGTGTCTGCTGTTTGGTGTGATTTTTTCTGAACTAATTGAGCTTGGATGATCTAGATTGCTCTAGGAGTGTCGTGCCGTGAATTTGAAAAAAAAAGAGTCAAAATATTTTCAAAATTCCCCTAACCGTCTTTGTTTGACTTTTATTATGTGTGGATCCGGGACACTTGTCCCGGTATCCTTTTGATCTTTTTGTTGTTTTTGTTTTGTAGGAACTTGAGTAGCTACTCCGCTCCGCTCCGGGCCATCACCTTCTAGGTTCTTTGTACTACTCTAGATTAATTCTATGAGGACACAGAACCATTTAAGTGTGGGGTATAAGAGTCTAGGATTATTGATATGACTTTAATTAGTGCATTTTAAGCTTATGAATGACCTATGAAATGCCCGTGTTTATTCGTGAAATGACATGACTTATATGCTTTTATTGAAGTTTTGTGCAAAGTGTCATTTTGTTGTCCGGTTGCCACTTTGGAGCCAAATTCGTGGTCTATTGGAGTTGCCTCTGTGCATTTTCAGGTTATGGCATCAAAGTACGGATGACAAGGAGCGCATAGGAGCAAACGGGAGGTCATTTGGAGTCCGGACGAGGGAGATATGAGCATTACAAGATCGAGCTTTCTGCAGAGTGCAGGGGTGCACGGCGTGCAGATGTGCACGCCGTGCAGGGGTGCACGCCGTGCACTGTCCCCTGCACTATAAATATTCTTGTTTTTGGCCATTTTGGGGAATTCTATGATCTCTCTTGAACCCCAAACACATACCCACGAACCCTCAAACCCTAGAACACATTTTTGGAGCAATTTGAAGCCATTGGAGCTAGGATTGAAGCCAACAAACCTTGGGAGAAGTGCTTACAAGTGGAGAAGTGAAGATCATCTCAAGGATTCATCCATGGTGTTCTTGGTGACCATTCTTCCTTCTTTTCTCTTTACTCCCTTGGCCATGTGTGGCTGAGTTTCTAGGGTTCATCTTGGATGGGTAGATTAGTTGTGCTATGATAGAGGGATGATTGTATAGAACTTGCCATGATTGATCTTGGTTGTATGAGGATGATTCCTAGACTTGTTCTTAATGCCATTTTATGCCATGTTTGCTTGATTTGGTCCATTCAATGTGATTTGATGCATGAGAGTGCTTGGATTTCATAGATTGTAGGTCTAGGGATTGAAGTGAGTGTGTTCTAAGAGATTAGATCATCTTGTTTCAACCATTTTCACTTGATTTCTCTCTTGGGCATTTTATCGAACACTTGGTGTGCATGTGGATTTTCATTCAATTGAGTTTGAAAAGGCTTTTTGGTGAATCTCTTAGTGTTAGGGCATTGATATGAGAGTGTTGTGCCTAGCCTTGTGGTCATAGAGTCTTAAGAGAGTATCTTGTGTCTTGGCATTTCATCAAACACTTAGAATGCATCCTTTTTCACTTAGCTTGAGAGCGAGAGCCTAAGTTGAGTGGTATTAGGATAGGGATTAGGTGCTACGAGAGTGCATTGAGTCTATAGAAGTGAAATGCATGGTCATCCGAATGCAAACTCGATCTTAATTGGCTTGTTTGTTCAATTAGTCATTTTGAGCATGATGAAACTACCCACCAAGAGAACCCCTTTGTCTTTGATTTGAGCCACCTTTCTCTCTTGCTTAATCTTTGTTAGTATTGCATTTCTTTGCCTTTGTTTCTGATTTTCTCGATCAAACCAAACCAATTTCAAATGTCTAGACCGTCTATGAGAAGTGTGAGTATTGGTTTATGAGATGACCCCGTGGAATACGACCTTGGTAAAATCGCTTTTATCAAGTTTTTGGCGCCGTTGCCGGGGACTCTCTCATTCCTTTGAAAGCACTTAGTAGTGGACCGATCTATTCACTTCCTTCCGCTTTACTTTTTGCTTCCTTGTTGCTCTTTGTTTACTTTATTATCCCGCATCGTTGTATTACTCGGGTGTGTTTGTTGTGCTTGTTTGCAGGAGATTTTGGGTTAGTGCATGAGGCGTTCAGCTCGTCTTCAAGCACGAATCCAAGGACTAGAACAAGTGCTCGAGTCACCTACCACTTCCCCACCTCCTACAGTTGAAGAAGAAGAAGTTGATCGCATCTCACACCACACTATGTCTCATCACGAGGATGAAGATAACCATTCGGAACATTCACATCGCACCAATGAAGACGATCAATCGCAAAGGGGTGCGAGGCACACACTAGCTGATTATGCTCGCCCAACCCTTGAAGGGGCAGCCTCGAGCATCGTGCGAAGACCGGTAAATGCAAGAAACTTCGAGTTGAAGCCTAATATGATTCAGATGGTACAGAACGGAGTGGTGTTCAACGGTATAGATGGAGAGTGCCCGTCTAGACACTTGAAGGACTTCCTAGAGATATGTGATACGGTGAAGAACGATCAAGTTCACCCGGATTGTGTGCGACTCCGACTTTTCCCCTTCTCCCTCAAAGGTAGAGCTAAGTCATGGTTGGAGAACCAACCGAGTAGAGCTTTCACCACATGGGAGGGCCTAGCCAAAGCTTTCCTCGAAGAGTTCTTTCCTCCTTATATGATGGATGCAATCCGAGATCGTATCAACCACTTCACACAACACAACGGAGAGCTCTTCCATGAGACTTGGAATAGGTTCCAAGCCATTCTTCGGTCTTGTCCTCATCACAACTTCGCCGAATGGAGCTTGGCGGACATCTTTGCTAGGTCCCTTGATTTTGAGAATACAAGGATGATCAACCAAGCCGCCGGAGGTGACTTAAGGATGCTCACTCCCGAAGATGCTCTAGAACTCTTCGCGGAGATGGCCAACAAGACAAGGAGTTGGTCTCGACAACAACCTCCTAAGTCTAAGTATGGAAGTGACACGCACTATGACTCTCGGTCCGTAAGTGTTGATGCACCAAAGGAGTCGTCTAGCTATGGGAAGAAGCCTAAGTTACCGGGGCACCGAGATGAAGATGATCCAATGATCGCTCTCCTTATGTCTAAGATCGACGCCATGGCTTCACAAGTAAGCAATCTTAGTATGCCTAAGACTCCATCTAAGCCATCTAAAGTGGGTAATCCACCGGTTGCTTCGGTATTTTGTTGTGAATGTTGTGGAGGCCAAGGCCATGATGTAAATGTATGCCCTTCCGCTACTTCCGAGCCTAACCAAGATGAAAACATTGAGGAAGTAAGCTTTGCACAAGGTCAAGGATTCCATGGTAACTTCAACCCTCAAGGGAACTATCAAGGGGGTAACTACAACCGTCCTTGGAACCAAGGAGGTGGGTACAACAAGCCTAACCAAGGGTACCAAGGCCAAGGTAATCAAAGTGGTGGTTATAACAAGGGTTACAACCAAGGTAATCAAGGAGGATTCCAAGGTTACAAGGGGTACAATCAAGGTAACCAAGGTGGTGAGCAAGGTTCTAATCCACCGGGGATGTATAATCATAAGGGTAATGGGCCGCCCGGTTTCACCAAGCCTTCTCAAAACAAAGAGGGTGGTTCTACAATCTCCCAAGAAGACACCAATGCGGCAATGATTCAACTTATCAAGAATCAACAAGCTTCAATTGCAAATTTGGAGAATCAAATGGGTCATATTGCTAAGGCACTTTCGGAGAGAACTTCGGGCTCTTTACCTTCCAATACCGAGATCAACCCCAAAGGTCCGGAGCATTGCAAGGTAGTGACCTTGAGAAGTGGAAGACCCTTGCAAGATACAACCTCTACTCCAATTGACTCTAAAAAGGTACAAGATCCTAATCTAATGGTTGATGATGATGATATTAATGATCCTCCTTCGGATGAAGTTGAGGTTGAAGTCGAACCTTCTGCGGGTAATGTGAACACTAAGGTTGCCAAGGAATCTAGTAAGGCTACATCGAGTACACCACCGGTCTCTCCTCCCGCACCGGTTGTATCTCCATACAAGCCTAAGCCTCCATACCCATCTCGATTGAAGAAGGATGGCCTTGAGAAGGTTTTCAAGAAGTTTGTGGAGCGGATTTGTCAAATGCAATTCTCTCTTCCGTTTCCCGAAGCAATGACTATGATGCCCCAATATGCTAAGTTCATGAAGGAACTCTACACCAACAAGAGAAAGCTACCGGAGACATCTCTAGTCCACCTTAATGAGGAATGCTCCGCCGTTCTCTTCAAAAGTCCACCCAAAAAGCTCAAGGATCCGGGTACCTTTACTATCCCTTGTGCTATTGGTAATATTTCTCTTGCTAATGGTCTTGCGGATCTAGGTGCTAGTATCAATGTCATGCCTTATTGCATATTTGAGAAGCTAGGGTTGTCTAATCTTCGTTCTACTCGTATGTAGGGCTGGCAGTCGGTTGCCGGTTTTTCGGTTTTAACCGAAAACCAGACCGGAACCGAGGTGACCGAACCGAGAAGAAACCGAGTCGGCTCGGTCGTCGGTTGATTAAATGAGCTATTTTCGGTTTCTGCCGGTTTTCGGTTAAAACCGATAAAAAACCGAAAACCGAGATTACAACCGAATTTCTCACTTCACTCTCTCTCACTCACGCATGGGTCTGAGGAAATAATTCATTCTCAATCACTTTGACCTAATTCCTAATTTCTCATCTCTTTCACCCTCTCAGTTCGTACTTCCCAGTTGAAGAAGCAATGGTCAAGTGGGTCTCTTCTTTCTAAGTTCCCCGTATTGAAATTGATTGCGGCCGCCTGCTTCCTTCTTCAAATTGATTGTGGGTCTCTTTTTTCCCCTACAAATCTGCAGCAGCGGCCGCCTGCTTCCTTCTTCAAACTTCAAACCTCCTTCCTCGATTCTCTCTGACTCTCTACCCTCCTCCTCCCAAAAACCTTCATCGACCCGACCCGACTACAAAATTCCCCACATTCATCCCTAATCGCCTCCTTCCTCGGTCTGTTTTGGTTGAGATTTCTGGCTCCTGGGTTGTGATTCTTCCCAGCTCGCAGGTAAGTGTTGTTTTATGATCATCATCTGCACTCATTCTGATTTTTTATTTGTTGGGTGTTCTTCCTTTTCAATTGATCTGTCTTTTTTGTTTGGTTTGCCTCGCTAGATTGTTCGCACAGTCGGTTGAATCAGAATAGTTTAGCTGCCATCTGGGTTGTTGATGGCCTCAGCAGCAGCAGCAGCACAGCAGGCAGCAGCAGCACAGCACCACTAGACGACTGCAACACCCTAAATCCCTAGATTGAACTCTAAACTGAAATGTAAGTCCTCTTTTCTTGTAGCTATCCGATGTTGAAATTAGGTTAGAACTTGCGGCCTCCTAATTGTGTATGAATGATTCTGAAGTTTGGCTATCCTAATTGTGTATGAATGATTCTCACAGCTCCATTCCATATATACATATTTCAATGGGGATAATTTCCCCATCTGAAGATTTGGAATTACTTGTTTGAATCATTGATTTCCTTTTACTTGGTTGTATGTTGTATTGTAACAATGCTCAACAACTTGGTTCATGAAACTTGGTTGGAATTACTTGTTACTTGTTTGAAACTGCTGCTTATATATTTCAACTTGCGGACAAGTCGACCAAGAGTCCTAGGGGGATTGTTGATGATGTGCTAGTTAAAGTAGGCCCTTTTGTCTTCCTAGTTGACTTTGCGGTCATAGATACCGATGATGTGGATGTCTCATTGATATTTGGTAGACCATTCCTAGCTACTTCTCGTGCTTTGATTGATGTGCATGACGGAAAATTGACATTGAGAGTAGGACAAGAGAGTGTCACATTTTGCATAGCCGATGGCATGAAGTTTGCTCACGCACAAGATGATTTAGAGTACTCTTGTGATACTATTGCTTCGGCTAGTGTGTGTAGTATTTCTAACTTCGTGTGTCGAGATTCTTTGGATGTTTGCCCTAGAACGGATGTGCAGGAACATTTAGGCACCCCGGAGTTAAAAGCTCAAGTGGCTTACCTTGATGAAGGGAGAGACAAGTTAGAGGGTGAAACGGTTTTTGTTGCTCTCCCGAAGGTGGAAAGGGTAAAGACCTCCTATGAAGAACCACCTACTCTTGAGCTCAAGCCTCTTCCCGCACATTTGGAGTATGCTTTTCTCATGCCAGATTCTAAGCTACCGGTCATCATCAATTCTGAGCTTCTACCCGAGCAAAAGGACCGTCTAGTGGAGCTCCTCAAGAAGTACATGAGAGCTATTGCGTGGAGCATCTCGGATATTCGAGGTATAAGTCCCACATTTTGCTCACATCGGATCCTTATGGAGGAAGATTTCAAGCCGGTTGTGCAACCACAAAGAAGGCTAAATCCTAACATGAAGGAGGTTGTGAAGAAAGAGGTCATTAAGCTTATGGATGCGGGGATTATCTTTCCTATCTCGGATAGCCCTTGGGTTAGCCCCGTGCAAGTTGTTCCCAAGAAAGGAGGGATCACGGTGGTAGCTAATGACAAGGATGAGCTTATCCCGACAAGGACGATCACCGGGTGGCGTGTTTGCATAGATTATCATCGACTCAATGATGCCACTAGGAAGGATCACTTTCCTCTACCTTTCATGGATCAAATGCTCGAGCGTCTCTCCGGTCACGAGTACTATTGTTTCTTGGATGGTATGTCCGGGTACTTCCAAATCCCGATCGCCTTGGAGGACATCGAGAAGACCACATTCACATGCCCCTTCGGTACTTTTGCTTATCGACGGATCCCCTTTGGGTTGTGCAACGCTCCCGCTACCTTCCAACGGTGTATGCTTGCCATTTTCGATGATTTCGTGGAAGATATCATGGAAGTGTTCATGGATGACTTCTCGGTTTTTGGGGATTCATTCGACCTATGCTTGAGGAACCTTGAGAAGGTCTTGCGTCGGTGTGAAGAGACCAATCTTGCATTAAGTTGGGAGAAGTGTCATTTCATGGTCAATGAGGGGATTGTTCTTGGTCACAAGATCTCTAAAAAGGGCATTGAGGTTGACAAGGCAAAATTGGAGACCATCTCTCAACTTCCTCCACCCTCATCCGTGAAAGCCGTGAGAAGCTTCTTGGGGCATGCCGGTTTCTATAGGCGCTTCATCAAAGACTTCTCGAAAATAACTACTCCTATGACTCGGCTTCTTGAGAAGGATGTGGAATTTCGTTTTGATGAAGAGTGCTTGCAAGCTTTTGAACTCCTCAAGGGTAAGCTCACGAATGCCCCTATGCTCATTGCTCCGGATTGGTCAAAGTCATTTGAGTTGATGTGTGATGCTAGCGATTACGCCATTGGAGCGGTTCTAGGCCAACGAATCGACAAGAGATTCCATCCAATATACTATGCAAGTAAGACTCTCAATGATGCTCAAAGGAACTACACAACTACGGAGAAGGAGCTCTTGGCCATAGTGTTTGCTTTTGATAAGTTTAGGTCCTACTTGGTACTTTCTCACACTATTGTCTTCACGGACCACCAAGCTTTGAGGTACCTTCTATCTAAGACCGATGCTAAACCAAGGTTGATCCGATGGGTCCTTCTATTGCAAGAGTTTGATATTGAGATTCGAGATAAGAAGGGGTCCGAGAATGTAGCCGCCGACCACTTGTCTCGCTTGGAAGAGGCGGAAATGGTACACAATGGTAATGAAGAGATCAATGACAACTTCCCCGATGAGCTATTATTCGCTATAGCAACTTTAGAGTTCAAGGAACCTTGGTTCGCGGATTTGGCTAACTATCTTGCTAGTGGAGACTTGAAGGAGGGCCTCTCCACTCAAGACAAAAGGAAGTTCTTTGCGGATTTGAAGCATTACTATTGGGACGATCCTTTTGTATTTCGAGTTGGCTCGGATGGTATGATTAGAAGATGTGTCACTTATGGAGAGTCTAAGGACATCATGCGACATTGCCACTCCGGTCCTACGGGTGGACATCATGGAGCAAATCGCACGGCTCGCAAGGTACTTGAGTCCGGATTCTTTTGGCCCTCGATCTTCCGAGATTGTCAAGACTTTGTCAAGTCTTGCGATGCGTGTCAACGTTCAGGTAACATCTCTTCCCGTAATGAAATGCCTCAAAATGTCTCGTTAGTGGTAGAAATATTTGATATATGGGGTATTGATTTCATGGGACCGTTTCCTACTTCGCATGGTAACAAGTACATATTAGTTGCGGTAGATTACGTGTCTAAATGGGCGGAGGCACAAGCTTTGCCTACCAATGATGCCCGAGTCGTAGGGAAGTTTCTTGTTAAGTTGTTCACCCGTTTTGGTACCCCTCGTGCTATCATTAGTGATCGAGGTACTCATTTTCAAGGGCAATTCGATAGAGTATGCCACCGGTTCGGCGTCAGTCATCGGATGTCCACCTCGTATCACCCTCAAACTAGTGGCCAAGCCGAGGTGACCAATAGGGAACTTAAGAGAATCTTAGAGAAGACGGTCGACCAATCATGGAAAGATTGGTCGAAGAAGCTTGATGACGCTCTATGGGCCTACCGCACGGCCTACAAGACCCCTATAGGCACTACTCCCTATAGGATGGTCTATGGCAAAGCATGCCATTTGCCGGTAGAGCTCGAGCACCGAGCTTATTGGGCATTGAAATTTCTAAACCTTGATATGAGTCTCGCAGGAGAAGAGCGTAAGTTTCAGGTACATGAGCTCGAGGAGTATCGCCATCATGCATATGAGAATGCAAAGCTTTACAAGGAGAGGACGAAGCTCATTCATGATTCCCGTTTGAAGCCGGGCAAGGATTTCAAAGTTGGTGATCAAGTTCTCCTATACAACTCTCGGCTCAAGCTCTTTCCTGGGAAATTGAGGTCTCGTTGGTCCGGCCCCTTTACGGTAACTCATGTTTTTCCTTATGGCACCATCGAGGTAATCTCTCCATCCCAAACCGAACCTTTTAAGGTGAATGGCCATAGACTTAAGCATTATGTTGTTAGTGATACTATAGGTGCTGTTGAGGTCTTGTCTTTGGTCGTGCCTTGAGTGTTCCTTGCTTCGTCGAGCTTAAGACGTTAACCAAGCGCTTCTCGGGAGGCAACCCGAGGGTTTTTCATGTCTTTTCTTCTTGATTTGATTGCGTGATTGTGTGTTTTTGTGGTGTTCAAGGTCCTTGAGTTGTTGTGGTGTCCTTTGTGGTCTCGTAGGCGTTGAAATTCTGAAGTTCGGGGTCCGTTTTGGGTTGATTTGACGGTGTTTTGGTCGTTTTTCGTCGAGGTGAAAATTTGTTTTTAAGCTGAGGAGGTGCACGCCGTGCACCACTGCACGCCGTGCATGATGCACGCCGTGCACCGTGCATGATGCACCGCCGTGCTATGCACGCCGTGCACGTGACGGTTTGGTGCACGTGCTGTCCAGGAGGATTCGAAAAAATTTTCAGCTCCAAGGTGCACGCCGTGCACACTGCACGCCGTGCACCATTGCACGTCGTGCACCTGTTTTTTCCCTTTACATTTTTTTCGGTTTGGTTTGTGGTTGGCTCGGTTGATACTTGATTTCTCGGTTTGGGTTTTGGTTCACTGACTCTCCCGACCCACTCTCCCGACCGGCCCGACCGCCCACCCAGCCAACCGAACCAAACGACCCACCCGACCCCCCTTATCCCCTTATCCCCTTTCCCTCCTCACCCCGACCCCGACCCCTCTCACTCTCTCCTTCACACAGCCGCCGCCCGACGCCGCACCAACTCCTGCCAGCCGCCAACTCCAGCCGGCGCGCCGATTCCGTTCATCCGACCCGACGCCGCCACCAACTCCTGCCAGCCGCCAACTCCGTTCATCCGCCCCCAGCCACCACTCTCAACCCAGCCGACGCCGCCGCCAACACTTCCATCTCCCGCCGACTCCAATCGACCGACCCCGACCCCGACCCCTCTCACTCTCTCTTTCACACAGCCACCGACCACCCCAGCCACCACTCTCAACCCAGCCGACGCCGCCGTTAGCACTTCCATCTGCCTGCCGACTCCCAGCTGACCCCAGCCAGGTTTTCTTTCGTTTCTCTTGGGTTAATTGCTTCAATTGGCAGATTGGTGTTCATGTTGGGGTTGGCTAAGTGGTTTGACTAATGTTGGGGTTAATTCCTTGCTGTGTGGATTTTGAAGATGGTGGGAATTTTGTGGTTATTTGCCTAATGGTGTTTGGGTGCTTTGCTCTTGAAAAGTGGGGATTTTGGACAGTGTGGTACTTGTTTTATTGCTGAGATTTCTCATTGCCTTGTGCTTAATCTGGGGGTTTTGGACAGGGTATCTAGGGATTTTGAGTTTAAGTGCTGAATTGCAAGTCAGGTTGTGGTGTTATGGTGTTGGGTGTTCACTAAGCTATAAGGTTTTGGATAGTCCGACTCGTTTGTGCTTATTCGTTTGCTTAAATCATTGTGGTGCGGTGTGTCTCAGGTTTGGATTGATTTGTGTTGATTGTGCTCCTGAGTGCTGAGTTTCATTGTATTCCTCCTTACATTGTGTGGACTTAGGCTTATATGTTCTTGATTCGTGTTTTTGATCCATTATGCATGCCTTTTGCTTAACTGTGGATCTCTGTGATTTGATTTTTGCTAGCATAGGTTGTTGCACTTGAACTTGATGATCTTGAATCGTGCTCAATGTTGTGCTCAATGTTTTGATCATGTGTTATGACTAGGCGCCTTGATAGGGTTTGTCTTAGGAGTGTGCCCTTCTTGTTGATTCTTTGTTTGCACTTCTTTTGCAGGATGCCTCCTAAGGGTAAAACAGCTTCTTCATCCTCCGCCCCTAAGCGATCCAAGGCACCAGCTTCCAAGAAGAGGAAGGGACAGACTGGGGAGTCTTCCGCCCCTCCACCACGGTCGCCTTCGCCGCCTCCAGCTCCTCGTGGCGTCGACCCTCCTGAGTTGGTGGTTCAGAGGATCTTCAACTTCGACCCCAGGGATCGGGCTTATAGTCGTTATCAGGTTATGGCAAGATGGCCTGTGGCGAGGCAGGGTAGATTTGATTTTGAGGGGTTGCAGAGTCATGATGGTTGGTTGGATGCTTTGAAGACTTTGGCTGATGGAGCCGGTATTTGGCCGCTCTTGGAGGTTGACGAGAGGGCGTATGAGTGGCCTACATAGGAGTTCTTGAGCACTCTCACCGTGGAGTGTCACGAGACCACTAGTGAGGTTTGTGTGCGCTTCAGGCTCGGCGGGATGGCGCGTGTGTGCTCCATTCACGAGTTTGGATACCGCCTTGGGTTCTATGAGTGGGTGAAGGTTCAAAGTGGCGAGCTCTCTGGGTTGGCTCTCATATCTTCTCTTGCGGGGGACGCCAAGAGTGCATTCTTCAAGGAAATTGCACCGAGGACTAGAGGTTATTCAGCTCGCTCATCCAAGGTCACAGAAGTGAATCGGCCTATGCTGAAGCTCCTCCATCACTTCTTCCGGCACTCCATCACCCACAGGAAGTCATCCTCCTCTCCAGGTGTAGTCTCAGTCAGAGATTTGTTTCTCTTTTATTGCTTGGAGAGGGGCATCAAGCTGCATCTAGGTGATTTAGTGCTAGGAGCCCTCCTTCAGATACAAGCTAATGACACTACTGGTGTTCTGCTGGGAGGAGGATTTGTGACCAGGTTGGTGCGTGGGTATGAGTGCCTTGATGCTTTTGGTCCTGCTCCAGCATTTGTCGAGCCTCGACCAGTTCTCTTGAGGATTGTCCTACCTACAGCTCAGATCACAGACCTTCTGGTTCCGACTTGTCGGGTCTCAGATGATGACAGTGATGAGGAGGATGTAGAGATCGACCCTACTCTCGCTTCATGAGCTTATCTCGGGGATGGGTCGCCTCACGACCGTAGTGGAGGATATTCGTGAGGGACAGAGGAGAGACAGTGCGGCGATACAGGATCTTAACAGGAGAGTTCAGAACCTAGAGGCGTACAACGCTAGGGACTTTGAGAGCCAGCAGTTCTATGGACAGCAGCTTGCTCAGGTGCATGAGGTTCAGCAGTTTAAGGGTATCCAGATTACTCAGATTCAGCATTCTCAGTACTGGCAGCAGCATCAGTCCTACTACTACCAGGAGAGCTTCCACTCTGAGTCCGGCCCCTCCAGCACTTGGGCAGTCTTTCCACCGCCTCCCCCGTTTGACGGCTACCATCCATGGTCACAGTGGCCTGGGCACCCACGACCACCACCCCACTGAGAGCCACAGGATCACTCACCACTTCTCAGGACTTTGGATTTTTCCTTTCTTTTATTTCTGTTTATGACTGCATGTTTTGTTGTGTTTGACTTCTGATTTTCTCTTTTCATTTCTGGCTTTGCACTTGTCATGTTGTTGGATCACACATCTCATCCGTACTCTCATCTTCTCGACTATGGGTTGTGTTTGAGTGGTGTGCCCTCCCTTGTTTTCTACAGGTACCCCTGATTCAGGTCCTCGTCCTGAACAGGTTACTTGACCCGGGATTCCATCTCCGGCTTCTCTTCTTCACCGCGCGGTATATTCGTTCCACCTTATCCTCTCTCTCTCTTGATCATTGAGGACAATGCTCATGTTAGTCGTAGGGGAGTTTGAGGTTTGGTGTGATTATTTGTTGGTAGAAGTCTAAAGCTATGTTTTGATGTGTTGCATGATCTTAATTGAATGTCGAATTCCTCTATTGTAGAATCGTTCGGTTCTTGACTTTTGGTGTTTAATTGACTTCAAGTTTTCACAATGACGTTTAGACTGTCCTACTTAGAACCTATAACCAGCATGTTAGCACTAATATCAAATGAGTCTGGGCCAGAACTGAGATTTTATCACTCTTGTATGTTGGTTGACTGGTTTGATACGTGTTTCTGTACCGCTCGATAACACCGGTCTAAGATGATGAAGGCAATCAGAATTTTCACCCCTTTTCCATGTCTTTCTTTACCCTTTTTGATCCTTCGTGATTGTGGCTTGAGATTAGACGGAATCCAATTCGAAATCTTGTGTGGAAGTTGTAAAGGGCTAAGGATCAAGTGGCTAAATTGTGAAAAAAAAGAAAAAAAAATGCTCAAAAGAAAAGCTAGGCAAGCTCGGCACCTAAGTGAAGTGTCGGTTGAGCACTAAGCAAAAGGGCAAAGGCTGTGAGCTAGGCAGGTTCAACACCTAAGTGAAGTGTTGAATCGAGCACTAGTATGCAGTAAGAAAAAAAAAGAAAGAAAAATGGAAATGAAAAGAAAAGAAAAGAAAGAAAAAGAGTTCTCAAATGTAGCCCTTGATCCTAGCCAGAGTTTGTAAAGTGCGGATCTAGAAGCGGATGAAGTCGAGTCGATAGCCACATCATAATCACTCGCCACTTACGATCCATGTCCCGATTTCAAGTCCTTTTGATTAGAGTTGGTGTTGTCGTGGTCGGTTTTGCTGTGTCCCAATCAACCACTACTTGAAGTGTGCAGAAATTAGTGAGGTTTAGACTTGTTTGGTTGATGTTCTTGCATGTGTAGGTTTAGTTTGTTCGTGGAACAGTTTAAGCTAAATTGTGATTGCTTGAATCTCAATGGACCGAACTTGTCATTTGTGAACTTGGATGTTTTCTAATTCATTTGCTTGAGGACAAGCAAAGCTTAGTCGTAGGGGAATTTTGATATGACTTTAATTAGTGCATTTTAAGCTTATGAATGACCTATGAAATGCCCGTGTTTATTCGTGAAATGACATGACTTATATGCTTTTATTGAAGTTTTGTGCAAAGTGTCATTTTGTTGTCCGGTTGCCACTTTGGAGCCAAATTCGTGGTCTATTGGAGTTGCCTCTGTGCATTTTCAGGTTATGGCATCAAAGTACGGATGACAAGGAGCGCATAGGAGCAAACGGGAGGTCATTTGGAGTCCGGACGAGGGAGATATGAGCATTACAAGATCGAGCTTTCTACAGAGTGCAGGGGTGCACGGCGTGCAGATGTGCACGCCGTGCAGGGGTGCACGCCGTGCACTGTCCCCTGCACTATAAATATTCTTGTTTTTGGCCATTTTGGGGAATTCTATGATCTCTCTTGAACCCCAAACACATACCCACGAACCCTCAAACCCTAGAACACATTTTTGGAGCAATTTGAAGCCATTGGAGCTAGGATTGAAGCCAACAAACCTTGGGAGAAGTGCTTACAAGTGGAGAAGTGAAGATCATCTCAAGGATTCATCGATGGTGTTCTTGGTGACCATTCTTCCTTCTTTTCTCTTTACTCCCTTGGCCATGTGTGGCTGAGTTTCTAGGGTTCATCTTGGATGGGTAGATTAGTTGTGCTATGATAGAGGGATGATTGTATAGAACTTGCCATGATTGATCTTGGTTGTATGAGGATGATTCCTAGACTTGTTCTTAATGCCATTTTATGCCATGTTTGCTTGATTTGGTCCATTCAATGTGATTTGATGCATGAGAGTGCTTGGATTTCATAGATTGTAGGTCTAGGGATTGAAGTGAGTGTGTTCTAAGAGATTAGATCATCTTGTTTCAACCATTTTCACTTGATTTCTCTCTTGGGCATTTTATCGAACACTTGGTGTGCATGTGGATTTTCATTCAATTGAGTTTGAAAAGGCTTTTTGGTGAATCTCTTAGTGTTAGGGCATTGATATGAGAGTGTTGTGCCTAGCCTTGTGGTCATAGAGTCTTAAGAGAGTATCTTGTGTCTTGGCATTTCATCAAACACTTAGAATGCATCCTTTTTCACTTAGCTTGAGAGCGAGAGCCTAAGTTGAGTGGTATTAGGATAGGGATTAGGTGCTACGAGAGTGCATTGAGTCTATAGAAGTGAAATGCATGGTCATCCGAATGCAAACTCGATCTTAATTGGCTTGTTTGTTCAATTAGTCATTTTGAGCATGATGAAACTACCCACCAAGAGAACCCCTTTGTCTTTGATTTGAGC
Organism: Linum lewisii; assembly: GCA_034768395.1. Taxonomy (NCBI): domain Eukaryota; kingdom Viridiplantae; phylum Streptophyta; class Magnoliopsida; order Malpighiales; family Linaceae; genus Linum; species Linum lewisii. The sequence continues at coordinate 51,054,662 of CM068297.1, forward strand.
CACCTTTCTCTCTTGCTTAATCTTTGTTAGTATTGCATTTCTTTGCCTTTGTTTCTGATTTTCTCGATCAAACCAAACCAATTTCAAATGTCTAGACCGTCTATGAGAAGTGTGAGTATTGGTTTATGAGAGGACCCGTGGAATACGACCTTGGTAAAATCGCTTTTATCAATTATGCATGATCTTGCTTGCTATCTATGATTCTGTGGTTCAAATTTGAAAATTCTCTAGCATAGAATTACTCAATTCTTGACTTTTGATGTTAAATTGACTTCAATTTTGAACAATGACGTCTAGACTGTTCCACTTTGAACCTGTAACCAACGTGTCAGAACTGATATTAAATGAGTCAAGGTCAGAACATATCACAAATCACTTCGGTAGTTGAAATTTGAATTAATTGAATTAATTGGTTTGTCAATAACAAAGCTCGATAACACCGTCCTAAGATGATAAATGCTAGCTTCTTCCATGTTTTTCACTCCATAGTTGATCACCTGTGATTGTGGCTAGAGATTAGACGGAAATCCAATTCGAAATCTTGTGTAAAAAGTTATAACTAGCTAGGATCAAATGGCTAAATTGGTTAAATCAAGTAATTAAGTGTTGCAAATCAATGCTAAGTTTTTGAAGTGCTAAAAATAAAGTTAGGCAAGCCCGACACCTAAGTGAAGTGTTCGGGTTGAGCACTAGCATAAGCACAAATACTGTGAGCTAGGCAGGTCCAACACCTAAGTGAAGTGTTTGGTATCGAGCACTAGTATGCAGTAAATCAATTGAAGGAAGAAATTGAACTTGAAATAAATCATTGTTTAAATCGGTCCTAGCTAGAACATGTAACGTACAGATCTAGAAACGGATGAAGTCGAGTCGATAGCCACGTCACTTTTCCTACCTCCGCATCCACATCATGGCTAGAGCTTAAAGTCTTTTTGATTCGAATTGGTGTTGTCGTAGTCGGTTAATCATAATTAACTGTTTTGCCAAGAAACGAGCTTTATTGAAACCACTACTTGAAGTGTGCAGAATTAGTGAGATTGAAAACTTGTTTGGTTGATGTTCTTGCATGTGTAGGTCACTCTTTCTACGTGGAACAGTCTAAACCAAATTGTTAGAATTGAATCTCGGTTTAATCTCGTGTCATTTGTGAATTTGAGTGTGTTCTAGTTCAGTTTGCTTGAGGACAAGCAAAAGCTTAAGTGTGGGGTATTGATGACACTCGATTTGACGTGATTATCAGCCTCATTTAAGCGACATTTCCTTACTTGAAACGTGGTTTTAGGGGTAAAATAGCGAATATTCACTCAACTACCCTATTTCCTACCGATTTGGTTACTTTGGCCCTTTTTGGGTCAATTTGATGGTTTTCTAGTGTTTTTGTGACAGCACAGATTTTTGCCATCATTTACGTAGCCATGGACGTATTCAAGACCTCAAGGAGTGAACCAGAAATCAAACCGGATTCAGAACCGAAGATCCAACTGCCCAGCACAATATTTTCGCCGAAAATACTACACAGTTTTCGGCGAAAATACCTTCAGAAAACCCACAGACGGAATGAGCTGAATTGAAATGAAGTTTTCGGCGAAAATACTATAATGTTTTCGCCGAAAAGTTATGAAGAAATCAGCCGACGGAAGCAGCAATTTACAAAGGAATTTTCGGCGAAAATAATCCCTTATTTTCGGCGAAAATAATAGAACAAATCCGGCGACTTAGGGTTTAAGTATAAATACTTAAACCGGCGGCCCAGGAAGGGGGAATCAATCATTATTCATCTTTTCAAAATCAGAATTTTGAGAGTCAGCCGACTCTAGGGTCGATAGATAGAGTTTAGAGAGTTCGAAGATCCGTGGAGAGATCGTGACGCCATCCTTCACCTCGGAGAACTCAAGCTTAAAGTTGAAGATCCAGGAAATTGAAGCTTCGCGGGAGTCGTCAGAATTAGGTTTTTCAGTTCTTATCTGTTCTTCCTCTATATGATGATCTTCATTGTTGTCTTTGATTCTCTTGTTTCTGATATGAGTAACTAAACTTGTAGAGCTTAGATTAGATGAACCCTAAGTGACCCAGGGCTTTAAAGCGGTCACGGATCGGCTGTGATTAGATTTGAAATTCAATCAGTTCTCTTTCATGTTTGATTTGTTCTTCCTTGTTCATGTTTCTTGTCTGGATTGATCACCTAGATTAGATTCTTGTTAAGCTAAGGATAGAAGCGAACGCTCGCCTTACTTTAAAACATCGAATTGAACAATTAACCTTATAATTGGAGCGTGCCTTTCGTAGGAACCGGTTAGGGTTAATCCACTACAAGAGTAACTCATTAATCATTAGTAATTGCACCAGTTAATTAAGTCGTTGCGAGAGGCGACCGTACCCAGGCGGCTAGTTAATCTTGGTAGTTAGAACGGATAGAGCGAACGTTCGCCGGTCTTAAACCTAAGGGTAAGGAGTTATGGTGGTGTCTTAGTAATTGATTGAATGAGAATCGAAATCCGCTGATCTGTTGATTGCCAATGCTCTGGGGAACGAAGGGGGATTCAAAGTCTAAGTTCGTCTATCTTCTCGTTTGTCAATCTTTTACTTTTCTGTCTTTTATTTTCCTTTGTTCATTAGATTAGAAGTCGTGGAACTCACACCACGCACTAAGTGTTCAAACCTGAGTAATTTGCCAGCTTCTTTGAGTAGTCGATTAGTAGAAACCCTGTGGAATACGATCTACCCTAGCTTCACAGCTTGGTAGTATTTGATACCGCTAAAACTGCAGCATCAGTGGTTCCTGGGACTTCAAGACATCTGTGGCACTTGGAATTTCCCAAAAGGCCTGAGCCAAACGTTGGCTCAGCCCAGATCACTCGTGCTGCGTGCCCAGACTCAGCCCCAGCGCTCGGGACAGGCTGGTCTCTAGGCCTTTGGCAAATCTCGCCAGGCCTTCGAACTTCCGCTTCGGCTAGTCCCTCAATAAGGCTTTAAGAGGGTCTTCAAATGCGGATGTGATGAGCTGCAGAACAGGGTATCAAATAACTACGAAGTTAAGAAAAGCTAAGTAGATCGTATTCCACGGGTTTTCTAACAATTGACTACTCAAAGAAGCTGACAATTTACTCAGGTTAAACACTTTGTGCGTGGTGTGAGTTCCACGACTTCTAGTCCTAAGAAAAGCACGGAAATCAAAAACTCAAACTGAAAACAGATTGAAAGATTGGTTGTAAACAAAGATGACAGACAAGCTTAGACTTCGAATCCCCCTTCGTTCACCAGAGCATTGGCAATCAACAGATCAGCGGATTTCAATTCTCGTTCAATCACTTCTAAGACACCACCATAACTCCTGACCCTTAGGTTTAAGACCGGCGAACGTTCGCTCTATCCGTTCTAGCTACCAAGATTAATTAGTCGCCCGAGTACGGTCGCCTCTCGCAACGACTTAACTTAACTGGTGGAATTACCAACGATTATGAGTTACTCTTGCAGTGGATTAACCCTAACTGGTTCCTACGAAAGGCACACTCCAATGATTTGGTTAATTGCTCGATTTGGTGTTTTAAAGTAAGGCGAGCATTCGCTTCTATCCTTAACTTAACAAGAATCTAATCTAGGTGATCAATCCAGACAAGAAACATAAACAACGAAGAACAAATCAAACACGAAAGAGAAACTGATTGAACTTTGAATCTAATCACCGCCGATCCGTGACCACTTTAAAGCCCTGGGTCACTTAGGGTTCATCTAGTCTAAGCTCTACGAGCTTAGCTACTCATGTTAATAACAAAAGAAACAAAGGTAGAAACAGAGTTCATCTTGAACAGAGGAAGAACAGAAAAGGATTTGAAAAACCTAATTAAGATGACTCCGGCAAAGCTTCGCTCTCTGGTAATCTTCAATCCTAGCTCTGAGTCTCTGAGGTGAAGGGATTGCGTCCCGATCTCTTCCTGGCTCTTCGAACTCTAAACTCTGCTCCAGAACTTGTCAGAATTCTGAAACTATGTTGAATTATCAGGTATATTTCTTTTTGGGCCGCCGGTTAAGTATTTATACTTAACCCTAATACCGCCAGATTTTGCCTGGAATTTTCGCCGAAAAACCGGAGGAATTTTCGTCAAAAATTCCTTTGCAAATGACTTAATGCTCGACTGTATTCCCCTGTGATTTTCGGACCGCCGGGTTCTCGGCGAAAAACTTGGAGTTTTCGCCGAAAACTTCCCTTTGTTGAACTCAGCCTATTTGTTCTTGAGTTTTTGCCGAAAACCTAGGGTATTTTCACCGAAAACTTCAGTGTTAATGGGAGCAGGATTTGGTTCGACTTGATTGAATCCTTGGATCAATCTTGGTGCGATTCCTCAAGGTTCCAACGCCTTAGACATGTCCTTGGCTACTTTATTTGACGGCAAAAACCTGTGCTAACATGAAAACACTAGAAAACCATCAAATAGACCCGAAACGGGCCAAAGTAACACAAATGGCACGAGATAGAGTAGTTGGGCGAATATTCGCTATTCTGCCTTAAAAACCATGTCTTAAGCAAATAAATGTCGCTTAAATGAGGTGATAATCACGTCAAATCGAGTGTCATCAAAATACCCCACACTTAAGCTTTTGCTTGTCCTCAAGCAAACTGAATAGAAACGCTCAGGTTCACAAATGATAAGATTTATTAAATTCAAGTTCAATCATACACAATGAATTATTAGACAGTTAATTCCTAGAACAAGAAACCTAACAAGTATATTGATCAGCCAAACAACCTGGTCTCACTTAAAAGCTGCACACGACGAGTATTAGCAACCAATTATGCACGAATTTGACCTGACCGACCAGACTCCTCACACAGGAAATATTTAATAAACGGGAAACTCTCACTCTCTGTGTTTAAGGACGTGTTTCTGCTCTCAATCATTTTCTGTCATAAGTTTGCAATTCGACCACATCTCCACCACTGTGACAACACGAGTAACTAGTCAAGAAGGACTTCCCTGCTAGGACTGTAACGAATTCTACACTACAAGGGTTTATGATGAGATGGATGATGAGAATGTATGATGATGGCTTTGGTGCGGTGTAGCTTTCTACTAAATTCCCTCGAATCTAGCCTATGGCTTCCTACCGTCTAACCAAACACGGGTGGAATAGTGCACGCTCGTCCTGTGATACCCTCAAGCAACCTAGCACTTTGTTTTTCTTTTTACACACATTTTTCTTTCTCACTTTTCTTTTGACTTCGTTCTTCCATATGTATTTTTCTCTTTGAACTTTATTGAATTTTAAACTTTGAACTTTTTCTCTTTCTGATTTCTGCTTTCTCTCTTTTTTCAAAATTTTCTTCTTTTTTTCTTTTTCTAATTTTTTTTTCTTTTGTGCTGATTCTTTCTTTTAGTTGCTAGAGGGGTTTACATGTTCGGACATAATGGCTAAGACCACCTGTTTAATGGCTATAGGCAGGTTACCACAAATCGACTTCTAGTAGGTCAATCTAGAACTACAACCACAGGGGATCAACGGGGAATGAAAGAATGGGAAATGGCTGTAATGTATATCGAACCGAAAGAACAGGCCAAGCTCAAGGGTTTACACCTAATGGATTTATCGTTAGGCAGGCTATCTGGCTTAGTAGCTGAATCTAGGTGCCCCTATCATTCTAGAACTCGTGTCATTGTGTGGTCTCAAGTAGGTCTCATGCAAATTCTAACTCATTCAAGCAAACAGAAAACCACTCAAAAAGAATTGAAATTGCAAGTGGCGTGCACTGGATCAAAAGCTCACATTTGGTTTGCTAGTCGAATTCGGTCATTTTCTTGCAATCGAGGCTACAAACTACAAGTGTGATTTATAAAATCTGTTCTGACCAGGCAATTTAGCATCAAAATATACACGTTGGTCCTCAAGTTCTAGGTTAAACAGTCTAAGCGTCATTATGATAGTTTGAACAACAACTTAACATCAAAAATCAAGAACTGAGCAATTCTAATGCTAGAGAGACTGGAAAGGGACCACGAGGCACACAAAAACACAATCAAGGGCAATCAAGTTCATGCAAGGTTCTCTAGCATCCTACCCCACACTTAAATCGTACTGTGTCCTCACAGGACTAAAACTAGAGTTTAGAGTGAAGTAGAAGAACCTGGACCGAGATGGTTGGTGTAGGGGATGAGCACGGATCCTCGGAGAGAAGGCAATCTACCAAAGCGAAGTAAAGGGAATCTCCCAACTGCCTGCAAAACAAAAAAAAATGAAAGATAAAAAGGAAACCGGTATAAGTGTCCCAGATCCACACAGAAAAAAGTTGGATCGAAATCTGAAAAAAAGAAATAAAAAGAAAAAAACCAGAAAAGGAATACAACCCGATCACTGCTAGTCAGGTGCATCGGGAGGGGGGACGTTGAGGATGTCGCCAACCTGACGCTGCCACGCCAGCTGTGCCTCATACCTCTCGTCAGTGTGGAGCATGTGCTGCTGCATAATAATCCATCTGGCATCCTGGGTGGCGGTATCTATGATCCGCTACTCCTGGAGTCGCTTGTACAGCTCTCCAATGTCCGCGGGATGCGGTCGGTGTTGAGGGTTAGGCGCCTGGTATGGATCTGGAATGGGCGGCAGGGACTGGTGCGCATACCCTGCCTGATGATGTGGTGAGGGTATAAAATGATCAAATTCCGGCTGAGGCTGCGGCTCCTCAGAATCATCTTCTTCCTCTGACTCTTCCTCGTCATGGAGAGGAGGAGCTGGCGCTACCTGAGGACCAAGGTCGAACTTGAGGGTGTACTCGACCGCTAAATCTCCACCGATGGTGTATACTCTGCGTCGTGGGACGTCCGAGCCATATTCTTGGCTGAGATCGAGGGAGATAATGAGCTGGCCGACGAATTGCCTCCCAGGAGTGAGCTAGGTGGCCTCGGCTTCTGCATCTTCTGGTGGAATATGCGTGCAAGCACCCATCCGGGATGAAGAGGATAACCTTCCCAGATGGCGCGAAGAAGAGGGAGCTCCTCTCTGCTGATGTGGTGGCGACTCTTCTCTGGTGCAAAGAAAAGAGAACGACGCAAAACCATATGGATAAAACGATAAAGAGGGTGAGAGAGGGACTTAACTGAGTTATGTGCCGTGGTCTGAGCACCTGGCACTCCAGTCATGTGGCTCCAGAGTGTGTCGTACTCCTCTCCGTTACCGGTGTTGTTCTCCCAGCCGAGGTGGTGATCCTCGTAGTGCTCCAGGGGGATGCCGAGATGAGCAGCAAACTCATCATAGGTGAAATCCCTGTACACCCCGCCAAGATAGAAGGAGACGACCTTCTTGCGCTGCCTCTTCTTGTGCTCGTCCAGATCGAATGTCGCCCAGAATTCCTGGAGAGCGACGTCTGGGAAGTCAGCAGCTAGGGTGGTCAGCTCCAACAGTCCTGAAGGTATCAATGAGTTGAGCACGTTCCAGTGCCAGTCCTCGTCATGCTCGAAGAGTGAGTCCATGGATAATGGACGAACATTAGCTCCGGGAACACGCTCGAGCCTCTGATAGCGCTCGAAGTAGTGCACAGGGAGACGGGCGACAGTGGGGTGGTACCCGACACGGCCAGGGAAAGCTGGTGGAGAACCATGGACAGATGGTGTGACGAGAGCGGGAGCTCGGGAGCTAGAGCTGGTGTCAAGGCGCGCCTTAGTCCTGCGCTCATGAATGACATTCCTAAAACCAGAAACGAAACCAGGTTAATTAACTAATAATCCTGCCCCACACTTAGTAGAAAAACTCAACTTCACAAAGAAATGAGGCAAACCGAGTGAGGGTAAGCAAATTAAACAACCGGTAATCACAATAGATCACAAAGTATGCATAGGTCTAGCTGGAATGTTCAAAACATGATTAGAGATCGGAAGTCAAACCGACATTCAAAAAGTCAACATTATAGCACATTGAACCCTAATCATGGCAATTATTAGCTCAAAGCGGGAAATGACGGCATAATTACAACTTCAGATGGCAAACACAATAATACGAACGTGAATGAACACACATGGCAACCAAATGAACATAGAGAATGCAAGGTCAAACCGACATTTCTCAAAAAGTCAACACCACAAAGAATCGATTTTAAGCATAGCAACACACGATCAAATGATATTAAAATTCAACACAATTCTCCCTAAGCATGCTATATTAGGTCAAAGCAATCAGCTAACCTAGTTCACATGAAACAGTCGACACGCATATCGAGGTAGACAAAAAAAAAGTCAACCGAAGTCAACCCCGACGAAATTCAGCATTCAACATGTCAAAAGATTCAGAATGAAAAGTTCTACAACTTACCTTAAAGCCATGAGTGCTGAAAACGAACGAGAAGAGAGGAATCGGTGAAAAATCAGAAAAAATTAGGGTTTGGTAGAACAGAAGCTCTAGAGCTCCGATTCGGGTGATCTACGGCTCGAAATGATCGGAAAAGGGAGAGGAACCGGGCGGCGGCGGTGGATGGTTCGGGTGGTGGCGGCGTTCGGTTTGAAAAAGGGGAGAGGGTTTTGTTTTTTTCGAAAATAAGAAGTGGGGGGGGGGGTGAGAGAGAGTGACCGGAAAATAAAGGAAAGATTTTGGATTTTTGTCTCAAGTTTTCGGCGAAAATGTGTGCAATTTTTTTGCCAAAAACTCAAGTGAAAATTGTCTGCCAGTTTTCAAATGATTTTTTCGCCGAAAACTTCATAGAGTTTTTGCCGAAAAGTTTAACTAAAATCGTCCAGAAAACACAGTCGGATTTTAAAGGCAGTTTTCGCCGAAAAATTTGACCAGCACGAGTTGAAAATATTTTCGCAATCCCGGCAAACTTCAGAAAATCACAATTAAATCGACAAAAATCGGAACAACCTCAAACAACTTGCGATTGAAACGATGACATACAGACTACACACGAAAAATAAGACATCATGCAAACTGACACTTTTGGCTCCCCCGAACCGACTCTGAAACACTGAGTTTGACACAAATTGAAAGCTGACTCCAGCTGTGGGTTACCTCCCACGAAGCGCTCTTTTATTAATGTCCTTGAGCTGGACGATACCTGGACGGTATTAGGAGACATCCCAACTTAGGTTCTTCTTAATGCTAGCATCGGAGTTCATGAAATACAGCTTCGGGGCATCTCCATCGAGCATAAATTTCTTCCCGTCAGCGTGTAAGAGCTTGGTACGCTCGTCGGGAAGGTGATCGGTGATCTTGAACGGACCAAATAGTTCTGTTGAGGGATCATCCTCTACGAGTAGGACGGTGGAAGGGATGAGAACGATTGGCTTCGTCTTCTCTTTAATCTCCGGCTTTATATCACCAGGATCGGTGATCGTTGGTGTTTCCTTAGGAGATGCTTTTGACTTCTCCTTCTTATCTTGCTCTGGCGCCGGTAGCTCGAAAAGAATTGGTGGTGCAGCTAGCTCGGTAGAGGGTGGCGGCACAACTAGTCTCCAGACCATCTGAGTCTTCTTCTTCTGATTCCTTCTCCGTGACCTACCAGGTTCCTTGCTTGGCAGTGAAGAAGAGGCTTTCAGTTCCTTCTTCTTTGGCGGCTTCCGAGCAGAAGATTTTGGTTTCTGCTTGGTAATCTGTTCAACATCTGCAACAACAGTTGATCTAGGAACACTAGAAGAGACATCAGTAACGGAGTTGACCGGAGTCAACTCCACAGTTTCAACATCTAGACAATGAGATTCTTCATTCACAGGAGTATATTTCATTCCGTCTTTAAGGTGGAACGTTATCATGTCCTTACCAACCCTCAAGGTCAAAGAACCATTTGGAACGTTAATTTGCATTCCAGTTGTTGCCATGAAGGGTCGTCCTATGAGAATGGTAGAATCATCCTTACTCGTATCTATTATCACATAGTCAGCTAAGAACGTGAAAGGACCACATTTAGTAACAAGTCTTTTATCTCTCCTCTTGGAGTTTTCAATGATCTATCAACAAAGACAAGTTGTATGCTAGTTGGTTCAAGTTCTCCTAGGTTCAATTTTTCATATAAACTCATAGGCATAACATTGACAGACGCGCCTAGATCAACTAAACTACGTTCTATCTTAACATCATTAATAACCAGAGGAAGCGTAAAAGAACCAGGATCAGAACACTTAGCTGGGTATGGTGATGAAGGTTTCTTGCTACGAGCGGCATGATATCCTCATTTACCTCCCCACATGCCAGTCTCGATCCTTGCGTTCGGTAGCAATGCTCTTGGAAAAGGAGGCTTCACGTAGTACGGAGCAAGAGGAGGATCATACTCTTTAGGCGCCTCCTTCGGTGCTTCCTTAGGAGATTCATTAGTCCTGCATAAATTAGAAGAAGCATTAGTAGATGAGTTTATCGGTTCTTGAACGGATACCATCTTAGCTTGCTCTTTTCTCGGGTTAGGCTCGGTTTGGCTCGGAAGTTTATCGACCAGATGCTAGCATGCTTGAGATGTGGTTCACAACCTGCTCAATTCTTTGACCGGATGCAATCTGTTCTTGGTTGAGAAGAGCTTGGGCTTTGAACTGACTGTCATGATCGTCAAGCCTAGCGATGATCTGACTAAGCTCTTGTCGAGTTCACTGACGTTGTTTTCCCTCTGATGTTGCTGCCCTGGATAGGTATTGTTCAGATATTGATTCTTGCGATTGCCAGGAGCAGTTCCATAGTTACCCGGATTGCGGTGCGGCGGCTGGTAGACACCTGCCGGCGGATGATTCGGCTTCTGATCCTGAGCTGGACCAGTGGGGCGGCTGTTCTGGTTTTGGCCGTGGTTCTGGTTGGCACCGGCATTGTAGGGAGGTCTGTCTTTATAATTCCCCTGTTGCCTGAAATTGCGGTAGCCAACATAACCGTTCTGATTGTTGCTGAAACCTTGTTGAACAAAATTGACTTCTTCGGCAGACCAGACTTCTATTTTACCAAAATTCTGGCATTGGCCTCCATTATGCGCACAAGCTCCACACCACTCGTAATCGACAACGTAGACAGCGGCTGCCGGTGGTTTGATGGGTGTAGTAGACTTCTTCAGATGCTTCTCTACTTCTGCCTTGATGGTTGCTTCGAGATCGAGCTTGCTTCTTGATCCTTCAGATTGTCGCTCCCAGTTTCTTGACTTGGAAGCACAGTTCGCGAAATGAAGAAGAGCAGCTTTAGGTGTAAGCGTTGTGCAATCCCCTTCAGCTAGGGAATCGACCCATTTAGCAGACTCTTCACGCAGACCTCGAGCAAAGATTTCAGCTAACTGCCTCTGCTCGAAACCGTGATGAGGATCGTTGTAGAGAAGTTATTGGAATTCATTCCAAGTATCATATAAGCTCGCTCCTTCCTTCTGAGAGAATCTGGCGATGCTGTCCTTAAAGGCTGTTATTCTGGAAGAAGGGAAGTACTCTTCGATGAAGTCCTGAGCAAGAGTCTCCCAGTTGGTATAGTAGCCAGGTGGCTTGCCAGTTAGCCACCTCTTAGCGGCGCCTTTCAAAGAGAACGGGAAAGCTCTCAAGCAAAGATTGTTCTTGTCGAGATTCCCACTCTTGAAAGTGCTGCAGAGATCAAGGAAATCCGCCAGATGAGTGCACGGATTGTCTAGCAGCCTGCCTTCAAACTGTAGATCCCTAGAGATCATAGTCAAGAATGGAATCTTGATCTCATAGTCAGGATCTCCTTCAATGCGCGGCACGGCGATAGAAGATCGAATGCTAGTCGCGCTCGGGTTGTTGTAGTCAGCTAGACTCTTCTGTGCACCGCCTGGTGGTGGTAGTGGATGACCGCCTGGCGGTGGTAAATGATCAGTCATTCTCGGAGATGGAGGAGGTGAAAGTGATTTGGTGTATGAAGCGGATGAAGATGACGGTGAAGATGAAGACGAGGAACTATCCTTCAGTTCCTCAATCTTGATCGGAGTGACGGATGGAGGTGGATTGGTCCTGCCTCTCTTTAGAATCTGTGATTGTCTTTGCGGAGCAGAACTGCCTGGTCTCTCTACACTCTTAGCCTTGTCGGTTTGGGAGCGCGTAAGAGGGCGGCGATGCATATACCTGTGAACAACCTACAAATCACAAAAACAAACAAAAACCAGTGTAAAATCGAAGTGGATGGAAAGGTGAAAGATGGAAAGTAGAAGAATAAAATGCCAGTTCTTCTTTCAAACAATTAAAAGAAGTTCCCCGGCAACGGCGCCAATTTGATGAGCTGCAGAATAGGGTATCAAATAACTACGAAGCTAAGAAAAGCTAAGTAGATCGTATTCCACGGGTCTTCTAACAATTGACAACTCAAAGAAGCTGACAATTTACTCAGGTTAAACACTTTGTGCGTGGTGTGAGTTCCACGACTTCTAATTCTAAGAAAAGCACAAAAATCAAAAAATGAAACTGAACACAGATTGAAAGATTGGTTGTAAACAAAGATGACAGACAAGCTTAGACTTCGAATCCCCCTTCATTCACTAGAGCATTGGCAATCAACAGATCAGCGGATTTCAGTTCTCGTTCAATCACTTCTAAGACACCACCATAACTCCTGACCCTTAGGTTTAAGATCGGCGAACGTTCGCTCTATCCGTTCTAGCTACCAAGATTAATTAGTCACCCGGGTACGGTCGCCTCTCGCAATCACTTAACTTAACTGGTGGAATTACCAATGATTTATGAGTTACTCTTGCAGTGGATTAACCCTAACTGGTTCCTTCGAAAGGCACACTCCAATGATTAGGTTAATTGCTCGATTTGATGTTTTAAAGTAAGGCGAGCGTTCGCCTCTATCCTTAACTTAACAAGAATCTAATCTAGGTGATTAATCCAGACAAGAAACATAAACAACGAAGAACAAATCAAACACGAAAGAGAAACTGATTGAACTTTGAATCTAATCATCGCCGATCCGTGACCACTTTAAAGCCCTGGGTCACTTAGTGTTCATCTAGTCTAAGCTCTACGAGCTTAGCTACTCATGTTAATAACAAAAGAAACAAAGGCAGAAACAGAGTTCATCTTGAACAGAGGAAAAACAGAAATGGATCTGAAAAACCTAATTAAGACGACTCCGCAAAGCTTCGCTCTCTGGTAATCTTGAATCCTAGCTCCGAGTCTCTGAGGTGAAGGGATGGCGTCCCGATCTCTTCCTGGCTCTTCGAACTCTAAACTCTGCTCCAGAACTTGTCAGAATTCTGAAACTATGTTTAATTATCAGGTATATTTCTTTTTGGGCCGCCGGTTAAGTATTTATACTTAACCCTCATACCGCCGGATTTTGCCTGGAATTTTCGCCAAAAATTCCTTTGCAAATGACTTGATTCTCGGCTGTATTCTCCTGTGATTTTCGGACCGCCGGGTTCTCGGCGAAAACTTGGAGTTTTCACCGAAAACTACCAATTCCTTTTGTTGAACTCAGCCGATTTGTTCTTGAGTTTTTCACTGAAAACCTAGGGTATTTTCGCCGAAAACTTCAGTGTAAATGGGAGAAGGATTTGGTTCAACTTGATTGACTCCTTGGATCGATCTTGGTGCGATTCCTCAAGGTTCCAACGCCTTAGACACATCCTTGGCTACTTTATTTGACGGCAAAAACCTGTGCTAACATGAAAACACTAGAAAACCATCAAATAGACCCGAAACGGGCCAAAGTAACACAAATGGCATGAGATAGAGTAGTTGGGCGAATATTTGCTATTCTACCCTAAAAACCATGTCTTAAGCAAAGAAATGTCGCTTAAATGAGGCTGATAATCACGTCAAATTGAGTGTCATCAGGATGCAGGCTTGAGGCTCGGGGGAACCATCTGAGGGCCTAACCCTAATGCTAGGGCTCGTCCAGGGCCCGTGGTGGGGCTTGGCTCCAGGCCTTTGGTCTTTTTGGCCAAGCCTTCTTCCCTCTTCCTCCGGCGTTCCTCCAGAAATGCTTCAGGAGGTCCCTTGGCTTGTCCTTGGCCTCCTGGCTCATGTCATTCATTCTAGGGCATAGGATGGTCCCTGGCTGTCCGATTCCTAGGCTCGGCATTCCGAGTTGCTAGGCATAGGGATGGCTGTCTGATCCTTGGCTCGCTGGGAGGTCTGGCTGATAGCTTGGTTGGCTGACTAAGATTCTGGCTTGGCTAGCTGCTGGCGGAGGCCTGAGTCTGAATTTAGTCATGTACCTTGGCTTGAGGAACCTTTGTAGGACTCAGTTGTGAGCTTACCTTGGCCCTAGTCGCTTCTTGTACGGCCCTAAGGTCCGACCCTTGGCAGGGGACCCTGTAGGGGTGTAAGAATATCAGTTGGCATAAGGGCAGGTAGGTAGGGTTGCATCAGGTTACCCATGAGAATTTTATACACGAGCTATTCAAAATAGTGAAACTAGTAAACTTTCTATCAAAGTTAATTCGAAGAAGTATACATTTTTACTGAAACTGTCTCTCAGAGTCTTTTTCAGTACCATCCTAATGCAAAAACATTAGTCTCACACACCTATGCTTTGCTGACGATCTACTGGTCTTTACCAAGGCAAGTGTGACTGTAGTAGCTCAAGTTAGGAGGGTTATGGATCGTTTTCATAGTATATCTGGCCTGCAATTCAATCCAGAAAAGAGTGATCTATATGTGGCTGGTGTAAGCAGGTCAGTAGCAGGGTAGATTGTAGCTGTGGCAGGTTTTAGAGAGGGCCAGTTGCCTATGAGATATCTTGGTATACCTATCTCTGCTGGTAAGTTGTCAAAGGCAGACTATAAGGGATTAATAGACAAGATTACTGGTAGGGTTAAGGACTGGAAGGCAAAATTGCTCAACTATGCTGGGAAAATGCAGCTTATCAAGTCAGTCATCGATGGCATTTTACAGTATTGGCTTTCGATGTTTATTCTCCCCAAATCAGTGCTTAAAGAGATTGAGGATATCTGTGCAAGATTCTTATGGGGGAAAAGAGAGGGGCAGAGAGTCAAAGTATCATGGTATCACATGGCTTATCCTTTTAATGAAGGTGGTCTTGGATTTAAAGACTTGAGTAGTTGGAATGAGGCAAATATTATCAGACATCTTTGGAACTTAATTACCCGAGGGGGATCGCTCTGGGTAGCTTGGATTTGGAAGTATAGGCTGAAAGGGGGTGATCTTTGGGGCCATACAACGTCTACTGGATCATGGCATTGGAGGCGTGTACTGAACTTAAGAGAACTGGTTGCTCCTTTTATTTCAGCAGATGCAGAGGGAGAGTACTTATGGAATGGCAAATATATGCCAAAGTATAGAGCAAGTGTAGTGTGGGACAACATCAGGCCTCGGAGAGGGGAGAAGGCTGGTCCATTTACTTGTGGAAAGGGTACAGAATTATGAAAAATAGTCTTCTGGTTTGGCTGATCCTGAGGAATAGAATCAGCACCCTAGACAAGGTAAGCTGCTGGAATGATGCAGTAATTAATACATGTCCCCTGTGCAGCAGTGCTCCTGAATCAAGAGATCATTTGTTTGCTTGTTGTGACTACATCAAGAGTAGCTTCAGTCAGTTCTTCCCCTTTGTTCAGTTCACCTCCTAGGATGAACACATCAGTCATGTGAGCTGCAGTTGGAAGGTGGAGACAGCTGAGAATCGGATAAATAGAGTTCTTTGGTGTGCTGTTTTATGCTCCATTCGGCGTGAAAGGTGCAAGAGAATTTTTGATAGTGGCCAAAAGTCTCCGGATGCTTTGGTTAAGGATGTTCAAGAAGATATTAGAATGTACTTTGCCGGTCATAGGGATGAGAATGTGGCCCTTAGAAGGCTTAGTAGTTAGTTACCCCTTTATTTTTGTAATAAGGAAGGTAGGTGTAGGTGTAGGTGAACAAATCACCTATTGTATAAAAGAGGGAGTTTGGGATCCGAATCCTCCCTCTTTCTTCCTTAGGGGTTTGTTGAGGTCCTTTAGTTCTTGTGGTTGCTCTCTTGTACTTGATCTTCATGTTTTTTGATGATAAATAAAATCACTAATTATTCATCAAAAAAAAAAGTATACATTGGTGCCACTAACGCCTGAAGAAAAGTACATGAAGATCGATTGTGTCGGAAGCGGTTGCGTTAAGAAAGGGAAAAGGTAAAAGAAGGGGAGCAAGCTCAAGTCTCAAAGCCGACAATGGAGAGGTCAGAAGAACATGAGGAAATTTATATTCACGATGTCATCTTTCATGAAGGCAAAGAAACTACTTTTAATGAGATCCTTTCTTGTCATGGCGAAGAAGATAAACTGAGTGGTGTTGTTGAGGTTTAAGAACACGTCGAGTTTGTGATACCCATCACTGAAGAATTTGGCATCCAACACTCGTTGTCTCCATCACATTTTTTGTCAGTCACCTCACCGATGTTGTCTCCATCCTTGTTCAATGATTCGAAGATGAATGTGCATTGCATGTTTGAAGGACATGTCTAGGTGGTTCGAGGAGGATTTGTTGAGGTCATGGAAGGGAGGATGGTCAAGAAGAAACTCATGAGGTAGAGTTTTGAGGATTCATAAAGCTTATGTTTGATCTAGGAGGATTCAATGATGAATCATTTTAAAGAGGGAGGGCATGATGGAACTCGTCAAGATTCTGTCTAGTCACTACAAAAAAAGCCCAATTTAACAACACCCATTTAGCAGCGGCCCAAAAGGAGCCGCTGTTAAATTATTTTACCATCGTCCATTTAACAGCGGCTTAAAGCTGCTGCTAAACTCTATGATTTAACCGCGGACGTTATCCTCGCCGCTGTTAAATTACAAACCCTAATTCCAACATATATAAACTAAAACTACAACTGCCGTTGCCGACATTCTTCTCTCTCCTCATTCTCTCCTCTCTTCCGCTGCCAACATCATTCTCTAATCTCTTCTCTCAGTCGCTGCAAACATCTTTTCCTCCTCTCTTCTCTCCGTCGAGAAGCGAAAGCCTCTCTCGGTAAAAGCCTCCGTCGTCGAAGCCTCCATCGCAGCCTCCTTCCTCGAAGCCGTTGTCGAAGCCTTCATCGCAACCTCCTTCCTCAAAGCCTCCATCGAAGCCTCTGTCCCTTAGCTTCAGCATCTAACAATCATCAACAAAGGGTAAAAATGAACTTCAAAGTTTCAGATCTAGTGGAGAATGAGGTTTTAAATGTATTTTAGTTACAGATCTAGATTATTTTAGTGACAGATCTTGAGTTTGAATGTATCAGAAGCTTTTTTATGGAATGAATCATATTTGTGGAGTTTTAAATGTATTAGGAGCTTCAGGAGTTCCAGATCTTGGACTGGAATCATATTTGAAACTGGAGTTTGTCGTCAGAGCTTCGACCATCATTGTCGGAGCTCCGACTATTTTTGTATATCACGGTCTAATTTAACAGGCCAGAAGTCGATGTTAGATTTCTTAGTTTAACCGCGACCCTTTTTTCCGATGTTAAACGAGGTTAACATTGGATCTTTTAACAACGGCATGTGGCCGCTGTTAAATGATGAATCTGCCGCTGTTAAATTGTGTTTTTTTGTAGTGAATTTAGTATTTCGGTCATAACTATTTATCCAAAATTCTGATTAATGCAAGGTCAACGGGGTTGGAAAGATAATTCAATTTTCTTTCCGTACATATATTTTGGGAGCAAAGAGATATGTTTGTTTAAAGTGGACAGACTAGATACTAAAAATTGGTTTATTTAGTAGTTTTCTTTGATTAAGTTTAGTTTATTAAAATATTATTTTTTATTACCTTTCCATGTAGGAATAGGTTTGTTTTCCTTTTCCTTAATTCATTGTGATTCTTGTGTAAGGCCTATATATACGTTTCTCCACCCCTTGTTTTGAAATAGAATATTGATAATAAAGTTTGAGCTTTTAGCTTGTTGAGTTTTTTTAACTCGTTAGGGTTGTTTGAGAGTGTGTGGATTCATACTCGAGAGAGCGACAGTCGTATCAGCGAGACATTCCCCTTTGTACGTGGCCGCCATCTATCTTGCTTTCACCCCTTGTTGAAGATTTTGAGTTCGTTGGTTCCGTGCCATATATTGTTGTCGGGTTTCGTGATAGCGTTCGTGTGGTTCACATCACTGCTACCCTTTGATGAGTGTGATCTCATCTTGGGGATGGATTGGTTGGCAAAGCATGGAGCTTTGGTTGACTTTAGAAAGAAGGAAGTGAAGTTGCTACCTGGTTGATGAACATGTTTTCGCGTGTTGTCAAATAACTAGCTTACAGAAGTAGACTAGATCAAATCTCTAGAGGTTTTCTCTAATTGACTACTCAAAGGAATTGGAAAACTATTCGGGTTTGAACAGATTGTGCGTGGTGTGAGTTCCACAACTTCTAAACTATAATGCAAGGAAATTGAAATGAAAATAAAATATAGATTGATTGGGTTTTGACTTAACGAGATGATAGACAAGCTTAGACTCGACCCCCCCCCCCTAAGATCACAAGAGCATTGACGATCACAAGACCAACGGTTTTCAATCCTAATTCATTCAGTTCTCAGACACCACCATAACTCCTGACCCGGCGAACATTCTCTCTATCCGATCTAACTACCAAGATTAATTTACCGTCCGTGCGTTCACTTCTATAACGGAAAACTAACTGGCGCGATTACTAGTGATTTATGAGTCACTCTTAGCAGTGGATTAATCCTAAATGGTTCCTACGAAAGGCACACTCCATTAAATAGATTAATTGTTGATTTGGTGTTTTAAAGTAAGGCAGACGTTCGCCTATATCCTTAGCTTAACAAGAATCTAGTCTAGGTGATCAAGCTAGAAAGAAACACAGGCAATGAAGAACAAACGAAACATGCAAGAGAAACTATCTGAATCTGAATCTAATTACCGACGATCCGTGACCGCTTTAAAGCCATGGGTTAGGGTTCATCTAATCTAAGCTCTACGAGTTTAGCTACTCATATTCAATACAAGAGAATTGAAAACAATCAAAGAATACATCTCAGATAGGAAGAATAGAGAAGAACTACAAAACCTATTTTGACGAATCCATGAAGCTTCAATCTCGAGAATCTTCAACTCCTAGCTCCGAGCACTCTGAGGTGGAAAGATGGCATCACGATCTCTCCAGGAACTCCGAGGATGCTCTCAACTCTCTCTCAAGCTCTAAAGTCTGGAAATTAATCTGTGGAAATAGGTGTGTCTCTCCTTCGATGTGAAAAAGATTCTTCGTCTGAACTTATGCGGCGGCAGCTTAAATAGGTTTCCAACTTAGTGCTGGAAAAGCCTTAAGTTCTCGGTGAGAATTATGAAGTTCTCACCGAGAACTTTTTGGAAACTGGCTGCTTATCTTCGACAAGAATTCTACGTGCAATCCTTAATAAGTTTTCGGTGAGAACTATGAAGTTCTCGCCGAGGACTTCTGTGTAAACTTCAGCAGGAATTTCGACGACATTTTCTTCTGGCTTTCTTCATAGGTTTTTGGCGAGAACATTGAAGTTCTCACCGAGAACTTCTTTGTAAACTCTGATGGATTCTTCGACGAGATATTTGATTAACTTCTTCAGTATGTCTTCAGCGAGAATGATGTGACTTTAATTAGTGCATTTTAAGCTTATGAATGACCTATGAAATGCCCGTGTTTATTCGTGAAATGACATGACCTATATGCTTTTATTGAAGTTTCGTGCAAAGTGTCATTTTGTTGTCCGGTTGCCACTTTGGAGCCAAATTCGTGGTTTATCGGAGTTGCCTCTGTGCATTTTCAGGTTATGGCTTCAAAGTACGGATGACAAGGAGCGCATAGGAGCAAACGGGAGGTCATTTGGAGTCCGGACGAGGGAGATATGAGCATTACAAGATCGAGCTTTCTGCAGAGTGCAGGGGTGCACGCCGTGCAGATGTGCACGCCGTGCATGATGCACGCCGTGCACCGTGCATGGTTTGGTGCACGTGCTGTCCAGGAGGTTTCGAAAGAAGATTCAGCTCCAAGGTGCACGCCGTGCAGCCTTGCACGCCGTGCACCCTGCACGCCGTGCATAGGTGCACGCCGTGCACTGTCCCCTGCACTATATATACTCTTGTTTTTGGCCATTTTGGGCAATTTCGATGATATCTCTTGAACCCCAAAACACATATCCACGAACCCTCAAACCCTAGAACACATTTCTGGAGCATTTTGAAGCCATTGGAGCTAGGATTGAAGCCAACAAACCTTGGGAGAAGTGCTTACAAGTGGAGAAGTGAAGATCATCTCAAGGATTCATCCATGGTGTTCTTGGTGACCATTCTTCCTTCTTTTCTCTTTACTCCCTTGGCCATGTGTGGCTGAGTTTCTAGGGTTCATCTTGGATGGGTAGATTAGTTGTGCTATGATAGAGGAATGATTGTATAGAACTTGCCATGATTGATCTTGGTTGTATGAGGATGATTCCTAGACTTGTTCTTAATGCCATTTTATGCCATGTTAGCTTAATTTGGTCCATTCAATGTGATTTGATGCATGAGAGTGCTTGGATTGCATAGATTGTAGGTCTAGGGATTGAAGTGAGTGTGTTCTAAGAGATTAGATCATCTTATTTCAACCATTTTCACTTGATTTCTCTCTTGGGCATTTTATCGAACACTTGGTGTGCATGTGGATTTTCATTCAATTGAGTTTGAAAAGGCTTTTAGGTGAATCTCTTAGTGTTAGGGCATTGATATGAGAGTGTTGTGCCTAGCCTTGTGGTCATAGAGTCTTAAGAGAGGGTCTTGTGTCTTGGCATTTCATCAAACACTTAGAATGCATCCTTTTTTCACTTAGCTTGAGAGCGAGAGCCTAAGTTGAGTGGTATTGGGATAGGGATTAGGTGCTACGAGTGTGCATCGAGTCTATAAAAGTGAAATGCATGGTCATCCGAATGCAAACTCGATCTTGATTGACTTGTTTGTTCAATTAGTCATCTTGAGCATGATGAAACTACCCACCAAGAGAGCCCCTTTGTCTTTGATTTTCACCACTTTATTTTTCTTTCTTCCTTTTAGTTTCCTTTAAGTTTTTATTGTCTATTTCAAATCAAAACTCCTTTCAAATGAATAGACCGTCTACGAGGAATGTGAGTAGAGGCCATTGAGAGAACCCCGTGGAATACGACCTTGAATGTTGTGAGTTGAAATTCACACACCAAGTTTTTGCGCCGTTGCCGGGGACTCTCTCATTCCTTTGAAAGCACTTAGTAGTGGACCGATCTATTCACTTCCTTCCGCTTTACTTTTTGTTTCCTTGTTGCTCTTTGTTTACTTTATTATCCCGCATCGTTGTATTACTCGGGTGTGTTTGTTGTGCTTGTTTGCAGGAGATTTTGGGTTAGTGCATGAGGCGTTCAGCTCGTCTTCAAGCACGAATCCAAGGACTAGAACAAGTGCTCTAGTCACCTACCACTTCCCCACCTCCTATAGTTGAAGAAGAAGAAGTTGATCGCATCTCACACCACACTATGTCTCAACACGGGGATGACGATGACCAATCGGTACATTCACACCACACTAATGATGATGATCACTCACAAAGGGGTGCAAGACGTACCTTGGCGGACTATGCTCGTCCTACTCTTGAAGGGGCAGCCTCTAGCATTGTTCGAAGACCCGTCAATGCTAGGAACTTTGAGCTCAAGCCTAATATGATCCAAATGGTTCAAAATGGAGTGGTGTTCAATGGCATTGATGGTGAATGTCCATCTAGGCATCTCAAGGACTTCTTGGAGATTTGTGACACGGTTAAGAATGATCAAGTTCACCCGGATTGCATACGACTCCGACTCTTCCCTTTCTCACTCAAAGGTCGAGCCAAGTCTTGGTTGGAGAACCAACCTAGTAGAACATTCACTACATGGGAGGGCCTAGCCGAAGCTTTCCTTGAAGAATTCTTTCCTCCCTATATGACGGATGCAATCCGAGACCGCATCAACCACTTCATACAACACAAGGGAGAGCTCTTCCATGAGACTTGGAATAGGTTCCAAGCCATTCTTCGGTCTTGTCCTCATCACAACTTCGCCGAATGGAGCTTGGCGGACATCTTTGCTAGGTCCCTTGATTTTGAGAATACAAGGATGATCAACCAAGCCGCCGGAGGTGACTTAAGGATGCTCACTCCCGAAGATGCTCTAGAACTCTTCGCGGAGATGGCCAACAAGACAAGGAGTTGGTCTCGACAACAACCTCCTAAGTCTAAGTATGGAAGTGACACGCACTATGACTCTCGGTCCGTAAGTGTTGATGCACCAAAGGAGTCATCCACTTATGGGAAGAAGCATAAGTTACCGGGACATCGAGATGAAGATGATCCAATGATCGCTCTCCTTATGTCTAAGATCGACGCCATGGCTTCACAAGTAAGCAACCTAAGCATGCCTAAGCATCCCTCCAAGGTTCAATCATCTCATGTGGGTAATCCACCGGTTGCTTCGGTATTTTGTTGTGAGGGTTGTGGGGGCCAAGGCCACGATGTTAGTGCTTGTCCTTCCGCCACTCCTGAACTTGACCAAGGCGACCTTGAGGAGGTAAGCTTCGCACAAGGTCAAGGTTTCCATGGTAATTTCAGCCCCCAAGGTAACTATCAAGGTAACTATAACCGACCTTGGTACAACAAGTCTAACCAAGGTTACCAAGGCCAAGGGAGTCAAGGTAGTGGTTATAGCAAGGGCTACAACCAAGGAAATCAAGGAGGTTATCAAGGTTATAGGGGTTATCAAGGCAACCAATGGTCACAAGGAAGTAACCTAACCCAAGGTAGCCAAGGGACTCAAGGAGGACCCCAAGGTCAAGGGCACCAAGGGGGAAATCAATGGAATCAAAGTGGACATCCAAGTCAAGGTTTCCAAGGTCCTACCCCACCGGGAATGTACAACCATAGAGGTGAAGGACCACCCGGGTTCAACAAGCCTCCTCAAAATAAGGAGGGTGGTTCTTCAATCTCTCAAGAAGACACCAATGCGGCAATGATCCAACTCATCAAGAATCAACAAGCTTCTATTGCCAATTTGGAGAACCAATTAGGACATATTTCTAAGGCACTCTCGGAGAGACCAAAGGGTAGCCTACCCTCCTACACCGAGGTCAACCCCAAGGCTCCCGAGGAGCTTATGATGGTAACTTTGAGGAGTGGTAAGCAAGTCCAAGACCCAACGCCTAAAGCGGTAAGAACTCAAGATGATGACTATGTTTTGGTTGAAGACGTTGTTTCCGATGATGACACGGATAAGATTGAGGTTAAAGATAGAAGAGCCAAGGCTAAAGAAGCTTCTAAGATGACCAATACGGTTGGTTCTCAAGAGGCTACGACGAGTGCCACTCCGGTCTCTCCTCCCGCACCGGTTGTGCCTCCGTACAAGCCTAAACCACCTTATCCTTCTCGCTTGAAGCCGGATTCCATGGAAAAAGATTTCAAGAGGTTTATTGAGATTCTTGACAAGGTGCAATTCACAATGCCTTTTGGAGAAGCAATCACCAAGATGCCTCAATATGCAAAGTTCATGAAAGAGATCTTCACCAACAAACGCAAGCTTACGGATGTGACTTCGGCAAAGCTCAACGAACAATGCTCCGCCATTCTCTCTAAGAGGCCACCGGAAAAGCTTAAGGATCCAGGTAGCTTTACTATTCCTTGCACTATTGGTGAACATGCAATAAGTAGAGGCTTAGCCGATTTGGGTGCTAGTATCAATGTTATGCCATATTGCATGTTTCAGAAGTTAGGCCTAGGGAAACTAAAACCAACTCAAATGAATGTTCAATTAACGGATAAATCTGTGACATCCCCTCGTGGTATTGTCGAAGATGTGTTGGTTAAGGTTGGTGCTTTTGAATTCCTTGTGGATTTTGTTATTCTAGATGCTATGGGTGGTACCGATGTGCCTTTGATTCTAGGACGACCTTTCTTAGCAACCTCTCGTGCTTTGATTGATGTCTACGGTGGTAAACTTACACTTAGGGTCGATAATGAATGCATGATCTTTGACCGTTCAAATGGCATAGAGTTTACTTTGTCTTATGCTAGTCACCATGATCCTAAGAATCCACATGAGCTTACTTCAGCTACTAATAGCACTAACCTTGTCCGTCATAGTCTTGCGGAGTTGTTTGCTCTTAGTGATGTGCAGGAGAAAAAGGATGAAGTAACGGAGGCTCCACCTTTCGTGCTTCAAAAGACTCCACCTAAGGCTAAGAAGAAAGGTGTGAAGAAGCCACCCGAGAAAGGCAAGGAAGCCGCACCAATGGGTGAGACTAACAAGACTAAGAAGCCACCCGATGAGAGAATTCACTCCAAGTGGTTTGGCCCCTTCTCCATTGCTCACACTTCATCATCCGGGAAATCCGAGCTCACACCTCCCGAAGTCGGTAAGGTTCAATTCAAGTTCCGTGTGCCATGCGAAGGTAATGACTTCGATTTCAAAGAGGTAATGAGTTGGGATGGTTTTACTTAGCTGGTCCGTGTGCTTCGTCGAGCTTAAGACGGTAACCAAGCGCTTCTTGGGAGGCACCCCATGTTATCTTTACTTTTATTGCTCCTGTTTGCTCTTTTTAGTTTTTGTGTTGTTTTAGCTTTTTGAATAAGGTTTGGCAAGCATTTTGGATCACTCTTCACCAAGGATCATCATGGAACTTTTTCACCTCTATTACGTCCTATGCTCCTCTCTACCAATGCGGTAACTTCGTTCCACCTTACCCTCTCTCTTGATCATTGAGGACAATGCTCATGTTAGTCGTAGGGGAGGTTGAGGTTTGGTGTGATTATTTGTCGGTAGAAGTCTAAAGCTATGTTCTGATGTGTTGCATGATCTTAATTGAATGTCGAATTCCTCTATTGTAGAATCGTTCGGTTCTTGACGTTTAGTGTTTAATTGACTTCAAGCTTTCACAATGATGTTTAGATTGTTCCACTTAGAACCTATAACCGGCATGTTAGCACTAATATCAAATGAGTCTGGGCCAGAACTGAGATTTTATCACTCTTGTATGTTGGTTGATTGGTTTGATACGTGTTTTTATACCACTCGATAACACCGGTCTAGGATGATGAAGGCATTCAGAATTTCTTCCCCTCTTCCATGTTTTTCATTCTCTTTTTGATCTTTCGTGATTGTGGCTTGAGATTAGACGGAATCCAATTCGAAATCTTGTACGGAAGTTGTTAAGGGGCTAAGGATCAAGTGGCTAAATTGTGAAAAAAAAAAATGCTCAAAAGAACTCAAAAGAAAAGCTAGGCAAGCTCGGCACCTAAGTGAAGTGTCGGGTTGAGCACTAAGCAAAAGGGAAAAGGCTGTGAGCTAGGCAGGTTCAACACCTAAGTGAAGTGTTGAATCGAGCACTAGTATGCAGTAAGAAAAAAAAAAGAAGAAAGAAAAAGAGTTCTCAAATGTAGCCCTTGATCCTAGCCAGAGTTTTGTAAAGTGCGGATCTAGAAGCGGATGAAGTCGAGTCGATAGCCACATCATAATCACTCACCACTTACGACCCATGTCCCGATTTCAAGTCCTTTTGATTAGAGTTGGTGTTGTCGTGGTCGGTTTTGCTGTGTCCCAATCAACCACTACTTGAAGTGTGCAGAAATTGGTGAGGTTTAGACTTGTTTGGTTGATGTTCTTGCATGTGTAGGTTTAGTTTGTTCGTGGAACAGTTTAAGCTAAATTGTGATTGCTTGAATCTCAATGGACCGAACTTGTCATTTGTGAACTTGGATGTTTTCTAATTCATTTGCTTGAGGACAAGCAAAGCTTAGTCGTAGGGGAATTTGATGTGACTTTAATTAGTGCATTTTAAGCTTATGAATGACCTATGAAATGCCCGTGTTTATTCGTGAAATGACATGACCTATATGCTTTTATTGAAGTTTCGTGCAAAGTGTCATTTTGTTGTCCGGTTGCCACTTTGGAGCCAAATTCGTGGTCTATCGGAGTTGCCTCTGTGCATTTTCAGGTTATGGCTTCAAAGTACGGATGACAAGGAGCGCATAGGAGCAAACGGGAGGTCATTTGGAGTCCGGACGAGGGAGATATGAGCATTACAAGATCGAGCTTTCTGCAGAGTGCAGGGGTGCACGCCGTGCAGATGTGCACGCCGTGCACCGTGCACGGTTTGGTGCACGTGCTGTCCAGGAGGTTTCGAAAGAAGATTCAGCTCCAAGGTGCATGCCGTGCAGCTTGCACGCCGTGCACCCTGCACGCCGTGCATAGGTGCACGCCGTGCACTGTCCCCTGCACTATATATACTCTTGTTTTTGGCCATTTTGGGCAATTTCGATGATATCTCTTGAACCCCAAAACACATATCCACGAACCCTCAAACCCTAGAACATGTTTCTGGAGCATTTTGAAGCCATTGGAGCTAGGATTGAAGCCAACAAACCTTGGGAGAAGTGCTTACAAGTGGAGAAGTGAAGATCATCTCAAGGATTCATCCATGGTGTTCTTGGTGACCATTCTTCCTTCTTTTCTCTTTACTCCCTTGGCCATGTGTGGCTGAGTTTCTAGGGTTCATCTTGGATGGGTAGATTAGTTGTGCTATGATAGAGGAATGATTGTATAGAACTTGCCATGATTGATCTTGGTTGTATGAGGATGATTCCTAGACTTGTTCTTAATGCCATTTTATGCCATGTTAGCTTAATTTGGTCCATTCAATGTGATTTGATGCATGAGAGTGCTTGGATTGCATAGATTGTAGGTCTAGGGATTGAAGTGAGTGTGTTCTAAGAGATTAGATCATCTTATTTCAACCATTTTCACTTGATTTCTCTCTTGGGCATTTTATCGAACACTTGGTGTGCATGTGGATTTTCATTCAATTGAGTTTGAAAAGGCTTTTAGGTGAATCTCTTAGTGTTAGGGCATTGATATGAGAGTGTTGTGCCTAGCCTTGTGGTCATAGAGTCTTAAGAGAGGGTCTTGTGTCTTGGCATTTCATCAAACACTTAGAATGCATCCTTTTTTCACTTAGCTTGAGAGCGAGAGCCTAAGTTGAGTGGTATTGGGATAGGGATTAGGTGCTACGAGAGTGCATCGAGTCTATAAAAGTGAAATGCATGGTCATCCTAATGCAAACTCGATCTTGATTGACTTGTTTGTTCAATTAGTCATCTTGAGCATGATGAAACTACCCACCAAGAGAGCCCCTTTGTCTTTGATTTTCACCACTTTATTTTTCTTTCTTCCTTTTAGTTTCCTTTAAGTTTTTATTGTCTATTTCAAATCAAAACTCCTTTCAAATGAATAGACCGTCTACGAGGAATGTGAGTAGAGGCCATTGAGAGAACCCCGTGGAATACGACCTTGAATGTTGTGAGTTGAAATTCACACACCAGAGAACCTTCATCTTCTCGCCGAGAAAGTAAGTGTTGGGCAGTTGAATGTTCTGACTTTCATCCGTTTGATTTCTAGATAGGTTTTTGGGCATTCCTTTAGGTTTCCTTGCTTCCCGAGCACGTCCGTGGCTACGTAATTTATGGCAAAAACCTATGCATTCACAAAAGCACTAGAAAACAAATCAAATAGACCCATAACGGGCCAAAGTAACCAAAACGGTATAAAATAGAGCATATGAGTGAAAACACCATAAACTACCCCAAAAAACGTGTCTCAAGCAGGGAAGTGTCGTTTAAATGAGGCTGATAATCACGTAAAATCTAGTGTCATCAAATACTCGATACTTAAGTTTTTGCTTGTCGTCAAGCAAACTGAATTAGAACGCACTCAGATTCACAAATGACAATATCGATCAAGTTGAGGTTCAAGCCTCCACAATGAATTATTAAACCGCTACACCTAGAACAAGTGACCTAACATGCGTACACGTCAACCAAACAACCTTGTCTCACTAATTATCTGCACACAAACAAGGAGCAATCACAAATCATGCACGAGTCCGACCTAACCAACTAGACTCCTCACACAGATAATATTTAGTAAATGGCGGACTCTCGCACTCTGTGTTTAGGGTTATGTTTTTGCTCTCAATCACTTTCTCGACCGAAGTATGCCATATGTTTGCAATTTGATCACAATCTCCACCACTGTGACAACACGAGAAACTTGTATAGAGGGCTTTGCACGGGATTGTATC
This sequence comes from Linum lewisii, assembly GCA_034768395.1. Classification (NCBI taxonomy): domain Eukaryota; kingdom Viridiplantae; phylum Streptophyta; class Magnoliopsida; order Malpighiales; family Linaceae; genus Linum; species Linum lewisii. Next base: position 51,082,607 of record CM068297.1, read on the forward strand.
GATCCTATACACTACAATGGTTTATAATGAATGGATGAAGGGATGTATGATGATGATGGGTTTGGTGCGGCATAGCAATCGACCAACTTCCCTCGAATCAAATCTATGGCTTCCTACCGTCTAACCAAACACAGGTGGAATAGTGTACGCTCGTCCTATGATACCCTCAAGCAACCTAGCACTTTATTTTGTATTTTTTTCAATTTTTCTGAATTTTCTTTTACATTTACTTTGCTTTCGTTCTTCCATATGTAAGGAGAAGAATGTTTTGAACTATAAGAACTACTACTTGACTTTGAACTTGACTTTATTCGAACTTTTTCTTTGAATTTTCTGTTTTTTCTCTATATATTTTTTCTTTTAGTGCCGATTTTTTTTAAGTTGATAGAGGGGTTTACACGTCCGAACATAATAGCTAAAACCACCTGTTTAATGGCTATAGACAAGTTACCACAGACCGACTTCCAGTAGGCTAATCTCAAACTACTACTACAGGGGATCAACGGGGTGATGCAAAACATGGGAAATGGCTGTAATGTATTAACGAACCGAAAGACAGGACAAGCACAAGGGTTTACACCTAGAGGATTTAACATTGGGTTGGCTTCTGGTTTAGTAGCAATTTCTAGTTATCTCTATCATCCTAGTACTCGTGTCACGTGTGTTCTCGAATAGGTCTCATGCAAATTCCAACTCATTCAAGGTACGAGAAAGCCACTAAAAAAGAATTGAAATTGCAAGTTACATGCCATGGATCAAAAGCTCACAATTGGTTTGCTAGTCGGATTCGGTCATTTTCATGCAATCAAGGTGAAATACAACAACCGTGATAAAAAATTCTGTTCTGACTAGGCAATTTAGCATCAATGCAGGCAAGTTGGTTACCGGTTCTAGGTTAAGCAGTCTAAGCATCATTATGAAAAATTGAAGAACAACTTAACATAAAAAATCAAGAATCGAGCAATTCTATGCTAGAGGAACTGGAATAAGCCACGAAATCATAGAATTTCACACAAGATCATGCAAAGTTCTAACATCCTACCCCACACTTAAACAGTTCTATGTCCTCATAGGACTAAATTAGGAGAGAGAGATACGGAGAACCTGGAACGAGATGGTCGATGTAGGGGATGAACACGGAGAGACCGGAGTGGAGCGGAGTAGCTACAAAAGTTCCTACAAAACAAAAACAACAAAAGATCAAAAGGAAACCGAGACAAGTGTCCTGGATCCACACAGAAGAAAGTCGAAACGACGAAAAAATGACTCAATAATTCAAAACGGACTCCAGCCGTGGGTTGCCTCCCACGAAGCACTCTCGCTTAACGTTCTTGAGCCGGACGATACCTGGTTATGGACCTCAACTCAAAAGCTCCTTGAAGTCAATCAACTTCTTCAAGGATAGCAGTTGAGTGCCAAATAGCACTCCAGAAGGATGAAGATGCAGCCGGTGATGTTCAAGTAGATTGTGGTTCTACTTGACTGACCTTTTCTTCTTAAATTCTCCTACTGAAGGAGGAAAGAGATAGTACGGTGTGTTGTGGCCAGTGAGCTCAGTCTTCTGCACCCGATGGTCATCAAGGATGCTCTCAGAGGTGAGCACATATGCGTCCAAATATATGACCTCCTCAATTTCCACGTGCTCATCTTTAGCTTGAACTATAGGCGGGTTCGGCGGAAGCTTAAATGAAGATGATTCCTCAATCTCAACATGCTCCTTTTCAGCTTCAACTTCAAGATGGATGGGCTCCACGTCGTCAAGATGGATGAGTTCAACGTCTTCATCAGCCACCACTGCCAAAGATTCTTCATCAGATGCATCTAGCTCATAATAGTCATGGACTAGATTATCGTGTTCTTCTTCGAACAGTTATTGAGCATCTTCTTCCATTAATTGATTTGGTTGCTCGAGCTCGACGTCCACCGTATTAGGAGCTTGTAGCATTAAAATGATCATATCCAAGGCGGATTCTACTCTCGCCATCTGTTGTTGAGTTTGATGAGCCTGTAGATACATCTCTTGGTGACCTTGGTGGTATTGTGTAGCTTTTGGCTCTTGCTAGGACGGCAAGGGTGAGGGTTCCTCAGACCAACTTGTCGTAGGTGGTTGTTCTGATGTATACCACCTTTGGTTGACCTCAGCATATGGTATTTCATTGGTGTACCATCCTTGGTACTGGCCATCCCACCTGTTATCATGCATCTCAAAACTCAAGAGCACTACCCAGGTGAATCGTGAAAAAGATGGGGGAAAACAAATGATAAGATGGAAAGGTACAAGAATAAAATGCAAACTCTTCTTTCAAACAATTAAGAAGAATCCCCGGTAACGGCGCCAATTTGATGAACACGTTTTCGCTTGTTGTCAAATAACTAGCCTACAGAACTAGACTAGATTGAATCTCTTGAGGTTTCCTCTAATTGACTACTCAAAGGAATTGGCAAACTATTCGGGTTTGAACAGATTGTGCGTGGTGTGAGTTCCACGACTTCTAAACTATAATGCAAGGAAATTAAAATGAAAATAAAAGACAGATTGATTTGGTTTTGACTCAACGAGATGACAGACAAGCTTAGACTCGACCCCTAAGATCACCAGAGCATTGGCGATCACAAGACCAGCGATTTTCAATCCTAATTCATCCAGTTATCAAACACCATCGTAACTCCTGTCCCTTAGGTTTAAGTTCGGCGAACATTCTCTCTATCCGATCTAACTACTAAGATTAATTTACCATCCGTGCGTTCACTTCTACAACGGAAAACTAACTGGCGCGATTACTAGTGATTTATGAGTCACACTAGCAGTGGATTTATCCTAAATGGTTCCTACGAAAGGCACACTCCATTGAATAGATTAATTGTTGATTTGGTGTTTTAATGTAAGGCGGACGTTCGCCTCTATCCTTAGCTTAACAAGAATCTAGTCTAGGTGATCAACCTACAATAGAAACACAGGCAATGAAGAACAAACCAAACATGCAAGAGAAACTGTCTGAATCTGAATCTAATTACCGGCGATCCATGACCATTTTAAAACCCCGGGTCACTTAGGGTTCATCTAATCTAAGCTCTACGAGTTTAGCTACTCATATTCAATACAAGAGAATCGAAAATAATCAAAGAATACATCTCAGATAGGAAGAACAGAGAAGAACTGTAAAACCTAATTTGACGAATCCATGAAGCTTCAATCTTGAGAAACTTCAACTCCTAGCTCCGAGCACTCTGAGGTGGAAAGATGGCGTCACGATCTCTCCGGGAACTCCGAGGATGCTCTCAAATCTCTCTCAGGCTCTTAAGTCTGGAAATTAATCCGTGGAAATAAGTGTGTCTCTCCTTCGATGTGAAAAAAATTATTCATCTGAACTGATGCGGCAGCAGCTGAAATAGGTTTCCAACTCAGTGCTGGAAAAGCCTTAAGTTCTCGGTGAGAATTATTAAGTTCTCACCGAGACTTCTTTGCAAGCTGGCTGCTTATTTTCGACGAGAATTCTGCGTGTAATCCTTAATAAGTTTTCGGTGAGAACTATGAAGTTCTCGCCGAGGACTTATGTGTAAACTTCAGCAGGAATTTCGACGAGATTTTCTTCTGGCTTTCTTCATAGTTTTTTGCGAGAACATTGAAGTTTTCACCGAGAACTTCTTTGTAAACTCCCGATGGATTCTTCGATGAGATTTTTGATTAACTTCTTCAGTATGTCTTCGGCGAGAACCTTCATCTTCTCGCCGAGAATGTAAGTGTTGGGCAGTTGAATGTTTTGACTTTCATCCGTTTGATTTCTGGATCAGTTTCTGGGCATTCCTTTAGGTTTCCTTGCTTCCCGAGCACGTCCATGGCTACATAATTTATGGTAAAAACCTATACATTCACAAAAGCACTAGAAAACAAATCAAATAGACCCGTAACGGGACAAAGTAACCAAAACGATATAAAATAGAGCAAATGAGTGAAAACACCCTAAACTACCCAAAAACCGTGTCTCAAGCAGGGAAATGTCACTTAAATGATGCTGATGATCACGTAAAATCTAGTGTCATCACTGGTGCAAAGGAGGAAGTAGTTCTGAAGGGTTTGAGGACAGTTGGGAAGTGCAGGATGTCGTTTTTGTAAGCTTTGAAAGCTCACAGGTTGTTGTAGAAAGGATGTCAAGCCTTTCTAGCACATGTGATCTTGGAGTCGACCTTGAAGGTAGAGGATGAAAGGGTGGTGTGGGAGTTTCAAGACGTCTTCCCTGAAGATATGCCAAGTGTTCCACCGGAGAGGGAAGTTGCTTTTGATATTGAACTAGTGCCTGGTACTGCGCCTATCTCAATACCTCCTTACCGAATGTAGGGGTGGCAATTTTATCCAAATCCGTTGATATCCATCCGAGCAGATCCCATATAAATGGATATCCAATTTAAATGGATTGATCAACATCCAAATCCATTTAAATGGATCAAATTAGGATTTGGACTTCTTTGGATGGATTTTATCCAATTATCCAATTAACTAATAAGCATTTTATTGGAAATGAAAATTCACCTTTCTTTCATGAGCAAGGTTTGATCTGCTTCACCATTGGACCTCTACACAATCACAATATCATAGTTATTGTAGGATTCCGTCGATGCCGCCGGATTTTAGTTAATACTGCCGAATTTTCATCGACGTCGTTAAAATTTCACCGCCATCATCAAATTTTTTTTGTCGAATTTCCATCAACATTGGCGGACTTCCATTGCCAGATTTTTGTCGTCAGAATTTCGCAGATCTCGCCGAACTTCTGTTGCCGGATTTGCGCCATCGCCAAACTTTCGCCGCCTGATTTTCTTCATCGGACTTCTACATATGTCGACGAACTTTCGTCGACGAGTTATCATCAATGTCACTGGAATTCCACCGCCAGATTTCGAATGACGACGTCACCAAAATTTCTCCGCTGCTGGAATTTCTTCGCCGCCAGATTTCGGTCACCTCCGCCAAACTTTTGCCGCCATATTTCTATTGTCTTCATTTCGCAAATGTCATCGAACTTCCGCTGCCAAAATTTCCATCAACGTCACATGAATTTTGCCGCCAAATGTCCATCGATGTCGCTAGAATTTCTCCGCCGCCCTATTTTCGTCACCACCGCCAAACTTTCACTGCCAGATTTTCATCGCCAGACTTTCACGAAAGTCACCGAACTTCCGCCGCCAGATTTCTGTCGAAGTCATCGGACTTTCGCTGTTGGAATTTTGTCACCACTACCAAACTTTTACCGCAGATTTTTGTCGCCAGACCTCCGCAGATGACGCCAAAATTTCACCGATGAATTTTCATCGATGTCGCCGGAATTTCGCCGCCAAATTTCCATTGATGTCGCCGGACTTTCTCTTTCGCCATATTTTCATCACCACCGCCAAACTTTCGTTGTCCGATTTTCGTCGTCAGACTTTCCTAAATGTTACCAAAATTCTATCACAGGGTTTTCATTGATGTCGCCAGAATTCTGCCGTCGGATTCCCATCGTCGTCACCAAAATTTCTTCGTCGCTAGATTTCCATCAACGTCGCCAGAAATTTAGTGATAGAACCCTAAACTCTAATTGGTGGAATTCAACATCAAAATTTTGGTGGCAGAATCCCTTAAAAAGAATTTGGCTGTATAATCTTGAGAATTATGTTAGTAACATTTACGGCAACATATTTTTTTATTGAAACTTTACCGGCAAAAAGTTGGTTGGTGAAAATATAACGAAAAAATATGTGATTTTGATTAGAGTCACTAAAATTGTTGTTCATCATGATTCATGTTGATATGAAATTATGAATCATGATGATGTATTGGGTTATTATAATATAAGTGTAAATGGATTATCCAAATTCGATCCAGATCCAACTTGAATTAAATTCAATATCCATATCCGATCCGATTCGATCCAAATAAAATATGATCCATTTAGTGTTGATCCATATTCGATCCATTTAAATATGAATCGAGTTGGATATGGACAAAATAATCCGTGGATGAGTAATCGCCACCCCTAACCAAATGACTCCACTTGAGTTGAAGGATCTAAAGAAGCAGTTGTAGGAGCTTCTAGATTGGGGTTTCATTCGGCCAAGCGTGTCTCCATGGGGAGCACCAGTTCTATTTATGAAGAAGAAGGATGGGAGCACAAGGATGTGCATTGACTACAGGCTGTTAGACATAGCGAGTATTGAGAAGAGCAAGACAAAATGAAGAAGATGAACAAAAGGTTTAACGTGGTTCACTAACGTAGTGTTAGCTAATCCACGGAGAAAGAGAGAGTGATTTGTATTACGAGAGAAGAGAATTGCCTAACCTAATACATGGCAACAATAGAGTTTATATATACCCTCTATCTAGGGCACACAAGACATGCTAATACCCTAGCTAGCGCCAAACCCGATCAGCCCAATGGGCTTTACATTATTAATACCCCCCTTAAATTGATGCATGGTTACACATCATCAATTTGCCTAACAGAAACCAATGTCGACTCGTGGGCACTGCCTGCGTAAGCAAATCAGCAAGTTGATCCTCAGAAGACAAGTAGTAGAGTCGAATATCCCCAGAGTTCACCAAATCTCGACTATAGTGAATGTGAGTCTCAATATGTTTAGTTCGATTATGAAGTACAAGAATGGTAGCAATTTGAATCGCACTTATGTTGTCACCAAACAAATGAACTGGAGAGGGTAGCTGGATGCCAAGATACAGAAGAACACGTTTTATCCACACTACTTCAGAGCACATCTCATACATAGAACGATATTCCACTTCAGTAGATGATTTAGACACCTTGTCCTGTTTCTTACATCGCCAAGATATGAAGGCATCACCAAACTTTACACACCATCCCGAAGTTGACCAACGAGTGTCCACACAACCCGCGTAGTCAACGTCCGCATAGGTCATTAATTGTTAAGAACTTGTGTGTGGAAAATATATTCCCAATGATTGTGTCACATTCAAATTAAGAAGAATCTGAATAGCTGCAACAAGATGAGAATCCCGAGGGCTAGACATGTACTGGCTAACCACTTGGATGGCATAAGCGATGTCGGGTTAAGTAACTACTAAATAAATGTGGCTACCAACAATTTTCCGATAGAGAGTGGGATTACAAACAAGGTTACCCTCATCCCGTCGAAGCTTCAAATTAGGTTCCATTAGCGTAGAGCAAGGCTTGCAATCGGACATCTTGGCTAACTCAAGTAAGTCTTCAATATATTTCTCTTGATGGATGAAAATGCTAGAGGACGAGCGCAATACCTGAATGCCAAAGAAATAAGATAGTCCACCGAGTTCCTTCATTTGAAAATGAGCATTTATAATCTTGTGAATCTCCTCAATACCCGCGGCGTCACTACCAGTGAGAGTCATTTCATCAACATAGATCAAAAGTATAGTAACACCTACCACCATCCGTTTAGAGAAAAGAGACAGATCGTTGCGGCTTTGACTAAACATCGAGCGAAGAATGAGAATCTGAAAAGTATCGAACCAAGCTCGAGGAGCTTGCTTCAACCCATAAAGTGACTGGCGGAGGAGGCATACCAAGTTAGAAGAAGAGGGATAACCAGGCGGGCACTCCATTATAAACTATTTCTTTTAGATTTCCATGAAGAAAAACATTCTTGACATTGAGTTGATAGAAAGGCTACATACCCTATGCGGCTTGAGCTAAAAGAATACGAACTGTTTGCATCTTGGAAACTAGTGCGAACGTGTCATCATAATCAATCCCATATTCCTAACGAAACCCTTGAGCCACAAGACAGGCTTTGTAACGATCAAGAGAACCATCAGGATGAAACTTCATTGTGTAGACCCATCGAGAACCAATTACCGGGGAATTTAACAGACGTGGCACAAGATCCCATGTGTGTTTGTCCTGAAGAGCATCAAGTTCAGCATCCATAGCTAGCTGCCATTGTGGATCAGCTTTGGCATGTTTATATGTTGTAGGGATAGCAAGACCAGTAGTGACATAGGTAAGATAATCGATGTAGCATGGAAGAAGAAGACCCTGAGTGGTTCCCGCTAACCGACGAGGTTGAGGTGGAGTAGGCGTATCATATGAGGTTGAGGATGAGAAAATAGGGGAGGGTGACATTGGGGATTGGATAGTGGAATTATTGTGTGTAGATTGTAACGTAGGGGCAAAGGTATTGGGAGTATGATTGGATAAGTTGGTGTGTGAACTGGAAGAAGCAGGTGTATGTGGAATGGAGTGGGATGGAGAGATAGGTGATGCGGGTGTAGGAGTAGAGATTGGGATGTTTGTGTGGCTAGGTGGATATGACGATATAGTTGCAGGCATGGGTAATAGGGATGTTGGAATGTGAATTGATGGCTGTTTGTCGAAAATCGGAAGATGGAGAGGTTGATGAGGCTGAGGTAAGGTAGATAAAAGAGTGTGGTAATGAAAGGATGCCTCTTGGAACACAACATGATATGCCGTGTAGATACGGTGTTGTCATGGATCATAACATACATACCCTTTGCGATGGTCCGTATATCCCAAGAAGACACAACGAACTATCTTGGCAGACAATTTGGTAAGGTCCTTTTTTGGAAGAAGGACAAAACAAGTACAACCAAACACCTAGAGGCGAGAGTAACCCGGGGTCGCGAATATACCACCACCACTACAACAAAAAAGGCAAAAATTCTCGGTTATACTATTGACAGTTGTACAACCGCCAATATGTATTTATAATATTGGCGGTTACTGAATGGCGGTGAAAACCGCCAATAAACTTAATTATAATTGTTACGGTTAAAACCGCCACAATACAGATAAAAAACCGCCACAACTTTGAATATATAATCAATCTCCCGACCTCGACATCAAACTCCATCTCTTTCACTCTCGACGGACCACAACGCCTGCCACCTGCCACTTGCCGCCTCCAACGACGCCAGCTATTCCTATGCCGCCAGATCCTCCGTCGCCAGTGTCTCTGTCGTCCTCCTGCTCGCCGGCCAGGTAAGGCTCTGAACTCCCTCTCTCAGTCTCGCCTCTCATAATCCGAACCAAACTCACTCTCGCCTCTTTTTAGCAGCCGCTAGCCAGCCTCGACGCTGCCTACTCAGCCTCCTCCATCATACTCTGAATCCAGGTATTTCTCTGAACTCCATCTCTCTCATTCCCCGAATTGGGTGTTCTTGAACGAAACCCTAATTTTTCTAATTTGTGGTTTTATGAAATTGAGTTGATATTCATGGAATTAGTAGTATATTGAGACTACATTTTGAATTTAGGATCATTTCGATATCGTTTGTCCACTGTAATTGTGCATTTCGATAGACTTTTCTACCTAAATTGCCCAAAATTGTGAATTTTTTCATAAGGTCGAATTTGGATGATTTGTTGGTTCGAGAATTATGTTGTGATGTTTATAGATATGTTGGAATTCTTAAATGATGAATTAAGAACACTTATCTGAACTTCAACTTTGTCTGTTAAATTTGATGGGTATAGGAAGGGATTGAGTTATAGTATACTTGCATAATGATTGATGTTGACTGTGTGTTGGACTTTTTAGGAAGGGGATTAAGGAATATAAAGTTGGAACTGTTTCTTTCCATTCCCCTTAGTTCTATATCCATTTAATTCAATTCAAAGTAATGAATAATAAGTCGATATTGGATGGTTCTTAAATGATTCGTTGTTTGATTGTGTTGCAGGTTGAGTTGACTTTGATTGGGAATCGCAAAGTTGGTTCAGTCCTTTGATCTTAGTGTGTGACATTGATCAGGTTGGTTTTTTATCATATTGGGTCACTCAAAATTGTTCAACCTTTTTGTTAATATTTGAATATTAGATTAATGTTAGTTATTTTTATACTAGGATTCACGAAGGCTTTCAGCTGAATCTGACTTTTTCACCGAACATTCCAAGTTAGTGATTCATTAAATTATTAGTACAATACGAATTATAATATTGAGCATAATATGATCAATACCATATAATCAACTAAGCATTAAAAATTATGTAGTATAATTTTCAAAAAATGCATATTCAACCATGTTCTTATAATATACTAATTTTAATGTAAATTTGAATCAAATGTGTTATTCAATGTCAAATAAAAAATTCAAATTAGGAGCTTGCTGAGCGCGTGGGGCGCGTGAGGTCAGGATTTTTCTCTCAATTCTGATCTGGCGTTTTCTTGACCTGTTTTGCCGGAGGAGCTTTTTCCCTCGGTGGGTGAGGTCCTGAGGGACTCTTCCGGTGGGAGCTCGTCGCCAGAAGACCTCTGAGGTCTCTGGAAACTCATTACTCAGTCTAAGCTTCTTCGATTTTCTGCTTGATCCGCTTTCAGTTGCTTGCTAGGTTACTGTTCCATTGATTTTGTTGATATGGCTATTACGAGTAAGGTCGCTGCTATTGAACCGGGTAAGGGGAAAGGTACATGGGCCCAGATGCTCATAGATCCGGCATCGACTCAGCAGTTCATTGATATCCCGGCCTCGGCGATCATTGATGACGTGCTCCAGATTCCGGAGGATGTTGTGGATCTGGGACTGGAGAAGCTAAAAGCGGCAGTGGTTGCTCAGTTTCTGGGACCGGTACCTCCGATGAGGGTGCTTGGGAGTGTTGTGTAGAGGCTATGGGGATATGAAGGCCCGGTGGTTGTCTCGAAGCTTTCAGGTAATTTCTTCCTCATGGAATTCAACTCTGTGCAACTTTGTGATTGGGTCTTAGAAAGATCGTGGCGCGTTCATAACACTGGGATGATCCTGCGGAGTTGGGAGAAAGGTATTCAACCTATTGATTTCTCTCCGAAGGCTACCCCTGAGTGGATGGAGTTCCAGGGAGTCCCCCCTGAGCTAATCACAGTTAAGGCAGTAAGCTGGATTTCAAGCAAGATTGGGAAGCCTTTAAATAGATTTGTGAGAGAAGGGACAAATGTTAGGGTGTATGTCCTTCGAGATAGGGCCATACCTTGCCCTGAGGTGGTGAAAGTGAATAACAAAGGGGAGAGAGTGGCCATAACTGTTCTGCAACATAAGCAGAGAGAGTATAAAGGTTTTGGGGTTAAGAGTGTATGGAGGAGAACTCTGGTGGACCTTGGTGTAATAAAGGTAGCTGTTATTCAGACTGGAGCAGTTGAAATTGATCCTGTTGCAGTTCCTAAAACAACAGATGTTGAGATTCATGGGAAGAATGTTGTTGAGATAGATCATGTATTGAGTGCTATGAAAGGGATAGAGGTCCCTGGCACTCCTATAGGACTTCAGATTCTGGTGGAGACTGAGAAAGAGGTTCAAGCTTCCTCCTCAGCTGTGGAATCAGATGTCATGGCAGGCCCTAGTACTAGTAAGAGGGCTAACAAGAGGAAGAAGAAGAAAGCTAAGAAGAAGGTGGTTGTAGGTAGTAGTGAGGAGGCTAATGCCCAGTCAACATCATTGCCTGACAAAGCTATTCACTCTGGCAATGTGGCAGCATCTTCCTTGGAAGGGACTGCTTCATCAGCTAGTGATGGCCTTGTTCAGGTGATTGGAGGGGGGATAGGCAATGCACTTGAAGCTTCTCTATAAGTGGAGACAGTGGCGGAGGTAGAGTATGGAAAGGGGGTTCAGCTGAACCCCCTTGGATATTTAAAAAAAATTGACTTATATATATGTATATATGTTGTTGTTGCAGCATTAACATCTCAACCAAACATATATATTATATAAATGATTTATTTATAATCATATTTCTTATATGTAACTAAGAAATCATAAACATAACTCATTAAAATTAAGAAAACCCACTGACTCGATACGCTCACGAGCCGGTTCAAGCTTGAGCTTGAGAGCCAACTCAAGTACTAGCTCCACTACTCATTATAGACTAAATAATGAAACATGTGGGTTTTCATATATAATAAATCGTATGCTACTTGTGATTTTACTAATGACAACACAAATGATATATTGTTTAGGTGTAACCATTTTGAATGAGAAATGTAAAAACTTGTAAACGTTAGGATAACTTATTTTTTTTGCTTGACTCATTGATGTTTTTTTATCTTACAAACTTCAAATTGGACTCATTAAGTGATTTTAATGATCAAAGTTGGACTTGAACTCGAGTTTGGCTCGCCAAGTGTAGTTAACGAGCCAGACTCGAGCTCGTCACAAGCTTAAAATTCTAGCTCGAGTTCGAGCTCGAGCTCATCTAAAAAGTAACGAGTCAAACTTGAGTACAATGAAGTTAAGCTCAGCTCGGTTCGTGAACAGCCCTAGCTGTGGAAACCGATCAAGATGAACCAAATTTATAGCTGGGGCAGAAATTAACGAGAATGAACCACAACTAGCTGAAAATTAGAAGGTCGGTGGAATTTATCTACAAACCAACCCCCCTTAAATATTAAGTATTAAGTAATTCACTTTCAATTCTATTTTGAGTTGAATTTTTAATCCTTTAGTTGACTATTAAATGTTACGAACTTCGAACCCCCTTGAACAATTTCTTGGCTCCACCACTGAGTGAAGAGTGCACCTATCTAACATGCCAAAAGCATGAGCCCTATGGAAGAGCCTAAGGACGGTAATTTGACGGATGTAACAGAGGAAGAGGATGATCACCCTGTGCCAAGTGGGACAAAAGCAACATTTGGAGATTTCATGCCCTTTGGTAAACGTGGAGGTGTGAAGCAAAAGTATGTTGCGTCTGGGGTAAAAACTAGATTTAAAGCCAAGCATAGATGAAAATTTGGTCATGGAACACGAGGGGGTTTAATAAAAATTGTAAATATAAGGAAGTTCTTCACTATATTAGTTTCTATAAGATTGATGTTTTAGCTATATTAGAGAGGAGAAAACTTTGGCACTGTTTTAGAAACGCTTCCCTGACTGGTTAGGTGCTTTTGCTTTTGATGGTACTCTAAAGAAGATTTGGTTATTGTGGAAGAAGGATGTTCCTATAAAGGGGGTTGATGTGGGTGAGCAGTACATCCATGTTAAGGTGGAGCTGCCAACTGTTTTCTTCTGTACTTTTGTTTATGCTGCAAATGATGTAAACCAGAGGAGAAGATTATATTCAAAGCTGGATGATTTCAAGCAAGATGCTGTTCCTTGGATAGTGCAGGGAGACTTTAATGTTTTTCTGTCTCTCTCTGAAGCCTCCAATATCCTAACTTCTTTTGAAAGCATGGAGGATTTCAAGAGTTGTGTTAATGATTGTTGCTTAACTGATCATGTCTCTAGTGGACCCCTCTTCACTTGGATAAACAATAGGGGTGATGGAGCATTGATTGCCAGGAAGCTTGATCGTGCCTTGGTGAATACGGCTTGGTTCTCAGCATTCCCTAGAAGTAAAGTTCAGGTGATCCCCACTAAAGAGTCAGATCACTGTGCTATTTTTGTATAATGAAGACCAGTCTAAGCCTAAGATGTTCAAGTTCTTTTCCTGCTGGACAAAGCATAGTAAGTATGGAAATATTGTAGAAACTGTGTGGAGAACTCGAGTTAATGGTAATAGTTTTTATAGACTGTATAAGAAGTTGAGAATTTTGAAAGGTGAGCTGCGGAAGTTAAATTATGAAAGCTATTTGGACATTCATACAAGTGTCAGAAGGCAGGAGGAGATGCTCCTAAAACTTAAGGAGGAGATTTACCAAAATCCCACTGATGATATAATGAGAGCCATACATGATTCAGAGGAGGTCTTGCATCAGTTACAAAATGATGAGGACAGCATTTATAGACAGAAAGCAAGAGTGAACTGGATTAAGCTGGGAGATAGTAATACCAGATTCTTCTACAACTATGTAAAGCACAGGCAGGCCAAAAACACTATAAGGCAGCTTAGAAATGGTTCAGGAGAAATGGTGGAGAGCTTTGATGATATTGCCAGAGTAGCTGTAAATTTCTATAAGACCTTACTGGGAAGTAGTCACCAGGTTGCAGTTGAAGCTATTCCTTCTTTAATAAAAAGGAAGCTTGATGATCAACAAAGGTTGAGTTTGTTGGAGCCTATTACAGATGATGAGATCAAAGAAGCTTTTTTAGCGTTTCAAATGAGAAAGCCCCCGGTCCAGATGGTTACAATGCTCTTTTCTTTAAACACAGCTGTGAGGTAGTTAAGGTTGATGTGATTTTAGCAGCAAGAAGATTCTTTGAAAAGTGCAGTCTGCCAAAGTATGTTAACTCTATATTACTGCCTTTGATACCTGATGACACTCGCTTTGACGTGATTTTCAGCCCCATTTAAGCAACATTTCATGCCCCTTTGATGCCATTCTGATGAGTATTTGGTGAATATGTGTTTATTATGTAATTTTAGGCTCCTAGTGTGTACATTGTCCATTTCTTGGCTATTTTTACCCTTTTTGTGAGCTTTTATGTTGAGCCCCCAGGTTACCACATTATAGAGGACTCTCTCACGAGTCAAGCGCTTCAAACGGGGACCAAATCGGAGTTCAAACGGAGCGGGAATCATTGAAACAAGTTGGAGTTCTACCCAGCTCAAAGTGCTGCGTTTTGGAGCTTACACGCCGTGTAAGCTAAATGCACTGTGAGCTTACACGCCGTATAAGCTCCCTAGACGGGAAAATTTGACATTTTAAAACTTGTAAAGGGTTTCTGGGGCTATTTATAGACCTTTCAAGGCCAGATTTGATATACACGAATTCTGAGAGATCAGCCATGACCTTAGGGTCGATAAATAGAGTTTAGAGAGTTCGAAGATCCGTGGAGAGATCATGACGCCATCCTTCCACCTCGGAGAGCTCGGAGCTTAAAGTTGAAGATTCAGGAGATCGAAGCTTCGCCGGAGTCGTCAGAATTAGGTTTTTTAGTTCTTATCTGTTCTTCCTCTGTATGATGATTTCCTTTGTTGCCTTTGATTCTTCTGTTATCATTATGAGTAGCTGAACTTGTAGAACTTAGATTAGATGAACGCTAAGTGACCCAGGGCTTTAAAGCGGTCAGGGATCGGGGGTAATTAGATTCAAAGTTCAATCAGTTTCTCTTTGCATGGTTGTTTTGTTCTTGATTGTTTATGTTTCTCTTCTGGCTGGTCGCCTAGATTAGGTTTTTGCAAGTTAGGGTTAGTCGCCAGATGTTGTCGCTAGACTTCCCAGCTTTGGCGCATAAACTTGTCTTCCTTGATCACCTAGTTTAGAATCTTGTTAAGCTGAGGATAGAGGCGAACGCTCGCCTCTCTTTAAAACATCAATTCAACCAATTAACCTATTCATTGGAGTGTGCCTTTCGTAGGAACCAGTTAGGGGTAATCCACTGCAAGAGTAACTCATTAATCATTAGTAATTGCACTAGTTAGTTTTGTCGTTGCGAGAGGCGACCGTACCCGGGCGACTAATTAATCTTGGTAGTTAGAACGGATAGAGCGAACATTCGTCGGTCTTAAACCTAAGGGTAAGGAGTTATGGTGGTGTTTAGAAACCGATTGAATTAGAATTGAAAACCGCTGGTCTTGTGATCGCCAATGCTTAGGTAATCTAAGAGGGATTCGAAATCTAAACTCGTCTATCTTCTCGTTAGTCAACCTTTTATTATTATTTGTCTTTTTATTTCCTGCTTTATTAGATTAGAAGTCGTGGAACTCACACCACGCACAACCTATTTAAACCTGAGTAATTTGCCAACATATTTGAGTAGACAAGAAGAAGAGACCTCGAGTAGAATACGATCTAGTCTACCTTGGTAGATTAGTTATTTGATAAAACACGCCAAAAGTGTGTCATCAAATTGGCGCCGTTGCCGGGGACTCTTCTAATTGTTTGAAAGAATAGTTGGCAAATTATTCTTCTACCTTTCCGCCTTACCATTTCTTTTTCCTCCATATTTCCATGATTTACCTGGGTAGTGTCTTTTAGTTTTGATCATGCAGGATAACAGGTGGGATGACAAGTACCAAGAGTGGTACGACAATGAAGCACCATATCTCGAACATTATCAAGAGATGCTACATCAACAACAACAGACAGCGAGATTTGACTCCCTCTTTGATAAGATCTCTTCAATGCTACAAACTCCTAATGCGATGGACAAAGAAGAGCCAGAAGCTACATACCACCACCAAGATCACCAAGAGATCCTTCTACAATCTCATGAACATCAACAATGCTCGTCGAGAACCCAATCCGCCTTGGATAATATCTCTGCAATACTACAAGCTCATCTCACGATGGACATCAAGCTCGAGCAACCAAATAAATTAATGGAAGAAGACACTCAGGAGTTGTTCGAAGAAGAAGATGAGCCCGTCCATGACCATTATGAGCTAGAGGAATCCGATGAAGAATCCTTGGCGGTGGTGGCTGATGAAGGCGTTAAGCTCGTCTATCTTGAAAGCGTGGATCTCATCCATCTTGAAGTTGAAGCTGAAGAGGAGCACGAAGAAATCGAGGACGTCAAGGATTTGGAAGTATACACACTGGATCCCGAGAGACCTCTTGATGAGCGTCAGGTGGAGAAGATGGAGCTCATTGATCACGCTACCCCGTGCTACCTCTTTCCTCCTCCGGTAGGAGAATTCGAGAAGAACTGGCATCCAAATAGAACCGCGATCTACTAGAGCACTACCGGCTACATCACCCTTCTGGAGTGCTACATGGCACTCAACCGCTGTCCTTGAAGAAGACGATTGACTTCAAGGAACTCCTAAGTTGGGGTCCCTACACTACAAAAAATTAGCTATTTAGCGTCGGTCAGAGACGCAGCATAGCGTCGGTCACTGACCGACGCTAAAGGTTTTGGCGTCGCTCAGACAAAGCGACGCCAATTCCTCCGACGCTAAAATTTAGCGTCGCTCGTACACCAAGCGACGCTAAATCCGTATAACGAGCGACGCTAAATCCTTGACCGGTTGGGTCGCTGACCAACCCAATTTTTTTTGTTTTCATTTTTTTATTCGTTTTTTATTTTCATTTTCTATTTTGTCACTCTATTTTCTATTAATGTCCAATCAGTCACTCCATTTTCCAGTTATACAATTTGGTCACTTAAATTTATTAGGTCACCCTTTTGGTCACTACTTGTCCAATCAGTCAATCCTTGACCGATCAACGTGATGATGGTGGTGGTGGCGGCGGCGACGACGATGACGGCGGGGGCGACGACGATGACGGTGACGGATGACTGGATGAGAAGAGGAAGAGGAGAAGAAGAGGAAGAGGGAAGAGGAAGAAGAGGAAGGTTGGATCTAGAGATCTGAAAAAGGAAGAAGAGGAAGAGGAAGAAGAAGGTGGAGGAGGAAGAAGAAAGGTGAAGGAGATCTGGAAAAGGAAGAAAGAAAGGAAGAAGAAGAAAGATGAAGGAGATCTGGAAAAGGAAGAAGAAGGTGGAGGAGGAAGAAGAAAGATGGAGAAGATCTGAAAAAGGAAGAAGAAGAATTTCATAAGCAGAAGAATTTCAGAAAAAGAGAAGAGGAAGAAGAAGAAGGTTGGAGGAGGAAGAAGAAAGGAAGAAGAAGAAAGATGGAGGAGAGAGATTCAATTAGGGTTAGGGTGGCGGCTGAGAAGTTTAATTATATATGTGTTTTAGCGTCGGTCGCCGACCGACGCTAAAACATGTCGGCAACCGACGCCAAAGCTGGTTGGTTTCGTTTCTAACCGAAAACCACATTTAGCGTCAGTTATTGGTCAGATTTAGCGTCGGTCGCTTGGCGACCGACGCTAAACCCTTGGTCAAACGCGAGTCAAGGGTTTAGCGTCGGTTTTTAATCGACCGACGCTAAATCCTTCCCCGGTAAGCGACGCTAAAGATCCTTTTTTTTGTAGTGCTAACAGGTACCGTCCGGCTCAAGGACGTTAAAAGAGAGCGCTTCGTGGGAGGCAACCCACGGCTGGAGTCCGTTTTTGAATTATTGAGTCAGTCTTTTTGGTCATTCGAGTCGGTTTTGGGGAGCCAAAATGTATGTTTTCTTTTATTTTCGTCTGTTTTAATTTTCTGTGTCAGGTCAAATTTTCGCCGAAAACTCCTCAGATTTTTCGGCAAAAACTTTAGTTTGTTCGAGTCTATTTTCTAGTGGATTTTCAAAGTTGTTTTTCACCGAAAACTTCTAATGTTTTCGGCGAAATGTTTAGTTAAGTCGTCTGTCTTTGTTTTCAAAGTAGTTTTCGCCGAAAACTTCACCAGTTTTCGGCGAAAACTTTAGTTGGGTTAGAAAATTTTTGGAAACTTAAAAAAAAAAAGAGAAAATATAATCAAAATTCCCCTAACCTTCTTTGTTCGACTTTTATTCCGTGTGGATCCGGGACACTTGTCCCGGTATCCTTTTGATCTTTTTGTTGTTTTTGTTTTTGTAGGAACATGAGTAGCTACTCCGCTCCACTCCGGACTCTCCATGTTCATCCACTACACCGACCATCACCTTCCAGGTTCTTCGTATCTCTCTACTCTAGATTAGTTTTGTGAGGACACAGAACCGTTTAAGTGTGGGGTAGGATTCTAGGATTATGCATGATCTTGCTTGATTTTCTGTTATTCTATTGTTCATTTTTGAAATTTCTCTAGCATAGAATTGCTCAATTCTTGACTTGTGATGATTAATTGACTTCAATTTTTCACAATGATGTCTAGACTGTTCCACTTAGAACCTGTAACCAACATGTCGGAACTGATATTCAATGAGTCTAGGTCAGAACAGATAATAAATCACTCTTGTAGTTGAAATTTGAATCAATTAAACTGTTTTGCTTGTTAATCACAAAGCTCGATAACACCGTTCTAAGATGATAAATGCTAGTTTCTCCCATGTTTTTCACTCCATATTTGTTCACCTGTGATTGTGGCTTGAGATTAGATGGAAATCCAATTCGAAATCTTGTGTAAAAAGTTATAACTAGTTAGGATTAAGTGACTAAATGGTTAAATCAAGTAATTAAGTTGTGCAAATCAATGTAAAGTTGTTTAAAGTGCTGAAAATAAAGTTAGGCATGCCCGACACCTAAGTGAAGTGTTCGGGTTGAGCACTAGCATAAGCACAAATACTGTGAGCTAGGTAGGTCCAACACCTAAGTGAAGTGTTTGGTATCGAGCACTAGTATGCAGTAAATAAATTGAAGGAAGAAGTTGAAACTTGAAATAAATTGTTGTTTAAATCGGTCGTAGCTAGAACATGTAACGTACAGATCGAGAAATGGATGAAGTCGAGTCGATAGCCACGTCAATTTTCCTACCTCCGCGTCCACATCATGGCTAGAGCTTAAAGTCTTTTTGATTAGAATTTGTGTTATCGTAGTCGGTTAATCATGATAAATTGTTTTGCCAAGAAACGAGCTTTGCTAAAACATACTTGAAGTGTGCAAAAATTAGTGAGATCAAAAACTTGTTTTGTTGATGTTCTTGCATGTGTAGGTCACTTTTTCAATGTGGAACAGTCTAAACCAAATCGTTAGAATTGAATCTCAGTTTAATCTCGTGTCATTTGTGAATTTGAGTGTGTTCTAGTTTAGTTTGCTTGAGGACAAGCAAAAGCTTAAGTGTGGTGTATTGATGACACTCAATTTGACGTGATTTTAAGCCCCATTTAAGCGACATTTCATGCCCCTTTGATGCCATTCTGATGAGTATTTGGTGAATATGTGTTTATTATGTAATTTTAGGCTCCTAGTGCGTACATTGTCCATTTCTTGGCTATTTTTACCCTTTTTGTGAGATTTTATGTTGTGCCACCAGGTTACCACATTATAGAGGACTCTCTCACGAGTCGAGCGCTTCAAACGGGGACCAAATCGGAGTTCAAACGGGGCGGGAGTCATCGAAACAAGTTGGAGTTCTACCCAGCTCAAAGTGCTGCGTTTTAGAGCTTACACGCCGTGTAAGCTAAATACACTGTGAGCTTACACGCCGTGTAAGCTAAATAATCTGTGAGCTTACACGCCGTGTAAGCTCCCTAGACGGGAAAATTTGACCTTTTCCAACTTGTAAAGGATTTCTGGCGCTATTTATAGACCTTTCAAGGCCAGATTTGATATACACGAATTCTGAGAGATCAGCCACGACCTTAGGGTCGATAGAAAGAGTTTAGAGAGCTCGAAGATCCGTGGAGAGATCGTGACGCCATCCTTCCACCTCGGAGAGCTCGGAGCTTAAAGTGGAAGATTCAGGAGATCAAAGCTTCGCCGGAGTCGTCAGAATTAGGTTTTTCTGTTCTTATCTGTTCTTCCTCTGTATGATGATTTCCTTTGTTGCCTTTGATTTTTCTGTTATTGTTATGAGTAGCTGAACTTGTAGAACTTCGATTAGATGAACCATAAGTGACCCAGGGCTTTAAAGCGGTCACGGATCTGCGGTAATTAGATTTGAAGTTCAATCAGTTTCTCTTTGCATGGTTGTTTTGTTCTTGATTGTTTATGTTTCTCTTCTGGCTGGTCGCCTAGATTAGGTTTTTGCAAGTTAGGGTTAGTCGCCAGATTTTGTCGCTAGACGTAGTCACTAGACTTCTCTGCTTTGGCGCATAAACTTGTCTTCCTTGATCACCT
Organism: Linum lewisii; assembly: GCA_034768395.1. Taxonomy (NCBI): domain Eukaryota; kingdom Viridiplantae; phylum Streptophyta; class Magnoliopsida; order Malpighiales; family Linaceae; genus Linum; species Linum lewisii. The sequence continues at coordinate 51,103,052 of CM068297.1, forward strand.
AGTTTAGAATCTTGTTAAGCTGAGGATAGAAGCGATCGCTCGCCTCTCTTTAAAACATCAATTCAACCAATTAGTCTATTCATTGGAGTGTGCCTTTTGTAGGAACCAGTTAGGGGTAATCCACTGCAAGAGTAACTCATTAATCATTAGTAATTGCACCAGTTAGTTTTGTCGTTGCGAGAGGCGACCGTACCCGGGCGACTAATTAATCTTGGTAGTTAGAACGGATAGAGCGAACGTTCGCCGGTCTTAAACCTAAGGTTAAGGAGTTTTGGTGGTGTTTAGAAACCGATTGAATTAGAATTGAAAACTGATGGTCTTGTGATCGCCAATGCTTTGGTAATCTAAGGGGGATTCGAAATCTAAACTCGTCTATCTTCTCGTTAGTCAACCTTTTATTATTCTTTGTCTTTTATTTTCCTGCTTTAATCGATTAGAAGTCGTGGAACTCACACCACGCCAACCTGTTTAAACCTGAGTAATTTGCCAACATATTTGAGTAGACAAGAAGAAGAGACCTCGAGTAGAATACGATCTAGTCTGTCGTGGTAGATTAGTTATTTGAGAAAACACGCCAAAAGCGTGTCATCAATACCTAAGAAATTTAATGCAGCAGATATGAAAGACTACAGGCCTATTTCATGTTGTAATGTCATGTACAAAGTGATCTCAAAGGTTCTAGCTAGCAGGCTGTCAAAGGTACTCCCTGCCCTCATCAGCCCTTCTCAAACTGCCTTCATTGAAGGGAGAAATGTAGGTGATGGTATACTTCTTGCACATGAGCTACTGAAAAGGGTATAATAGATCAGGTATCTCCCCCTGTTGTGCAATGAAAATTGACCTGATGGAAGCTTTTGATTCTGTAGAATGGGAGTTTGTTTTTGAAACGTTGAAATCCATGAACTTCCCTGATCAGTTTGTAGATTGGATTGCAGAATGTTTTCATGCTTCAATGCTATCAGTTAATATTAATGGTACTTCCATGGGATTTTTCCTAGCAAAAAGATGGCTTAGGCAGGGGGATCCTATTTCCCCTACCTCTTTGTCATTTCAATGGAGGTCTTAAGCTGTTTGTTTGATTAGTATGTTGCATCTAAGAGATATCTTCTACATCCTCAGTGCAAAGGAGTTAGCCTAACTCGTCTCAGCTTTGCTGATGATTTGTTGGTATTCTCTAAGGCTAATAGGGAGGCAGTTGAGGAGGTCACTGTTATTCTTAACAAGTTTCATCAATTATCAGGTTTGAGATTTAATCTTGATAAGAGTAATATTTACACAGCTGGTGTTGACAGTGCAATGGAGAGTGAATTAGTTGCCACTTCAGGCTTTTGCAAAGGAACTCTTCCTTTTCGTTATCTGGGTGTCCCTATGAATGCAGGAAAGCTTAGGAAGTGTGATTGCAAAGCTTTGGTTGATCGTATCACTAGCAGAGTCACTGAATGGAAAGCCAAGCATCTCTCATATGCAGGTAAATGTCAGCTGATTGAGACAGTGCTAGGAGGTACTATGCAATATTGGATGTCTCATTTTATCTTGCCATCAGGCCTAATTAAAGATGTTGAACGAATTTGTAACGAATTTCTTTGGAGTAGAGGCTTCCTCACAATGGCTGGCAACACATCTGAAGCAACCTGGACAGTGTAAGAGCAATCAACAAACAAATGCTCTCTAGTTTCCATCTGGTCCAGACACAGCACGCACCTCTCATCAACATTGCTGTCCCACTTGCTTACTTTATCTTTTGTATAGATTCTATTCATGACAATCAGCCAAGTGACTACAGCTCTCCTAGGGATACTGTAACCTCACCACATAGCATCATACCAGGACACAGTTTGTCCAGGTTGTCTCTAAACCTAAGCTGGAGGGGGGTCTTGGATTGAAGGACATGAGAACTTGGAATTAGGCTAATGTAGTGAGGCATATTTGGAATGTATTGTTGCAGGAAGGCTCCTTGTGGGTGGCATGGATCATGAAATACAGGCTTAAAGGGAGGTGTTTCTGGCAAGTTATGGCCACCTCTGAATCCTGGCATTGGAGTAAGTTACTTAAACTGAGAACCTTAGTGGAGCAGTATATAGTGAAGGATGATGAAGGAGACTTGTTATGGAATGGGAAGTATATGGAAAAGTATAAGGTAAGCTTAGTTTGGAATGATCTAAGGCCTGTTGGACAAACTGTGTCCTGGTATGATGCAATGTGGTCAGGGTACAGTATCCCTAGGAGAGCTGTAGTCACTTGGCTGATTGTCATTAATAGAATCTATACAAAAGATAAAGTAAGCAAGTGGGACAGCAATGTTGATGAGAGGTGTGTGCTGATAAGGAATTTTATCAAGGTCGTATTCCTCGAGGTCCTCTCATAGGCTAATACTCACAAAATTCGTGAACGGTCCATACATTTTGAGTTGAGATTTGGTTTGAAAGAAAACAAGTTAAAAACATAAACAAGCAAAGTAAAATTGACAAGAGAAATTGAGGATCAAACAGGAGAGAAAGGAGTTTAGTCTAGCAAGGGGTTTCTTCAAGCTCAAGGTTCATGAAAGCTGGATTGAATCTCAAGCAACAATGTGTAATTAATGACCATGCATCTCACTCAAGTAGAATCAACGAGCTCTCGCACAATTGACTCTCTATTCCTAGACCAAATGCACCATGCTCTCGCTATGTGAACAAAGGGAATGGAATGCTTTAAACTAGCTCAATGTAATGCTTGGAACTTGAATTCTATGCTAACAATCATCTAGCACAAGGTAATGATGCAAGACACTCTCATGTCAATCATATAACACTAGTCTAGCAATCACAAGGGTCTTTCAACCTTCAAATGAAAGAAAACTCAATGCACACCAAGTGTTTGATGAAATGACAACAAGGAAAAACAAGCTCAAAATGGTTGTAACTTGATAATCCAATCTCTCAAATCATCCAATTACAATCCTACAACCTTAGATCAACATCAATCAATCATTCTCATGTATTGAAAGACATAACAATACCAAAAGAACAAGTCAAGCTCTAATGGCTACAAAGCACAAGGTCTAGGATCATCATCTTACACAAATGGCTATAAGAACATCAATCCATACAATCAATCACCTATCCTAGCTTGATCCATCCCTCACTAAACTAAACCTAAGCTTAGCCTAGCTTAACCATGGAAGAAACCTGAAATTGAGTAGAGGAGACCATCCTTGCTTCCATGGAGGATCTTCTCACTTGGCTCTTCAAGCTCCAATCCAAGGGTGGTAGGCTTCACTTAGATCTTCAAGTTGATCAACAATTGAGGGAGGATGATGGTTGGTTGAGAGGATGATGATAGAGTTGGCAATTGAGAAGAGAGAAGGGGTGTCAGCGATGGTGTTGAAAATTAGAATAATGAATTGATGCCTTAAACTCTCGCCTCTTTCACCTTTATATAGCACGCTGGATTTGCCTGATATTTTCGGCAAAAATTCTGTAGGATTTTCGCCGAAAACGCCTTTGAAAACACGCTGCTGCATTCCTTCTAAAGTTTTCGGCGAAAACTTTGAATGTTTTCACCGAAAATGTTGCCAGAGCGCAAAAGCCTTCTGTCTACTTTGAGTTTTCGGACCGAGGATTTGAAAATCTCGCCGAAAGCTTCTTCTTCGGCGAAAACTTTATGATATTTTCGCTGAAACTGTCTTCAGCTGAAAGTCGTATTTTCTTTGATTTTGCCACGTCCATATCTCCTCCGTCCTAGCTCTGATTGACCTCCCGTTTGATCCCACGTGCTCCTTGTCACCAGTACTTCAATGCCAAGACCTGAAAATACAAAGAAAACAGCTCCAATAGACAAGGAAATGGCCTCAAAGTAGCAACCGAACAACAAATGGACACTTGGCACAAAACATCAATAAAAGCATATTAAGCATGACATTTAAGGATCAAACACGAGCATTTCATAGGTCAATCGAGGACTTAAAATGCACTAAATATAATCACATCAAATTCCCCTCCGACTAAGCTTTGCTTGTCCTCAAGCAAATGAATTAGAAAACATCCAAGTTCACAAATGACAAGATCGGTCCAATTGAGATTCAAGCAACAACAATTCGATTTAAACTGTTCCACGAACAAACTAAACCTACACATGCAAGAACGTCAACCAAACAAGTCTAGACCTCACTATTTTCTGCACACTTCAAGTAGTGGTTGATTGGGACACAGCAAAACCGACCACGACAACACCAATTCTAATCAAAAGGACTTGAAATCGGGAAATGGATTGTAAGTGGTGAGTGATCATGACGTGGCTATCGACTCGACTTCATCCGCTTCTAGATCCGCACTTTACAAACTCGGGCATAGGATCAAGGGCTACATTTGAGAATTTTTTTTTTCTTTTTTTTCTTACTGCACACTAGTGCTCGATCCAACACTTCACTTAGGTGTTGAACCTGCCTAGCTCACAGCTTTTGCCTTTGCTAGTGCTCAACTCGACACTTCACTTAGGTGCCGAGCTTGCCTAGCTTTTCTTTTCTTTTCTTTTCTTTTCTTTTCTTTTGAACATTTTCTTTCCAAATTAGCCACTTGATCCTTAGCCCCTTACAACTTCAACACAAGATTTCGAATTGGATTCCGTCTAATCTCAAGCCACAATCACGAGGAATCAAAAGGGTGATGAAAAACATGGAAAAGGGTGATAATTTTGATTGCCTTCATCATCTTAGATCGGTGTTATCGAGTGGTACAAAAACACGTATCAAACCAATCAACCAACATACGAGAGTGATAAAATCTCTGTTCTGGCCTAGACTCATTTGATATTAGCGCTAGACATGCTGGTTATAGGTTCTAAGTGGAACAGTATAAACATCACCGTGAAAGATTGAAGTCAATTAAACACCAAAAGTCAAGAACCGAATGATTCTAAAGAAGAGGGAATCGACATTCAATTAAGATCAAGCAACTCAACCAAACAACACATTAGACTTCTACCAACAAATAATCACACCAAACCTCAAACTCTCCTACGACTAGCATGAGCATTGTCCTCAATGATCTAGAGACAGAGGGTAAGGTGGAACGAAGTTACCGCATTGGTAGAGAAAAGCTGAGGAACAAAGGAGTGGAAGAGTCCCATAACGCGCATTGTGAAGAGTGATCCGCCTAAGTGCTTGCCAACATCTTATTCAACGAACTAAAACAACACAAAAACATAAAAGCGAAAAGGTAAGGATAACATGGGGTGCCTCCCATGAAGCGCTTCTTTAACGTCTCTAGCTAGACGATAGCTCAAAGAGTAAGCTAAGTAAAACCATCCCAACTCATTACCTCCTTGAAGTCGATGTCATTACCTTCGCATGCACACGAAACTTGAATTGTACCTTACCGACTTCGGGTGGAATGAGCATGGATTTTCCGGATGGTGAGGTGGGAGCAATGGAGAAGGGACCAAACCACTTGGAGTTGAGCCTTTCATCGGGTGGCTTCTTAGTCTTGCTCGTCTCACCCATTGGTGCGACTTCCTTGCCCTTCTCGGGTGACTTCTTTACACCTTTCTTCTTAGCCTTGGGTGGTGTCTTCGGGAGTATGAAAGGTGGAGTTTCCTTTACTTCATCCGTCTTTTACTGCACATCACTAATGGCAAACAACTCCGCAAGACTATGACGGACAAGGTTAGTGCTATTAGTAGCCGAAGTAATCTCATGCGGATTCTTAGGATCATGGTGACTAGCATAAGACAAAGTAAATTCCATGCCATTTGAGCGGTCAAAAATCATGCATTCATTGTCGACCCTAAGGGTAAGTCTACCACCATAGACATCAATTAAAGCACGAGAAGTTGCCAAGAAAGGTCGTCCTAGAATCAAAGGCACATCGGCACCACCCATAGCATCTAGGATAACAAAATCCACAAGGAATTCAAAAGCACCGACCTTAACCAACACATCTTCGACAATACCACGAGGAGATGTCACAAATTTATCCGCTAATTGAACATTCATTTGAGTTGGTGTTAGTTTCCCTAGGCCTAACTTCTTAAACATGCAATACGGCATAACATTGATACTAGCACCCAAATCGGCTAAGCCTCTACTTATTGCATGCTCACCAATAGTGCAAGGAATAGTAAAGCTACCTGGATCCTTAAGCTTCTCCGGTGGTTGCTTAGAGAGAATGGCGGAGCATTGTTTGTTGACCTTTGCCGAAGTGACATCCGTTAGCTTGCGTTTGTTGGTGAAGATCTCTTTCATGAACTTTGCATATTGAGGCATCTTTGTGATTGCTTCTCCAAAAGGCATTGTGAATTGCACCTTGTCAAGAATCTCAACAAACCTCTTGAAATCTTTCTCCATGGAATCCGGCTTCAAGCGAGAAGGATAAGGTGGTTTAGGCTTGTACGGAGGCACAACCGGTGCGGGAGGAGAGACCGGAGTAGCACTCTTCGTAGCCACTTGAGAACCAATCTTAGTCGTAGTCTTAGAAGCTTCATTAGCCTTGGCTCCATTATCTACTACTCCAATCTTGTCCGTGTCATCATCGGAAACAACGTCTTCAACCAACACATAGTCATCATCTCGAGTTCTTATCACTTTAGGTGTTGGGTCTTGGATTTGCTTACCACTCCTCAATGTTACCGTCATAAGTTCCTCGGGAGCCTTGGGGTTGACCTCGGTGTTGGAAGGTAGAGTTCCCGAGGGTCTCCCCGAGAGTGTCTTAGCAATGTGACCCATTTGATTCTCCAAATTCGCAATTGAATTCTTGATAAGTTGAATCATCGCCGCGTTGGTATCCTCTTGCGATATTGAAGAACCGCCCTCTTTGTTATGCGGTGGCTTGTTGAATCCGGGTGGTCCATCACCTCTATGATTGTACATTCCCGGTGGGGTAGGACCTTAGGGACCTTCTTGAGTCCATTGACTACCTTGGTTTAGGTTATTTCCTTGAGACCATTGGTTGCCTTGATACCCCCTATAACCTTGGCTCCCTGGGCCTTGGTACCCTTGGTTAGGCTTGTTGTACCCACCACCTTGGTTCCAAGGTCGGTTATAGTTACCTTGATAGTTACCTTGGGGGCTGAAATTACCGTGGAATCCTTGACCTTGAGCGAAGCTTACCTCCTCATTGTGGTCGCCTTGACCAAGCTCAGGAGTGGCGGAAGGGCATGGACTGAAGTCGTGTCCCTGACCCCCACAACATTCACAGCAATATATTGAAGCAACTGGGGGATTACCCACTTGAGATGATGGAACCTTGGAGGGGTGCTTAGGCATACTCAGGTTACTTACCTGAGATGCCATAGCATCGATCTTAGACATGAGAAGCGCAAACATAGAGTCATCCTCATCTCGGTGCCCCGGTGACTTTGGCTTCTTTCCATAGGTAGATGAATCCTTTGGTGCATCAACACTTATAGCTCTAGAGTCATAGTGAGTGTCGCTCCCATACTTAGACCTTGGAGGTTGTTGTCGAGACCAACTCCTTGTCTTGTTGGCCATCTCTGCAAAGAGTTCTAGAGCATCTTTGGGAGTGAGCGTCCTTAGATCACCTCCGGCGGCTTGGTTGATCATCCTTGTATTCTCAAAATCAAGGGACCTAGCAGAGATATCCGCCAAGCTCCATTCGGCGAAGTTGTGATGGGGACAAGACCGAAGAAGGGCTTGGAACCTATTCCAAGTCTCATGGAAGAGCTCTCCCTTGTGTTGTGTGAAGTGGTTGATTCGATCCCGGATTGCATCCGTCATGTAAGGGGGAAAGAATTCCTCGAGGAAGGCTTCGGCTAGTCCCTCCCATGTAGTGAATGTTCTACTAGGTTGGTTCTCCAACCAAGACTTGGCTCTACCTTTGAGTGAGAAGGGGAAGAGTCGGAGTCGTATACAATCCGGGTGAACTTGATCGTTCTTCACCGTATCGCATATCTCAAGGAAGTCCTTCAAGTGTCTAGATGGGCACTCTCCATCTATACCGTTGAACACCACTCCGTTCTGCACCATCTAAATCATATTAGGCTTCAATTCAAAGTTTCTTGCATTTACCGGTCTTCGCACGATACTCGAAGCTGCCCCTTCAAGGGTTGGGCGAGCATAATCGGCTAGTGTGCGCCTCGCACCTCTTTGTGATTGATCATCTTCATTAGTGTGATGCGAATGTATCGATTGGTCATCCTTGTCCTCGTGGTGAGACATGTTGTTGCGTGTGGTCCTATGAACTAGGTGAGGAGGAGAACGAGTTGGCGGTTCAAACACGACCTTGATGCCTTGGAGTCGTGCTTGGAGACGTGTGATCCGCCTCATGCACTAACACCAATTTCCTGCAAACAAGCACAACGAACACACCCGAGTAATACAACAATGCGGGATAACAAAGTAAACAAAGAGTAACAAGGGAGCTAAAAGGAAAATGGAAGGAAGTGTAAAGATCGGTTCACTAATAATTGCTTTCTTAGGAATGAGAGGTCCCCGGCAACGGCGCCAAAAACTTGATAAGGAATTTTATCAAGGTCGTATTCCTCGAGGTCCTCTCATAGGCTAATACTCACAAAATTCGTGAACGGTCCATACATTTTGAGTTGAGATTTGGTTTGAAAGAAAACAAGTTAAAAACATAAACAAGCAAAGTAAAATTGACAAGAGAAATTGAGGATCAAACAAGAGAGAAAGGAGTTTAGTCTAGCAAGGGGTTTCTTCAAGCTCAAGGTTCATGAAAGCTGGATTGAATCTCAAGCAACAATGTGTAATTAATGACCATGCATCTCACTCAAGTAGAATCAACGAGCTCTCGCACAATTGACTCTCTATTCCTAGACCAAATGCACCATGCTCTCGCTATGTGAACAAAGGGAATGGAATGCTTTAAACTAGCTCAATGTAATGCTTGGAACTTGAATTCTATGCTAACAATCATCTAGCACAAGGTAATGATGCAAGACACTCTCATGTCAATCATATAACACTAGTCTAGCAATCACAAGGGTCTTTCAACCTTCAAATGAAAGAAAACTCAATGCACACCAAGTGTTTGATGAAATGACAACAAGGAAAAACAAGCTCAAAATGGTTGTAACTTGATAATCCAATCTCTCAAATCATCCAATTACAATCCTACAACCTTAGATCAACATCAATCAATCATTCTCATGTATTGAAAGACATAACAATACCAAAAGAACAAGTCAAGCTCTAATGGCTACAAAGCACAAGGTCTAGGATCATCATCTTACACAAATGGCTATAAGAACATCAATCCATACAATCAATCACCTATCCTAGCTTGATCCATCCCTCACTAAACTAAACCTAAGCTTAGCCTAGCTTAACCATGGAAGAAACCTGAAATTGAGTAGAGGAGACCATCCTTGCTTCCATGGAGGATCTTCTCACTTGGCTCTTCAAGCTCCAATCCAAGGGTGGAAGGCTTCACTTAGATCTTCAAGTTGATCAACAATTGAGGGAGGATGATGGTTGGTTGAGAGGATGATGACAGAGTTGGCAATTGAGAGAGAGAAGGGGTGTCAGCGATGGTGTTGAAAATTAGAATAATGAATTGATGCCTTAAACTCTCGCCTCTTTCACCTTTATATAGCACGCCGGATTTGCCTGATATTTTCGGCGAAAATTCTGTAGGATTTTCGCCGAAAACGCCTTTGAAAACACGCTGCTGCATTCCTTCTAAAGTTTTTGGCGAAAACTTTGAATGTTTTCGCCGAAAATGTTGCCAAAGCGCAAAGGCCTTCTGTCTGCTTCGAGTTTTCGGACCGAGGACTTGAAAATCTCGCCGAAAGCTTCCTCTTCGGTGAAAACTTTATGATATTTTCGCCGAAACTGTCTTCAGCTGAAAGTCGTATTTTCTTTGATTTTGCCACGTCCATATCTCCTCCGTCCTAGCTCCGATTGACCTCCCGTTTGATCCCACGTGCTCCTTGTCACCAGTACTTCAATGCCAAGACCTGAAAATACAAAGAAAACAGCTCCAATAGACAAGGAAATGGCCTCAAAGTAGCAACCGGACAACAAATAGACACTTAGCACAAAACATCAATAAAAGCATATTAAGCATGGCATTTAAGGATCAAACACGAGCATTTCATAGGTAAATCGAGGACTTAAAATGCACTAAATATAATCACATCATGTGCTGTGTCTGGACCAGATGGAAACTAGAGAGCATCTGTTTGTTGATTGCTCTTACACTGTCCAGGTTGCTTTAGATGTGTTGCCAGCCATTGTGAGGAAGCCCTGGGATGATGTGCTAAGGCTGGTCAGCAACTGGAAGAACTTAGGGATTGCAGGGAAGTCGAAGATGCTTCTTTGGAGAGTGATTGTTTGTCAGATTTGGATTGAAAGGTGTCATAGAGTCTTTGGTAATACAAGCAGGGATACACATACCCTTGCTAATATGATCAGAGAAGAGGTTCGAACCTTTGCCGTAGGGAAGAAGGATGAAGTGGATATTATTAGAGTTACTCACTAGATTTGTATAGCATTGCTATTTAGTAGATAGATTTTATTTACTGTTATTCCACTCTTTTGATGAATAAAATCAGCTCAATTCATCAAAAAAAAATTGTCAAATAAATACTTTAATTGCATATCTAAACTCAATTACATTTAATATCTTGTGATCTTGAACTTGGTTAATAGAATATGAATATGACAAATATGTTGTGTACATGCTAATATATATGCTTTGACTAATATGTTGTGAACATGCTAATATATATGCTTTGAACATGTTTTGACTACTATGCATTGTATAGGTTGAATAATAATTTAGCTATGACTGACTAATTAACTTCTGACATTGAATTCTAACTTCAATTTGCCTTTACTAATAAGGTTTCAATAGGTAGGGCTAGTAATTATGGATAAATCTTGGATTACACAACCTCGCTACACTCGAGATTATATTGTTGGAGTTGAACAATTTCTTGACTTTGCTTTCAAGAACTCCGGGGATGGGGAGCATATCATTTGCCCTCGTTCAAAGTGTGGAATGAGAAAGTTCCAAATGAGATACGACGCACGGTGTCAACTATTAGCAAAACCATTTCCTGAAGGCTACACCGTGTGGACTCATCATGGAGAAACAGTGGCTGATGTAGGAATTCCTCTAGCATTGGATAACAGACCTCGTTTAGAAGAAAGAGAGGTCTCAAGTGCCACTAAGATTAACTCGATTTGTCATCTTGTTAGAGATGCTTTCGGTCAGGGTGGGGAACATGACGCTTCCACTGGGGTTGACCACATTGTAGAAGAGATAGCTGAACTAGTAATGAATGAGGAGACGGAACTCCCAACTCAAGATGCAGAAGCTGGACCTAGTGTGGAGGCTAATGATGATTTCATCAAACTCATGAAAGAAGGAGGAGAACCGTTGTATGAAGGTTGTCTCAATTTCTCTAGGTTGTCATTTTTGCTGCGCTTGTACCATATCAAGCATAAAATTAGCAACAACGCAATGGAGAAGATATTTGAGTTATTGAGGGATGCTTTCGGGTTTGCAAAGTTGCCAAAATCTTGTTATGAAGCAAAGAAGGACATAAAGTTTTTGGGATTGAATTATGTGAAGATTGACGCATGTAAGAACGATTGTATGTTGTACACCGGTGTTAATGCAGATAAGTTTGAGTGTACGACGTATAAGTTGCCTAGATACAAGCCTAGCAACGTTGATGAGCTGTAAAATAGTGATCAAATACTACAAAGCTAAAAAGCTAAGCAGATCGTATTCCACAGGGTTTCTTCTAATCGTTTGCTCAAATATGCTGCCAATTTATTCAAGTTTGAACACGTTGTTCGTGGTGTGAGTTCCACGACTTCTAGACTAAGATGCAAGAAAATTAAAATGAAATTAAAAGACAGAATGATTGGTTGGTTCAGACAGACGACAGACAAGCTTAGATTTCGAATCCCCCTTAGATCACCAAGGCAACAACAATCAACAGATCAGCGGATTTCAATTCTCGTTCAATCAATTTCTATACACCACCATAACTCCTGACCCTTAGGTTTAAGACTGGCGAACGTTCACTCTATCCGATCTAACTACCAAGATTAATTAATCGCCCGGGTACGGTTGCCTCTCGCAACGACTAAACTAACTGGTGCAATTACTAATGATTTATGAGTTACTCTTGAAGCGGATTAACCCTAACTGGTTCCTACGAAAGGCACACTCCAATGAATAGGTTAACTGGTTGAATTGATCTTCTAAGGTGAGGCGAACATTCGCTACTATCCTCAGCTTAACAAGAATCTAATCTAGGTGATCAAGAAAGACAAGTTTTAATGTTTTAAAGCGGGAAGTTGTCTGGCGACAAACCCTAACTCAACACAAACCTAATCTAGGCGATCAACCAGAAAAGAAATATAAACAATCAAGAACAAAACAACCATGCAAAGAGAAGCTGATTGAACTCTAAATCTAATTACCGCCGATCCGTGACCGCTTTAAAGCCCTGGGTCACTTAGGCTTCATCTAATCTAAGCTCTACAAGTTTAGCTACTCATATCTGACAAACAAGAATCAAAGACGACAGAAGGATTCATCTTAAACAAAGGAAGAACAGAAAAGGATCTGAAAAACCTAATCTCGGATGATCCGTGAAGCTTCGATCTTGAGAATCTTCAATTCCTAGCTCCGAGAGTCTTCCGGGATGGATTGATGGCGTCACGATCTCTCCGATAGCTCTGGAATACTCTCTCAACTCTCCTCCATGTCGTGGCTGATCTCCCTAAATTGAATGTTAACAAATCTGGCTTCGAAAAGTCTATTAATACCCCCGAAAACCCTTTCCTTGTTGGAAAAGCTGAAAGTTTCCCGTCTGGGGAGCTTACACGGCGTGTAAGCTCACAGTGTATTTAGCTTACACGGCGTGTATGCTCCAAAACGCAGCGTTTTGAGCTGGGCAACACTCTGACTTGTTTCGATCATTCCCGCTCCGTTTGAACTCCGATTTGGTCTCCGTTTGAAGCGCTGGACTCGTGAGAGAGTCCTCTATAATGTGGTAACCTGGGGGCTCAACATAAAAGCTCACAAAAAGGGTAAAAATATCCAAGAAATAGACAATGTACGCACTAGGGGCCGATAATCACAACGTTACGACAAATGCACCAAATACTCATCAAAATGGCATCAAAGGGTATGAAATGTTGCTTAAATGGGCTGATAATCACGTCAAATCAAGTGTCATCAAAATACCCCACACTTAAGCTTTTGCTTGTCCTCAAGCAAACTTAATTAGAACGTACTCAGATTCACAAATGACACAATTGATCAAGTTAAGGTTCAAGTAATCACAATGAATCATTAAACTGCTACTTCTAGAACAAGTGACCTAACATTCTTACACGTAAACCAAACAACCTGGTCTCACTAATTATCTGCACACAACAAGTAGCAAACACAAATCACGCACGACTCTCACCTAACCGACCAGACTTCTCACACAGGTAAAATTTGGTACACGGGAACTCTCACACTCTGTGTTTAGGGACGTGTTTATGCTCTCAATCATTTTCTGTCACTGAATTCTGTCATAGGTTTGCAATTCGATCACATCTCCACCACAGTGACAACACGAGTAACTAGTCAAGAAGGACTTCCCTGCTTGGGACTGTAACTAATTCTACACTACAAGGGTTAAAATGAGATGGATGAAGGGAATGTATGATGATGGCATTGGTGCGGCGTAGCTTTCGACTAACTTCCCTCGAATCTAGCTTATGGCTTCCTACCGTCTAACCAGACACGGGTGGAATAGTGTACACTCGTCTATGATACCCTCAAGAAACCTAGCACTTTATTTTGCATATTTTCTTTTTCTTCATTTTCTTTACATTTTCTTTTGACTTCGTTCTTCCATATGTAGGGAGAAGAACATTATTGAACTAAACTATAAACTTTGACACTTTGAACTTTTTCTGTTTTTTCGAATTTTCTTCTTTTTTCTTCTTCTCTTTTTCTTTTGTGCCGATTTTCTTTTAGTTGCTAGAGGGGTTTACACGTCTGAACATAATAGCTAAGACCACATGTTTAATGGCTATAGGCAAGTTACCACAGACCGACTTCCGGTAGGCTAATCTAGAACTACTACCACAGGGGGTCAACGGGGAATGAAAGAATGGGGATTGGTTGTAATGTATAGTGAACCGAAAGAAAGGCCAAGCTCAAGGGTTTAAACCTAGAGGATTTAACGTTAGGTAGACTATCTGGCTTAGTAGCTGAATCTAGGTGCCCCTATCGTTCTAGAACTCGTGTCATCGTGTGGTCTCGAATAGGTCTCATGCAAATTCTAACTCATTCAAGAAGACAGAAAACCACTCAAAAAGAATTGAAATTGCAAGTTATGTGCAATGGATCAAAAGCTCACAGTTGGTTTGCTAGTCCGATTCAGTCATTATCATGCAATCAAAGTGAAAAACTACAAGAGTGATATAATCCAGGAAATCTAGCATCGATGCAAGCAGGTTGATTACAGGTTCTAGGTTAAGCAGTCTAAGCATCATTATGAAAAATTGAAAACTAACTTAAGATCACGAGTCAAGAATTGAGCAATTCCATGCTAGAGAAATCTCACAAATGCCACAGACGAATAGCATCTCTCAGAAATATAATCCCCACCCCACACTTAAATCAGACATTGTCCTCAATGGACCAAACAAAAAGAGAAGGAAAGTGTACAGGGGTACCGTAAAATGAGCGTGAGGGCGCCGGAGATGGCGCTGGCGAGACATCGGGGGTATAGCATAGACCCATAGAGAATTCTGAGTTCATAACCTGAAAACATAATAAGAGAGGATCCATCACACGATTAGAACAGGTGGAGTACAGAAGACTCGACTGACCCAAAAAGGTTCGACAATGACCCAAAACAAAACAAACTGACACTAACAAAAACAAAAAGTACAGAGTTCCGGGTGATAAGAAATGTAAAGAAAAATCCTGAAATAACTAGGGCGGAGGGTGCTGGCTATCATCTGGCGGCTGGAACTGCCTAAAGAACTAAAGCTGTGACTGGTACATCTGCTGCTGCAACTCCTAGAGGCTGGTGAAATGCTCGTCGGATCCTGTTGCCACTTCTGAGTAGCCTCCCAATGCGCGTCGGAATCGGCTCTCATCTCCCTAAGCTCACGCTCCAGTCCACTGAAGTCGTATGATGGGGTCGCTTCTAGCTCTGGCTCTGGCTCTAGTGTTGGTGGCGGTCCTCGTTTCTCAATGAAAAGATCCTAGTGGGGAGCAAGGATGTCAGGAACCTTCTTGGACCGAGGAAGGTCGCCGGTGATCCAGAGTAGAGGAATACGATGATGGAGGCGGATGGCGCCATATGAAGCGAGCACGTCATACCTGTGAACCAGACGGGTGACATAGGAGCCACCCAAAAGAAGTCTAGTGCCGCGCTCGCGCTGAAGCTAGAATAACTTGGCCACGAAAGAGCCAAGATGGACCTTCCGTCCCTCCTCGATGCACCGCAACATGAACAGGTCTCTAGCGTTACAGACACCGCCAGGGGTTAACCTCTGAGTAATAGACTCCCGGAAGACCAAATGTAAGAACCGGTAGATTGGCCTCTCCATCATACTAGCCTTGGATGCACTAGAGTCATACTTCGCCGGGTCCGACGGAGCTATGGCACGCCAGAACATCTCACACTCCGTAGTACTCTCGGTGTTGCAGAAGATGGAAGTCGGTGGAGCTGAAGCTAGCTCTTCCACAGTGTAGAAACCGAGGTCGATGGCAAACTCATCAAGAGTGAGAGACCTCTCGATCCCTCCTAGGCGGAAGTAGATGCACTTGGTCGTGGTGACAGAACGAATCCTCTCATTCACCCTCTCTATACGGAAGGTGGAGAGGAGCTCCTTGGTTGGCCACTCGTACGCCGGCTCGGTGACCTGGAATAGTGGGAGCAAACCGGCTTGGTTAAGTGTCGCACGGAGACCATCAGCCAATCTTCCTCCTCCATGGCCTCCCAATCAATCTGGCTCATGGCACCAATGGCTTTCCTCTGAATGATCATCCATGTCACCCGATCATCCTCCCTCGGGAAGTTAAAGATGTTGCTGGAGATGTTATCCGACGGGGAAGCCACCTGGAGGGTGTCGCCCCTCACGGTTCCTCTCAGTTTCTTCGCCGGAGGTGGAGCCGAGGAAGAGGAAGCAACTCCTTTTCTTTTGGATTTTCCCATCCTGAAAATAATTAACAAACAAAGAATGCCAAGTTTAGCATATAACAAGTGGGATTGGAGCATATAAGGCAAGCAAATGGTATGAGACACACGAGATCACGGCATTGAACCTATGAATCAACTTGAGCAAAGAGAGGATTATTGATCAATGACAGCCACAACAAACATCAAAGATATCAAGTTCAAAGAATGCAAGTAGGATGTCAACAAGCGGAGGCACAATCCCATAAGCACATATTTAGGTCTTAAACACACTTAGCAAGATCAACATTTAGGCATTTAGCAAACTTGGCAAAGATTATCATGGAAGCAAATAACCAATTGCAATTCAAACTTAAGTCATAATCAAGTAATAAGCAAGTCCAAATTAACCATATAAGTCACACAAGCTAAGGTCACAACTCATGAAATTGATATGCAAAAAGTGTACCTTAATCCGTCATATGAGCTAATTAAGGTAAAGATATTCGGGAACAAGCATGCATACATGTCTATAATCATCACAAGATCAATCACACAGCAAAAATTCATCCAATTTCATCCTAAGCAAAAATCCCCAATTTCGATAAAAATCGGTATGAAAAGTCTAAGGAATTTCACAATTGGATAGGCAAACAAAGTCGGAATGACCCCCTATTCAAAATAAAAGCATATTATACCATCAATTTCATAAATATCAAGTCAATTTCACAAAACCCCAAATTTGAAAAATTAGGGTTCTTGAGCTCAAGAACTCAAATCCGATTCAGCACCTAGAAATTTGATTTTCATGGCAAATACCTTGATTAAAGCATCATGGAGGGTAGGAAAGGTGATATACATACCTGGAATCGAGTTAAACTCAAGAAATCGAAGAAAAACGAGTGAGAATGGTTGGTTCGAGTTGAACAACTCGAACTGGCTGTTGCAGATTAGGAGGCGTCGGATGTTGCTGCAAACGGCGGACGATCGACGAGTGGGGTGGCGACGACGTCCGACGCCAGCGGTCCAAGCTCCGCCGGCGCTAGTGTGAAGAGGGGGCGGGTTTGTGTGGTGGCTAGCGGCGATGTGGTGGAAGGGAGGGGGATTTCGGGAGAGAAGACGAGAGGAGAGAGAGTGTCGTGGAAAAATCAGAGGAAAAAAATGACTTACCCGTGCATTTGGGGGCTTACAGGGCGTGTAAGCTCCTCAGTGCAATAGCTTACACGGCGTGTAAGCCCTTACACGAGGCTTTACACGGCTGTGTAAACCCACTGTGTTTTTGAGCTCTCCTTGAGTTCTCTATTCCGGATTTTGGCCAATTTCTTGCAAATTGGTCACTCCTCTTCCTGCAAACAAAATATTCAACCCAAATAACACCCAAATATATTTTTTCGACTATTTTCTATCATCCAGACTCAACCGACTCGACACAAAATTCTCAAAATGTCTCAAAATAAATAAAAACTGACTGAAAGTGTCCCTATTAGCTTGAGGAATGAGATGGCGGAGCTTACAGGATTCAATATTGGGAGTCTCCCCGTTAAGTACCTTGGTGTGCCTCTGATCTCGGGTAAGCTCAAAAGTGAGGACGGCAAAATTCTGGTAGATAAAATTACTGCTAGGGTTACCTCCTGGAAGGCTAAATCACTGAGTTACGCTGGGAAACTTCAGCTGGTTAATGCAGTCATAAATGCTATGTGCAACTATTGGCTTAATATCTTCCTACTCCCTAAGAATGTAATCAAGAATGTTGAGCAAGTCTGTAGTAGATTCCTGTGGGGGACAAATGATAAAGGGCATTCGAAAGCTAAAGCTTCATGGGGGTCCGTTACCATGCCTCGTAATGAAGGAGGGCTTGATATTCGTGATCTGTCTTCCTGGAATATTGTGTGCCTAGCTAGGCATATTAGAGCTATTTTGATGAACTCTGGCTCAGTCTGGGTTGCGTGGGTACGTTTGTACAGGGTTAAGAACCGGGAGTTTTGGACCTGCGAACCTGCTACGAATGCTTCGTGGGTTTGGAAGCGTATTCTGAAGGTACGGCCTATGATTATCCCCTATATTACTTAATCTTTAGATGGCTGTCTTCATTGGGATGGAGTGCCTTGGTTACAGTTTTGTATCACTAAGGTTTGGAATGTCATCCGACCTTTTGGAGCTGAAGTTTCGTGGTATGAACAAGTATGGGGGACTCCCTCTATTCCTCGCCATTCATTTATATGCTGGTTAGCTGCTAGTAATCATTTGTCAACAAAGCAAAGGTTATTGAAGTGGGGGTTAGGTACTGATGATTTCTGCATTATGTGTGATCAGCAAAAGGTGGAGTCTAGAGACCACCTGTTTGCAGGCTGTGACTATGCTAAACAGGTGCAGCTGAAAAGTCGATTCCCGGATGAAGTTATTGCTTGTGATACTTGGGAAGACTCAGGAAAGACTATGGAATTGCTCAATCTGTCGACTAATGAGAGGAAAGCCCTTCATCTTAGGTGGAGAGGATTTGTTTATCATGTTTGGAGAGAGAGGTGTTGTCGTATGTACGACGAGGGTAGGAGTTTTGATGCAAGTAGACTAGCGATTCTCATTTTGCGTGACCTCTGTAGCTTACGAGGTCTTGGATGTATCCCTATAGTGTCTAGTCTCTTTAGTTTTACTTGTATTTGACCTTATTGGATCGATCTCCTTTTTTAGATCGATACTTGATGAATGAAAGCTCAAACGTTCATAAAAAAAAACTGAATCGAAAAAAAAATTAAAATGACTCCAGCCGTAGGTTGCCTCCGACGAAGCGCTCTTGCTTAACGTCCTTGAGCCGGACGATACCTGGATGGCGATCAAGAGACATCCCAACTCAGAATTTCTCTTAGGCCCGTGTCGGAGTTCATGAAATATCCTCCGGCAAGTGTGAACTTCTTCCCGTTTGTGTGAATTAACTTGGTTCATTCTTCGGGAAGATGACCAGAATTTTTACAAGGCCTGAACAATTCTTTTGAAGAAGCGTCCTTCAGAGGATCATTCTTCCCTGGTGGCTCGGTAGAAGGTGGTTTAATGACTGGCCCCCAAACCTCCTTGGTCTTTCCTGTTTCTTTCTTCTTCGTCTCGCCAGGATCCTTAACTTTTGGTGATTCATGGGGGAATGCCGTCGGATCATCCTTCTTTCTTGGCTTTTGTGCCGGCAGCTCATTCTTCAGACTAGGGACCTGTCCAACACCTGGCAAGAAGATTTCTGCAGAAACTCTAGATTTTTCGTTAGTAACTGATGACACTCGATTTGACGTGATTATCAGCCCCATTTAAGCAACATTTCATACCCTTTGATGCCATTTTGATGAGTATTTGGTGCATTTGTCGTAACTTTGTGATTATCGGCTCCTAGTGCATAAATTGTCCATTTCTTGGCTATTTTTACCCTTTTGTGAGCTTTTATGTTCATCCCCTAGGTTACCACATTATAGAGGACTCTCTCACGAGTCTTGCGCTTCAAACAGAGACCAAATCGGAGTTCAAACGGAGCGGGAATGATCAAAACAAGTCGGAGTGCTGCACAGCTCAAAACGCTGCGTTTTGGAGCTTACATGCCGTGTAAGCTCAATGCACTGTGAGCTTACACGTCGTGTAAGCTCCCCAGACGGGAAAATTCAGCCTTTTTCAACTTGTAAAGGGTTTCTAGGGTTATATATAGACTTTTTGAAGCCAGATTGAATATACACAAATTTTGGCTGATTAGCCACGACCTTAGGGTCGATAGATAGAGTTTAGAGAGTTCGAAGATCCGTGGAGAGATCGTGACGCCTTCCTTCCACCTCGGAGAGCTCGGAGCTTAAATTTGAAGATCCAGGAGATTGAAGCTTCGCCGGAGTCGTCAGAATTAGGTTTTTCAGTTCTTATCTATTCTTCCTCTGTATGATGATTTCCTTTGTTGCCTTTGATTCTTCTGTTATCGTTATGAGTAGCTGAACTTGTAGAGCTTAGATTAGATGAACCCTAAGTGACCCAGGGCTTTAAAGCGGTCACGGATCGGCGGTAATTAGATTCGAAGTTCAATCAGTTTCTCTTTGCATAGTTGTTTTGTTCGTCATTGTTTATGTTTCTTCTCTGGTTGATCGCCTAGATTAAGTTTATGCAAGCTAGGGTTAGTCGCCAGACAGCTTCCCTGCTTTGGCGCATAAACTTGTCTTCCTTGATCACCTAGTTTAGATTCTTGTTAAGCTGAGGATAGAAGCGAACGCTCGCCTCTCTTTAAAACATCAATTCAACCAGTTAACCTTATAATTGGAGTGTGCCTTTCGTAGGAACCGATTAGGGTTAATCCACTGCAAGAGTAACTCATAAATCATTAGTAATTGCACCAGTTAATTAAGTTGTTGCGAGAGGCGACCGTACCCGGGCGGCTAGTTAATCTTGGTAGTTAGATCGGATAGAGCGAACGTTCGCTAGTCTTAAACCTAAGGGTAAGGAGTTATGGTGGTGTATAGAAACCGATTGAATTAGAAATGAAAACCGCTGATCTGTTGATTGTCAATGCTCTGGTGATCTAAGGGGGATTCAAAATCTAAGTTCGTCTATCTTCTCGTTAGTCAACCTTTCACTTTTCTGTCTTTTATTTTCCTGCTTTATTAGATTAGAAGTCGTGGAACTCACACCACGCACAAAGTGTTTAAACCTGAGTAATTTGCCAGCTTCTTTGAGTAGTCGATTAGTAGAAACCCTGTGGAACACGATCTAGTCTACTTCGGTAGGTTAGTTATTTGATACCACTAAAACTGCAGCATCAAATTGGCGCCGTTGTCGGGGACTCTTCTAATTGTTTGAAAGAAGAGTTGGCAAATTATTCTTCTACCTTTCCGCCTTACAATTTAATTTTCCTCCATATTTTCATGATTTACCTGGGTAGTGCTTCTTAGTTTTGATTATGCAGGGTAACAGGTGGGATGACCGGTACCGAGAGCGGTACATCAATGAAGCACCATATCCCGATGATTATCGAGAAATGCTACATCAACAACAACAACAGACGGCGAGATTTGACTCCCTCTTTGATAAGATCTCTTCAATGCTACAAGGCTACCAAGAGATACACCAACAAGAGCATCGAAGAGACGTTAGAGATAACCAAGAGATGCTTCATGAACATCAACAATGCTCGTCAGAACCCAATCTTCCTTGGATAATATCTCTTCAATGCTACAACCTCATCTCGCGACGGACATCAAGCTCGAGCAACCAAAGCAGTTTACGACAGAAGACGCTCAAGAGCTGTTCGAAGAAGAAGATGATGATCCTATCCATGACTATTATGAGCTAGAAGAATCCTTGGCGGTGGTGGTTGATGAAGACATAAAGCTAATCCATCCCGAAGTTGAAGCCGAAGAGGAGCACATAGAGATTGAGGAGATACCCTCACCTACACTTCCGCCGAGTCAACTTGTAGAGAAGATGGAGCACATTGACCATGTCGCGCCGTACTACCTCCTTCCTCCTCCAGTAGGAGAATTTGAGAAGAACTGGTCATCCAACCAGAACCACGATCTACTGGAGCACTACCGGTTACATCACCCTTCTGGAGTGCTACATGGCACTCAACCGCTGTCCTTGAAGAAGACGATTGACTTCAAGGAACTCCTAAGTTGGGGACCCTAACAGGTACCGTCTGGCTCACGGACGTTAAACAAGAGCGCTTCGTGGGAGGCAACCCATGGCTGGAGTCAGTTGTTTTCATTTTGAGTCGTTCTGTTTTAAAGCCCCTGTTGAAGAAAAAAAAACTGCCGACCATTTTCAAGATTATTTTCGGCGAAAATTCACCCATATTTTCGCCGAAAATATTTGTTTAAAATCGGCCTGTTCTCCTGTTTCTACTTCTCGACCGAAAACAACTTAACTTTTCGCCGAACCGGATTTTGATTTTACAAAACATTTTCGCCGAAAATTTTCAATCATGTTCGCCGAAAATCTTGTGTTTTTCGCTGACTATTTATACCGGTTTCGACTTCTGATTTTCACCCCCACCCTCGGAACAGTGATCAGGTTGTTTCTATCCTTTCCATTTCTTTTCTTTCTTCTTTTCGGATCTTGATCCACTTTTCTTCTGTGTGGATCTGGGGCACTTGTCCCGGTATCCTTTTGATCTTTTTGTTGTTTTTGTTTCTGTAGGAACTTGAGTAGCTACTTCACTCTACTCCGGACTCTCCGTGCTCATCCGCTACACCGACCATCACCTTCCAGGTTCTTCATATCTCTCTACTCTAGATTAGTTCTGTGAGGACACAGAACCGTTTAAGTGTGGGGTAGGATGTTAGAATTTGCCTGATCTTGCTTGCTATCTATGATTCTGTGGTTCAAATTTGAAATTTCTCTAGCATAGAATTGCTCAATTCTTGACTTTTGATGTTAAATTGACTTCAATTTTCAACAATGACGTCTAGACTGTTCCACTTAGAACCTGTAACCAACGTGTCGGAACTGATATCAAATGAGTCTAGGTCAGAACTGATCATAAATTACTCTTGTAGTTGAACTGGAATTAATTGAATTGATTGACTTGTTAATAACAAAGCTCGATAACACCATTCTAAGATGATAAATGCTAGCTTCTTCCATGTTTTTCACTCCATATTTGTTCACTTGTGATTGTGGCTCGAGATTAGGCGGAAATCCAATTCGAAATCTTGTGTAAAAGTTATAACTAGCTAGGATCAAATAGCTAAATTGTTAAATCAAGTAATTGAGTTGTTCAAGTCAATGTTAAGTTCTTTAAAGTGCTGAAAATAAAGCTAGGCAAGCTTGACACCTAAGTGAAGTGTTCGGGTTGAGCACTAGCATAGGCACAAATACTGTGAGCTAGGCAGGTCCAACACCTAAGTGAAGTGTTTGGTATCGAGCACTAGTATGCAATAATAAATTAAAGGAAGCAGTTGAAACTTGAAATAAATTGTTGTTTAAATCGGTCCTAGCTAGAACATGTAACGTACAGATCTAGAAACGGATGAAGTCGAGTCGATAGCCACGTCACTTTTCCTTCCTCCACGTCCACATCATGGCTAGAGCTTAAAGTCTTTTTTATTAGAATTGGTGTTATCGTAGTCGGTTAATCATAATTAATTGCTTTGCCAAGAAATGAGCTTTGTTAAAACTACTACTTGAAGTGTGCATAAATTAGTGAGATCGAAAACTTGTTTGGTTGATGTTCTTGCATGTGTAGGTCACTTTTTCTACGTGGAACAGTCTAAACCAAATCGTTAGAAATTGAATTTCAGTTTAATCTCGTGTCATTCATGAATTTGAGTGTGTTCCACTTCAGTTTGCTTGAGGACAAGCAAAAGCTTAAGTGTGGGGTATTTTGATGACACTCGATTTGACGTGATTATCAGCCCCATTTAAGCAACATTTCATACCCTTTGATGCCATTTTGATGAGTATTTGGTGCATTTGTCGTAACTTTGTGATTATCGGCTCCTAGTGCGTACATTGTCCATTTCTTGGCTATTTTTACCCTTTTTTTGAGCTTTTATGTTGAGCCCCCAAGTTACCACATTATAGAGGACTCTCTCACGAGTCCTGCGCTTCAAACGGAGACCAAATCGGAGTTCAAACGGAGCAGGAATGATCGAAACAAGTTGGAGTGCTGCACAGCTCAAAACGCTGCGTTTTGGAGCTTACATGCCGTGTAAGCTCAATGCACTGTGAGCTTACACGCCGTGTAAACTCTCCAGATGGGAAAATTCAGCCTTTTCCAACTTGTAAAGAGTTTATAGGGTTATATATAGACTTTTTGAAGCCAGATTGAATATACACAAATTTTGGCTGATTAGCCACGACCTTAGGGTCGATAGATAGAGTTTAGAGAGTTCGAAGATCCGTGGAGAGATCGTGATGCCATCCTTCCACCTCAGAGAGCTCGGAGCTTAAAGTTGAAGATCCAGGAGATTGAAGCTTCGTCGGAGTCGTTAGAATTAGGTTTTTCAGTTCTTATCTGTTCTTCCTCTGTATGATGATTCCCTTTGTTGCCTTTGATTCTTCTGTTATTGTTATGAGTAGCTGAACTTGTAGAGCTTAGATTAGATGAACCCTAAGTGACCCAGGGCTTTAAAGCGGTCACAGATCGGCGGTAATTAGATTTAAAGTTCAATCAGTTTCTCTTTGCATAGTTGTTTTGTTCGTCATTGTTTATGTTTCTTCTCTGGTTGATCGCCTAGATTAAGTTTATGCAAGCTAGGGTTAGTCGCCAGACAGCTTCCCTGCTTTGGGGCATAAACTTGTCTTCCTTGATCACCTAGTTTAGATTCTTGTTAAGCTGAGGATAGAAGCGAACGCTCGCCTCTCTTTAAAACATCAATTCAACCAGTTAACCTTATAATTGGAGTGTGCCTTTCGTAGGAACCGATTAGGGTTAATCCACTGCAAGAGTAACTCATAAATCGTTAGTAATTGCACTAGTTAATTAAGTCGTTGCGAGAGGCGACCGTACCCGGGCGGCTAGTTAATCTTGGTAGTTAGATCGGATAGAGCGAACGTTCGCCAGTCTTAAACCTAAGGGTAAGGAGTTATGGTGGTGTATAGAAACCGATTGAATTAGAATTGAAAACCGCTGATCTGTTGATTGCCAATGCTCTGGTGATCTAAGGGGGATTCAAAATCTAAGTTCGTCTATCTTCTCGTTAGTCAACCATTTACTTTTCTGTCTTTTATTTTCCTGCTTTATTAGATTAGAAGTCGTGGAACTCACACCACGCACTAAGTGTTTAAACCTGAGTAATTTGCCAGCTTCTTTGAGTAGTCGATTAGTAGAAACTCTGTGGAATACGATCTAGTCTACTTCGGTAGGTTAGTTATTTGATACCGCTAAAACTGCAGCATCAGTAACGGAGTTGACCGAAGCCAACTCCACAGCTTCAACAGATAAGCAATGCGCCTCTTCTTTGACAGGGACTTGCATACCGTCCTTGAGACGAAATGTCATGGTATCCTTGCCGACCCTTAATGTCAATGAGCCAGTCGGGACATTAATGGTAACGCCGGCTGTCACCATAAACGGTCGGCCTAGGAGAAGAGTGACATCTTCCCCTCGGGTATCCATAACCACAACTGACAACCACGTCTTCTATTAATCTCGTAGGTAATTTAACAGATCTGTCGGCAAACACTAAATGCATGCTAATCGGTTTCAATTCTCCTAGGTTCAATTTCTCATACAAGCAGGTAGGCATGACATTAATGGAAGAACATAGATCAATTAGACTATGATCAATTTTCACATCATTAATAGTGCAAGGCAAAGTAAAAGCACCGGGATCGCAACACTTAGCTGGGGGAGGTATGGCGGTCGTCTGGCTGTGGATCGCGGAGCATTCTTCCTCAAGGGAGACGGAAGACAACTCTCCCTTCTTCTTGTTCTTCGCAAGATCTTTCACGACTTTTCCAACCTCTGGTATCATCTGGATAGCATCAGTAACTGGTATCTTGATATCTGTGTTCTTCAAGTATCCATACCACTTTCTGTACCGGGTATCATGATCTTTCTCTTGAGATTGCGCAGCTTTAGGAAACGGAATCCGAGGCTGATATGGAGGAAGAGGTGGCGCAGGTAATGTCTTTGTCAGGGGAGGCGGGGCAGTCACCTTCTTCTCGATCTTGATCTCTGGCGTGTCAATGGCTATAGCATCAGGAAGCATGGCCGGATCAGGAGCTGCATGATATGATCCAACAATGCTGCCCTGATGCCAACCGGTACTCCTACACCCCACCAGGGTCACCTGGCCGAGACAGGACCCTAGGATCTCACAAGAAGCATATAGAGCCTAGGGCAGGCCATCTTCAAGCCCTAAAGCCAAGGTACGCCATTAAATATCGACTAAGTCCTTCCCTTGCAGGTAGAAAGACTCCAAGAGATGGAATGCTATTCCAGGCCATGCTGCTGGCCAAGGATATAAGCGCTAGCAGGGAAGAAAAACCTTAACCTGCTCCTAGCCTGACCTCCAGGAGACCTGAAGAAGAAGTCGACCCCTTGAGTGACCCTCTGGAAGCATTTCTGGAGTATAGGAGGAAAAGAGCCCAATAATACTTGGCCTGGAGAGGAGAGCTTCCAAGGATTGACCCTGAGCCGAGCCATAAGGAAAATTGGAGTCCTTGGCCCCAATGCACGACACTCGGACCGACCCCACCCCTAGAGAGCTACATCGGGAGCTACTTGGAGGCCTACCAGAAGCTTAAAGAGGAAGGCCCGAGTAGAAATGGAGAGGGCCCGAGGAAAGGCCAGTTCCGAGCCCTAGACCGGCAGCCGGACCGATCCGAGGGATCCCGTGAAGCCGGCCAAGAAGACCAGGCCTCTTGGGAAAGGCCCTTGCCCCTGGACCAGCCCGGCGCACCAGGCCCCGCAACCGCCACCCGTATCAGGCCCAGCGCCCGACCGGACAAGCCCACCGGGCCGCCACCGCAGCCAACCGGCCCGAGCAGCCGAATTCGGCCAAATTAGTGTTTTTGACCTATTTTGGTCTTTTATTCCATATTAAAGACTCCATCATTATTTTATGTTTTATTCCTTTTTAGTTCAAGTTATTTAGGGGTTTAGGATTCTTTTTAGGAGTAGGACTTTTTATTTTATTATTATTTAGGAAATAGTCTTTAGGGAGGAGAGCTTGTTCCCTCACCTATATAAGGAGGCTGTCGGCCACCCTTTGTAGACACCACCTTTTTGAAATAAACAACCCCTTTATAGAACTTTGTTCTTGAAACTCTTATTGTATTTGCATGTTGCAATACTGAAGGATCGGCTTATCATCAAGAGTATCCTCCTCTTGAAGTGGCACCCTCGACTTGATACTTCTGGTTCCTAGCTCGTTTATAGCTAGCGGGTCAAAGTCCTCTTCCATCCCCGGTTCCGAAGGTTTCTTCCTCGTTGCACGATCATCAGCTTGTGGTGTTTAAGGGTCGTCTGCCCACGGTTGCAGTGGTTCACATCACTGCAGGACCAGCTAATTGCTTGCTGCTTCTTGTGGAGATGGCTTTGACGTGCTCCTTCCTAATGGTAGAGTCGTCTTGAACCGATGATTGATTAAAGAAGGGATACTAGCTAGCATGCTAGCCATGCTATTCACCGCGCTCTCCACTCGTCGACCTCGATCTTCATGATCTCGATTTAAAATGGCTTGAAGCTTGAATTTCTCTTCGTGGTCATCGAGTCTTGCCAAGATCAGGTCGAGCTTCCTGTCTATCTCGATTTCCCAAGTATTCTCAAACGTATAATTCTGAGGTTGTTGTCCTCCGGTGAATCCAGGGGGATCTTGATCAATAAAATTCACTTCCCCTATAGACTAGTTATTTGTTGTACCGAAAATCTTCTTCATTTCTTTCTGCACTTCGCTCTTGATCTGATCTTCACGGCTTGGTTGGCTCTTAGCTGCTCCAAACTGTCTCTCCCAATTCCTAGACTTGGATGCGCAGTTTGCAAAGTGAAGGAGAGCAGCTTCTGGTGTGAGTGCGGTGTAGTCGCCATCAGCTAAGAAGTTAACCCATTTAGCTGATTCTTCGTTCATCCCTCGGGCAAAGATCTCAGCTAGCTGTCTCTGCTCGAATCCATGATGAGGGCAATCATAGAGGAGTTCTTGGAATTTGTTCCAAGCATCATATAAGCTTACTCCTATCTTCTGAACAAATCTGGCAATGCTGTCTTTGTAAGCTGTCGTTCTTGAAGGATGAAAGTATTCCTCTATGAAGTCTGAGCTAGATTATCCCAGTCGGTGTAGTGGCCAGGTGGTTTCCTACTGAACCATCTCTTGGCGGCGCCTCTAAGGGAGAATGGGAAGACTCGTAAGCATAATGTGTTCTTACCGAGGTTCCTACTCTTGAACGTCTCGCACATGGCTAGGAAGTTCGCCAAATGTGTGCATGGGTTATCTTGTGGCTTCCCTTTGAACTGAACATCCCTAGATATCATTTCCAGGAAGGGGATTGTGATCTCATAGTTAGGATTGTCATCATTGTGCGGCACAAAGATGGAAGACCGAACACTAGTAGCACTTGGCTTATTGTAATCCGCAAGACTCTTTTGAGCAGCCATTGCGGTAGGGGAAGGTGGATCGGAAGTGATTTGCTTCTGAATTTTCTTAACCTGCAAAAGACAAAAACAAGCACAACCGGTGTAAAATCGAAGTGTAATGGAAAATGAAAGATGGAAAGTAGAAGAATAAAATGCCAACTCTTCTTTCAAACAATAAAGAAGACTCCCCGGCAACGGCGCCAATTTGATGAGCTGTAAAATAGTGATCAAATACTACAAAGCTAAAAAGCTAAGCAGATCGTATTCCACATGGTTTCTTCTAATCGTTTACTAAAATATGCTGGCAATTTATTCAAGTTTGAACACGTTGTGCGTGGTGTGAGTTCCACAACTTCTAGACTAAGATGCAACAAAATTAAATTGAAATTAAAAGACAGAATGATTGGTTGGTTCAGACAGACGACAGACAAGCTTAGATTTTGAATCCCCCTTAGATCACCAAGGCAACAGCAATCAACAGATCAGCGGACTTCAATTCTCATTTAATCAATTTCTATACACCACCATAACTCCTGACCCTTAGGTTTAAGACTGGCGAACATTCGCACTATCCGATCTAACTGCCAAGATTAATTAATCGCCCGGGTACGGTCGCCTCTCGCAACGACTAATCTAACTGGTGCAATTACTAATGATTTATGAGTTACTCTTGAAGCGGATTAACCCTAACTGGTTCCTACGAAAGGCACACTCCAATGAATAGGTTAACTAGTTGAATTGATGTTCTAAGGTGAGGCGAACATTCGCTACTATCCTCAGCTTAACAAGAGTCTAATCTAGGTGATCAAGAAAGACAAGTTTTAATGTTTTAAAGCCGGGAAGCTGTCTGGTGACAAACCCTAACTCAACACAAACCTAATTTAGGTGATCAACCAGAAAAGAAACATAAACAATCAAGAACAAAACAACCATGCAAAGAGAAGTTGATTGAACTCTAAATCTAATTACCGCCGATCCGTGACCGCTTTAAAGCCCTAGGTCACTTAGGCTTCATCTAATCTAAGCTCTACAAGTTTAGCTACTCATATCTGACAAACAAGAATCAAAGACGACAGAAGGATTCATCTTAAACAAAGGAAGAACAGAAAAGGATATGAAAAACCTAATCTCGGATGATCCGTGAAGCTTCGATCTTGAGAATCTTCAATTCCTAGCTCCAAGCGTCTTCCGGGATGGATTGATGGCGTCACGATCTCTCCGATAGCTCCGAAATACTCTATCAACTCTCCTCTAGTCGTGGCTGATCTCTCTAAATTGAATGTTAACAAATCTGTCTTCGAAAAGTCTATTAATACCCCCGAAAACCCTTTCCTTGTTGGAAAAGCTGAAAATTTCCCGTCTGGGGAGCTTACACGGCGTGTAAGCTCAGTGTATTTAGCTTACACTGCATGTAAGCTCTAAAACGCAGCGTTTTGAGCTGGCAGCACTCCGACTTGTTTTGATCATTCCCACTCCGATTTGGTCTTCGTTTGAAGCGCTGGACTCGTGAGAGAGTCCTCTATAATGTGGTAACCTAGGGGCTCAACATAAAAGCTCACAAAAAGGGTAAAAATAGCCAGGAAATAGACAATGTACGCACTAGGAGCCGATAATCACAACGTTACGACAAATGCACCAAATACTCATCAAAATGGCATCAAAGGGTATGAAATGTTGCTTAAATGGGGCTGATAATCATGTCAAATTGAGTGTCATTAAAGGTTGTTACTAAGACTGGTACCAAGAAGCGTAAGTCACAACCAGAGAAGGTATTACGATACTTTCCATTGGTATCGCGTCTTCAGCGATTATTTGCTTCTCCAAGCTCTACAGAGAACATGGTTTGTGATATATACAACAATGCTGCACTGATGCCAACCGGTACTCCTACACCCCCACCAGGGTCACCAGGCCTAGATAAGACCCCAGGACCTCACAAAAGGCATAAAGAGCCTTGGACAGGCCATCTTCAAGCCCTGAAGCCAAGGTACGCTGTGAAATATCGACTAAGTCCTTGCCTTGCAGGTAGAAAGGCTCCACGAGATGGAATGCTATTCCAGGCCATGCTGCTGGCCAAGGATCTAAACCCTAGCAAGGAAGAACAACCTCAACCTGCTTCTAGCCTGACCTCCAGAAGCCCTGAAGAAGAAGTCGGCCCTTTGAGCGACCCTCTGGAAGCATTTCTGTAGTATTGGAGGAAAAGAGCCCGAGGATACCTGGCCTGGAGAGGAGAGCTTCCAAGGAATGACCCTGAGTCGAACCATGAGAAGAATTGGAGTCCATGGCCCCGAGACGTGACAATTAGACCGACTCAACCCCCGGAGAGCTACACCCGGAGCTACTTGGAGGCCTACCTGGAGCTTAAAGAAAAGGGCTCGAGGGGAAATTAAGAAGGCCCAAGGAGAGAACAGCTCCGAGCCCTAAACAGGCAGCCGAACCGATCAGAGGATATCTATGAAGCCAGCCACGAAGAACATGTCTTTTCGACAAGGCCCTTACCACTGAACCAGCCCGGAGCACCAGGCCCGCGACCGCCACCCGAAGCAAGCCCGCCGCCCGGTCGATCAAGCCCACCGGGCCGCCACACGCGCCCAACCGGCCCGAGCAGCCGTACGCGGCCAGATTAGGGTTTTTGACCTAATTTAGGTCTTTTATTCTGCTTTAAAGACTACAACTATTATTTTATGTTTTATTTCTTTTTAGTAGGAACTGTTTAGGGGTTTTAGGATTCTAATTAGGAATAGAACTCTTTATTCTATTCTTATTTAGGAAGTAGTGTTTAGGGAGGAGAGCTTGTTCCCTCACCTATATATAGAGGCCGCCGGCCTCACTTTGTATTCAGACTTTTTATGAAATAAACAACCCCCTTTGATAGAACTTTGTTCTTGAATTCCTTATTGTATCTGCATGTTGCGATACTGAAGGCCCGACTTATCATCAAGAGCATCCATCTCTTGGTGTGGCGTCTACGACTTGATACTTCTGGTTCCCAGCTGTTATATAGCTGACGGGTTAAAGTCCTCATCCGCCCCCAGTTCCCGACGGTTCTACCTCGTTGCACTGTCTCAACTTGCGGTGTTCAAGGGTCATCTTCCCACGGTTGCAGCGGTTCACATCAGTTTGGCACGGCACTAGTCAAAGCTTTGATGGTATGATCAGACATCCCCGTGATTCTGAGGCTTGGAAGAGCTTTGATAGCTTGTACCCGAGTTCGGCGAGGAGCCAAGAAATATATGTCTCGGTCTCTCTACAGATGGATTCAATCTTTTTGGGGTTCAAAGTATCAGTCACAGCACATAGCCGGTTGTAGTAGTACCCTACAACTCTCTGCCTTGGTTGTGCATGAAGCAAACTAGTCTTATTCTCTAGAGTATAATTCCTAGGCCGAAACAACCTGGGAATGACATAGATGTTTACCTCCAACCACTTGTTGATGAGTTAAACATCTTGTGGGGAGGAGTTGAGACATATGATGCTGCAAGCAAAGAGACTTTCTAGATGAGAGCTTCGCTAATGTGGATGAAAAGTGATTTCCCTGGGTTATGCTTGTTTTCAGGATGGAACACATATTCTAGTAAAGCATGTCCAGCATGTAAAGTAGATACACTGCCTCGACGACTTAAAAATGGAGGAAAGTTTTGTTTTCTTGGTAGTCGTCGCTTTCTGCCACAAGGTCACATATTGCGTTCAAAGGCAACACGGTTTGATGGCACGACTGACCAACGTGAACCTCCAGTATATCCTTCCGGGATAGAGATTTTTGAGCAATTACAAGAAGTGTATGTTAAATTTGGGAAACATGGACAACATCCTAAAAGAAAGGCAAGAAGAGAGCACGTGGTGACGACAATGATATCGGTGCATTTGCAAATGATGAGGAGTACTGGAAGAAGAAGAGCATCTTCTTCCAACTTCCTTATTGGAGGTTCAATTTGTTGTGACACAATCTTGATGTTATGCACATCGAGAAGAATGTATCCGACAATATACTGTGCACCTTGCTTAATGAAAAAGGAAGTAAGGATAATTTAAAAGCAAGACTTGACTTAAAGGCAATGAAGATTCAGAAAGAATTGTGGCCAACAAAAGGCGGAAATGTCCCGCTGCATTGTTCACGTTGAGCAGACAAGACATTACTTTAATGCTCGAGACTCTGAAAGGTATAAAGTTCCCTAATGGATATGCTAGTAACATTTCTAGGTGTATAGACCCAGTTAGGCGAAAAATGGCTGGATTGAAGACGCACGACTTGCATATAATATTGCATGATTTGTTGCCTTTAGCCATGCACGAGGTGATGCCACTAACTCTATCTAGGGTTCTTATTGAGTTATGTGCATGTTTGAAGCAATTGTGTGCAATTGTGCACTCTATCTCAGAACTTGACAAGTTGCAAGAACGAATTGTACTAGCCATATGTCATATGGAGATTATATTTCCTCCATCTTTCTTCACTTGTCAAGTTCATCTTCTGTTACATCTTGTTGAAGAAGTGAAACGAGGAGGTCCAGTTCAATATCGTTGGATGTACCCTATTGAAAGGTACACCACAATTAACTACGTACGTACTTACTGATTAGTAAGCTGTTATGAACTATATTTTCCCTTATTGTTGTATATTTTTGGGAAAACTTAAATCAATGGTTGGGAATAAAGCACACCCTGAGGGTTCTATTGCGAAGAGCTGGATTGTTGAAGAACTTTTCACATTTGCATCTGCTTATTTCGATGGTAACGTTGAAACACGATTCAATCGGGATAAGCGCGTTTCGGAAGCTCCAGACGACCCGAATGGTGATTCAGAAGTGATTTTCTCTGTTGGGACACCAATTGCTGGTGAGAAAGAATTCACTCTCTCGCAAATGGAAATGTTACAAGCTCATCGCCAGGTGTTGGTGAATTGCCCGTTTTTTTATCAAAATGAATTGCCCGTTGGTGGAACCTTACATTCAGTAAGTAGATTTTGTGTACTATTTGTGCATGAAACACCATCTTTATTTAGGTGAACTCATTGAATACTAAATGTTCAATGAGTATAAACGAGTATTAAAGAGAAAATGAAAGGGAAGAAAGAAGACCGCAACTGATATCGACAAAGAAGTTCACCTTTCATTTCCCAAATGGTTTAAGGATCGAATTGATAAGGTTGTTGAAGGGTATGATCATCCTGATATTGTGATGCTAGCTCGAGGTCCAAAGTGGGAAGCCAAACGGTATACAGTGTACGACATCAACGGTCTCCGTTTTCGTACATTGGACCGTGAGCAGTTAAGGAAAACACAAAATAGTGGAGTTTGTGGAACCTTCGACATCGCTAGAGTGTCCAGTGCAGGAGACACAAATCTCATTCGTAGTGATATGTATTACTATGGCAAATTGGTTGATATTGTAGAGTTCAATTACTACGGTAGATACAGTACATTGTTCAAATGCAAATGAGCAGATACAATGAACCCATCATGGAGGAAGACATATGTTTTGGGCTTCACAAAAATTAACTTTAGTCACACTCGTGATGAAGGTGATAGAGATGCACATGAACCATACATCAGTGCAGGAGATGCAAGAATGGTATATTACGTTGAAGACAAGATCGATAATGGGTGGTGCATACCAGTCCATTTCAAACCAAGAGACACGTACAATTTGCTGGAAGAAGATCTTAGCAACTCAGTAGATGATTGATTGTTGTCTACAGTTCAAAATCTTGCTGTAACAGATGACATTCCTGATTTTGTGTATGAGACATTGGCTAGGGAGAATCTTATGGCAGAGTTACGAGTGTCTGATGAGTAGATTGAAATTAGTAGTTTATCCTTATGTTGTAAAAAATCATCCAAGTGAAATAAATTTGAGTATTGTTTCGGAATTTGTTTAGATTTTGTGGTATAAGTATTGCAGATTTGGCTTCTCTAATTCTCCCTCATTCTCCATCTACTGTCGAATTAAGCTTCTTTGGTTCTTTGTGTTTGAACATGAAACTTATTCTTTAGAAGGTATGATTAATTTCGTGACATTTGAATCAAGGTTTTGCCTATTTTAATACGATATTTTAATCAAATTATTTTTTATTTATTATTTTTTTTATCGTCTAGATTAATTTCACTTCTTAATCCACTTATATTGCAATTAAATTTATACATGCAAGGTTTAATGGACGATTGCAGTGAATTCTAGGTTGGTCGCTTTTAAATTCTCTAACTTAAGTATTCCAATAGATAGTTATAAGTTTCCATCAACTCAAAGGTTTGACTTTGTTTGTTATGGAGTGGTTTCTTACATGTATCATTGTCAATAATATGTAGACAAACATTCAACAAGCGATTGCGGAAGAACATAGGTTTATAAGGTTTAAGGTTGTGATGTTATTTTAATCCAAAACATTGTTAGTTCAGATAGTGATTACATTATTGATTAAAACTATTTTGTAGTTTGATGCTGCTTCTGGTTCTTCTAGACAATCAATGGCTCCAACTCAACATAATGTTGATGCCTCTATGATTGTGCGTGTGAGAGAGGAGATGGATCGAGCGTATGCGGAGAGGATGCAAGCTGAACCCGACCGTAAAGTCAAGGAAGTAGAGAAGAATATCGAGAAGAAAATGGAAGAAAAATTCAAGAAGTTCATGGCAAGATTAAAGGGTAAGAAGAAAGGTTGTTCATCAACTGAGAAAATGAGAAAGGTAATCCCGATAACTTGATTTTATATATAAGTATCTTAGTTAGTTGAGATAACTAGATTTTATAAAGGTTACATGATATTGTTTTACTTTCTACAGGTGAGTGGAGACAATACTGGATCGGGTGGTGATGACAATCCCGATGATAACATAGTCACACCAGCTACAAGTAAAGGTGTTACGAATGATGACGATGAGGAGTCTGATGAGGACGATGTTGCAGTTGAGGAGGACGAAGAAGTTGGTGAGGGTGAAGATGATGATGAATTGATCCCCTACTGGGACAATTCAACTTCGGATGATGATAGTTAGGTGGTGATATGGTACTTGTATCTCACTATATTGTCTAGTATGTTATATAGTACTTGCATTCTAGTGTGTTAATTTAAGCTTCGGGTGATGATGATGATAGTTAAATGGTGATATGGTACCTTCGGATGATGATGATGAAAGTTAAATGGTGATATGGTACTTGCATTATTATGTGGTGTTAGTAGTAGTTTATTTGAGCTAGTGTGACTTGCAGGTGCCATTTAATGGACGAATTGGTGAGCTGAACTGGCAGCTGCAAATTGGAAAATTCATAGCAATATTGGCGGTTATAACCCCCAATATAGCTTCCCAGAACCGCCACTATGTATATGCTTCAGCTGCCCAGAATCGCCAAAAATTATAACATGTGGCGGTTTTAACCGCCAGAAAAATAATTAAATTAGTGGCGGTTTAAACCGCCAGTAATTTATATATTTTTGTGGCTGTTAAAACCGCCACAGATTTTATTTGTGTCGGTTCCTGACCGCCACTATTATTTATTTGTGTCGGACCGTTATGTGGCGGTTTTACTTCCCTATTGTGACGGTTGTACAACCGCCACAGTTATTACAATTGTGGCGGTTATAACCTCCACAATTGTGGAAAATAACCGCCACAAATACTCCATTTTGTTGTAGTGCACAAATGGTGATAAATGATCTAAGACCGATGTAGGTTATCGGTTAACTAGGTACACAATAGTACATATAACTTCAACCCAAAATTGAGGGGGAACACGAGACTGGAGCATAATAGCACGATTAAGATCAAGAATATGTTGGTGTTTACGTTCAACCAAACCATTTTGTTCAGACACCCCAAGACAAGCTTGCTGAAAAAGAATACCATGTTGGCTAGGGGTGGAAATCGGTCAGTTTCGGTCAAAACAAACCGAATTTGGTCGGTGGCCGATTTCTAATTCACTCAAAATTAGTGATCGTGACTGAATTCAAATTCGGTTCGGCACTGTCACCAAAGTTGGCCGAATATGACCGATTTTGAGCGTATTCGGATCTGAAAATGGAAAGAAAAAAATGGGAAGAAGAAGAATATTCGAGATTCATGAAGAAGAAGAGGAGTTGGTACGAAAAAGAAGAAATGATTTTAACAGAAGAAGAAGATTTGGGAAGACAGAAGAAGAAGAAAAAATTGATCTGAAAAGAAAGAAGATCTGGATTTGGGGGGGGGGGGGGATGGACAACCCTCTATTTGATGATCTGAAAATAAGGAAGAGATCTAGGTTTGTGGGGGAACCCACCCTCTCTGTTCGTCGATCTATCCGGCAAAGACCATTGAGTCAATCACTTCACTAGCCCCGACAACATCAGTAACTTGACGAATTTCACCGCCTTGATCCTGTCCTTGCGATTCCTCTAGAAATCGATCCCTTGCCTTCTCAACAGATCAACCGAGTCATGAGCGTGAATGTCACATTTCATGTCGAAGAAGCCACCCTAGCTCTCTGTTTGCCGATCTGAAATAGGAGAAGAAGAAGATATGGGTTGGGGGAAAGCCTCTCTTTTCGACTATCGATGAAAACTGGAGGAAGAAGAAGATCTGGGTTTGGGAGTCCCTCTATTAATGATCTGGAGAAGAAGAAGATGATGATGAAGATAAAGATATGGTTTGGTGAAGAAACAGAAGAAGAGACCTAGGATTTGATGGAAACGATCTAGGAAGAAGAAGAAGCTAAGAGATTAGATCTGAGATTTGCTGTAAATCGGTCATTCGGTCAATTTTGGTTTTGGTCAATGTCTGATGACCAAAAATTCTATGAAACCCATAACCGCGATCGA
Source organism: Linum lewisii (assembly GCA_034768395.1). Lineage (NCBI taxonomy): Eukaryota > Viridiplantae > Streptophyta > Magnoliopsida > Malpighiales > Linaceae > Linum > Linum lewisii. Next base: position 51,139,978 of record CM068297.1, read on the forward strand.
ATTTGAATTGGTGAACTCGATTTTCGGTCACCAAAACCAATTTGAATTCAAGCGATTTTCGATCAGACTGAATAATTGGGGCCGAATTTCCAGCCCTATTGTTGGCGATAAAAGTCATGAAGAACTTTAGAAGTGAATTCCCCGCAGGGTCTGAGCGAATATGCTTAATCGTTTTCTGAAACTAAGTTTTCACCATTGCGACAAACTCCTAGAGAACTGTTGACAATTGAGATTTTAGACGCAAGAAATAAACCCACGGAAACTGGGACTTATGATCGATAAACAAGGCGAAGTAGCGAAACCCAATGCTATAGGTAGTAGAGCAGGGACCCCATAGATCCGTATGAACTAGATCAAACATTCATTAACCAGAGTAGTGCTAGAGTGAAAAGATAGATTCATCGTTTTAGCCTCAATACAATCAACACAATCAGGAATAGTAAAATCCTTTTCTTTAAAATTAACTGGTAACTTGTTCTTCCAAAACATATTCATAAATCTAGCCGAATGCAGATGACCTAAACGAGAGTGCCATAACCTGCATAACTTATCCGAATTAATATCAACAGAATGAGAGAAACCAAAAGAACTAGCGTCATCTCCCGTGAGCGACTAAGGGCGTGGAGCTAGCCATAAAAAATGTAGTTCGTCCCACTTTTACTTCCGTTCCTATCATCTTCTTGGTCCGATGATCCTGCACAACATAACCATCCGCACCAAAGGAAACAACATAGCCATCCTCCGTTAGCTGACCGATAGAAACCAAGTTTGGAACTAACGCATGAACGTGAAGAGTGTTAGCTAAGTGAGTTGAGGTGTATAAATTGTGCCAATGCCTTTAATAGAGAGATGTTGACCATTTGCCACCTCGACATGGTGACCCATAATTGGTTTATACTCACAAAATAAATCCAAGTTTCCCGTCATATGATTAAATGAAGCTAAATATAGAAACCACCAATTGCAGTACCTGAGATTCCAAGTGAAGTAGCACTAGGAAGCATTCTGAAGGTTGGCTTGAACCAGGTTGTCAAGATATTTATCATTAAGGACTGACGAGGCTACCGAGGGAGCCACTAACCCCATGTTTGAGGCTAAGCAAGACCCAACAGCAGAGTCTTGAACTGAGTATCCAGAAGTAGTGTTTCCAAAATTAAAGTTTCCATAACCCGAGCGAGCATTATTATGATATCGAAGTCGACAATCAGTGATGATGTGCCCAGGTTTCTTACAGTAAGTGCATATAATGCGCTTGCGACATTGAGAAATATAATGACCTAATTCTTGGCAATGACAACAACGTACCTCAAGGAGGTTTTGATTCGAGGAGACTAGAGGACGATACTGAGAAAATAATTGTGGCAGAGTCTTTCTAGTAGAAACGACGTTACCAGGAGCAAGAGTTGAGCTCGTAATTCAGGTCGTAGCCGCATTAGGAATTGGAAGGATCAAGCACAAAGGCGCTCCACTTGTATCTCCAGATTTGTTGCATTCGAAAGCATGGAAGATGATAATAAATCAATTTTTGTCCAGAGTTTTTTTGCTGTCAAATAATTACTATTGACATCCAATTCTCCTTGAGATAGATTTGCAAGCGCAAACTCGAGATCAAAAAGCCTAGAAGCATTGACATGAGAGTAAGTATCTTTGAGGTGCGACCACACATCAGCTGTCGAGGGAAATGATTGAAGAGAGAGAGTAATCGATGGCTCAACTGATCCAAGTATATATGATAGAACCCTACCATTCTGCATCTGCCAGGTTGCAATAGTTGTTACCAGTATCAAGAGATTCAAATGTCTCGTCTTTGTCAGAGACTGAAGACTCATCTGAAGGCTTGGAAACAATAGCTGGAGTAGAGGCAGATGGTAAGGTTTTTTATCCATCGAAATAGGGCATAAGCCCTCTACCTTCAACGAAAGTTCGGAAGGAGAATTCCCATAGAGCATAGTTGCGACCATCAAATCGGATGTTGACAAAATCGGAGTAGGTTTGAGCAATAGGCTGTAATACCATGTTAGACATAGAGAGGATTGAGAAGAGCAAGATAAAATGAAAAAAGTGAACACAAGGTTTAATGTGGTTCACTAACGTAGTGTTAGCTAATCCACAGAGAAAGAGAGAGCGAGTTTGTATTACGAGAGAAGAGAATTGCCTAACCTAGTACATGGCAACAATAGAGTTTACATATACCCACTATCTAGGGCACACAAGACATGCTAATACCCTAGCTAACAGGTATACCAAACCCGATAAGCCCAATGGGCTTTACATTATTAACACAGGTGTCTAAATCAGGTTACTGTCAAGAACATGTATCCTCTTTCAAGGATTGACAATCTGTTTGATCAAGGAGCTTCAGTATTTTCTAATATCGATTTGAGATCTGGGTATCATCAACTGAAGTGGCTGAAGGAGCAATCCCTAAGACAGCTTTCAGGACAAGGTACGTGCATTATGAGTTCCTGGTTATGCCTTTTTGTTTAACTAATGCTCCTACTGTGTTTATGGCCATGATGAACAAGGTATTCAGTGACTACTTCGACAAGTTCGTCATTGTGTTCATTGATGATATCCTGGTGTACTCTAAGTCCGAGGAGGAGCACGTCGAGCATCTGAGGTTGGTGTTGGCAAAGTTTAGGGAGGAGCAGCTGTATGCCAAGTTTCCTAAGTGTGAGTTCTGGTTGAAGGAGGTTCTCTTCCTTAGGCATCTGATTTTGGGTAAAGGGATTGAGGTAGATCCTATGAAGATCGAGGTTGTAGTGAAGTGGGCGTCTCCTCAAAATGTGGGTGAAGTTAGAAGCTTCCTTAGTTTGACAGGCTACTATAGGCGGTTGTTAGACAGGTTCTCCAAGCTAGTAGGACCTCTCTACAAGTTGCTTAGGAAGGAACACAAGTTTATGTAGAGCAAGGATTGTTAGGTGAGCTTCGATGAGTTAAAGGACTGATTCACTATAGCACCGGTGCTCGTCTTGCCGGTTAGTGGGGGTGAGTACGTGGTGTATAGTGATGCATCAAGGTAGGTAAAGAAGCATGTGGCTAATTACCCGGTGCATGATCTAGATTTGGTTGCGGTGGTCTTTGCACTTAGGCTTTGGAGGCATTACCTCTATGGAGAAACCTTCATGATCAAAACTGATCATAGAAGCTTGAAGTACCTAATGGAGCAGAAGGAGCTGAATAACCGACAGAGGTGTTGGGTGGAGTTACTCAAGGATTACGATTGTACCATTGAGTATCATCCATGAAAAGCTAATGTGGTGGCAGATACCTTGAGCCGGAAAGGTAAGTCGTCCTAGTTGGGTCAGTTAAAGAAGATGGGGGTTGAGCTTAAAGTCGATGAAGGAAGAGGGTTGCTAGCTCGGTTAGTGGTGAAACCTGTCTTGACCGATCAGGTCTGCCAAGCTCAGTTGGAGGATCCTAGGTTGGTTGAGATCAAGAAGTAGGTTGAGGAAGGGAATGCAGGTTTGTTCTCACTAAAGAACGGGTTGGTCACCTTGCAGGAAAGGATCTGTATTCCTGATGCTAAGGAGCTGAGAAAGGAGATTGTGGATGAAGTTCATTCATCCGTCTATGTTATTAATGACACTATATTTGACGTGATTATCAGCCTCATTTAAGTGACATTTCATTATTTGAAACATGGTTTTAGGATAGTTTAGGGTGTTTTCACTCAATTGCTCTATTTCCTACCGATTTGGTTACTTTGGCCCTTTCGGGTCTATTTGATGTGTTTTCTAGTATCTCTATGATTACACAGGTTTTTGCCATCAATGACATAGCCTGGGACATGTTCAAGACCTTGAGAAGTGAACCAGAATCAAAACCAGGAACCAAACTAATCAAAGAATCAACAGTCCACTGCCCAACACCAGTTCTCGGTGAGAATTATACAAAGTATTCGCCGAGAAGATGTTAAGGAATGAAGAAGAATTCTCATCGAGATCATGCAGTACATTTGTGAAGAAGTTCTCGGCGAGAACTTCAATTCTCACTGAGAACTATTGAAGAAATACATGGAGAATGCTCGTCGAGAATACAGACTGGATTTTCAATAAAGTTCTCGGCGAAAACTTCCAAAGTTCTCGCCAAGAAGTCTATCCTTTTTCGGCAGAGGTTTGGAAGCCCTACTAGCCTATATAAACAGCAGCAGCCGCATCATTCAGGGATCGTGGTGGAGTCGCCAACGAAAAACAAAATTAAATCAGACTTTTACAGTCCAGACTAGAGAGCTAGAAAGAGTTGAGAGCATCCTCGGAGTTCCAGGAGAGATCGTGACGCCATCTTTCCACCTCGGAGTGCTCGGAGCTAGGAGTTGAAGATTGCTCGAGATTAAAGCTTCACGGAATCGTCAAATTAGGCTATCCCTTTGTATGATGAATTATATGGTTGTCTTTGATTCTCTTGTGTCGAATATGAGTAGCTAAACTCGTAGAGCTTAGATTAGATGAACCCTAAGTGACCCGGGGCTTTAAAGCAGTCACGGATCGGCGATAATTAGATCTTGATTCAGATAGTTTCTCTTGCATGATTGTTTTGTTCTTCGTTTTCTACGTTTCTTGTCTACTTGACGCCTAGATTAGATTTGTGTTAAGATAATGTTAGTCGCTAGATGTTAGTCGCCAGACGTCCGTCTTACTTTGGAACTCGAATCAATCAATTAACCTAATCAATGGAGTGTGCCTTTGGTAGGAACCATTTAGGGTTGATCCGCTTCTAGAGTAACTCACTATTCTTAATCAATTTCACCAGTTAGTTTTCCGTTGCAAAAGTGAACGCACGGATGGTTAATTAATCTTTGTAGTTAGATCAGATATAGCGAACGTTCGCCGAACTTAGACCTAAGGGTAAGAAGTTATGGTGGTGTCTGAGAACTGAATGAATTAGGATTGAAAACCGCTGGTCTTGTGATTGCTAATGCTCTTGTAATCTTAGGGGGATTAGAGTCTAAGCTTGTCTATCTTCTCTTAGTCAATCTTTGTTAATCTTTCTATCTTCAATTTTCTTTGTTTATTAGTTTAGAAGTCGTGGAACTCACACCACGCACAACTTGTTTAAACCTGAGTAAAGGTGGGTTAAAGTAGGTTTCGGGTCGAAACCTGTTTGAAGGGTGGAAGAGTTGTAACGCCTCGTTATTGGTAAAGTTCCATCTTTTTATTTCGGGTTGAAATGAGTTGAACTGGGAATGTTGCTGAAGCAGTTGTCAAATTTCAGCTATTGCATTCTGCAAAACTGATGAGTGTAACGGGCGTACCACACTATGTAACGACCGTTATCATTCAAGGTGAAATGGGCATTACAGAAGATGTAACAGACTTTGTCTGCCACATGTAACGGGTGTTATAGGAGCTGTAACGATCGTTATGTGAGTTCAGTATATAACAGTAAAATCGGTAGATAGTTTACTCAAATCTAATTCTTTCTCTTTCAAAGCACTTTGACGAACAGCAGGAGTTCAAGGCGGGGAATTAGATCTTGTATCGTTGGATCAGTGAGGGAATGTGAAGGAAGGTGAGGGGATTGATCTAGTTTGATCGCCCAAGCTTTGATTCAGGTAAACCATTCTCGTTCAAGCAAATTCATCTCTGCCAGTTAGGGTTATGCAGTTTGGGGGTTTTGGTGTTCTTGTCTAATCATATCAGTTGATGGTTGTGGTTGTTTGGAAACCTGTGTAAGAAGGGTGTGTTGTAGTGTTCAGGGTTGGAAGATATCTCGGTGAGTTCGGATTCAAGAATCGGCCAAGGAAATTGTGAGGGGTTTTCACTGAAATGTCATTTTCACTGCTATGAACCATACCCAGCTTTTATTGCTCATTATTATGTTGTTATTGAATTACATACATGATTAGACTGATCTCACAGGTTGGAATTAGGTTTGAGTGTGAGTGATCCATTTATAGATTGCGCAATCCCCTAGGTAATGAAAGGGCTAAAAGGGGTCTTAATGATCGGGAACAATGCCTATATGGCACCAGGATGGTCAATATACCTTATAGGCTTAAGGGATCTTTTTGATCGGGATAGGGATTATTTGGGCTACCAACCTCTAACTGTTGTGATCTTTCTTTTATATGTTTGGCTTATTGGTTTTACTACTTTCATAGCATGTGGGATTACTATTTCTTACTGGTTCACTCAGTGCATGTCACTAACTCCTCTTTCTTTGGTTTCCTTGCCGGTTTCTTTTGGGGTATTGTGAGCAGGTTACCATGACACCTAGGAGAAGTGTTGCCCTACATGCCGACAAGTCGGTTAATGCTAGGTACTTGATAACGTGCAAAACAAGGTATCAAATACTACCAAATAAGAGTAAGGTAGATTGTATTCCACGGGTCTCTTCTAATCGTTTACTCAAAGAAGCTGGCAAATTACTCAGGTTTAAACAAGTTGCGTGGTGTGAGTTCCACGACTTCTAAACTAATATGCAAAGGAAATTAAATTGAATTAAAAGACAGATTGATTGATTGATTGACTTAACGATTTGACAGACAAATCTTAGACTCGAATCCCCCCTAAGATTACCAGGACATTGGCGATCACAAAACTGACGACTTTCGAACCTAATTCATTCAGTTCTCAGACACCACCATAACTCCTTGCCCTTAGGTCTAAGTTCCACGAACGTTCGCTCTATTGGATCTAACTACCAGGATTAATTAATCGTCCGTGCGTTCACTTCTGCAACGGAAAACTAACTGGTGCAATTGATTAAGTTTAATGAGTTACTCTAGAAGCGAATTAACCCTAAATGGTTCCTACGGAAGGCACTCTCCATTGTATAGGTTAATTGATTGATTTTATGTTCTAAAACAAGGCGGACGTTCGCCAAATATCCTTATTTTAACAAGAATCTAATCTAGGTGATCAAGCGAGAAAAGAAACACAGAACACGAAGAACAAATCAACCATGCAAGAGAAACTGTCTGAATTAAAATCTAATTACCACCAATCCGTGACCGCTTTAAAGCCGCGGGTCACTTAGGTTTCATCTAATCTAATCTTAACAAGTTTAGCTACTCATGTTGAGAACAAAAGAACAAAGACTACAAGGGAGTTTATCATACAAAGGAAGAACAGAGAAGAACTATAAAACCTAATTCTGACGACTCCGGCGAAGCTTCAATCTCTGGTAATCTTCACTCCTAGCTCTGAGCACTACGAGGTGGAAAGACGGTGTCAAGATCTCTCCGAGAACTCTAAGAAACTCTCTAAACTCTATCTCTCAGCTCTGAAGCCTGGAATTTTGTATTCCGAAAAAGTATGGTGAATGATGTGTGAGGAGTAGCGGCTGCCTTATAAACTTGTTTTCCTCAGCTCAGCTGGAAAAGGGGTAATTTCTTGGCGAGAATTTTGGAAGTTCTCGCCGAGAACTTCTTTGTAAAATTATTCTCAACCAGCAACGAGAATCAGCACTTGTTTCTTCGTAGGTTCTCGGCGAGAACCTTGAAGTTCTCGCCGAGAACTTCTTTGTAATCTCCAGAGGATTTTCATCGAGAATTGGACAGTGATTCCCGAATGGATTCTCGCCGAGAATATTGACATTCTCGGCGAGAACTTAGGTGCTGGGCAAAATTCTTCAAGTTCTTTAATCGGTTTGATTCTAGATCGATTTCGGGTCATTCTTTAAGGCTCAATCGCATCCCGAACACATCCAATGGCTACATATTTGACGGTAAAAACCTGTGTACTCATAGAGACACTAGAAAACACATCAAATAGACCCGAAACAGGCCAAAGTAACCAAATCAGTAGGAAATAGTGCTAATGAGTGAAAACACACTAAACTACACCTAAAACCGTGTTTCAAGCAATGAAATGTCGCTTAATTAGGGTTGATAAACATGATAAATCTAGTGTCATTAAAATACCCCACAATTAAGCTTTTGCTTGTCGTCAAGCAAACTGAATTAGAACACACTCATGGTTGCTAACCAAGCTCTACTAAGTTTGGCCTGTAAGATCTCCTTCTTTGGCTGGGTTGACAACTCGGAAATCATATGAAACCTCATCTTCCTTGATTGAAAGAGTGAAACAAATAGTTAGAAAGCAGACACAAAGCATATCACATAACAAAATGATGAATTTGCAATCATATAATACTTACAATACTGATAAGCTGCAGAACAGGGTATCAAATAACTAACCTAAAAGAGTAGGATATATCGTATTCCACAGGGTTTCTTCTTTTCGGTTACCCAATGTAGTCAAAATCGTGATTTCACGTGAAATCGAAAACATGAGTGAAATCGGAATCGTAGTTTTTAATCGTAAAATCGTAAGATTTTATGAACTACTATCGAAACATTTAAGTCAACAACATATTAAGAATAAGAAGACCATTACCCAACTTTGAAAAGTTTAAATAAGAAAAAAGAGAATTTCGGCTCTTAAGCGGTCATTCGAGGAAGTAATAATGAGATTTTAGACACTTTTTAGTAATAACTTCTAACTTAATTAATCAAAATCTAAAAAAATCAATTTATTTAATTGTCTTTGTTCTGACTTATATGTAGTTGTACAAACGGGTAATTTTCCCTAGAAAGTGAAATCGTAAAATAAAAGAAAAATCGTTGATTTTATAAGATTCTAAGATTTTGGTCGAGATTTTACTAGATTTTACGACCCATAGATTTTGCGTGGAATCAAGATCGCCAGAGACCAGTAAAATCGTAAAACCGTAAGATTTTAAGATTAAAATCGGGATTTTGACTACATTGCGGTTACCCAAAGGTAGTTGACAAATATTCGGGTTTAAATCAAGTTGTGTGGTGTGAGTTCCACGACTTTCTAAACTTTTGAACAAGGAAATGAAAATGAAATTAAGGAACAGATTGATTGATTGAGGTTGGTTTCAATTGACAGACAAAAGCTTAGACTCGAATCCCCCTAAGATTACCAAGGCATTGGCGATCACAAAACTGACGACTTTTGAATCCCAATTCATTCAATTCTTTAACACCGTCATAGCTCCTTACCCTTAGGTCTAAGTCCATGAACATTCGCTACTATTGAACTAGCTACCAAGATCGATTATCCATTTGTGCGTTCACTTCTGCAATGGATAATTGACTGGTGCACCTGATTGCTTCTATGAGCTATTCTTGAAACGAATTAACCCTAAACAGTTTCTACTAGAGAAATGATTCCATTGAATAGGTTAATTAATTGATTTGACGTTCTAAAACAAGGCGGATGTTCGCCAACTATGCTTATTTTAATAAGAATCTAAACTAGGTGATCAAGCTAGAAAAGAAACAAAAACAAAGAACAAATCAATTATGAGAAAGAACAATCTAAATTAAGATCTAATTACCGCTTATCCGTGACCGCTTTGAAGCCCTAGGTCACTTAGGGTTCATCTAATCTAAGCTCAACAAGTTTAGCTACTCATATTCGAAATAAGAGAATAAAAACAATCTTAGAATTCATCTTAGAAAGGAAGAACAGAGAAATCCTGAAAACCTAATTCCAACGATTCCGTGAAGCTTCAATCTCGAGAAATCTTCAACTCCTAGCTCCGAGCACCTCCAAAATGAAAATATTATCAAGTAATCTCGCCAAGAACTCCAGAAATACTCTAACCTTTCTCCTTTGTGTGTGGAAAGTCAGAAAAACAAAGTATTTGAAGCTGGGGCTGAAAGGCTTCTTAAATAGGGGTTTCTCCAATTCTGACCCGAATTAGTCAAAGTTTTCATCGAAATTGTTGTAACAATTTCTCCAATCTTCGACGCTGGAAATTCAATCTTTCTCTTCACAAACTTTTCGCCAAAAAGTCTTTGAACCCATTTTGATATTTTCTACGCAAAATTCCACATTGTGTTCTTCATATACTTTTCGGTGAGGACTTCGAACTTTTCACCGAAAAGTTCTTTGTAATAATTTGTCTAATTCCTTCGATGATCCCATGTTCTGTTCTAAGGTTCCATTACATCCCGAACACTCTCGATGGTTACTTATTCGATGGCTAACACTTGCGCACTAAGATAAACACTAGAAAATACATCAAATAGACCCGAAACGGGTCAAGGTAACCAATCCGGTAAGAAATAGCGTTAATGAATAGAAATCCACTAAACTACCCCTAAAATGTGTTTCAAACAATGGAATGTTGCTTAATTGGGGCTAATAAACACGATATTTCTAGTGTCATCAAATACTTAAAGAATGACTGCATGTAAATAAGAATGAAGATACATTGGAAAGAATATATAAAGTTCCTTGAATGGGATAGCCTGGGAGGACGATTAGGATAATGGGTCTCTGAGATTTTTGTGTACAACTTGAAAAAGAAATCATGCTTGAAAATAGATCGTGGGTAAGAACGTGTCTGGAGGGATCTGAAGGCAAAGAGAACTAAAAAAGTTGAGGTTGTGAATAAGTGGGTTGTGGGTGTGGGTATGTTAGCGCTTTTTGTAGGGGTGGAAATGGTTTGGTTTTTGGTTAACCAAAACCAAAAACGAAGAAAATCACTAACCTAAACCTAAACCAAATATATTTTTGTTAACTGAAACCGAAACCAAAAATTTCGGTTTGGTTTTGGTTACCCGTAAACTAACCAAAACTCTTATCAACTATAACAACATATGAATTAATAATATAAATTCAAAACTTTATAAATAACATCTTTAAAGACTTACAACTATAGATATATGATCCATAATAAATTCATTACACATAATATAAAGATCCAAATACATACTTGTAAGTTATAATTGAACTAAAATATGCATATACTTACAACTAAAGAAGTCAACTTAAATCGAGAATGTTGTGAAACAAAATTACTAGGTTTTACATTTTGGAGTTCACACTTTACTAATTAATTTGAAAGATTGAAACCATTAGTTAGACAACTCGAACTATATAATATTGAAATGGGTTGGTCACTTATATTTGTTGTGTATGAGCCAAAATTGTCAAATTGGTATTATGGTTTTATATTTTGGTTTTTTGGTTTTGATTTTGGCTAACCAGAAATCAAACTGAAACCATGACATTTTCTAAACAACTAACCCAAACCAAACTGAAACAAAAATTATTGGTTTTTGTTAACCAAAAATCCTATATTTTGGTTTTGGTTAGGACTAAACCAAAAAAACCAAAAATCAATTTTCAGCCCTAGCTTTTTGTTTGTTTATAAGAATGGAAGATATAAGGTCATGAGGAGGTGGTATATGAATATATGTAAGTTAGAAAAAGGGGGGAAATGGTACTTTGCCCCTCTCTACTTTGTCAAGCTAACAAATAACTCTGTATACTACTAAATGATCGATTTACCCCCTCCTACTATAGCCAACCTAACAATCAAGCTTTTCCATCCAAATTTTCATTTAAGATTCCTTTAAGTGATGACTCACAAATATGACTCATCCATAATAAATGAACTACCTTATCAAATCAGCGACTTTCATCCATATTTGTTAGTGACTCAACTAAACTAAAAATTAAAAAACAAAAGGCACTAATAAAAATAATAAATGTAAATATTTTTAATATTTTAATTTTATGGATTTTAGTTTTTTTAATGTTTTTCAAATAAACTTTAATAAATTTTTAATTAGTATATAAAAAAAAAATTTTATGTTTATATTTATTTTAAAAAAAATATCTTAGTTTTTAAATATTAAAAAAATCCAAAAATCCAAATATTAAAAAATATTTTTTTATATGTTGTAACATTTGACTATTCATGTGTGTTTTTGTTGTTTGCTCCCAAAAAAATAAAATAAAAAAACTCTCTCTGGGGTTTTGCTAGGGTTTTGGTTTTTTTAGTTCGGCTTGACGTTGGTTAATCATGGCTGCTCCGGCGGCCCCCAAGCCACCGGAACTTGTTGCGGTCTCGCCACAGGGTTCACCGGCCAAGGTTGTGAAGAAGGCGAAGACGTCTTCGAAGGAGGGCCCCAATGGTAGGGATGTGACTTAGAAGGATTTAGAAGGAGGTGAGCCGTCTCAACCGGGGTCGGTCAGGAGAGGAGTTTCGTTCAAGGACTCAGTCATGAATGATCAGGAGTTTTCTCAGGAGTCATGCGAGGAGGACCTGGTCCTATCCGATGAATCGGATGATGAAGGTGAGGATGATCCTCTGTGCCCTACAATCCGGATTCCTGACGTGGAAAAAAGACGCATCAGAAGGAAGTGGGAGAGTGCGATGATCCTGAGAACCCTTGGCAAATCCTTTTCTTACATGTTCATGTCCATGAAAATCCAGGCCTTATGGGCGCGCAAGGGCAAGGTTGCAGCGTGGGATATTGGTCATGGACACTTTATCGCAAGATTTGAGAGTGAGGATGATTACAAGCAAGCTATGTACGATGGTCCGTAGCTCGTAGGTGACCATTATGTTCTTTCCGAGGCCTGGCGCCCCAATTTTGAACCAGGATTTTCACAGGTTAACCTGGTCAGGGTTTGGGTTTGTCTGCTGTGTTGAGAATTATTGGAGACAAGCTGGGACGCACGGTTAGAGTGGACAGCACCACGCTCTTTGGGTCAAGAGGCAACTATACGAGGATCTGTATCGAGGTTGACTTACAGAGGCCGCTTGTCTCGAAATATTGCCTTCATAGACGGGTAAGGCGGGTGGACTTACAGAGGCCGCTTGTCTCGAAATATCGCCTTCATAGACGGGTAAGGCGGGTGGAGTATGAGGGCCTTCACGAGATCTGTTTTGAATGCGGTCGGTATGGCCATGAGAAGGAGACTTGCTCGACGCTCTGGGAACCTGCTTTTGGCCCTTCTTCAGATCACGGGATACCGATTCTTAACCCCTTGTTCAGTGATGTTGAAGATAGGCCCGAGGTTACTGATGACTTTGGCCCTTGGATGAAAGCTAAGAAGAATGTGAGAAGGAGACCTTTGAAGCATGATCCTAAAAAAACTGATGGAGTCGTTCACATTAAATCAACAAGTAATTCGGGCTCTCGGTTTGCAATCTTTGAGGACAATGATCAGTTTGAGGATGACGAGGTTGAGAAGGAGGTGGATACTCGCAACGGCAAGGAGGTCGGCCAGGTGGTAGCTTCGATTCCTAAAGATCAGACTGATCTGAGGAACCAGGTCAGTTCTGAGGTCCCCGACCCGACTGATCCTGAGATAGAACCCATGATTGTTGCGACTACACAGGTGCCTATTTGCAGTGAAGCCCCCATTTCACAAGTGGCAGGTCAAACCCGTGCTGCTAGTTCTGAATCGCAACCCCAGATTTTGGGTTTGATGCTCCATAAAATGGGTGATTGCTCGGGAGGACCTACCAAGGCTAAATCTAATGAAGACCCAAGTAAAGACCGTGCTCCGACTCTGAAGGGCCACCTTTCAACCGGGGCTAAGGCATTTGATAAGGTAAAATCCCCACCTAATGGAGTTAGTAAGGAGTCAATTAAAAGCGATAAGCTAGGCCAAACCCCTGTTGGGGCTAAGGGAGGTAGCCATTGAGTTTGTGCTTCACCCCTTTTTTGTTTCTTCTTATGTTAAAGCTTTTCTCTTGGAATTGTCGAGGGGCTGGGAACTAGAGATTCTTGTCAGTCTTTAAGGAGTATATGACGGAGCATAAACCGAATGTTGTGATCTTGGTGGAACCATCAGTAGTTCTACGGCAGATGGAGTGTGTCATAGTTTGGGGTTCGATGAGTGTCGTAGAGTGGACGCCGTTGGATTTGCAGGAGGCATTTGGATGGCTTGGCTGGCTGGTCAAATTCACCTTGATGTGGTCGAGAGCTCAGACCAGTTCATACATCTCAAGGGCCACGCAGAAGGTATGGGTCATTTCTTCCTGACGGCAGTTTATGGTAGACCGAGTATTGCCAAGAGAGTGTACCTGTGGGCAAATATTAGAAGATTATTGGTTAGTATGGATGTTCCTTGGGTGATTGCGGGGGATTTCAATGCCATGTTGAAGTCTGGGGATAAGCGAGGAGGGGCTCGATTCAGTAGAAATCAAAATGAGGACTTCATTGACTGCTGTGACATTAGTAACTTGTCGGATGTTCGCCTGCAAGGGCTGAACTTTACATGGTATCAGGGATTGGTGGATAAATGTATCGACCGGGCTCTTGTTAATGATGTCTAGAAGCTCCGTTTCCCGGACTCGTTTGTCAGAAATTGGCTGCAACGACAATTCAGATTCTCGCTCCTTGGCTCGGCCACGAAGATTTCACCGATGTGCTGAAGGCGACTTGGCGCTCTGAGGGACCTATCTCTGAGAAGCTCGATTGCCTTACCCCTGTTCTTTCTCGTTGGAATAAGGATGTTTTTGGGAATATTTTTTAGCGTAGAAAGGCCCTATCGAACCATCTTAAACTTCTTGAGGATAGGCATGAGAACTCCCCGTCTGAGAACACCCTTGCTGACTGTAATCATGCTCGGGCTGAGTTGGAGAGGACGCTTTGGGATGAGGAGCTTATTTGGATTCAAAAGGCGAGAAGCAAATGGGTTATTGAAGGAGACAGAAACACCCATTACTTCCACTAGTCTACTCTTAGACGTAGAGCCTTTAATAGAATTCAGAGGCTTAAGATTAATGAAGGTGTTTGGGTTGATGATGATGCTATCCTCCTCAACATGGCTGTTGACTTTTTCATGGGCCTTTACATAGGTGTTGAGGAGGACCAAAGTCTGGACAAATCGAGTATTGAGAACAGTTTGACAGTTGCTCAACAAGGGGCCGTCCAGCAGCAGCTTTTGGTGGATGAAATTCGCAACGCAGTCATGGAAATGGGAAGCTTGAAAGTGCCTGGACCCGATGGATACCACCCGATTTTCTATCAGAAGAATTGGGACACGGTTGGACCTGACCTTGTGAAGTTTGTTCAAGAAACTTGGGTCTGCCCTAATCGGATTAAGGAGGTTAATGCCACTCTCCTGGTTCTGATCCCCAAGGTTAATCAGCCAACAACTTTCTCTCAGTTTCAGCCAATTAGCCTGTGTAATGTTACTTAGAAAACAGTTACGAAATGCTTGGTGAATCGTATGAAGAGCCTGATGCCTCTGTTGGTCCACCCGTCTCAAACTAGTTTTGTGTCGGGTCGTCACATTACTGATAACGTCATTGTTGTTCAAGAGGTAGTTCATACTATGCATACAAGGAGAAGTGGTAAAGGCCTCATGATTTTGAAGATCGACCTTGCCAAAGCCTACGATCGTATCAGGTGGAGTTTTGTTATAGAGACTCTGATGGCAATGAATTTCCCCCCAGAGTTCATCTCTGTCGTCTACCATTGTATCTCGTCGGCTTCTTTTCAGGTTCAATGGAATGGGGGTTGCTCGGATAGCTTCCAGCCAAGTAGAGGACTGCGCCAGGGTTGCCCTCTCTCTCCGTACCTTTTTACCTTGTGTCTGGAGAGATTAAGCCTCCTTATCTCTGACAGTGTCCGTCGAGGTGAATGGCAGCCGATCGCGTTGACTAGAGGAGGTACGAAGCTTACCCATATGCTTTTTG